>BGZK01000106.1:0-749058 GCA_005406025.1 Eumeta japonica
GAAGTTGTCGCAATTGAACAGTGGCCACTTCGAATTTGGGTAATTTTGGTTTGGTAAACTGGGTAAGCAGATCAATCGAATGTCACTTCCGTACACCAAAAAAATCTGGTATATACACTCGAGTTGGGCCTAAAAAAGCTTTACTTCAAATCATTGTTACCCAAGCGAGAAATTAATATAAGTAGACAAATGAACGAAGATAGACCATTACTGTTAATAAAAGCATGGTTAAAACTCATCGTATAGTTTCAGCTATTTGGTTACCACAGCAGTACCTATAAGCCGTCTTCCTAGATCGCCATGATTACGATCCTGGTGGCCTGCGACAGTTACCAGGTTTTCAGTTCATCGGGTGGCATGTCCCAATTCCAGTTCGCGTTCGTCACACGTCCACCCATCTGCCCCATCTGCACTATGAGCGACGAGGCCTTCCCGTTGTCCTTTCAACATTCTGATCCTGTAAGCCGTATGGTTCTTACAAATTTCCTCGTTTCGGATTTTCTCCCGAGTATTGTACTCTTTACGCCGCACGTTGAACATACTTTAATTTATTTGCGAGGCCATCGGAGTGAGTGAATCACGTCTGTCATCCGCGTGTCATCATGCCGACGTACACCGTCCAAGTTCATCTTTGAGCGCTGATGTACCTATATTTGTTTCAATAGTCAATCACGTAGTAAAATTTTAATTCGGACCATCAATGAGACTGCCTAGACGAATAATTTCTTAACTGCACTAGTTATGAATAGTTCTGACAGAATTATATTTAGTCGACTTCTATAGTTATGTTACTATTTATTATTATGCCATGAGGGTGTAACTATGAGCATAGATTTGAAATTAATTGTAGATCAGCTCACGAAAACTGTCATTTTGTAAATGTATATTTAAATGTTAACAGCGGTTAGATAACGGTGTAAAGGATTTAAGTTTCTCTAGTTAGATTTTTGCTCAGGCATATATCTTTTCATAATCTTTTTATTTCAGAACCAGATACCTAATCCTTTGAATCCAAGTCCCCCTGCCGGTCCAGTGAGGAATGATGATTTTAATATCAGAAATTAGACCATAATAATAAGGTGGATAAGGTTTCCTGCCAATATTTATCATTTATGTATTTTAAAATTTATAGTGAATGCATTTAAATTTTAAAGATGTAAAGCACAATCTGCTAAATAAACAGTCTTTAAATTGCCATGTTTTATTTTAGAATGCATTGACTGTTGATGTTGAAAGTATTCTTATATTTTAAGCAACCGGTTGCAAAGTGTTTAGAAATACATAACTGATCAGTGCCTTGCCAAATTCATGGGATACTTGGGTACACAATCTAATCATGGCGACTAGTAAGCGATATGCAATATGAGGAATATTGTACTATAAACGATACTGAATTAGGTACTGTAGTATTCATAAAATTTTGTATTTTTTAAGTAAAACTTATGTAATTGACGGAAAAGACAAGACAAGAAGCATGACAGAGTTTATAATTGTAGATGATCGGTTAACAAGTAACGTTGGGGATACTAGAGCGTACCGCAGCGTAAGGTTTGTGACGGTGTTGTCGACACTATACAAAAATGGTCACTACGGAGCTAAAGCGAATAAAAGTTTGAAAGTTTCAGGAACAGAATGTCAGTACGTGAAACGATTGATAGATAGTTTGGGTGAAATCAAAACTGTGAATGTCTAAAACTTCACGAATTGTGGAAGGTAATGTAATCTGTTTTAGTAGACAAAACAATATGGTATGTGGAGTGAATAAGAGAATAAAAGTAAGTAAGAAATGTAATGATTGGTGGGATTTCGAAGTAAGGAATGTGGTTGGTGGAAAGAAAAAAACAAGGTTGGATTCACTTTTAGAAAAAGTCATATAGTACCCATTGCCAATAGGGTGCAAAGAAAAGACTGTTTCAAAGAGGCTGAAAGTACATATAAAGAAGCAATAAAGGAAGCTAAAAAAATTATGAAAGGAAGAAAAAAATTTATAAAAGAACGGTATAACAGGACAATCTCGAATAATTTCTGGGCACAAAAGAAAATTTTCTTGAATATGGCGAAAATGGCCCAGAATACTTCCAAGACATTGTGAATAAATTTTATTAGAGACGATAATATGTATTTACTGAATGAGGAAAGTCACGTGAAAGGGCGTTGGAAGAATTAATTGGTAAGTGATTTTGCGTGTGAGGATTCAGTTGCAAATAACAATTTTACTGAAACTGAATATATGACTGATGATGAAAAAAAAATGAAATTACGATGCACGAAATTATGAAAGCACTAAAACTTTGAAAATGGGAAAAGATGACGGATATGATAGGGGTTCGTCAAAGATGCTGAAGGGCGGCGGGGGTGTAGTGGCAAGCCTGCTGTACCAGATCTATAATAAATACTGGAAAACCATAGGGTCGCTAATACTGATGAAAAGATGTTATTGTACCCCTCTACAAAGGAAACGCGAAATTTCCATTTAAAGGCTTGTGAATGAGACTCAAAATAAGATCTGGGATGTATAAGTGGAATTTCGAAAAGAGATGACGCGTATGGACGAAATTTTTTCTCTACGAAACATTAGGGAAAATTTTTTGGCCAAGGGCCAAAAGGTTTTTTTTTTTTCCGTAGATCTGGAAAAACTAATGACACGCGTGAAAAAAAATGATCTATGGAGAACACTATACATGCATAATGTGAGTAGCGGATTGATATAGGCACTGAAATGTCTACACAGCGGCTCTAGTGCCTGTGTCAAAATAAATGGGGCATACACTGACTGATTTGACACTCGTAGAGGTGTCAGACAGGAATGTATAGTTTCACCGTGGCTATTCTATATAATCCATTCATGGATGACTGTCTATATAATCTGAAAGAGAATGAGTGTGAACTGAGAATGGACGAGCTGTCTGTCAAACGCTTCTCGTACACCGACGATCAAGTAATCCTTGCTCCGTTGGCGCGCGAGTTACAGACGAAGGTAACTATAACGAATGACTCTATTAAGGAAACAAGTATGGAAATAAATGTCAGCAAGTCTAAGGTGATGGTGTTTGAAAGAAGCAAAGATACAAATGAATTAGATATGCGTACAGAAAGTAATCTAGGTAATATATATATAGATGATGGTAAACATGATAGAGATATTGAAAGGAGGGCAAATGCGGGAAACATTCGATTTGAATGAAATGAATTGGTGAATGGAGCCTTGCTTGTTATTACGAATAGTAAAAGTGTCTCACGACAACGCTTTTGATTATTCATAATGGAGCCCTATTCCTACGCATAATTGGGTAAGGTAGTGAATTTTGGGCATGGAAGAAGAAAAATTTAAGTAGAATCAATGAGATGGTGATCCAGTCTCTGTGTAATGTATGTCAAATATCTCTGAACGACAGATGTAGGAAAAATGATGTCAGTGAGTGGAGTAGCTTGTAAGAAGATCTAGTGACTATATTAGAAAAGGGTATGTTGCGGTGGTTTGGCCCTTTGGAAAGGATGAATGAAAGTAGGCCGACAAAATAAATCTATAGAGCGAATGTGTGTAGTGGAAAGGTCGGCAACGACCGTCTTAGAAATTCCTATGCATACTAAATTGGTAGCATATTAAAAAAAGGGTCAAATTTTAAGCAACCATAACCGATGAGCTTGCATGAGGAGATTCATTGATATCAGAAATACGCAAAGATTAAATCTTGGGAAAATGTATAGTCTCTGCCTACCCTTTTGGGAAATAGTTATGAGTTTATATTATACTTATTATTTAACTTCTTAAAGCGCCACCTATAGAGACGTCCAGTAAAACGTCAATAAAGTTTTTGCAGCTCCCGCATTTATAATTTGAACTTTGAATTTGTCTAATATCAAAAATGGCTAATATTCAAAAACGACAACTTCAATGGAAGCCCTTAATCCGTTTATTAATACAATATTATTAATTAATAACTAATTGTACCTTCTGCTCCATACATACAATGAATTTATCCATTTTTCAATCTCCTAGGGCGATAAAGTTGGCATATAAGATACATATGTGCGTCTGTGACCCAAACGCAGACAAATGAATTTTAATTGGGAGGGTCACTTTTTAGGAGTATAATACAAAATTAAAAAATTTGAAAACTTGATCCAAAAGTGTATGCCTCATACCGCTCATTCAAAAACAGAAAAATTATAAGAACAAAAAGAAAGAAAAAATTGCTTCAATTTTGTTTTTGAATTTCGCGGCATTTCTTATTCGGACGAGAGGAATACGACGCATGCGTAGTAGGCTGTAGTTATAAATCGGCTGAGTAATAGCGCCCATCCGCGGCCTAAAGCGAAACTTTGTTTATTCATAGTTAAAGTTGAACGCTTCACGTTACGTGGCGTGCAATGTACAAAATACTTCTCAATACAAAGGGAAATGAATTTAAAATGATTAAAAAATAATAATTAATTATTATATGGAGTATATCGGACGTGATCTTGACCAGACAAGATCCATAATTATATATACACGGACGTCTATAGATTATTTTTAATCAGTTTTTTCCTTATATTTATGTATATAATATGCAATAAATGTTAATTTGTTATTGTAATTGTGTTAAAAGGATATTTTTTCTACATATCAGTGTACTCATATTAAAGTATAAGTGAGATATGCCTATAGGAGAGGCAATAAAAGTTCAATACAGCACATGAAGTTGAGAGTAATGCACTACTTCGAACGCTCCGTGTTGAGAGACTCGCAAAAAAAAAAAATCCAAACTCTACCATGTGATAAAATGAAAACACCTATTGTGAGGGTCTTGAATATAATTTTTTTTTACAATTATAAAGTAATTAGTTTAAAAGTTATTTAAGAAAATAATTTATTATTTTTTTTGGACATGGCATCTTTTCTTCGCAACTACTGCGCCTAAAATTATGAAAACATGCTAAAAAAGACAGTTTTTTTACTTAGACATTACAGAAAAAATCTATAATAAGTTTATAGTTAGTACTCTTCGTTTCAATATCGAGTAATAAGCTGACACTAAATAAATACGTGAGTATCAATTTATAGTAGACTCTATCTTATGCTTCGTTTCAATGATCAGTATAATCTAACACTGACTAAGTATGCGCTCGCGTTTTTGTGAGTGTCCTAATCCCCATTTATGTGCGCACACGTCTACGTACACACATAGTTCTCCTCCCCGAGCGTTTAGCAGTGCTCAGGTAACAATTACACGCATCAAAGTTAAAGTCCCCATTAGTGTGGGGTATCGTTAAAAAGCCGTGTCATTGTAACGATGCGCCCGCGCCCGCCGCGTGCCGCCCATTACGGCTTTAATTAAATAAAACTGAATATGCCGCCGCCCGCCCCCGAGCGCGCGGCGCGGCGCTAGGGGGCGCGTCTAGAGCCGGCAAAGACGGGGATTTCGAGCGAAGAGCATATCTTATTTTATGTTGTCATGTTGCTTTTTTTGCTGTTTCTTTTTGTAGCAGATCTAGGACCAAATTAGCGTGTGACATACCAAAATACAGGTGGTCACCGCCGCCCACGGATACTCACAATCTCGGTTGCCGGCCTCTCGGGTAGGAATTGAGTATCTGTGGTGAGTGGAGCGGGCTGTTGGGACGGGGGGATGATAGACGGGTGAATGCGATAATGGAGGGATGACGGAGAGAGGGTTGGACTACCGGAACTCCTACTCACTGGCCGAAATGCAACAACGAAAGCTGTTACTTCATTATGTGTGTATTCTGTAAAAGTGTAGTACTTCACTGGTCAATTTTCGTGCTGCAGCAAAGTTGACCACAGCATTACTCTACCACGATCGACATGGGAAGATGAGGTATTATTCGAAAAAGTTGATAATAATTAATAAATTATGAGAACTATTTCCGTCTAAAGTTCTTAACTCACAAATTCGTAATCAATCCTTCTTCATCGTATATTTATTTTGTTATTATATTTTAGATTGTTTTAGTCCTTCTATTATCAACATTAGTTGTTGGCAGTACAGAGCAGTCTATTGGTGAACTTACGTATATTGCTTAAGACGTCCCTATGACGTTTGTGGATACGCTTTAATAGCCACGCTGGGTCTTTGACAGCGGAGCGTAATACAAGACATTTTCCATTTATGAAGATGGTTCCGATCATCAAATATTTTTGAAATTTGATCCTATAATAGAGTTCGTATTCTGCAATAATATTCCGTAATTGTAAGCGTCGTTCTACGATGTCACGCATTCGTCGCACTCTCAATATTTTCACCACGCGAATTGTATGCTGGGGAAAATATACACGGTATTGATTTTGCGATCAAATGGTGTAATGTCAGATGTGTTGTGTTTCGTTTTTGCCCTTAGAACGAGCAACGATAATAAATACACGTTATAGGCAATTCAAATTTAAAATATCTCTATTTCGTAGGTTGTTACACTTGAAATACGTAATAACATTTGAGGAATTTACAGTTTTTTTAATACTTCCAATTTTTTTTTAATTACCACTCGTTCTTAAGGCATATATCCCTCAAGAAGAACGAGCAAGACACTCGAAGGTTGCTCTTTTCAATTAAAATTACATAAAATATGACCATAGATAAAATTATTGCAAGAAAAATAAACATGTAGGAAGTCGAACTCGTTGTGCCCATTTATTCTCTTAAATATCTATGGATTGTATAATACCCTTTTCTGCAAAGTGTTTTGCAAGTCTGGCAGAGGTATACAACGTGTCGATCGCCGAATAATCCAAACGATGCTCCTTGAGGCCCGTCCGTCATTTCTTCAATGGACTCACCCATTCTACTAGTATACATTGTAAATATACTAGTGGTATCACCATATACCACGAGCATAAAACAGCTGGGATACTCATTCCTGTGCCTAATTTCCGACTGCATCACCAGACCCTGAAAGCCGATCATGGTCAAGGTGCATTTAAGGAAAATTTCGTCAAGCCTAAACACGGCTGGGTTATACGTTGTTCTATTATGAAGTACTTGTATTTATCTTCCGGCTCCATTATCAGACCTTGAAAATCGCTCGTGGTAAGAGGACATCTCAAGATGACTCTATCAAGCTCAAACACGATTAGGATATGTTATGGAGTGCCTATGCCTATCTTCTGGCTTCATCATTAGAAGAGTCCAATTGTACCATATTGTTTTATTCTCATCGGTTCTCGATAAGCTGTGTGCAAAGTTTTAATTTACTCTAAAACTTCAAAATCACTCAATATTGCGTATAAGAACATTCTCTCCCCAAGAACCCAAGTTCGATTCGCAAATCGATTAAGGAATGGAAATCGATTTCTGAATTTGAGTAATAAAGTCGCTATGGTACCCGCCCGAAAAGTAAAATCCTAATTGTACACATAAATAATATTAATGAATCGTAGATAGTAATCAATTCAAGATAAACGCAAATCGATTATTTTTAATCGATAAATTAAGTTTCTTGGGCAATTATAATCACTAATAAAAGTAAAAACAAACACACGCTATAGTATATTTAACGTCAGTTATGTATTTCTTATTTCATTTTTTAAGTTTGTTAAAATGATTGTTTCGCCGACTGCGTCATCGTGAATACATAGCGATTTTAGATTTCAATAGAAACCCGTTAAAGTAAATTTGTAGGATCACTTATAGTGTTAATTGTTGTTTCCTATTGTTATAGTATTAATTGTGCAAATGGGGGTGTAGTATTTTTTTCTTTTTATCCTATTATGGCGAAACAAAAGGAGGGTTATGATTTTAGCTAATTTTCTTTTTGGCTTTGACGTATGTATGTTCATCTGATTCTGAATACCTCTTGTCTCACTAATTACATTGACAGAAATGAGGTGTTATCATTTGAGTTGAGGTTTTTTTGAGTTGAGGCGTCGTAGGCTTTTTGTAACGTCGTATCACATCCAACATGGCGGATGTAATTTGCTTAATAAAATGACCCAAAAAATTAAAACACTTCACAAATTTATCGAACTCGGTACTAAATGTAAGGTTCCAATTTAGAGATTGTGAAAACCTAAAAGTTAAATACAAAAATGTATCACCACTGGTGACAGATAAAAATATATACATATTAGGTCGAGGAAGAAGTTTTTTTCGTATTCTATAATTAAAAAGTTGTACTAAAATCTCTTTGGTCATGCTGTTTGTATCTGGCTAGTTTTGATACCATTAAATAAATAGAATTAAAAAAAAAAACCAAAATAAAAAGCAAAAGTGGTATCTCGCTATTTTGGCCACCAAAATGTGTGAATTTAATATAGAAATTCAATACATTTTGAGATTTTATTACAAAAAGGGTAAAATACGATAAAAGCAGTGAAAAAAATTGTGACGTTTATTCATCTAATGCAATATCGATAAGAGTAGCACAAAATTGGTTCAAACGTTTTTAGTTCGTTAATTTTGATATCAAAGATGAACCTCGCTCTGGCCGACGCTTTGTTACGGATAAACTCGATGCCGATGATTACGACATGGCTGAAGAGCTGGTGATTGACCACAAAACAGTTTTGATTTATTCAGAAAAGCTGAATGTACAAAAAGGCTTGAAAGAAATCTAATCAATTGTGTGCTCATTTGAAATTCTCTATTGAAACGTAATGAAACCGAACCGTTTTCAAAAAGATTGATCACTGGTGATGAAAAATGGATTACCTACGTCAAGAATGTCCGAAAAAAAAGTGCTCAAAGAGCAAGCAAGCTCCACAGGCTATAACGAAACCTCGCAATAAGTTGATGCTATGTGCATGGTGAGATTGAAAGAGCATTATGCATTAGGAGCTTCTACTGCCGGGTAAAACCATCAATCCGGATCTGTACTGTCAATAGCTGATGAGACTATAGGCAGTACAAAGAAAACGGCCAGAATTGATCAACAGAAAGGGTGTGGTGTTTCACCATGATAAAGCCAGACCACACACATTTTTAGCCACTCGGCAAATATCGAGAGAGTTTAGATGGGAAATGTTAATGCATCCACCATATAGCCCTGGCTTTGCACCCTCAGATTTTTACTTGTTTCGGTCTCTTCAAAATTATTTGGGTAGTATTAAGTTAATATCAAGAGTAGACGGTCAAAACTACTTGTAGTTTTTGGATCAGAAGTCCCAAAGTTTCTACAGCAATGGGATTAAAGTCACTACCTACAAAATGGCAACAAGTTGCTGAAGAAAATGGCATATATTTTGTAATTGAATATGAATAATGTGATAAAAAATTATCTTGAATTTGTATATAAAATTTTCCCCGACCCTATAATAGTATGTGATCTGTTTATGTGACGAAATTCTAAACCCTACGAAATAAGAACAAACTTTCTCTGGGGTTTTCACCCCTTTTTGACAAAAGGTAGATTGATATAAACTTTTTTCATGTGCTATAGTTATGATAAAAAAGATAATTGTTACATTTTTGTTTTGTATAATTCACTTTAGTTTTATATAAGGAATAAATCCTTGCAAGACTAAAAAAATCTGATCGACAGAAGTTAGACAAATTAAAAAAAAAAAACGTGTTTCATGTAATTCCAGCTATTTAGATTTCACTAAATAACCTTTTAAATAGTACAACTTTAGAATTATGCACTATGTAAATATGAAGGGAATTTGAAATATTTTCCAAAAAACATTGAATACGTATCTAATTGTTTATTCCTTACTTTCTATAGTTACCGTTTAATTTTCTAACTTTTGTTTTTATGTACCTATCATTATAAAATCAATTTCTTATATAGTCGTTGATTTTTATTGTTATTCTCATTATACATACTTGACTTGTATTTCCTATATTAAAATGCGGTAGCATGACTTGAAATTCTGATGAAGATGGACTTACAACATTTTTTGACAAAAAAAAAAACTCTTTTGCGATCAAAATATACTTTTTGAAAATAATACAATTATGTGTTACCGAAAAGAGTTCTATATATTTTACCTTTACAAATTATAACCATATTAATGAAATTATTGTAAATTTATTTTTAAACCATATTATTAACTTTTAATTGATTGTATGTGTGACGCGAGTTGATTTGTTACAAGCCAAAACGGCAACGACACCCATCAACAGAATATATATTTAGACAGAAATATATATAAAACGATACAAATTCATGTATCATTTTTGGAGCCTATTCCACCATCTCCTTCTAAACTGACACTTAACAAATAGTCACTTGTAAAATATTGCTTTCATGTCTACTTTTTAACGAGTTTTACAAAGAGGACTTTGAATGCAAAATTAATTATAAAAGCGGCTTTCTGTTAAATTTCAATTTAAAACAAGACGGTGGAAGAGTCCCTTAACATCGGATACCAATTGATCGATTGAGGAGCTCCAGTTTAAGCCAAGTTCCACACGCTATACGAAGACTTAAAAAAGAATTTGAACAATTATCAACATATGGCTGTGCGTGCATTATTCACACAAATACTGCTTAGCTTTTGTATAAAATCCTTTAGTTGAATAATCATTATCGGATGCAATTTACACATTAAAGCGCTGGCAATCGAAAGCACTGAAAAGTTCTTAGAACGTAAGTTCGAATAATTAAACCAATTTTTGTATTTTTTATTATTTATCTAAATGAGTAGGTACTGCAAAACTTTGGCAAGGTTTATTCAGAATACCAATGTATATATTCCGAAGATTTCATAAAAAAAAAGAAATGTATAAACGAAACTATAGGAACATTATCTCTATTAAATAGCAACAATGTTTTTGTACACTTCAATGTCCCTAGTCACAAGCATAAAACACAATTTCTAAAAATATGTAGACACGACTATTTGGCGTCGTGTCTACATATCACTTCGTTGTAAGCCTTATATCACTTCGTTGTCCGTCTGTCCGTCGAGATCCTTTTTCTGAAGAATGTGTGGAGGTGTCATGTTGAAATTAATGACATACACTTTTTGATTCATAATTTGTCTCTTGCAACTAAATCAAAAACTACAGTGTACTTTTTGCGGATATAAAATCGTCAAATTTGGCGAGAAGCAAAGTCTCACAGCACACCTGAAAGAGGAAATATGAATATGTAACTAGTAGTTATAGTACATAAAAACAAGTAATTGTAAATTTACATTTGCAGGTGGAGTATAAACCGTGATGTAAACTAATTTTACATGACGGTCCATACAGAGCAACGTTGGAAATGGATACAACAGAGAAGGTTTCGTAATTTCCCGCTACGAAGATTTAAGATTTCCAAAATTGGCATATACAATTTTTTTTTCGAAAAATTCCTCGAAAAAATAAATCAAAATAAATTCCAAACTTCCCGGACCGACATTTTGCCGGTATTGGTATTGAAAACAGTAAAGAATCGTCAAGACTATTGATCGATGAAATATTTACATATTAACTTTGTACGGAATCTTCGGGATGTGGGTTCTATTCGCACTTGTCCGATGTTTATTTCAGATTGGGCTTTGCAAGCTCACCTAGCGGCGAGTTGGCGGCCGCTAACGAACTTTAAAAAAAATATATCTAAACCAAAGCTACCAAATATAATTTAACATTTCGAAATCCATTTGTTGTAATAACACGATACCAAATTTCCCGGAGCACCGGCCGCCGCTTGTTAGTATCGGATATCATTTAATGAATATGTTGCCATTTCAAAAAAAAAAGAAAGAAAGAGGGGCTCCCGACTCGTTCCGCGGGTAACATTACCCACAATGTCGCCATTTTCCGTTTAAATCCTTCGCATTGCGTTTTCCCCTCGCATACCCAATTTAGGTGGCGCCGTAAAAGGGTTTTCGGCCAAATAAGAGGTGTAATTTTTAGGTAAAGGTGCGCGTACACATTTCGCGTATCGCTTGTGCGCGGTGACTTTTGCATCGTTCGTCGATACTTGTGCAGGTTTGTGATCCGTCTTCTACTTAGGCACTACCTCCAACGAGCTTAATATTTCAGATCGAGACGCTTGCAATTTGGGTTGTCCAAGTTGAGGGACTTGGAGCTCGGTGATGATCGTCGCCATCGATAATGAGACGATGATCGAAACCGACAATTAAACTCTCAAAGGCACGAAGAGAGTGATTTAATTTGACTCAATCTAAAAAAAATCATTGGTTGAATCGCACCAGGTCAGCATTCTGACCCGGTACGATAATTGACGCAATAACTTATAACATTCTACGTTGTAATGTCTAGTCGGTCGAAGTGATAACTCATTAAGAACATTTTTAATGCACGGGTGTTGGATACGTTATCGACTTCTATTAACTACTGCGGCTTAAATTTGAATAAATTTAAATTCAAGAAGGAATGTATTTTTCAAGTGTAACATAGCGAATGTATTCAATAATAACTTCAAGTGAGCACGCCCCTCATATTTCTATTGTTTTGAATTTCATGGGCAGGTAGAAATGCCAATAAAATCATAACTCGATTCAACAGCGTCAGAGACGTAACTATTGATGAAATCTGTTTGTTGGAGTGAGTTTACTAGAGTTTTCAACGACCTGTGATAGTTAAAAATTGTATAGAATAAAAGAATATTGTCCAGCAAGGAAACTGTGCTGCCATGTAGAGGAAAAACATTTTTTTTTCGCTTGAGAAAATAGTTCTTTAATGTTCTAAAAAATAATCTATAATACGTGCTCTGCCTGGTTGTATAAGCAGAAATTTTTCTTTCTAACTACTCACTCAAGTGGTATATATAATAGATATATTTATTATATATACCAGTAATAAATGAATACAATCAATGTGGATACCTTATAATAAATGATAGATATTCATGAATCTCTTATTATAGATGTATCGGTATTATAACCTTAAAAATAAACATTAGAAACTGCTTTTTCAATTTAAATGTAGGCTTTTATTTACTTTTCACTATTAATTTTTATGTAAATTACCGGTCTGGTAATAGTGTATTGTAGTGTAAGTGTATTATAGATATACCATTAAGAAGTAATTAGATGAAAATAAAAATTCAATTTTTATTTTATTAAATTAAAGGAATTTGTCCAATTAAGAGCTCGATTTTATTACTGTTTTTTTTTCTTTCCTTCTCTATAGTTCAGTGAACATTATTTAAAAGAACTTGTTTATATTTGTACTTTTATTAGTTAAATAACATTCTCGCTTGTTTTTGTTAATCAGTATTTGAAAAAAACAATTGCTTTTTTCTATTGGCTTATAAAAATTACAGATATTATTCTACAAATAATACTTCTGATTAGGTAGTTATAACGACAAAATGAAATAAGTGAAAAAACATATTTAATTTAGAATTAAACCTTGATTTTTTAATAATAATAGTTTTACGAATTTTCATATTATATTTACGACAGTAAATAATTTATTTGTTTGATTATCAATTATCATTTGTGTGATTTCTTGTGCATGAGGCAATAGTCTTTCTATTCGAAACTCCATTTTATTTTTATTATGTCATAATAATATTTAGCTGTGTATTATTTATATGCAAAATAAATACTCATATTTTCCGTGTCATTTTTTTATATTACATAATTTAGACAAAAGTTTTTTAGAATGTTTATTTGTACATAGTATTTGACTGGAAATAATTTTGTTTCACAACTTATTAAAAGAGACCATGTAGTTTTCCGAGTGTCTAGTGTGGGGATATATTTCTGATAGCTATTGTTACGTAGACTGTTGTTAATTTTGTGTTTCAATTGAACTGTATGTTTATTCAAAGATAATTTTAAAAGGAATCATCTAAATGTGAACGCAGTTCTATCGTAAGCGTTCCCGCGCGGGCAAAGCGCGGTCATAAACTAGTTTTATTATAACGATATATTTTGCTGCTACGCCGGCGAATCACAGCTTGGATGAGGCGGGTAAATATGGAAATGGATCACACGTCGCCTATAGACAAACAAGATCTAAGCGCATGTCTATGATTTGAAAATTGTTGATATTTTCAAGTTCCTAGATTTATATATACGTTATCAATACGCAAATAACTCTTTTTTTTTAAATCGTATCCATCTGTCTGTCTTTGTTGCCTGACTGTCTGTTTGTCTGGAGTAATCTTAGAAAAGTTTGACCGGATTTCGTTTAGAGTTTCACTGGAAAGTAGAAGAGCTTATTCGTTACGCATAAGGTACTCTTTATTCCGGAAATATTTAAGATTTCGTTGTTTATTAAATTTTTTAAATTAAATATTTAATATTTTAAAAGTTGGAAAAGATTTAAATTTACGTATCAGTTACGAGGAACGAATCGAGGGTACGACCGAGATCGGTCAACTAATCACCGGAATCAAAAGCGACATTGGTATCAGGATGATGGTTGACGGCGTGACGATGAAGAAATTCATTCTGAGTCTACACGAACGCAGCTGCGGGCAGAAGCTAGTGTAAAATAAAGAGGATTTCGTGTGTTGATTTTCAAATTGTTTCAAAGTTTTCAGCAACTATATTGTAAATACGAAAAATACAAAGAACTATTTATATACATGTCATTAAAAAAAAATCATATATAACCAGCAATTCATTGAACAACAATTGTCGCAGATAGAGTAGGTGAGCGCTTATCCATTGATAGGTCAATAGATTGAGGCGACGGACAGTGTCAGATCAAGGTTGATACAGAATGTTCTAATTTAACGCAGTTTTGTCGTCCCGTAACGATATAGTAACTGAAATTAATTCCATTATAAAATACGTTGCGTTAGGTTTTCAGAACGCTACTAATAAGTTATATCTTCCATAATATCTTTATATCAGATGGAGAAGTTGGACTCGTAACTGTCTATGCTGGCCTAACACGGATTGTAGGTCACTAAAAACGCAATCACCGACGTCCATTAATCAATCACGTATTACAATGTGAATGACATTCGGGACTGACGGCTTAATGCGTTTATAGAAGCGCGTGGAGAGATGTCAATTCGATTTAAATTAAGAATTCATCTACGGATTTATTCTTGTTTATATAGCATCCTTGCTCGATATTGAAAATAAATTCGGGATCAAAATGCATAGCTTTTTATCACCTGTCATGATGTTATGGGAACAATATATGTGGTTTGCGTTCCATACGGAAAATTGTAGGTATGCCAAAAATTATATTTTGACGCTTGATAGTTCGAATTCGATTTTAAGTCGGTCACCACACTTACGACCTTATCGTTCCATGCCTAGGCATCCAGTTGAACTCCTTATATTGTGTTACTATAATTGTGTAACATGAAATAAGGTATATAAAGTAATAAATTTCGTAAGCGAAAGAGGCGAGTCCTAATTACAATCCCCGTCGCAATCCTGGTTTGCCTGAATATATTCCATATATATTTTGGCATACGGTAGGATTACTAAAAATATATATATATATATAATCTGTATTATTTTAAGACACACTTAAAAACATCTGCGATATAGTATAATAACAGAAAATAACGAGTCGTTGCCAAGTTAGGGCAGCGTCTAATAAAAAATCTAGATGAAATAAATAAATTGCAGTCGCGCCGCCTAGCGGAGACAGCGGGAGTAATTTGAAAATGGGATCAAGCAGCCAATGACGGCGCTCGACGAGCGCCGAATGTTTATTAAGCGAATAATGCGTTTGCGTCCCTTTCCCGCATTGGCGCTGAGCGAGGGCCCGGGTCGTGCTGACGAATGGGGATGTCGGGCGAGTGTTTGTTATTCCGGAATAGTAGAACAGAGATTTCATTGAGAACATCTCATTGGCCGTTAGGGGTAGAAACGGTGGATTTGATTTTCTAGTTTATCGGGTAGACTTGTAGTCAAGTCAGTAGGAATATTCTTTGGTTGGGTATTTGGTCGTTGAAGATTCGGTATGCTATTTTTAGTATGCGCGTATAATTGAATCTGTATTTATAGTCAGTTAGATATAGCTCTATGTCCTGCACTGGTCATAGACAGAACCAAAATAGTCTATGGGACTGAAGAGTAGGTAATTTTAAAATAGTCGTAATCATATGCGCTGTATCAGATTTTTTTTCAAATCTCTCTGCTCTGGCGCATTGTGGATTGTGCCAATGACAGCTTATCACTGAGACAAGTTAAGCTACAAGTTAAACTGCATGAGGCACGACACGACTGGTTTGACTTCGTCTAACTTAAAAACGTAGTAATGAATTCTTTCCCTAGTCAAAATTTGAATCCGGTATATGAATTCGAAGGTAATGCTTTCAATAACTGAGCCAACGACGCTCATCAATCGTAGCATGTGATCGCACTGAGTGATATATATATATATATATGTCTTTAATCCGCATCGTCAGTATTTAACCTTGTATTTCAATGTGGCGTGATATTTGTAACTTAGGGAACGTCCATAAACCACGTGGTCATATTTTAGTCTCTCTAGGACTCCTCCCTCCCCATGTGGCCTCACGTAGCCTTTTCTATGATGACCCCAACCCAATGGAACGTGGTTTTCACGATACATTAATTTATTTATAAAATAAAATAATTAATAATAAATTAATTTATTAACAGTTTATTTTTCAAATAATGTATTTAATTATTTGATTCCTCTTGTTAAATTAACATCGGGGGAGGGGTCCTCAAATTATCTTATTCAACAAAATTTTCATCTGAAGAAAACCACGTAGCTTTGCTCTCGACTCCTCCCCTATTACGTGCCTCAGCGTAGCGCTTAAGCCCTCCCCCCCTTGATCGAGCTACGTAGTTTATGGACGCTCCCTTATTGGCAGTATATGAATACGAAAGGCACCCGAATACGATTCTTCTTCTTTTTGTTCTAGTTTCAATTTTTTTTCTTCAAATAATTGCATCGACTGCCGCAAACTACATAAAAGTTAATTGATTTGTTCAAGAGATATCGTTAATTGATTTGTTCAAGACATATCGTCGCAGAAAATACTTTTTAAAAGTGTATTTTTACAATATTTTGTAAATTGCCCTACCGATTCTAAAATCTACCCATAGTATCTCTCCTTCGAAAACAAAGTCGATCATTGCTCAATACATTAAAATCGGTTTATTTGTTAAAGAGATATATAGTCGAAGAAAAATTTTTCAAAAAGTACTTTTTTAAACATTTTTTAAAATTTTTTTTTTACCAATAAATTCTAAAACCTAATTATATCTTAATAAACAATATTGATTGTCGTAAAGTGCATCAAAATAGATTGCTTCGTTCATGAGATATAGTAAATGAAATTTTCGAAAATTCGAAAAGGATTTTTTCGGTATAATATTTGAAATTCTGGTTGGATTGATATGTAAAAAAAACCATTTATTGTGTATACGTTTTTGAACTGCAAGAGTTCAGAATGTATTAAGACTATATTTTTGAGCTTGGAAAGTTTGAAAATGTACTTAAACCGATTCTTTGAACACGATGAACTCAATAATTTACTGCTATTATAGTTTTGAAAGATTTGAGCTCGAAACTATAAGAAGTTCAGACATGAGCTGCAAGGATCAACCGTCTATCAAATTTTCTAATTAGAATTCGTGCATAACCACTCACTACCACTGCACGCGCGCACGCACGCGCACATACATATGTATAATCATCCTGATAGCTATCACGTTTTCGATCCCGGCCATGTTTCAATTTTAATCTTTTCTCATTCCGATTCCGGTCACGATCTTGATTCTAATTTCGGTCCTACGGCTGATTACGATCTTGATCTCGTTCTTGACTTCGAACCCTCCCGGTCTTGTCGCTCGATTCTGCTCCCCGTTTAGTCTGCAATTACGTTCTCATCACAGGTCACCGGTCATAGTTTCGATTTGGACGAAGCGGGCACAAATTTTAGTATCAAAATAAAATTTATGCTATATTATTTGGGGACAGCGTTGCTTTCTATGAATGATAGAATTATTAGAATCTGTAATAACACAAACATGAAGAAAAAAGCCAAAGCGAAATGTTAATAGTCTATTTTACTCTTTCATGCCAACGAAAGTCCTCTAGTAGAAATAGAAAGATGCATCTCACCGAATTTCTAAGTCGTGCTCCATAAATAGTTGCATACGAAATTCAATCCTCTTAACTACGATAAAAGCAAATTAAGCATACATACACACACATTCAACTACGTGAAAGCAAATGAATATGGTTACTAAAGAAATAAAAAAATAGTGATTTTTTTTAGTTTTCATACATCATTTTCGTAATAAAATAAATGATATCATTTTCGCAATCACAGGTTCTAACTGTACACTAATTTTCATCAATATCGATCAAATCTTCTTTAAAGAATATACCTACAGGCATACAGATATTTATAGCCTGTCATTTGCTTTTACTGTTTACCAATTTTCGTCATGATCAATAAAAGTGTTCTTAAGTTACAAAAGGACATACCTACATACAGGTAGACATACAGTAACCTATGATTTACAGAATCACATGTTAGGATGGAACACCAATTTTCGTCACGATCGGTGAACAAGTTATTACGAGTTAAAAGAACATACAGACAGGCAGACAGAGAGTGACCAATTACATAATTTGTGCAATCACATGTTTTGTCTTTATGCCAATTTTGATCAAGACCAGTGAAGCCGTTCTTAAGTTATAATAGAATATATACAAAAAAAAAAAACAGTAGAACCTATCATTGGCGTTTTTCACACCTAGCATTTTTCAGTTGTAAAAGAAGATACCAGTGGCGACGGCTTCTAAGAACTCGATTCTTATCGGCTTCCCTTTCATAAAATATTTAATATGCATAATTCATAAATAAATAAATTATTGCTTTTTAGTATACAGACACTTAAAATTATTTTTAATTTTCAATAATTATTGTAAATAATATCCAGCCTTCTTACGTTAGTAACGTAAGCCCTATATAAAAACACTTCAAATAACTCGAAAGCGACCGAGTTATTTAGACGATAAATTCAGAATGTTCGCAATCGTCGTAATCAATGTGAAATGTTGAGTCTTCCATATTCAGTTGTATTATAGCGTTATGGCGGGCGCCTCGAGCCCGCGAGCCAGCCGCGGCGAGCGGGGAAAGGGAGCTTCATAACTCGGCCGATCGCGAGTTTTACTTCCACAACGAAATGACGCAATTGTAATTCGTGTAACATAATTTCACCTTTAACGTGAACCTTTAGGTGTTATATTCGGTTGCGGATTGTTGTGATATACATTATTATGTAAATAATAATGCGTTTCGATCAGCGGAGATTTCCGATTATACCCGAATAAAGAACGGTTTTGCATATAGCATCATTCCCGTGTCGAATTAAGTATAGAAGCGTTGTAAATGTAATTGAATTTATATAATACGAGTTAGTGTAGTGGTATTTAAGACGAATTGATTGTTATTCTATTTATTCAATAAGTGTTTTTCTATTTTCGATTTTATAATGGCACTCTTAGCAATTGAATGCTGCACTACGGATTTTCTGATATAAGTGAGCCTCCACGAAGACGCCGACGTCTATTTAGCTCAGAATCAGACTTAAAACGTGAGTATAAACGTAATTTCATCGAAATTATAGATAATGTTAAAAATCAAATTCAAACCAGATATAGTTCACTAAGCAATTTGTCGTTTTTAGATTTACTAAGTAAGTCGAAACATGATTTATTCGAACGTACAATTCCTGAGGATAAACTAAATAATTTAAATTTATTATTTCCTCGAATTTTTGACATAAATGCATTAAAAATGAGTTGATGAAATGAAAAATGAGCATTAAATATTCGTCTCCCTCGCTTAAAGGATTAGATATGTACGAGTTATTTTACATTTACAAAAGATATCTTAAAGATACATTTCCTCAAATTTTAAGCTTAAGTAATATCTGTTTAACCCTTCCGATAACAATTGCGGCCGCGGAACGATCTTTTCAGCTCTCAATCGCATTCATACGTACCTCAGGAATAGCCAGACAGAACAAAGGCTTTCAGATCTCGCGTTGTTATCTATAGAAAAACATTTACTGTTGCAAATCAAAAGTAAGCCAAATTTTTATGACTTGGTATTAGCTCATTTTCTCAAGAAAAATCGTAGATTACCACTAGAATTTAAATAGCTTTTTTATCTCATTTAATTCATTTATCCACTGCGCTGCTATAAATTCGACTAAAGGAAACTACTTCATTAGCTTTTTTCAAAGCTGCTTTTATGCATGCTCGAAGTCTTCCGTTTGTATTCTATCGTTGACTGCAAGTATGCCAAAAGTGGCGAATGAAATATCTCCGCGTTATACCAGAGGGCGTTACAGAGCTCGGTAAGTAATAGTTATATTTTATTAATAATGTTTAATGTTGACAATTTTTTAAGGTTCGGCTTCCCTTTATATTTTTCTCACCCCTCGCCACTGGAAGATACAGACAGGTAGACAGACAAATTGACAGACAGTGGTCTATCAATTGCGCAATCACATTTATTTACTAACTGCACACCAATTTTCCTTAAGATCGGAGAAGTCTTTTTTAAGTTGTAGAAGAAGGTGGAGATAGACAAACAGACAGACAGGCATAAATCTTTAAAATTGTAGAATTGTTATTAGCTAGTCACAAAACGAATGTCTAGTACGAAATTTCTAAAGCAAAATAATAAACGTAGGTACAGACAGACGCTGCAAATTTATATAGCCGTATGTTTCCGATCAAGGAGATATATGAACAAGTTTTATTGTTAATAAAATTTTTCAATTTTTATTACCAAACTAAGGGTCTTTCTCTATACATATATAGGGAACATTACACCTTTTAAGGGCGAAGGTGGCGGCACGATGGCCAAAAGCATCGTCTCGAAGCCAGAAGACATCGGGTTAAATCCTAACAGCCAGCTAATCCACTGATGAGCATTTAATTTGATTCAAATGAATAACCCGCTCTGTGCCTCGGAGAGCACATTGAGCCGTTGGTCCTGAATGTGGTCACCGCAGTGGTGACGACGGCCGTCGGCAGTTCCCGTTACGCACTGAGCTAACAAGGCGGGTGTGAGGTATAAGACCCTCAAACTAACAAATAAAATGATTGTGGTAAGGTACCATGGTCTAAGGTACCAAAGTAAAGTATCAGGCGTAGGGCGATTGACGCAACTACTACGACGACAACAACAACAACAATAACAATAACAACAACCGCTTTGATTGAGATATTACGATACGTTTTTCAACTTAAAATTAGCTATATACGCCTTAAGTATACCCATCTCGTTTTGTACTTCAGTCGTGAAGCATTCAATAGAAAACGACCTCCCGCCGGGGTTAAGAGTACGATATATACGTATATTTTTTTTTGAATCTTCAGACCGCCGCTTTCCATTTAAGCTGGGAAAAACGGAGTCCAGAATAATTGGTAGGAAGGGTTTAGGGACGCTGGGTTTTTTAAGAGTGACGCAGTTGAAAATTTTGACATCTCAAAAAGGACTAAGCTTATTAGTTTAAAAGTATTACGAGTTTGCGAAACTTGCGAAACGAAGACGGGAAAGTCGCCAGTTATTAGAACTAATCTATATCAATAATTTCCTGAAGGGGTACGGTATATCAAAATCCATTTCCAATAATAAAACCTAAGAAAATAATGATTTCGAGTCGATGACATAATACATCCGTAAAATTCGGAACGCGGTATAGTTTGCGAAATGAAATTATGTAAAGGCAGTTAAGTAAGTTGCCATTTAAGTAAATCGACATTTATTGTCTCAATTTAGTGTGTTTTTTTTCAAGTAGACATTAATTACACCATCTTCCCATTCTTTTTGTTAACGAAACTCAAAACTTTTTGGTTCTAATGTAATGAAATGCAGTTAACATTACTTATATTAGAAAATGGTTGATTTTTCTAAAACTTGAATTTGGTTAAGAAATATATTTGCCAAATTATTACATATTTGCTAAGTATTTAGTAAAGTATGCGTAATAATTTGGTATTTTTTTTTTTGTACATAAATCTGTACAATGAATAACATTAAAATTTAGCGTTGCCTCCAATATAAAATTGTTGTTAATTAATTTGATCATTAATTGTTAATCCATAATGAAATGTAATTTTAAAAAGTTTTAAAAATAAAAAAATATGACGTAAGTTTTAGATGTACAGATGTGATAGAGGCGTGATTGGTTTATTTTAGTACTGTCATTGTCATATTAGGGTAATGTCATACCATATTTTGATATGAGAAAAAACTGCTGTCTTTCAAACAATATTTGTTTTATAAAAGAGTGATTGGAGCTATTCATAAAAGAACATCTACAGATAGAGTTTCTCATTTTTACAGTCTTTATCAGACGCTATATATATTATATGTACAAATCATGTCAGGCACTCAATATAGTATGTATATAGTTTATGGGATTTTTAAGAGGCAGACGAGCTTACAAAACCTCGGAGGGGGTGGATAGTCATCGCCGCCCGTCGACAACCGCAACCCCCGAGGAGTATGTTGCCGGCCTTTCAAAAAGGGGTACGCCTTTTTCTTGAAAAGCCCCTTGTCGTAGTCCACCGCGAATACGGGTGATAGTGGATCATTTCAAAATTCCGTGCGTGGCAGAAAAAGAGCTCATGAAGGGCACGGTGGATGAACACCAGTCCTCGACATGTGCCGATGGTAATTCCGGCAAGCGGAACGATGACGAAAATCAGCGGCAGGAACAAGGTCGAATGGTTCATTGGAGCGCTGTAAGTAGTGTATGCGGTAGACTATAGAGCATAGAGCATATAGAGCACAGAGATGTTACATCTCTATGAAAAGCTAATAGATTGAGTTGGCTGAGTCAATAGAGTTGCCGTACACGCTACATGCACCCGTGTCTTATGTCACATACACGATGCGGAGCAAAATAAGTGCGGGGAACTCTGTTTAAACTTCTAATTTGTCGTATGTCCCCTATCCAAAGGCCAAAAGCTAGGTACGGCCTTACTCATGTATAATAATATAATATACCTAGAAGATATGTATCGAACGAAATGCAATTAGGGATTATTATCCAAGCGACCTAATATAAATCAAAACACATATTGTAAATAAAATCTTTTGGAAATTGTTGTAAGTACATTGAAAAAATTATTGATAAATTTAGATCATTAAATGTCTTGATTCGATGGACCTAAATTGTCGCCGAATTGGTACCGAACCAGATAATTCAAGATTCGAGATGATCGATGTTGGATGATGTCTAATAGCAAAACATTTATAAAATTATAATGTATGTAAGCAAAAATGTAAAGCTTACCTTAAGGCGGGCGACTGTTACAACATACAGAGGAAAAAGTGGTTTGCTTATATATAATGCTCGAATTCCGACTGTTATATTCTTAACAAGTTATGAAATAAAACAATAATCAACAAAATGGGCATCAACGTTCAGCTCACGGGAGAAGACTGTCTCAAATTGTGTTAATGTGTTATTGAATGTTGTGGTAACACTTGATCATCAGAATAATAGATTTGATTATTATCTGATAGTAAATGTTATCTGTGTCCTCTAAGCGAAAAAAATGGTGTTCAATCTGATAGTTTCCATTTGGCAGGCATCAGAGAATTATTTACAATCGAAATTACTGTTTTTTTGGTATATCTATAAATTGTATTACGAAGATGTAAAGTTCAGGGAAACCCTTTCTACATCTCTTGTTTTTTGGAATAAAAAGTCATTATGCGTATGACATAAAATATTCAATGTAAGATTATTCGATACTGTTTGTTTGATGGCTAATATGTTCGCATAATTTAAAATATTTTACTCCAAATAAAAAAAATATAGCATAAGTGCGCACTTATACTTTTCATACATTTCATAAGCTATTATTTTTACAATCATTTCGCTGATTCGATCATAATTGTGAACGGAATATAATTATGAAACTGAAAATTTCTCCTTTCGCATCTCGTCTGGACATATAGTATCGGCCGGATCTTCTGTTACGATTTTCTTACAAAGACCTGTAAAAAGCTAATGATGAAAAAAGAAGAAAAAAAAAAGGAGGAATTCCAGTTACACCTTTCCGCGCAGGACCGTATCCTGCTCGGGGCGAACAGCCGGCTAATTATTTCCCGCCTCGCGTCCGGCCCGGGTAACACAATCGCTCTTCTGGAAAAAAAAAACTGTTTACAAGTGTAAGAAATATAAATGGAAATATTTAATTAGCCGTCTTGTTATCTTTTTGTTAAAAAAATATAATTAAACTTTTAATCTATGTAACGCCTACCTCGAACGGTTTAATAAAATCGTATTATTAAGTCAATTTTTACAGGTAATTGTTAATAATATACAGCATTTAATTCCATATTTTATTGTATTATCACTATGTATTTTTCCTATCTGGTATTATTGGCATATTATCTATTATAATTATTATAAAACAAAAAAAAACGTACTTAGCACATTACATAACACTGCGTTTAGATATTTAATACTCTTTTTATAACTCACTAATCAAGAAATTAAAAATGTGGCACTTTCTTATGTTATTCAACAAATATTGGTTGAGGAATTTTGTATAAGAAAAATAAATTAGTATTTTAATCGTTGTTAAATGAAGAGAAAATGTTTAAAAACCAAACTTTAAAACAGCACCTAAATCGTAAATTGTGATGCTAAAATTGAGATAATAATTTCCTTACATTTTCCTTTGAGAGATGAAAGGAAATTATAAACAGCACGAATAGCCCATTTCTACAGTACGAAAATTGCGTTAATGTTGGCTGCGTGACCCCATAATAAAATTCCATAGTTCATGAGACTATGAAAAAAACTAAAATAAACTAATCTCGCGGTGCTTTCATTTGTAAGCCGCCGGCAGTTTTTTGACTGTATTTGCTGCAAAACTAAGTTTTTTCGTCAATATCGTTATATAACAATTCTACTGATATCTAGCATCTAAAGTGAGACCAGGAAATATGGTCGTGTTATTCGAAATGACTGAACTGACGGACCGATCGCTTCCAATTATGTTGTATAAAAAAGCGCAAAATGAGTATACCTACTTATTATGTGACAAAACTTTGCATTATTATCTAATCCAAACTCCAATTAAAATTCCATAAATTTTGCGCTTCCTTTAGTCATTGAGAGGTATTGAAAATTAGTTTAGCAATCACTATTTGAATTTTGTACTTTTTTATGCAATAGAAGGAAATAAAACAAATATTTTGTGTATTGTTATTTTAGCACTGTAATTCTATAACCATTTGCAAATTGACCAGTAGTGCACAGTTGTTGTATATTAAAAATATATTTTTTTATTTGACATTTATTCATAATTTCCATTTTGATATTTTACTGTTTAGGTTTTTTTCATATCACATTTTTACGAACTTTCCAACGCAACTTTCTCATCTACAAAGATAAATTTGCAGATTTCTTATAAGTGTCTTAACGACTGTTGTTTCTGGATGTCGATTATATTCTATCGTATATAAATCACATTATATTTCTAAATAACGGCCTCTCTTTTTGCTATGTTCTTTCTATTGTTTAGTAATATCTAAATTTCTCTCGTTTGTCATAAATTCTGTAGGTCTCATCGATACTCGTGTTCTGACAGCTTCACTATTTTGATAACATCACAATCATAAGAGATATGAACAAGTCCCACTTTTCGATCTTAATTTTATATTGTTACGCAATGGACCTGTCGAGGGTTCGAATATTGAGATCTCATGTTAGGAAACACGTAGAAAAGCAGAAAACGTATATTTAGTAATACAGAAAATGCGTTTTACTTGCTTAAACATCACAAGCTAATCGGTTAAAAAAAACATTTGAGAGAAGTTTACATCATGTAAAATCTATTGATTAAATAAGCATTGTTTAGTAGGCAATAAATATTAAACGAATTGACAATAAAAGAGTTGAGAAATAAAGACGAATAAAATGAAATATGTAGTAGCATTTATTGTTTTATAAATTTTCATTTACAAACTGAAGCCTAGCTTATAGCATTAAACCTAGAGCGAAAAGGGAAATGAGCACAATTAAAAAAAGAAAATGAAGAGAATTTTTTTTTGTTCTAGTTACAAAAAGCAAATAGGGAATTTTTTACAAAGGTGATTTCTTAACATGGAAAATATCAAAACAAATTTAGCATATTAGTGTATAGATAAAAGGACTTATATTCATTCATGTTCACATGATCCTATACATGTACTATACACCTTATTGAAGGGATGTGGTTGATCTCAACGGATTGTGAACTAGTGTGGCTCATATACAGTACCACATGGGTCCAAACCACTTCCGTTGAGGAACGTATGTAAGACCAATTTTATTCCCACACATCTTTAAGCCTCTCTTACAAATTAATGTAACCTAACCTAACCTTCACTAACCCGTCTGCATGGAGGTATGTGGGATCAACCGGAATAAACCAGAATGAACCGGTTCCTCATCCAGCTTCCCACTTCGGCGTGAACTGTTTTACTTTCTCATTCAAGCTATAGCAATTGAAATATAAAAACCTCGTATGTTAGGTCAGATAGTAACTCAATTTTATTGTCGATCTATCGTATATATATATTGTATATATTTGATGGTTTAATTAATACGTTTTGAGAATTAGCGTCTCAATAAATGGAAATGTAAAAATAAAATAATATAAATTATCGGATAAAGCGTAACTTTGCAAAAATTCGCAATTAGTCGTTTGCTTACATCATGCAATAACATAACGTGCAATCTACTGCTCACCCACGAATCTGTTATTCCACTAGGAGTCTACATTTGATTAATTGAATATAGATTGGAGAGGGCTGACAGATGTCAAACACTTAAGCAAATGCTAAAATTTTTATTTATCATAACCGCCAGTCAATTAGAAGACAACTTCTACGTCTGTTTCATGGTAATGCAGCGTATCCTCAGCAGAGGTTAGACAATCACATCCCGATTATAATCACCGATAGATGCGCCTCCACCGTATCAACATACGATGTGCATGCATGCAGATCATATTGCATATTCGGATAGTGGTTAATAGTGGTTAAAGTCTACATAAACATCGATATAGTTGTTATTTGACTATCGATATCACGATTACTAATCGCAAGCGAATCACTATCCTATTCGTTATGGCGGTCGTGAACTCGCGCCATCAGCAGACGCGAAGTGAGCAGAAAGGCATTGCAAACGAGCGACGTGACGTCAACTTCGGTATTAATGCACGGCGCGGCGCTTTTGTCTCGCATATGGGTCTGTGGGCGAGCTTTGTCGGGAAAAATAGGGTGCATGAGCTTATGTTTTAGGGTTAAAAAGGTGTAAATGCCGTGTCTCTACATTTCGAAAGAGCAGGATTAAGACACTGGTAGATTCCTGTTGATGATAATGTCACTATTTGTGGTAAAGTGTTCTAAATTGATACTAAAATGTCTTCGTATATGACAACGTACAACGAATATAAAGAAAACATTCACAGTGGAGATTTGGTTGAGTAAAAAAATGACTAACGACGTAAATGTTAGTAATTATCAACAATGAATAAGTTTATTAGTGAGACAAATAAAAAAAAAACATTTTAAATAAAGTTTTAATATTACATTTATTGCATGAAAGTGTAAGTAAAATAATTACTTTAAAATTTCAGTAATAATTTGTTTGTTTTACCAGAAGTAATATTAAAGGGCAAAAGAAGCGACTTTGAAATTATAAAGTGTGACATTACGTACCTATAATGTGTCTCACTTTGTATGTTTCAAATTTCCTTATCAATTCTTATCAAATCTAATCCAAAAACTTCCCACATAAATAAAATTAAAAAAAAGAAATCATTGTATTTTTATGTTTTTATATCCATCCTGATAATTGTTTCCTTTATGTAATAATCAATATTATAAAAGTTGAGGCTTTGCGAACCACTTGGTCATATTTTTAGGTAGCAGATTTTACTATGAATCTTCTACTGTGCATTTATAACTACATGATGTATATACATACCCCAATTTTCATGGTACAACTGTACTTGATGTGGATTCCTACGTCGATAGGTACCAAGCTCGCCTAGTTGATTTGTTTACGAGTTACCACAATTTTGTATGTGGATGAAACTATCCACTTCTACATTTTCGTGAGTAAGGAGACTTACATTGATTACTTGAGCTGAAAATGGGTCGGGTTAAATCTTATTAAATCTAATTTAAACTAAGGAGGATAAAATTTAAAATTTTAAGTCAACTTTTAAAAACAAGATTTTTAAGACATTATTATATAGATAATAAAAACATTAGGTCGGGGAAAAAGTTTTGAGTACCTATTTTATAAATAAAGTTGCAGTAAAATCTTTTTGGTTGTACTGTTTGTATCTGGCTAGTTTTTATATTATTAATGGATGATATTTTAAAAAAAGAAACATAAAAAGTAAAAACAGGGTCCCGTCATTTCTGTATTGTTTTTCTGTACGTCAAAGTAAATAAATCTATCGTAAAAATTCGATACATTTTGAAGATTTATCAGAATTGATATTAGCGATTAGTTCTACGAAATTACAGCATATTCGTGGATGCGGTACTCCCCGTGAAGTTTGGGTGAAACTTGCGTCAGTGTATGCACTAAATACCTGCAAGGAAAGCTTCACTACTTGAACAACTAATGTTTTTATAAGATATGTGAAGGTGGAAATGTTAGAGTTCACGTAAATAAATTCTTTAATATAACTGATTGACTTAGTGCTTTGGGAATTGAGATAAACCAAGATTTTCTGTCTGTATTGTTGTGATATAGTCTTCCTGATAGAAATGAAGACTACAGATGTGCTATGGAATCATGTGATAAACTGTTGAAGGTTGAGGCTCTTAAAGTGGAGATACTTGGGAAGAGTAAAATAGAATCGCAGTCAGTGGTTGAGATAGCTGGAAGTGTCGGAAGCGGAAATCAACGTAACAATAACAATTTTTTTAAAGAATATTGTTATAAGTGCGGAAAGAATGAACACAAATCACCAGATTGTCCATTGAGACAATCAAAGCTAGATGTCAGAAGAAATGGACAAGATAGATAATGTGGACAAGCAGGTGATGATTCGCTATGTATCATATTGAATTTACTGGTAGTACATCGAGTAATGGCTATGGATAATTGATAGTGGCTGTACTACATATTTAAGTGGGACCTGCGATGAATCAAACTACGAAAAGAGTATGAAGAGAATAAGACAAGGGAAGGAGACGAGGAAGACTAAAATTGATTACAACTGGTTTGAGAGGTCGTCTTAGAAAATTATTTTTTTACATCACATTGCAGTGAAGTTATTTACGATGAACAAAACACTAATAAAAATGCTGGAATAGCTGAAATTAAATTGGACGATGCCGTAAAGCTATTCAGTCTGAAATTATAAGTTTATTTAAAAAAAACGATACCTGGAATATTGTAAAATGACCTCAAAGTCTAAATGTCATTGGAAGTCGTTTAATATTAACCAATAAATCAGACGGATCAACTGAAAAAAGAAAAGCTAGTGTTGTTGCAAAAGATTACGAATATATTGTTGATTATAAGATCAAGAATATATTGTTGATTATAATCAAACTTTTGCTCCAGTTGCGAGAATGGAATCCATAAGACTTTTACTTGCTTTATCAATGGAATTAAGTTTTAAAATTAGAAAATATGCTGTAGTAACTGCAAATTTAAATCGAATATTCAATAATAGTGTTTTTATGAAGATTCTATAAAGGTTTTCTGAGACATAAAAGATTATCAGTGATATTTTAGTTTCAGAAGAATTGAAGGTTAAAGGTGAATTTATGGTGAAATGTATAAAAGGAGGAAGTGATGTTTGTGAATTAAAAAAAAGGCTCTTTATGGACTGAAACAAGCTGGAATAGGATATCATGAAGAATTATTAAGAAAATTGAACAATATGGTACTTAGACCAACAAAAGCAGAGTGTTGTTTGTATTATGCTGTACGTAATAGTAATGTTTAATTATTATTACTTTACGTTGATGACATTTTAATTGTTATTAGTTGAATTGAGGAAGTGAAACACAAACTGTAAGATTGTTTTGAAATCATGGACTTAGGTCCTATAAAACAATTTTTAGGATTAGAAATGTATCAAACGGATGAATAAATTTCTGCGAATCAGACCAGATATATTATTAATTTACTTGAAAAGTTTAAAATGAATGGATGTTATCCAAAGAAGACACCAGCTAAATTACAAAGCAAAAAATATTCTAAGGAAAAGAAATAAGAAATTAATAATTTACAGGGAGCTTATCGGAAGATTAGTGTACTTAATTGTAGAAACCAGAACAAATATTGCCAATACTTTTAGCTCATAAATAGCTTACCAATACGATTAGCTCAATTCGTTGACAAGCCGAGTTAGCATATTGGGTAGCAAATTAGCATATTGGGTAGCAGCTAAACTTAGATATTTGGCTGGAATGAAAAAGCTTGGAATATTGTATATTAAACAAAATAAATCAATGTATGGTTATTGTGGTGCTGACTGTGGAGGTTGTGTTGTAAGCAGGCAGGGGGCGCTGTAAGCATAAATATCTGAACCTCTTCCAAAGAAGTAACATGACAAGTGTGTTCAAGAAATAGGACTTGTAACTGTTTAATTTATTATTCGAACTCATGTCTTGCCGGGGCAGGGGGGGTTGAATATACAAGACACTCGTTATTTATGTATCTTATTTAAAATATTATTATATTTTTTGTTTTGTGATCTGACAATCGTATTTTTTTTATTCTGATGACAGCTTTGACATATTCTGTATCTTTTAAGTAGTTAATAAAATGAGATTGGTGTTTAATATATTATAAATTGTGAAGTTGCTACTTTTCTTCATAATTTTAATAAATTAATTAAATTTAAAATAAATAGATATTAATTAACCTAAGTTATTATTTCAGTTCGTTTCATTGTCTAGTATAAACTAATACTCAGTGAGCACGTGTGTATGTGATTACTAATAGTATATGATTATCTGAATACCAAATATGTATCATTTTACATATTATTTTTTTAATTTTGATCTAACGTAAAAGCACTATTAAGCAAATTTAAGAAAAGCAATAAATAAAAATCAGCCAAGTGTGAATCGGCCTCGAACTGAAAAATCGCAAATGAATGAATGAAAATAATTTCGCATAAATATTTAACAGAGATATATAGATATATTGTTGTAGTACGGAACCCTCGGTGCGCCAGTCTAACTCGCACTTCGCCGGGTTATTTTTTGTTAGCCTTAGGATTGCAGCAAGTAGTTTCGCATTGAAAATGGCTATTTAATTCAATATAGTTTAATGATAATTAATAAAATATTATTTTTGAGGTGAGGGCGCGGGCACCAATGAACTCATCGTATACCATCAGGTGCCTGCACATATCACTATAATTTATCAGTTGTCGAAGTATTTTTTTTTTCGTTCTCGGTATCATTTTATAAATCAACAGCGGAATTTGTTTCTTATCAAAAATGAAAAGATCGATTAGGCGTGTACTTTAGGATTTTCTAAATTTTCACAGAATATTTTACGTTCTTATAATCATGATGAGTGTTTAGAACAGATGTTAGAGTCTTGTTTCGTGTGGGGTTTCGAATGAATTACCATGAACTAGTGCCATATACTTTATATTTTATAATTAATCTTTGCAGTTTGCCTAAGGACGAAATGGGATGGGAACAAATTAGAATAGAGGTTGGTGTCAAAGGTTAAATAAATAACCTATCCTTTCGTTGAATTGCCGCTATTTGTTCTAACTAAACTTTATTGAAATCTGGCAAGCTATAAGGGTTTTTAGTCATTTGTGCGGACTCCTTAAAAATGTCCCTCGATAGTTTTTATTGTATTTAAGGAACAAATATCTAAGTAAAAAACTTACAAACGTTAAGCGAAATCGCTTAAGAAGTATTTGTATAATGGGTTCCATCGACAAATCCAGCTAGCATTTCATTTAAACAGTTACACGGTAACATATCGCATTAGTATAAATAAATATATTCGGCGTGCGTACACGCACACACGACCCGAATTAATCATGGGATAAATCGCGGAATCAAGAAACCATCAAATAACCAATCCGCTTTTAATCACGCACAAAGCGAGCGGCCCCGGCGCGTTTATTCAAAACTGACAAAGGAAAAAAAGCAATCTTCCGAGATTGCCGTTTTCGGGGGGGCCCCGACACAAAAGTGAGTGCTGGCAACCCCAGCGCGATGTCCTTTGCTAACAACATGTTATTCGGTAATTTAGTGTTGGCGGCACTGGATGAGGGAGATCGACGAGTATGTGCGCACACGGACTAATTGATTGCTTTTTTTTTACACGAGTGGATAGTGTTTGAGTTTCAAGTTCATTTTAATGTGATTAAACGTACGTAGGGGCAGACCAGATATTGAGTAATAAATGTGACAGTAGTGGGTAGTTTAGTATCAACGTAAAAGTTGAGCATTGAGGGAATATAAAAAGTTAATTACCGTTTAAAACTAACAATGACTGAATTTAAGTTTAAAATATAGGCTCTCTGGTATGACCTAGTCCGAAATGATCCATAAAACTAGCAGCATTGGTGCGTTGGATGGCGATAGATAACGCCTAGATACGACCCAGAAAGAGGGTCGCCCTAAGTCGTTTAATTTGTTATCCAAAGTGTTTATGTAGTCTAAATATCATATCATAGAGTATTTTTTATTTATCTATATGTTTAGAATTATTAAAAACTTAATTGAGACTTTAAAAATTAATTGTTAGAACTTAACAAGTCCTTTGTGAATCGTGTATCGAGACCGCCATGGAACCGGTCACACTCTCGAGAGACCTCAGCAAATAGACTTTTCGAAAATTTTCTAATGCGCCAGTTCTAATACAAGATCGCCACAGGATGAACTCACTTTTGAGTCTCCTTAGCACCACTTCTTTCACCATAGATGATAAACAAATCGCTGTATATGATTTTTGAAGTGAAACTTCTTTATCAACGTATGAGAGAAATCTTCGCCGTCACGTTTTTCTGTTACGCGCAATATTTATTTATAAGTCACGTTTTTCTGTTACGCGCTTTGTTTATTTCTAAAACTCAGAAGTGACGTGAAAAATAATATTTCAATAATAAAGTGACAGGCAAATGTATTCTAATTCTAGCGGATTGCTAACAAAAATAAGTAATGATATCTTTTTTTCTAATACATCCAACACGTGGGCCAATAAATACCATGATTATGGTATTTATTTTTTTTTTTAGGTTATTTCAGGTTAACCTCAGTTTTTGATTGTAAGTATCGATAAATGTATATAACTTCATTAAAACTAGCAGTTATTAATTAATACGACTCTTAATCTAGTAAATATCAATGAATTGTGATAATAAAAAAAAATCATTTAAAAATAAACTGTTCACAGTTAGAAAATGAAAACATGGGGATGTACATTTTTTTTTTTTATACTTAATGTATAGAATTTATCTATGAAAAACAGTCCTCAAACATCAACAATAAGATCCAGCAGTAGTGCTGGATTGCACGGAATTTAGTGACCTGGTAAAACCTCCATTAATTCTACCATTAATGGAGGTTTTATAGTCATAAATGCAATAAACTCATATATTATATATATTAACCATATATATTTTAGTTACCATAAGCCATTAATTACAAAATATATAATAACGATAACAATGATAACAATAATTCTATCATAATTAATGAAATACTATAATAATCCTAATAGCAATGATAAGGTGAAACAATGATATTATTTGTATGCATGTTTATGATAATAAAATAGCGTTAATTTAACACAAAATGAATTTTTTTTTGCTTAAACTTTATCATCTATTACAATTTTTGTAAAGTTGTAAATAGTAAATCATTTTTCGAAAAATGATGTCATAAAGAAGTTTCACTTCTTACGTGTGTACACTAATGCACACACATTTTTTTTATTGACCGATTTTTGACAATGTAACTCAATAGTGAAGTGGTGTCGAAAAGGATGCCTGTAAAATAGCTTGCCGCCTATAAAGGCTGTGTAGAAATGAAATGGTGTGATATATTTTGAGATGTATTTCACTTCATTTGATTCAATATAACAGTGATCTCAGAATACGTCAAATTATCATACTTCTATGTATGGTATTAGGAATAAATTCTTGTTATATATTTTATAAAGATATTCCACACATTCTATGCAGGTATTGCATATTCATTGCATTGATTCTACTCTTCGAGAGTTATCACAGAAACTAGACCAATAGAACAGTATCATTAATTTTAACGAGCCAAATATAAAAGAACTTACTTGATTACCTGCAGACGAATAAAGTTGTCGACGAATCGCCCATTCTTTGAATGAAGTTCGAAAGCGACATAGGCGTAAATTGATCAAAAAACAAATTTGCAACAAATATAAGTCCTCTACCGTTTACAATATCGTAAAAGTGACGATCCTTAGGTAAGTTGTCGTGATTCTGAAACAAAGCGACAGATGGCCCCGTGGGTGCCTTCTTCAGAAAAACGTCGAGCGAAAGTAAAGCGAAGTGGAAACTTTGGTAAGAAAATTGCTGCATCGACGGCAAATAAGGATGAATCCTTAGAGTATATCAAAACAGTACCGGCTCCATATGAACTCTGTTAAGTATCAAACTCTTAGACGGTCGATTTCGGTTGTCGCTGTTTCTTTCAATTTTTTTGCAAAAACTGTAATAAATAGTGCGAACTCATGAAAAGGAAGATTTTAACATTTGTATCAGCGCCTTCAGTCTATTTAAAAAAAAAAAGCCATTTCGATGATTGAACGCGTTTGCTTCGTGAAAGCATTCAAAAACCATGCATTACCAAATGATGCATGAAAACGCTCGCAGAGCCGCGCGCGCCCAATAACAAACAACGTCCTTTTTACTCGCACGTGATAGTGAAAAGTTTTGAGTTTACTATTATAAAATCGATAGGTAGTTCGATTCTAATCTCAGTACTGCTTTTTATTCCGGTTTCGGTTTTGATTTTGATTTTGGTCCCACAATCTATTTCGATTTTGGTCCCGTCGAATTCGGTTCGGTCTCGGCTCTCGGTTCTAAGTTCCTCGTACCGTTTGCAATTTCGATTCCGTTACCGGTAGCATTTCCAATTTAGATGAAGCCGCGACAAATGCTAGTCTGAAAATTAAGTTTATGCTATATTTATAGCTGTATCGCTAGACGATAATGTAGATTTTCATGAGTGAAAGATTTTTTAGAATCTGTAATGGTACAAATGTACCGATGCAGCCAATACGAAATGCCAATAGTCTCTTTTACTCGGGGTGCTTCTTATTAATGAAGTGATTTTTACGTTCCGTTTAGTACTTTGATTCAATGGTAAAAATACGCAGACAACGCCAAATACGAATGCTAGTTTTCTTTTTCGTAAATGTACCCATTTGCGAGTACAACTTATCGCCGGTCTCAAAGTCATTGGATGAATGGTTCAGGCACGCAAAAAAAAAATAACAAAAAATACATTCTAATTTTTATACGTAATGCAACTCCACTACCCGTCACCTCATTGTGAAAGACGGGTCTCACCACTTTTAGTAAGCAAGTCTTACCTTGTCTTATCTTCATAGTCTTACCTTGCTCCATTAAAAGTTTCATAGATAATTGAACCCCCTTTTTACTAAGATAAATAGCGAATTCCAAAAGTTTTTCATTTGTGGATCCTCACATTGTACAACTTATAACCAAATCAAATTTCATTGAGACAGTCTATATTCTTCATCGAAAATTGGGCTATCAAATACAAAAGTATTTTTGAAAATTTTAATTGTACGTAATTCCAGTTACGAATTTTTCCAAATCCGATTAGTAGTTCCAGAGATTCGCACATTGAAACAAACAAACAAACAAACGAACTCTTTACTTCTTTCTTATAACTGAATCATTTATTACCATTTTAAGGTGAATATTTGACAAAGAAATTTTCAATTGAATCTTCGTTATATTTATTACTTTCATATTACACTTTTTAGGGTTCCGAGCCGAATTGCAAAAAACGAAACCCTTATAGTTTCGTTGTACGTCCGTCCGTCCCTCCGTATGTCACAGGCATTTCATTGAAAAACTACAAGATGTATATTGATGAAATTTGGACTACAGGTGTCTTGTACAGGCCGCTACTTAGGTTTGTAGTAAAATAACAAAAGTAAATATTTCTCTGGGGCACTTCATCAAGGAATAGAAGCTGCAAAACGTTTTTTTTTCATTAAGAGAGTAGATTTTAAATTAAGTATTTTAAGATTAAGATGGTTTTAAGATATTATAGTATCGCCGCCGCTTGTAATAAACTCCACTTGAGCTCGAAGAGTGATTCAAAGGATTGAGAGTATCCAGGCACACCTCGTCTTGAAGAAACATCAACGCGTGACACATACTTCGACAGTTCTTTTAAAACACTTTAAGGTTTCTAAGCAATTTTTCTGATTATGTGAATAATTTTGGAAATAATCGCTCCGGAAGTTACAGAAATTGTGTGCCCCTTTCTATTTCTTAAACTATATGTTCAATAAATATGAAAAAAATAACGAAGATACTGCTTAATAAATACTTTTAACAAAAATAATTCTGAATATGATGTGATATACTGTTTTTGAGTTATTGCCGAAAAGCTGCCTGTCTCAAAAAAAAAAAGGACGTAAGTGCTATGTACATACGCTCTTTTGCTGGTGCACCTTAGTTTTACTAGTTTAAGAGTAACAGTTGACATACCCACTCGTTTCTCTAGCTATAGGCGACTAAAGTGCTTACATATGCGGGAAACATGGAAAAAAGTGTAACTACGTAGTTTTTTCATTTATAGTCCATTTCATTGTAGTAACGGCTTCAGAACCCTACAGTTAGCATGGCCCGACAAGCTCTTAGCCCGTTTTTTTTTTTTATGTATTGCGTCTAAATATGTTACTAGAAACGGATAGCGGAAAATTTGTCAACATGTGGAAATGTGAACTGATTCTCGAAAATCCCGCCCGCCCTCTAGGAGATATTCATCTCCGGGGCGCGGCGGCGGTGCCGAGGGGGAGCGGATAAATTGTAATTAGCAATGTCTCGGCTGATTAGAGCCCGTTCTGAAGGGCCCGACCACTTTCTCGGCCTGCCCTTTTAGTTTGAGCCGACATCCGGTCGGCTTAGCGTGGACATGTCCGAGAGCGATGATAACGACTATTTTGTCGAGGTAATTCGTTCTCAGGGAAGAAAAATATTTTCAAGAATACTCTCAAGAATATTCTTCTTAGCAGAATATTCTTCTTAGAAGAATATTCTTCTTCTTCTTAGAAGAATATTCTCAATGCTGGAGCTGAAAGGGCGTAATTGTGAATTTGATACTTTTTCATATGACCGCATCTTACGTCACTGAAAACTGCATTCTCTTGATTTTTTATTTTGGCGAAGGGAGAACGTCACACAGCGCCAAATCGCGACTGTAATGAGAGAGACTTATTGTATTCCGTTATATTGCGTTTAACCTATATCCTGTCTAATAAGTCATTCATTTTGACCGCCGAGCGCTTTGTTTTAAACTTTCCCTGTTGTACGCAAGTGCTGAGATTTGAACTCCATAATGGGTAGCCAAAGGCGCTAGTCGGACAATTTTAATATTCATATCGGCAAGTAAGACCGGCGTTTTTCTCGCTTTTTACACATCTACCCAAATCACAAGTGTAATTCAATTTTTAATAATAAGAGGTATAAAATAGTAACAGCACTATAAAATACTTTCATTAGCATTGAAATGACAAATTTCACTTGCATCACTTTCGATAAAAACTAGTACAGGCTCGTTTTTATCAAATGTGATGATCGAGTGAAAGGTTTTTATCAACATATGGTTTGACATATATCAACGAAACAGGGTATAGCCATAAGTTCCTATCGTCATCAAGGAGTGGATCCAACTCAAGATTTAAATGTTAGCAAGCGCTGAAATGTTTGCTGAGTCCAAACGAAAATTTCAAGGGAACACACGAGGACTGTCGTCTGCTAAACGTGAATAAGTATAATTTCAAGTAAATATTTAATTTTTCAAAGAAATAGACACTTTAACGAGTTACTCGGTTGTAATATGAGGTTAGTCGTTAACATGCAGTAACGGGCAACGCGTTAGAGGACAAATTTGTTCGATGTAGTGTTTTTATAACTTGCGTGAAAATGAATCACCGATTATCACCTGTTTTCACCGTGAAAGAAAACATTTCAATGCGAAGTCACCTGTTGATAAGGTTGGAAATTTGATATGCATGTGAAATTTGGTGATGATGGAGAAATGAAGTTTGAAGTAGACACATCTACCACCTAGTTAGAGTAGTCTCGTGGTGTTTGCAGTTAGAAGACGAGCATTTATTTGTGTGAGTTGGGAAGGACAGTGGGAATAGTGGCTCCAATACGTAGTTGTTGTAGGCGTATACAAATTGGAGTTGGAAACGAGAATAGAGTTATGAATAAGCTACTTCGTGTTTAGTCGTAGTAATATTTGCTTCTGAATTTGCGTTCGCCAGTACCCACTCACGCCGTATAATGCACGGTATACCTTTGAGATTTTCTTCTTAAGGACTGAATAAACTGTTGTAGTTAGTCTAACGGATGTTGATATTTATTGTTCTGTATTAGTTTAGTAATTTTTTTTGGAGGTCTCATGTACTGAAATGAATACATTTAATAATACGTACTCGACTTAGAACAATAAGGTTCCATATGTTTGGAACATTGTTTTTAGAAATTGTTTTAACAGTCATGTGATTTTTATCGATTTTGTTGCATTATATACATTTCTTTGTTGCAAGTATTGTGGTTATTAATTTATATAAGCGCCTTCGGCAGATATCTTTAATCTGATGGAATCTTGAAAGTTTGTCAGAAAGTTCATCGTTTTTTTAAACATTGTTCTGCGTATAATGCAACAAAATTCTGCGTACACAGAACAATGTTTTGCAACATATTTTGCAACGAGTTACTGAATATTTGTTGTAAATTATTCGCATACTTGAAACTAAGCAGATACTAAAAGATACGCCGCACCTACTTAACAATCATATTTAAATGTGTAACATTACAACAAAATGAGTTCCTTGTAATAGAAGAAGTATACAATGGCCATTCCTGTGGTTCTTAACGATGTATGTGCTCACGTCCGTTTATCAATAAAGGAATCAAACAGTAGATAGAGAAATAGCGGTGTGTAACGTAAATGAATTACAAAAAAAGGCAGAATGGGTGTAAACGGCACTAGAAATTTTAATGTGGCATGGATGATAGATCAAATATAAAATTCAACAGGAAACAGCTAAAGCTTTACATTTACGTAAAAAATCTGTGTGTAGGAAAAGAAAATTTAGTATTAAAGATCAGAAATGTTCAGATACCCTGTGAAAATAATAATGGTATACTTTTATTATTATATAGAATATTTTTGGTGACGTGGCCTCTTCATGGACTCGTATTCGAAATAATTGGCAATAAATTAACCTAAATTAATTGCTCGACTAACCTACGAGCTGATCAAAGTAACGTGTGAATCAAATATTTATTTATTTGGAACACCAACAATAGTTACACGGATTATACAAAAATTTACATTTCTTACATATAAGCACTAAGTATGTAAAGTTAGGGCACTTTAATAATAAAAAGTATTCATTTGCAAAGGTATTTGCATGCAAAATGAGACGAACAAAATGTCAAAGAAGTACAAAGAAAAGAAACTGACGACAAGCTTATAACAATATTATTTTTTTGGATTAAGCTCAGTATAGCCTTTTTGATTTTATTGAGACTGTGATCAAAAATACCTACAAGTGGATCAGTATTTAATTCGTTACAACGTTTAATCATTGTGTTCAACGATGAGTTCAACGATAATTTTGTTTTACCCGGTTTAGTTGCGTGCCTTTGAGGTAGTGAATTACTCTCAACCTGCCGAAAATAAGTACTGTCTTGAACTTCGAATGCGTCTTATATATGCATATCTCACTTATACTTTAATATGAGTAAACTGATATATAGAAACAGTATCTCTTTAACACAATTATTATAACAAATTAACATTTATTGCGTATTATATAAATAAAAAAAACTAATTGAAAAAATTGTATGAATGTCCGTGTGTCTGTATGGATGTGAATCTGTATGGGTCCCGTGTGAAGTCACAATAACGTACGTAACACTCCTCACGTAGAGATATTTTTTTTATTCACTTTAAACTTGCTTCCCCTAATTTCATATTGAAAATTTTAATTAATTTAATGTCGTAAAATTGATATTAATGAAAAACTGAAATTGACTCGTATTAGGAAAAATTATGTCTATGAAAAAATAGAGTTTGACTTTACGCAGCAATTGGACGCTTTTAGTAATGTGATTTATAATTACAGCTTACAGCGCACTCGTCGTATTATTCTCACTTAAATCAGAAATGCTCCGCAAATAAAAAACATAAAGTCAAATTTGTTTTTTTAAGTTTTTAGAATGTTTCTGTTTTTTGAATGAGCGTCATGAGGCGTGCATTTTGGACTATTCAAATTTCAATTGTTAAAGACGAGCGTGCACAAATCAACTAGGCGAATGAGACGTACATTAACTTTAGAGTACAAATTCAAATTTTTCCGCATTTACAAGCCCCCTCTTCATCGCCTTTATAGTCTTCTCGATTTTCACACATATTTTTTTTGTATCACCTTCGAAACACTATCAAAACTATCCGCTCCACCTACACGAAACGAAACACGAAATAAGGCGCCCGCCCCCAAAGAGAATGTCACCCAAGTTTCGTTTCGAGATGTTAAAGTCTGGTTAATTAAGAAAGGCATAATCTCCCACGACCTCTGGCGGATAACGGGCGGCCATTGAAACTCCTTCGAGATCGTTCTGCGCGATATCAACCGCCCGCCCGAATTTTCTCCTGGAAGTCTCGGCGACTTTATTTTCCCGGGATCTCTTGAGCCACGCGAAACGGGGGGACCCTTCGCGAGATTCGGATCTGCGAGAATTTGAATAATTTGCGAGTTCGACGACAGCCGACTGTGTTTGCGTTCGCTGATTAGTGTTTAATATTCGGATTAATGAATGTTCTCTTGAAAACATTTGTTAAATTATGCCATGAATTAATCTAATTACCCTATTTACCAAAAGGCGCAGGCCAAAAATACTTGTCCGGTGCGATTTTTATATAATTATGTGCATTCTTCATTTCATTCATAGTTCATTTCATGCGAGCTCGTCGGTTTGAATTTGAATCCTTTCGCCCTTTTTTAACAAACCACACCGACTTGTACTACATATTTTCTTTTTGGAGCGACTCTTGTTGATCCTTTCGCCGCACTCGTTTCCTTTGTAACATCTTCTTTGTCAATATTTATTGTCCTTTTTTGTTGTAAACTTACGTCTGTTTCCCAGAAGGGTATGTAGATACCACAGATTTCCACATGGTATGACGTTAGCATATCTCTTTTGCTTCACTCATATCCATCAATGGTTTCAATGCAAGTACCTCGGTTCGGGATGGATACAATTGGCCCTTCTTTAATGTTTCACCGATTTGGCCTGCATCAGATTTTCTAGGGCGACCTATGCCGACTTTTCCAATAAACACATTCGCCGTGTAAATTTGTTTCGACAATTTATATTCATTCATACTTTCCAGATAGCCAAATCACCTCAACATACCTTTTTCTACTCTAGTCACAACATATTTTAAACCGCACCTTTCTCTGATACATCCGTTGCTATATCTATCTTTCAAATTTTACTCCTCACGTACTATGCAGAGATCGCATACCTAGTGAAATGATTCTAGTTTAATTTTTCTTCTTTCCATACCCAGTTTTAACTATATTGTGTATTTAAGTATATTCACAATCGTGAATATATTTTTACTGATTGTTCATAAACCGCTGAGCCACATCTAGATAACCCTCTTCTACGTGAATACATTTTACAAACTCACTGTTCAAATAACTAATCCTGTATCTGAATCAATCTACCAAACTTATTCTACTGAAGTTTCTAAGAGGCAAATGAAATCCTTAGATTTAGACTACATTATAACCACAAATCAAAGGTGGAACGTCCTTCGTGTAGGGACATTTTGAAATACCTGATCTACCCACTCAGCGGTCTTGATTTCGCTTCTTAAAAGTACTCTTAAGGGTTCTGCTGAAAGTAATTTTAATAATTTCCAATACATTATACAATAGATTTACATTTTAAACATCTCCTACGTGGTTAAACTATAAACAACGAATCACTGATCAATTCTACAAGGGGTACAGTCATACTCCTCGCAGTACCGTCGGTGTTTCTCTCGCACGCCTTATTATTTCGTGTTCCTTCGCGGAGCCCCGTCCCAAACATGAAATTAAAATTGTTGAAGCGTGAAGCGTAAAAAAAATATAATACAAACGTCATCTTGTCCAACTTTTAATGGGAAAATACAGGAATGGCGGCTCACGTTCGATATCTTTTTCGATAAATATTAACGAGCTTCGTCGTATCGGATTATTCGCTTTTATGATTAAAAAACTTTTCGTTATTCCCTCCCTCCTAAAAGTGTATTTATATACATCGAATGTGCGAAATTCAGATGCCAATTCATTCATAACAATCGGTTACATATTAATTTTAACAATTGTTATATATAGTACATAATGCAGTATAATATTCATAAAATGGAACATATAACAATTGATAATATACCTACAATAACAGCGTTCTCAAATCCTTCCAAATTTATTCAAATAAAAAATAATCAAAACGGATTAAACGAGTAATCAATTTCAATGCAATTTCCGTGCATGGGTGTGTATTAAAATGCTTTAGGACAAGAATAAATTTTATTTTTAATTTAATTTACGATTAAGTCAGTTCAATTTAATCGATCTCGTCCCATGACCGATCTCATTCTCAGTGCTGATCCGAATCCAATTCTGACCCCATTCCCGGTACGGCTCTCGCTCTCAGCGGGTCAATTACATTTCTTAACGAGCGATATCGATATGTAGTCAATGTAGAGGTGATATGGTCGATAATTGGCATTTTATAGAAAGCGATATCGACTCAACTTCTGTTTCACAACGACATCGCTCTGCTTAGTGTTACCATTATGTAGCTAGCAAATTTTCTACTCTTTAAAATTCACCTCCTCATATTTTTTTGTCAGTGTTTTGGCGCGTAAATGCGTTTAAAATGCTGTAATTTTTATTTTAGGCATACATAAATTGTCAATTTATTAAACAAAATTACGTTTCCAACAAAAAATCTGCCGAAACTATAATGTTGACAATATCAAAATTATTACATTTGGATCATGCTTACACATTAAAATTACGTTACGTTACGTTAGTTTTTAAATCAGAAATTTAGGTTTTAAAAACAAAAATTTTAAAACATATTTTTGATATTCTTTTATATTTGTAAAGACGTTTATTTGTAATTTTTAAAAGTATAATGGAAGTAATTATGTAGTAGGCATTACAAATTGTAATAGTTTTTTTTTTATTATATTAATCACATGTTATCAGAATAGTAGAACTAAAATAAATAAACCGGCTCACTAACCAACTAGGAAAGTCAATAGAACTAGAAATTAGTAATGTCTTTTGCTGATATTACAAAAAGTGTTAAATATTAATTGATACGATTTGTAGGAATTAAATAAGCAGTAAATACTTGGAACTAAATAATATCTTTTCTTGATATTACAAATACGAATACTAATTTTTAAATAACATATACATTATACTACCACATTGTAAATGTTATTTAATTTTACTAATTCTTGCAATTACTAAAACGGTTTTGTTGTTATTACATTACGATATTACTCAAATGGTGTAATAATTAAAGTCAAAGGATATTCCCAAATAAACTTTAATTTTTAAAACATAACATTACTAATAATGGCAATCACAACATAATATTTTATTTTTGCAAAAAAAAAAATTCTCAAAACATGTTGCTTAAAAGGATTACACAGCTCTCGTTGTGTTTTACGCTTTCTTCGCAATGCTTTCATTGTTAGTGAATGAATGTGTTCACCGAGAATCATATAGAGTCCATAACGAGGCATTTTGACTATAATTTTAGGCAAAGATAAACAACAAAACAATCAGGATAACAAAATCGAAACAGCAAGAGCGCATATTTTTATATCACGCGTCAGAATCGAGTCGACTTCGTGTATCGCTTACTCATTCAAATATCAAAAATGTGTCCATAATACAAATGCTGCTTCGCGCGACACAGATCCGATATCGCTTTGACGTCGTCTCTTCCGTGTCCCTAGTACGAAAAGTGTGTTTGACAGACGTTTGAGCCGACTCACATTCACATCGATATCGCTTTTTGAGAAACATGATTGACCGCAGGACCGAGGTAGGGATCGGATTCAGGATTACAATGGAGAGCGGTATTGAAATCGAACTCGAAGACATTGTCGGACAGTACGAAAAATGGCCCATATAATTTACACGATTATGCATAGAGGAGAATTCTTTCTTTTATCGGTGAAGAAAAAACACATTATTCTCGTCATACAACACCCTATCGCTCGTTCGCCCCCCTTCCGCCATTTTTTTTACGTCAAACGCCATTGCGTAAATGAAAATGGCGGCGGCGGCGCGGAAAAATCATCCGGCGAGCGTCATCGGCGCGATCTGACGAAGAACGGGGCCTTGGCGGGATTAAGCGCGCATGCAAAGGCGCTAGGGGACTTCGTGGGGGCGGGGGGCGGGCGGCGCCGCCTGCGCCGATTCGATCTACGAAGTGAAACCATGCAACGTGTAAAATGCGTGTGATTCGCATGCTGTGAAATGCGGCGTATAGATATGCTACCAGATACATGCCGTTTATGCATCTGAAAAGACTTCATGTTACAGTATCGATTCAAGACAACTTTGAAGTTCTATAACGCAAATGAGATCGGAATTTCTTTTCATTTTCAAATCTTCGATTTCAATCGTTGCATGTAAAGTCGATAAACGACAACTTCATAAAAATAGACCAAGTGTGCCTCGGATGACGCGCACTATTAGTCTCGTTGTTGATAAGGCTTAGATGTAAATGTATACACTTAGATGTCTCAGCCTAGACTTATGAAATGTATGACTGAAAAAATATTCTAGTAGAGTGTAATATGATTACTAAAGAATTAAAGGCATTATCCAATTTCATAGAAGGAATTCAAGGAATCTGTAATTTATTACTTTTTTTATTAATTTATGTTTATGTAGACAATAAAAGAAAACTTTATTATTTCACTATTTATATACAAATGACATCAAATATAATGGTGCGTCGTAATAATTTGGTATTAATTTCGTAATAAATATAATAAAAGACATTCTAAATCTTATTTGCCGATAGATATCCGTTTAGATTAAAAGAGGTCACGGGATTGACTGTGACAAGTTGAACGATAGACGGTCTCCGAGAACGTTTTTCTAGAAGCAACTCAAGGCGTTTTAATCTTGCCATTTTTCTCTTAAAAATACAAGAAAAGCGTGAAAATCACGTTAGAGATTATGTATAACGTACATAACTATGATAAATAGATAAATAAAAATAGTTTTATAATAGAAAACCAGAAAAAAGAGGTTAAAGAAATCAGTATTTTAACAGTTTTAAAATTATTCAAATGTGTCAATAGACTGAAGCTATTTAAACAAGAATAGAGAGTGAGTTTTATTGAAATTTGTAGCTATGGTCTACAAAAGAAGAAAATAAGGATTGTCCACAAAAAATGAGATGCTATCGAAAATATTTGTATAAAAAATTGACTATAGGTCTTCGCAACACTTTTACCTTAAAAAGTCTTAAGATTCCAAGAAGAAGCAAATAATAACATTACAGTGACGTGAATGTCCAGGTGAATGTGTTCTTTGGTATCGTTCGTCTTACGTGATATGGTTATATAGTCTGATGATAGAGCTGGAGGTTCGTCACAGTACCAATTCAATGACTTGAAATGATCTTTTTGATATTGCGCCTCGTTCCTCTTATAGGTGATATTCTGAATCTGATGATAGAGCTGGAAGTTAATCACAGTACTATCAAGATGAGTTGCAGTGATCAACTTCACCTGGAGCCTAATTCGCCTTAGGTGATATTATGAGTTTGATGATAAAGCCAGAAGGTGGTTACAAACCAAATCAATGTTCACGAGACTCAGTACTAAAACCGGACGCCTCACACGCTACCTATATAATTCAGTTATTACAATGGTTACTACCGATTTCATGAAGCTTGGGCATATTCATTTTGTTTTGGCTAGCTTTTTCAATTTACCTATATTGTAACAAGGATTTGATGATGTTCCAGTAAGTGAATTATCTAACTCTTTTATAGTTATTAGTAAAGTCATCGAGTTAACGCTCATTAATTTTATTTTGACAAATATTTTATAGTACATATTGCAACAACAACAATACAATAACTTGAAATGATCTTTTTTATCTTGCCCCTCGTTCGTGTTTGGTGATATTCTGAGACTGATGATAGAGCCGGAAGTTAGTCACAGTACTATCAAGATGAGTTGCAGTGATCAACTTCACCTGGAGCCTAATCCGCCTTAGTGGTATTCTGAGTTTTATGAGTACCAATACAATCAATTGATTTGACTCCTCCTTTTACATTGTACGGAAGCGTTAGTGAATACGTTGTCTGTTCTTATGTTTCCTCTTGATACTTGTTTATTAATGGGTTCATTGTAGACTTTCGTTAGTAACACTTAATTTTATTACATTTTTCTTATCATTCCCTTTTACTGTGTTTGTTTGTACTTGTTATAGCATGTGATTTCCTATAGATTTTTTATCATTTTGTAATCTATATATTAACCTCAAAATCCTAGGACATTACTAAAAAAATTTGGAAAACAGTTGACCCTAAAGGCCAATTCTGCAACTTCCCTCTAATTTTATCCGTTTCGTAGTTATTTCAAATCAAACGATTTGTTTCGATTTCTTTCGACCACGATTTCTCGCAAATGAATCAACCGATTTTGACTCGGTTTACGGCAATCGACGTGTTTTTACAGGGTTAAGAGCTGGTTAGATTTTGAAATCGATTGGTCAAGCCGTTTCGTAGTTATTTAAAAAAACTGTTTTTTTTATTTCTTTCGACAACGATTTCTCACAAAAAAATCAACCGATTTTGACCCGGTTTGCGGCAGTCGACGTGTTTTTAATAGGTTAAGAGCTGATTAGATTTTGGAATTGATCGGTAAAGCCATTTTAAAGATATTTTGAAAAAAAACACTTTTAAAAATTTTTTTTCTTCATTTTTCGAAAATTTCTCAAAATCTACCGGTCCAAATCGACCCAAACTTTCAGGAAATCTAAGTTTGGTGAAACTCTTTGGAATTCTGTTTAGTGGGCTCGATTTGGTCAAGCTGTTTAAAAGTTATAAGAGGTTTACATATATCCATACATACACATACACACACATCCACACAGACATACGGACATCATCTCAGGGATGATCAGGGAAGCTTCCTAGACCCTCAGAACGTCGAGATCTGATGAGTATTCGATTTTTGCAAAATAGGGTGAAACTAATAACTTCCCGAAAATTTTGAAAAATTTTCAATTTTCTTAGCGGGAAGTAGTTAAAAACTGTAATTAGTAGTAAATTTTGAACTTTATCCATCATTAAAGATAACATTTTAAATGCTTTTGCATCGTACGATAATTTTTTTTTATACAAAATGATCCCCCATTTCCATCTAAAATATTTTTTTTACTATGGTGATTTATGATAAATATGTAAGTCATAAAGATCTAATATGGATTCTTAGTCTTCGAGAAAAACCTGCTTGACAGACGGAGGGTGGTTTTATAAAGCTTCCGTTTCTTTTTTATTCTTCTTTTAAGGCTCCCAAGGAAATCATGATACGATATTGTTTTTCTCGTGTCGGGATCTCAACAAGGTCGAAAATTGCGGAGAGGATGTGGCCTAAATTGAAAAAAAAATAATAAAAATATATGCCCTGAAGGTGTTGTATGAAATGTGCTGTTTTATTTTTTGTTTTGATCCCGTGTACAACAGAAGGTTTTCTTTTGAAGTACCAAGTTGCTAAGCCCTTACACCATCCTAATGCCGGCTATGATACCGCTGAAAAATTGTGTTGAAGAGAAACTGTATTTTCCGTATTTGTATACAAGGACAAAGGATCGAAATCAGATGCTATTATTTTGTTGCAGCACAAAAGTAGACTAGCTTGACCCGTGAGATACTACACTCCCACGGAAAACGGATATGAAGTATCAGCTTCCATTGCTTATCCATGCTTCCATTGCTTCCATTGATTATCGTCCAGTGAATTAGAGTTCTGGTGGTCCACTCCTCCTCCCCCGGATATCCCATTTCTCCTAGAGGCTGACAGCGCACTGGTGACGATGGTCATCTACTCTGTGATGGCTTGCATGCTCACTTACTCTCAAACATTATATTGAAAACACGTTTCCAAAAAAGGCGTGTTACAGTTAACTAGAAATAAGCTGCTACGCAGATGTAACTTGTCTTAAAAAAAATGCTATACCCAAGTTTTTAAGAATGAAAATAATTTGTAATTTGTTAACCGTCCTTTTATTTGGCGATCTTAGCACAATCAGGCTTTTACCATATTATTCAAAGAATATAGATTATTTTAGTTAAATTTTTGAATTTCCGAAAATATTATTCTCAAGGCACATTAGAGAAAAATGATGAAAGTGATGATTTAGAACAGTGTTTCCCAACGTGGGGCCCGTGCCTCACAGGGAGGCCATTTGATAGTCAAGGGGGGCTATTAAGAAATGAATTCGACACGAGTCCTTTCGCTTTGGGTTATTCAAATGCAATGCTAGATATCGGTGACAAATTTAACAAAAAAGGCAAATTCTTCACAAAATACTGTAAAATGTAAATACTTATTAGGTATAATTTCGTTTGACGGTTCTTTTAAAGGTTAAACATTATGTATGGGGGGTGCAAAAATTTTAGAAATGTTAAGGCGGGGTGTGTCCAAAAAAGGTCGGGAAACACTGATTTAAAACGTCACGTACGCGCACTTACAGCAAAACTTTAACTGTAAGAAGTAAATAAGGTTCGAGAGATAAATGTGGATTTAAATAGATATGTATTAACTTCACTAGCAGTTCCAAATGGCAAACGTAGCAAAGATGGAAGCAGGTAGAGATTCGCATGCGCAGTGTCTATATAGTTTCGTTTGTTATTGCTATAAGAGTTTCAGCATGTGTTTTTTTTATGAAACTTATAAAAACTTGTATACACATAAAACAATATAAAGAAATGATCTAAATATTAATATAGTCAATGATTTTTTTTTCATTATGTTATATCTCATTAAAAATAATATAATTTAGTTTAATGATATCAGAAATTTAAATTGTTTTTATAAATGCACCGAACAACTTTAACTTCTAAAACACACTTAAACTTTTGTTGTCGCGACGACGTGAAGCAACCAGTGATTTCACTGATATCTAAACTTGCCCGGCGTCCATAGCATCGAGAAGTCTTCATCTATATCCATTTTCATCAATACAAACGTCGATGGATGCGAGACGTTATTCTAAAACAGCCTTCGATGTGCCATAGACAAACTCATCAATTTTATCATCCCTTCCCCTTTAGCGTTCACGTCCTTATGGAAGCGGATTCACCCTAAATAGAATAATAATAATAATCTATGTATGACGGAGTCAGGTGAGAATGGGATAATGCGGATGAGTTTTTATTAAGGCTGTCTCTCCGCGATCGGGCGGCGGAATGTCGCGGTGCGCCCTTGAGGGTTGCTTTGTGCTCGATGACTTGTTAAGGCTTCGATTCCTGCGCCCGCTGCTGATGCTGTGATACATCGACATATAAAAGATATGTGTGTGCCGTGTGTTATGTGTTTTGGGTATGATATTCTAGTAGCATGTTTATTAATAGAGAGATATTTTAAATTTTGCGATCGTAAAGATATATATAATGATTTTGAATTTATCTTTATCTTGATTATGGATGCTTGTTTAGAAACTGAATGATTTTGAGAGCAGTTGGATGCATGTTTTTCTGTTTATCGTATCTCCGTTGTATATTTAACGTATTAGGTCGGGGGAAAAGATTTTTCCTATTTTATAAATGCAAAGTTTCAGTAAAATCTCTTTGGTTGTGCTATTTGCATCTGGCTAGTTTTGATACCATTGATTAGATGAAACTTTAAAAAAAGAAAAATAATAGGTAAAATTGATGTTCCGCTATTTTTCTATTCTTCCGAAAAGAGTGAGTCTAACGTAGAATTTCGATCCATTTTGAAGTTTCATTGAAAAAAAGGGAAAAATTGATGTCAAAAATAAACTTCGCTCTGGTTGACCTGTTGCGGAAAAAGTAGAGCAAGAATGACTCCGAAATAGTTTTAATCTATTTAAAGCTAGATATACAAAAAGGCTCGATAGTTGGGTCCCACACGAGTTCACTGAAAGAAATCTAATGAATCGTGTACTCATTTGCGATTCTCTATAGAAACGTAATGAAACCGAATCGTTTTTGAAAAGATTCATCAAAATGAAATCATGGTCAAAAGACAAGCAAGCTCCACATGTTATAGCGAAACCTGAATCAGCTTGTCGTATGTTGATGCTATTTATATGGTGGGATTGGATAGGAAATATTCAATACGGACTTTCACCGCCAGGCAAAACTATCAATTCTGATCTCTATTGTCAACAGCTGATGAAACTCAAGCTAGAGAAAAAATAGCCGGAATTAATCAACAGAAAGGGTGTGGTTTTTCACGTCAGATCACACACATCCTTAGACACAGCAAATATTGAAAGGGTTTGGTTGGGAAGTGTTAATGCATCCACCATATAGCCCTGACCTTACACACCCTCAGATTTTCACCTATTTAGGTCTCTTCAGAATGCTTGAAGTAGTGTTAGGTTAACATCAAGAGAGTACTGTCAAAACTATTTGTCGCCGTTTTTTGATTAGAAGTCCCAAAATTTCTTCAACAATGGGATTTTGTCACTACCTACAAAATAGCAACAAGTTGTTGCAGGAAATGACATATTTATTAGAATTAAATAAATAAAACATGAAAAATTATTTTGAATTTGTATATAAAATACGAAAAAACCTTTTTCCTGACTTATATAATACCTTAAAATTAGAATACAGATATTTGCTAATTGATGTAGATCGGATTTGGCGTCCAAAATAAAATTTAATGAAAATGTACAGTTCCTTACAAACATCGTCGAATAGGTAAAACGTAAAGTAAAACATTAATCTAACATAATTCATTGAATTATGTAAGGCGATAATCCAAAGAAGAATCACAACCATTGATGATGAGAAGAGTTGAACGATGATGATTTAAAACATGTATTAGTTTTGAATAAAATAAATTAAATTAATAAATAAAATTGCAATTTTTAATGTTTGATTGCTTTCATCTGTCCTAAACTTATATTGGGTGCACTAATTCTTAAGAATAAAATGGAGGAAAAGAACCATAGCCTTCTCTATCGTTTGATGGAAAATACTAGGTACGTACCATAGTGCAAACTATGTAAATGGCGATACTACGAGTTCTAATCATTCCCTATTATATTGAAATAGAGCATAGACTATGATTTTTCACAGGATGTCAGTCAAAATTTTATATCGCCTAGGAGGGTCGTTCAATGAAAAATCTCATGTCAACCGTGAAATTCAGAAAACTGTAACATCGAACCTCAACCATCGTGTAGTAGTAGTGGTGCAATGATGAACCATTGTGTAAACTGTTGGGTAGACGTTCGGTAAGATGAAACGATTATCATAAATAAATTGGATTAGGGAAAAATTGTGGAGAAATCTCAATTGAGAATGACGATCCATCCACGTTCTTTCCAAATCTTTCCCAAGGAGAGGGGGCTAAATGAAAACAAAAAATAATGAACTCCTATTCCCATCAAAACTTTTTGTAGTCAGTCGTTTGCCGAGCGTTTCACGTCACAAACTGGTCGACGTCCACTCGTGCGTCAGAAATATCCGTGCTGTTTGTTGTTCGTTGTTAAAACGAATACAAAGGTCGGCCCGGAAAATGGACGTGACCAGTTCGGAGTCCATTTTAAATCCAATCTAAAAGTACGGTGAAGATAACAGCTCAAAAAAGGGATGGGCGAGGGGGTTGCAGAAATTTTGTGTGTGAGAGGTGTTTGGGGAGTGAAAAGGCGGCAGCGGATAGGAGAGGTCCGGGTCGGTGTGCGGGGCGAGGGAGGGCGAGAGGGGCGAGAGGGCCGAGAGGGGGAGGTCGGAAAGCTGTGATTGGAGCGGTGTCGCGAGTCTCGTGCCGCTGGGAAATCAGGTTCGGTCGCGCGCCGTCGCCTGTGTTTATTTCGCTGCTATTTGAAAAGCTTACAGAGTAATGTTTCGATAGAGGCGGAACGGTTTGAATGGATAATCAAAGGAAACAAATCTACATCGATTGTTTGTATATTAAATACTAGAAAGAGAGACTTTTTGTAGAAATTAAAAAAAATACCGATTTAAATATTATATTGATATATATATATTAAGATATCATTAAATAACTATTTACTTATTAAAAAGTGCCTGTAAAATATCATTAATTATTGCAACATAATTTTTAATTCACAAATGTCATTTATGTTGCAAAACATAGCATTATACAATTTCGTAAGCCGGTAGACTTTAAAAATTGCCAAGTACCGCCGCTAATGATACTGTCGGAATTTTTCATCAGTCCGTTTGGCTATCTCTACGTTTACTCATATGTATTTTCATCTCAAGATCCGACTCGTTTTTGGCAGAATTTTCGCACTCGCGGCCCCCCGAAATTAAGCTTATTTTTTCTCTGTTTTATCTGTTCCATCCGCGCCCTGGGGTTGGCCGCGAGCCGCGCGACAGTTTCAGCGTTGTCGAACAGCGAGCGGGCTCCCGGAATCGTCGATCGTACGCCGGCGCATGTTCTGGCGCGTCCCGAAACGCAGTTTCGACGAGAAAAATGGATTTTTTCGCGTGAACCGAAAGAGATACATCTACTCTCCGAGCGGCGGCGGCACACGGACTCGTTCTGACGCAGGAGGTTTTGGATATCCTATTCATTTTATTCCCACCAGCATTTTACAATCCCTTGATCGATGCACACCAATTTCTTTTACCTCTGTCTATGTGACAATTCGTCTTATTATGTGTAACATAAGCGGTTCATAGTACTCAATAACATTTCAGGATTGTAATCGAACAGTCACAGGACAAAAACTCAAAAAACGTAAATAGTCTCAAAAAACAATATTAATTATACATCGCGTGGTACCTATAAGGTTTGACGCGTACATCTACAGCGCGCGCATGCGCAACGATATCTGATTCTGTCGCTTTGTATTGTTGTGTATCGTCCCTCTCTTTGCTCCACTCCCATGGCGTCGAAAAGTATTGAGTTCTTTCACCTTTTTCTATATGTTATATCGTTTTCCTTTCTCTTGTAACGAAATGTGTCTAAGCGTGAAACGTATTTGAAATTTCACTCTCAATTTTGTCTAATTATAGTCAGTTTTATATCAAAAACTTTTACCTAAATTGCTCTAAATTTCGTCATAATACTTTTGCAATGGTCGGAGTTTGGGGACTAAAATACACAACACCTAAAGAAAATAAAAGGAACCACTAAAACACTTAATTTTATCTCGCTTTATTTGTTAACGCATTGATCTCTAAAAGAAAACTACTCAACCCTTACGCCGGTTGGTACAGCATTCTCGATCCGTGGATCTGGAATGTTCTATTCATTTACCCTTGTCGTCTTTATTTGTAAATAACGGTTACAAATAGAAATTTCGGAAGAGACTAGACTAAACAAAGTTCGCAAATTTCGCAAGCAATTGAAGCGCCTATATTCTCGTGAAAACAATTGGTGCAATTAGGGTCCTATTACATTCTTTTATTTGAAGGAACTATTTTGATATTTATAACTTGTCTTATTTGGAAGTACCTATCACTCAACGTAATATAAGGCTATGATTACGAGCAATGCTTGCGTTATGAAATGATGATCTAAAAATTGTAATATATCGCTATGTCATTTTGAGTCCTTTACGATTACGATACAATTATTGTCCTGTAAAAGAGTCGATTGTACAAACACAGATTAACGTGTCGTTATTGAATAAAATATAAAAATAAAATTATTTAAAAACATTTATTTTTAAAATTATTAGTTTATTTTCCGTTCATACAGAAATAGCCGATTATTTAAATTTTAGTTTTTAGTTCTGACAGGACGACATTTGAATTTTGAGATTTCATGATGATAATGAACGTAAAAGTATATATTTTATTCACTTTACCATACAGGGGGTATGCCAAAAGTAATTAAATACTTTTCAGTCAATAATTTATTACTGGCAGGTTATACACCGTCGTAAACAATGATTATTTGATGATAATTTAAAAAATTGAATTCAAATAGTTTTTCTTTAAAATGCTTTTCTTTTTCTGAGATTCTGGTGGGAATTGCCTTGCAACAATGACATTCAGTCGAAGTGATTTTCACGATTGATTGTTACGAAAAATGTTTAAAGTCACAAGAATATTTTCAACTTTTTATTACTATTTTTAGTGAACCTGCTTGTTCATAATCAACAGTTTTAGTTAGTTTGCTGACCTTAAAAGTGGACGGGGAAGCTTTTCAGATGAATCGAGAATGGATCGGCCACCAACCGCAGGCACTCGAGCTGTTGAAAAATTGATCTGGGAGAACCGAAGTATTACAACTGTATCGAACACATTTTGGTGTCACACTAGAACTGTTCAAGGTAATTTTCATTAACAATCGTTCCCACTTTTACGGGAGAACGGTTCGCTGGCTCACTCTGGATAAGAGAGAGCCAATGTGCTGGACACTCTTCTTGCATCAAACTCGACTTATAATGATGGAGGCATTATACCACGGCCTATCTACCAATTCAGTAGGTAAGCAGTAACCTGCTTACCGAATTGGTAGACGTACAAAGCTGGTAACCGCTCTTTGTAAAACACCGGTAGATGTCCGCACAACATCATCCCGACCATGATACAATTTCAAAATCCTTCCCCGTTGCCACTGAAAGGGATTGTTGTCCTGCTTGATTAAAACTAAGTCTCCTACTCCAAGAGACTCCGCCAAGTCCGTTCATTTATACCGCTGTTGCAGCGTGTGCAAATATTCGGACAGTAACCGCTTCCAAATATTTTGTACGATCTGCTGCAACCGTTGAAATCGCGACAAAGTTATCGCGATTTCGTAGCTCTTTTTTCCCTAACTGAAAATTCTCTTGATAGAGAAGAATCTATGACTTCCGACGGGCAAAGTTATAGTTAATTCTTCAATATATTTTGAATATTTGTTTCACAACCAGTAAAACAAACCGGTGCACAACATGCGAGTCTTTATTTTCATTTCTACAACCATCCACGAAGAGTCTTAGAGATGTAGTTCTGGTAAATTACAATTAATCTAATCGACAAACAAGAAAATAAATTAATCTACCTAACAGATCCTTTGGTGGTCGGATTATATCCATACTTAAAACTAAGACAATTTTCTTTTAATTTCATAAGGAGAGCACATAGAGACCTAACTGTTGCGAATAGTACGACTCTTGAAGTTGGTGAATTTGTTGCATGTTAAAGCAAAAATGTGAGTGCGTGCGAATATATACCTTTATTAATTTGTACGAGCCATTAAATTTTAGCTTATGTATTTTAACTTTTTGATTATATTTTTACTTTCAATATTGTTTTTCAATAGAAACGCAAGTACCTAAATACGTCTGTGGCCGGAGAAGAAACATATTGAACTCTGTCTCGAACACGCGTCTAAACAATATATTCTTCAGGCACGTCTTTGAAGTACTTGATTAATAGTAGAGTATAAACTATTATTTTTTTTACATTAAACTTACAGCTTTAGTTACAGCTGAAAAATAATAGCATATATGCTTTGATTTATTTCGGTTGTAGTGCAACCTTATTGTCATTAGTCAAACGCTAGACACGTTTTGTAGCCTATAATTTTATTATTGTTTTGGTTACAGCTTCGATTTTATTAGGAATTTTGTTTTTGAAGCCACCCTAACCGAAGCAATTATATAACTAGTTATTAACGACAGACCACAAAAAAAGTATTGGTCGCACCTTCAAGCAAGTGTCGGATTGCGAGAGAATTAATCTTGTCTAGTTTTACCCTAGAATGTCATTACTTTGTCTGTTTACTCCTAAAAAAATATTTTTCTATCTTCAGTAGCTCTCATACATTTATGTCACATCAAAGATCCTTGGTGTTCGTGTATCGAAAAGGGTTCGTTTCGAGATCATCTGGAGAATAAAATGGAGCTAGATTCTAAAAAACTCGGTGTGTTTAATAGAGCACAGTACTTCAAGTCGGGCCATCACCTTTTACTTTACAAGCTACAGATCGAACCACATCAGCAATACTATCGTCTCCCCTAGGCTGGGGCACTCCAATTCCAACTCCAAGTACAAAATTCCTGCCTCTAGACCACATCTAACGTTTCGAATCTTTGGCGACCCTGTAGTATTCGGTCAACTTGAACCGTAGGCTTTGCAAAGAAATGTAGTATCTCTGCGCATGATTAATACTATGGGGAGTGCTCAAATTATTAAATTTTGTTCCTGCCGCTGAAGTCTGTGCTCGTTCTGCTCATCGAAAATACCATCATCACCGTCGCGATGACTGTCGTCTTACCATCGTCCTCTTTATGCGTACTTTTCTGCCACATACGGCAAAAAGAGTTATCTACGAAGGTTCTTTAAAAAAAATGTATTCTAAATATTCTATAACCTGTATGAAAGACCGGCAGCGCACTAGGGGCTTCCTTGGAATTGCAGGTGTTTATTGGTGGCGTGGGTCACGGTGACCCCCATACTTGTTTTGTTCGTTTTTCTCGTTATGCTCTTTTACTTTTTTGAAATTCCTCAAAGATAACTTTGTAACTTCCTCTAATACTCATGCGTGTATACTACTAAGAGAGGTAGCTTATTTCTAAATATTGTACTATATGGAATCCCTATGCGTAAATCTTATTCACACTTAACCGTTTCATTTCTATACAAACTTTTTTTTAAATAAATGTAGCTTTAATATTTTATAGTTAGAATGAAAACTTTTTTGCTTATCCGAAGAGCAGTAAATGGTATTATAAATAATATAATTAGTATAGTCCATTCGTATTGTACTAAAAAAAAATCAAAGATTTAAAATACCTTTTTAAATGGACACAAATTTAACATTTATTATTAAAATATTATATAAGTCTGTGGTGTATTCAAAACAGAACAATCTATTTATTAAAATATGTACAGCTGATATAAATTGAAACCTTGTCTGACACTCTGTCCATAATAGGGTTTCAATTGTCCAAATATTTTTTTGAGTACCACAAATTTCTAGAGCATTTATTAATTAAATTAGAGTAAGGGCCTCTTCTATTACCTAATTTTAGACTCATTTTTGACTAAAAATCATTTTTAAATTTAATTTTTCGTTCCACGTCTGCCTTTTAACGGGTTTTAGTCCGAATAACCGTTAAAAGCAGAAAGCGGAAATCAAATTCTATTTTAAAATTTGTTAAATGTTTGTTTAAAAGAAGGTGGCGGAAGAGGCATTGTGTATTGAGATATATGCACCTACGAATAGTTGCAAGCCAGATACCACATTATAGGAGTACATATTAAATATCATAAAAACTGTTAGACACTTAGGAGAGAGGGAATTCCGTGTCAATTAATGGTCAAGATTTTTAGTGTCTCCATCCAGTGTTCAATACATGTTACTTGGGACAAGAAAAGAAGTTTTTATCCATCGGCAAAGACTTTCTGGCTGAATCAAAATGTCATTCCCTGGTCAACATCATGTATTTATTAAATCTCTTTAACAGACTTCATCGCTTTTATGACGTCGAAAATTCGCAGCCCATCGCAGCGTATTTTCCGTGCAACTTTGTACCGCGTACATTAAAACGGTGGAATGAACTGCCATCAGAGATGTTTACGAGCAAATGCGACGTTGGGACCTTCAAGGGAATGGTGCAAGTCTCTTTTAAGGGGCCGTAACACGTGGGCAACACCCTCGTTGTTACGGACCTGCCTGCCTGGTGATTGTTGTAGGTAGGATTGCCAACCGTACTCTAAAATAGAGTATTGTACTCTATATCATGTAGGCGTACTCTATAATCTATAACACTAATAGAGTACGATAAAATGCTCTGGTTTTTTGTTTTGTGCTATGTTGTTAATTGATGGAAAAAGTATCAAAAAATACCTTTTTGAAAATTTTAAATGAATGATACTTTTTTTTACAAATCCGTACTCTTTATTTACCTCCCTTAAAATCAGACATACTCTATTTCTTTTAATAAAAGTTGGTTACCCTAGTTGTAGGTCACATTCTCGTTTATTCGCTCCATTATAGATAAAAAATAATAATAACATTGTTTTTCAATACACAATCACATATCTATTTTCTAGGTTTCTGATGGAGATATTTCCTTAAAATAATTATTACGAAGGGCAACAAAAAGAAAACGAGTACAATGTATTTTTTTTAATGATAGTATTTTTCCTAAACGCATTAACTAATCATCAAGTAAACAAATATTATAATGACGACATCGCAACGACCCCGCCGCGCGTCGACAAATATGCCGGCGATTACGGGCAAACGTAACGCCAACAATTACATCGTCCGCGAGGGGGCGCCGCTGCGGACCTCGGCTCCTCTGCAAATCATTCAATATACTCTCCTACACAATCACAGAAATGAACACTTCCATTTGGAATGAAAGAGGTGTCAAAGATCGAATTTATACTTAATCCGTATGAAATAGGGGAACGGATTCGTCGCTCTGACATCGCGTATTAAACCCTATAACATATACGAATAAGGTTCGTTATATTCGAAACGTTTTATACGACGTTGTAACAGCAATCGCGTCTCGAAATGCGCACGCACGTAAGTGCCCATTGTGGCGACAGATGGTCCGTTCGAGTACGGTCTCGAAACGTCGGATCTCGCCGTCGGCGGCGCGCGCGGCGCGGCGCTCGACCCGCCCGCCCTCTCGCGGTCCGTTTAGGGCGTTTTTCGTTCGGGCGCCCGGCGGAGCTATCTTTTTAATGGGAGTGCTTTCATAAAAGCCAGTATGAAGATGAATCGTCGAGTGTTTAAAAAAGTAATTCGCAGGCGAAGCGTGCGGGCCCCCCTCGAGCTGATTTTTTTTATTACTGTAATAATTAAGGTTTTTTTTTTTTCATTTATGCTCGTATCGGTTTTCATGTATTTAATAGAGGAAAATGGGTTTATTTCGCGGGAACTATACGAATAAAAGCCGCAAATTTTTTGTTATTTATTTTTTAAAGAGAAATATCTGAAGAATCTAGAATATCATACATATTATTTCTTAATCCAATTGATTTAGTTATATATAAAATTTTACTAAATTCATGTATTTAGAAAGAACTTCTAAATAAGAACCATTGTAAAAAAAAGTATGTATTACTGTAACTTGTAGTCACAACTTAGAAAATATTACGCCATCATCTTTCATCGAAGAAAAACGGACGGGCAACAATATCGAAATAGATTGAAACGTCAAGCGGACCCATCGAGCTATCAAAGCGAACGCGCCCGCGCCACCCCCGCCTAGCCGCTATCACCAAATTAAAAGTTATATTCGGCCATCAGAATTAACCCCCGGCACGGCGACCGCACCGCGGCCGCCGCCCTAATAAAAAGCACGAAATAAACGAATTGAAAATATATGTTTATGCCATTAGGTCGCCGGCCATTAGCCGGTCTCGCGGGTGTAATGCCAAACGAGAGCAGACCTAATGTTCTGCCGGCCGACCGTCAAAGGCCAGCTAGTCGACAGATGTGATGGCTCGAATACGGAACGGTAATTTGTACCTACATCGATTTAATTCTTAATAGTGTATAGGGTTAGATGATGTTGGGTCAGACATGTATCGTCCCACCGCTAAGCCGTATCATTCCATAATTTTTAATTTGAAATTAAGGAGTGTTGCTGCTAAGAAATGATAGCCGAATGGCAAGAGAGTTTAATTGTAACCAAAGTGGTTTTTTAACCAACATCGAAGTAATTAAATTTCTGTATGTCTCGAAATGCATGACAAGTTCTCACTCAGGGGCGTGACATTCTTACCGTAGTCGTAAGAAAATATAAATAGTAAACTCCATTTTGTTTGCATATTTTAGATCTAAGAGCTTAAGGTTAAACTCTTAAGTCTAAAGAAAGATTTACATGTGTTGGTGTTAATTTATAAGCACATCAAGGAGAGACTTATTTTAAATGACATTTTTTAGAGATTTTTGAAGTTATACTTCTTAAGACGCGTTATGAAAAAATGATGAGAGTGAAATTTTAGGATTGTGTAACATGAATTTAACAGGTTGAAGCTGCCCGTTTCGAATTCGAATTTCGAATAAGGAGAGAATTTATGTTACACACACTATTTTTTATTTATTTATAATGAGTAACTCATAATTGTATCATACGGAATGAAACACAAATATTAATGGTGTAACACATTTATATATTTAACAATTTTAACAGCAGCATTGCATAAATCGCGATAATTAGGAAAAACGTATTTATAGTAATATAGATCCTTATAGATAGATAGACAGATATGGATCCTTACACCACAACTTCATTTCAATCTCTATGCTGAAATTTGTTCATAAATGCAATTCAGAGGTTGAATCCCTTTATGCTGAAAACTTAATGAAGCTATAGTTGTCTACTCCTTTGTGCGGACAAAATCGCCCCAACGTTAAGTTCTAGCAGCCGAGAGGGTCGGATTTCGCGCCATTTGGGCAACCGGTCGTGTAATAGGCCTTAATGCTTTGGGAGGTACTTGCTCCTCATAACTGAGATAGCAGTTAAATAAACATTTGCATCTATATCTGGTTCGAGAGTAAGTTATTAAATATAGCAAATTACGTATTATTTCTTTTCATATTAATTCTAGCAACGTTCTTGTGACATTTTTTATCATCCTATTGTTGAAATAAAACCTATCAACCCTTTTTTTTCTGAAAACATCTAACTTAATATGACAAACACTTGTCTTTTTAATAATATAAATGACAGAACAAATTTTTTCACCGACATTACTTTATAAATGGACTCCTTTGAAATCTATTACGTTATTAGTTTGTTCACTTGTGTTTGCATAAGATTTCTCTATAGTTAATGGACAAAAGAGAATGCGAAATTTATTATGGGAGATAATTGATATAATAGTATTGTTGCAAACTACGCTCATAAATAAAATAATTAAATTGCTTAATAATTCAACCTAAATAAGATTCGATAATAATAGTTCTAAACGTTTTCTTTACATTTTTATCGTTTTTTTTTTAATTTTAAACTCTTTTCAATTGCTTAGAATGTTTAGATTGCAAAAAATATTGTGTGTTTACATTGAACGTAACATGTTTACGTCTTGTTTTTATAAACGATTTATAGTTTTTTTTGCATTAGGAAAATTTTTGAAACTGCTAGTCAAGTCTCCTTCTTGTTTAGAATAATTTTGCTAAACAAATCATAGTCATTGAAGTAGTTGTTCCAGAGAAAATAGGCCATCTTACGAGATACATCCTTAGGTGATGCGTGCAACGCACGTCGCCACAGGTTGACGCGTTGCGGATGGCAGCGCGCGGTTAACGACCAGACACGCGGCTTTAGACGTTTAGGTATTACGTTATAAAGTGTTATGTTTATGTTATTGGCATTTTTGAAACTAAGATTGTGTGTGATTAATATTTAACTGTTTAATAACAATGCCCTTAACTGCTATGTAAAAATGACTTATCGTTGGAAACTTTGCAGAGGTGATTTTGCAGCTTGCGAGTCCGTAAGTTGCGTTAAGTATTGTTTACATGATAATTTGGCTTAGTTTGCCTTGTTTGTTTAGAGGTAAGTGGAATACATGCAGAAAATCGGAGATTAAAGTAATAATACCTTCGGATACCAATACTTCGCTTCGTGCAATGCGCGGCGCGTGGGAACGCGCCTTTGCTCCCACGCGCCGCAGGATATTAACTTTATTAATTTATGTTATATATAAGCAATTTTCAATAATATATTTTCGTTATGCTACTTTGGCAAAGTTGTTTTTAAAAAGGAGGAGATTATGAACATTTGCGAAAAGATGCATAATCGATTCCATCCTGTATGTCAAGGTTCTAATGCTAACAAGTCATTTAAATTCAACAAAACTGTTATTTTTGCTACCACTGTGTTCATAAGTTGAATACGATCAAATAAAAATGTTAAAGTGGTTTCATAGTAAATTATTGCGTATAGATTTTACTGAATATGTTCTAGTCGGGTATTATTACCGTTTTTGTAATGGTTCCATTGTGACCATCGATGAAAAAATAATGTAGTCATAGAAGGGACATTGGCGATACTTCTATAGGAAAACTTTGAATACGCGCGTTTCTAATTGATGTCTAGTCATGCTTAGCCGTTAATACGCCTAGACGTAATCGTCTACTTTGGTCGAGTGTGACTTTTTGGAGAAAAATTGTTCTAATTTTCTTAAAAATATGAGGATGGGTTATTAGATTCGGAATGACGTAAAAAAACATTAACAAGATTTTTTACTCAGACAAAAATTGCAATTGTTATTAACAAAAAACAAAAAAAAAAATAAAAAGGAGAGAAGTTCACATGTTTGGCAATAATTCGAAATCTAAAAGTAAAAGCAGGTACTAAAAAAAATCTTAAACAGAAGAAAATTATCTAAAAAAGAGTTTTGCCACTCGGGACTTTCTCTCTATTATTTATAATTTCAATTTAACATTCAAAATAGAGTTACATGCGATTGTAGAAGTACGAGAACGCCTCCTCTAGAGAATACAGCACTTAAGTATTTATGAATGTATCTGTGTATTTTATTTTAGTTTTAAGCGTAGGGCACTTCTAAGTGTCTTAAATTTTACACTCAAATATTACACTTTACTAACTGTTGTCCGCGACGGTTTTCGCGTTGTGAATATGAAACATAACAATGCTTTAAGTAGACATGAAATATGCACATCATTTCTTTGTTGTCTTTTATCAACCATAGAAAATATTAGATGTCATATCATGGAGTCTTCTTCGAATCCACAATGTTTATTGCTCGATTACTTTTCTTTACCATGGACTTTATTTATTTAAAACATTAAGGATGTTATGAGTAATTGAACACATTTTTTTTCTGTGTCACTAGCGCTGTCAAAAAATCTAACGTCAGGTAGATAGCATTTGTTAAGGTCTTTTCAGTAGGTACCTACTTCAAATTAGAGAGTGGGAAAAAATTGAATTTGCTGTTTGCCCAGGCCCTGGTTAATGTAGTATGATAAGTTTTGTCCTAAGTTAAGCAGTAGATGTGTCTTAAGTAAAGCTAATGCAAGACTAAAAGTTTTTTAAAGTCAGTCCATTAGTTTTTGAATTGTGTTTGAAGAAACAAACACACACACATACAGAAAGACGAAAATTTTAAAAGAAACGAGAGGGACCAGTGTTATTCAGATATATATATATATATATATATATATATATAGAATATGCTGCTTATTCATTTATAAATGTGTCACATATTTTGAAAATTATTTTTCCTTTTAAAGTAGGCATGTTATATTTTTTTTAACTCTATCGATATAAGTGATAACCTTATATTAGGTTGTTGTATTAGTTTTTTATATCACCCCCTTGCTGAGGCATACCTTCCCACAATCCTTTTATTTCATCGCTGTTGCGATGACAACGGCACTGACAACTTAACGTGCTCTCTGAGGCACGGAGAGAGTGGCTTAACTTGACTTAAGTTAAAAAACCCATCGTACATGAGAGAGTGGTTTAATTTGACTTAAGTCAAAAAACCCGTCGGTCATGAGAGAATGACTCAATTTGACTTAAATTAAAAATCGCATTGGCGAATTCGTTCATGGTCAGGACCGAACCGGGTACTTTGACGTTTCTTTTACTGAAAATCTTGTGTGAATCTCCCCTGAAAGGCGTCAAAATCACGACATTATTGACGCCTGCTTTGGGAGGAATCCGTTCATTGAACCGCAAATCGGCTCGATATCGTGTCATATGACGTCTAACTCTGTCGGGCGACGTCGACCTGAACAACGGACGGACAGGCCGGAGGCTGTATCCTGCCCACGGGACGTCGATATTGTATTATTGACAACTGTAATAGGAATGGGCGCCATTACTGCGAGGTCGTACGCGGCGACTGTACACGGCGCAAAATAGGTTATTTTCTCACGATGTCGGTTTAAATATCTTTGTTAAACGTCCGTTGTTATGAGATAGTGTCGTGCACTCGGGTGCGGATTAAAAATGTGGTTCGGTCATTCTAAATACTCCGGAGAGGTGTTTGTAGTTTTTTTTTGTTTATGGTATTGTACACTGCGCTTCGTAACGTAAAAAAATGCAAATTTTCAACTACATTCGACAGAGAATGTCGAAGATCGATATTGAAACATGTTTTTATATATTTGGCAATTTTGTTAACATTTTGAAATTAGTGATTGATTATTGTGTGTTGAGAATTTTTAACCCAGTGCAATTTTAGGGTCACAGAAAGTTGTTAACAATTGAATCGAATTGAATTAAATAACGAATAAATATTTTTATTCGGTATTAATCAAACTTTACTTCAACTTTATATTTAGTCCATTAAAATGTTACATTTTTAGGCCTTTGCGTTTTTTAGACGTAATTTTAATTGAGTGTAAAGCTAAAAACAAGCGTTAGGGGTTGAAATGGTATTTGATATATCTCTTAAACTATTTATTTGATAAAAAAATTTGTTAACATTTTTAGTTACAAATTAAATTCTCTACAACTTTGGTCCGTAACTTTTTGTCGTATAACTATAAATAAAAAGAATCTTCAGAGAAAAATTTATATTTTCGATTTAACTTTTTATCATTTTACGAAAAATGATATCTGACCATTTTGTAGATCGTTTTTGAGGAACAACTTTCATTCGCATCATTTTTCATTAAGTCAATAGTTAAGGTTTTACAGCGCTCCAGAAGCGAGTACTATTTTCAGTACTCTTAACTATACCTATATTATTGTGTACCTATAATATGTCATCAGTTATTGATTGTATTTTTTTTACTTTATTATTATAATTTTTAATTCTAAATTTTGCAATATTATTAATAATTAAATATTGACTCTTTTCCCCACCACCCACGAGGTAGAGTCTAGAGGCGCGTTTTTTTTTACGTGCTATCCCCAATAGGCATAATCCACGGTGATTTTCTAAATTAGAACTACTCCGTCCTCAGTCGTTTCGATGGACCAGGCTGCGGCTCAGCATCTGATCGGGTTTCTGAATTAAATACCAGTGGGAGAACTGGAGAAGGAAGGGGTGTTAATGTTGGCGGTTCATCATCAAAGTCATTTTCATTATGAAATTAATATATAATAATAAAGTAAAAAAAAAATAAAAAAAAAACCAATAACTGATGACATATAGGTACACACGTATAATATAGGTATAGTTAAGAGTACTGAAAAATAGTACTCACTTCGGAGCGCTGTAAAACCTTAACTATTGACTTAATGAAAAAATGATGCGAATGAAAGTTGTTCCTCAAAAAACGATCTACAAAATGGTCAGATATCATTTTTCGTAAAATGATAAAAAAGTTAAATCGAAAAATATAAATTTTTTCGAATTTCTGAAGATTTTCGCTTATAACTTTTTATTTATAGTTATACGACAAAAGTTACTGGACCAAAGTTGTAGAGAATTTAATTTGTAACTAAAAATGTTAACAAATTTTTATCAAATAAATAGTTTAAGAGATATATCGTAAATACCATTTCAACCCCATTTTCAAGATGGCCGTGGGACAAGGGTGGCGACCCCACAAACTTGTTTTTAGCTTTACACTGACCCCCCCCACACATCAAAAAAATAAAATTACGTCCTCTAAAAAACGCAACCCCAAATGTAACTTTTCAATGGACTAATTGTGTTTTAGAGCGACCGATGTATATTTTCTTCTTTGCCATTTATTTTCACTCTTAATTTTTAATTATTGAAGTACATTTGAACTATTTTGAAAAAAGGTAATAATACACATATATAAACGTTAGGGATTCAATCTATGAAAATGACTTTCAGGTATTTAAAGAGAAACATCAAAATAGCTGAACTTGGTTCAGGATAGTACTATAATTATAGACTTTTAGTACTAACAAAAAAGTATTGCTATTATGTTATATTTGCCGCAATCCGTTGCGCGATATTCAATGAAAACTCAAGAAGAGTAGGATAAAACCATAATATACCTACTAGTTATGAAGTGCTGTATGATATAAGGAATGACAAGTAAGACAAACGAGACGATCGCATTGATATGGTATTTGGTTTTGACTTCACAATCGGGTGTTTTTAAGTTGGAAGCATTAATGCACGAGCAAAGACTTGTTATATAAACAGGTAGCACACGGCTGATTCAGCTTAATCCAAGTAATTTGAAATATTCCGAACATTCCGTCTGAACTCGCGTCTTTGCACTTTTATTATTGAATACGCTTCATTTTTTAAAAAAACCCAAGTTGTTCATAGTCATTTAGTCAGAAATAAGACTAGAATCAACAAAAATAAAAAAAAATAATTGGTCTCACGGCTTTAATGATATAGTTTGCATTCAGTGGACATACTCCTTTGTCGCTCTGACCTTTAAGGTTTCTAAATTGGACAAGATCGGTACATGTCGAGTCATAGACTAGCAGAAAATGGCGAAATTCTTTAACGCAGTAACATCTTCTGAAAAAGAAAGTATGGTTTTTAAACATGCGTTCACTGGCCATTTTTCACAGATATATCTAGTATTGAGCCTAAGCAAACCAAATAATAATTTATTTTTCACACTTAGATGAACATTTCACGAGTAACGATTTCACGATTCATTTTCCGATCAAAATTTATCAAATTCATAGAAAATTTTGCGTTAATCGTTCGATTAAAAATTAGCGCAAATGAAAATTTCATCACAATTTTTTCGTTGAAGTACAAAATTTCGTAAGTGGGAGTTCAACATGACCTTGGCCGATTTTAAATACGCTTAATTAATTCACATGATGTGAGCATTTTTTCCCCTATTAATATCGACGGAGCGGCTGCACTGCGCTCTCATCGCTGTATTGTTTAGTACAGTACAACGCACGAACCTCTGCCGGTGTGAAGTTAGTCGCGAAAGCGTAGCAACGGCGTAAAACAGAAACGCGGGGGTGGAGAAGTACGGGTCGTCGGGGAGTGTTGAAGCTGCGTATTACAACATTTGCAGGCAATCCAGAGCAGCAGAGTTTCGTGCGTTGTAACAGTACGTAAGCAGCGATAAAAAGTACAACGACGAGTGCGCGTCTATGCGGCTGTGCCTCCGTGGGCAGTGGGCCTTAACCGCATTTGTAGGGAAAAAGTCGCAGCCGAAGAAAAGGAGTCCACGCTTAAGGCCCTGTTGATTTACCTGTTGTTTTGCAGTTTGCCGTGACACGATTCGTTGCGCCACGTTTTTATCGTTTCATCGGCAAAAGGCGCAACCTCTCACGTTTTTATTTTATCTAGGGATCGAATTTTAGCCCTCCACGCTGGTCTAATTCTGGTCGGGATTGTCAATGACTTTTCCCCCAACGCGATGACCTCGTCCGAAGTCGCCGGCTCAACATACTCCGCGAGACATGGAACGAGTTGCTTAATTCGATTTTCGTTAAAAATTAATCGACCACTTCCCCCCGTGCTTGATAAGGTCAGAGTTGAGTTCTACCTTTTGATTCGAAAATAATGATTTTAACCATTGATGACCGATCGTTCACCACACACATGGTATAGATAAGGACATTCCATATTAAAGCATAACCAAGAAGTATTGTCGTCCGCACTTCAGGCACGAATAGGGTTTGATACTGAAAAGTATCTAACGAATTGTGAGTTCCGCTCAGAAAGGGATTTATTCTTTTTTTTGAAGTTAAGCATTTTATATGGCAATTCGATAATAGATAACTGGATGTGAGTGAAATTTCAAGGTCGTGTCACGTTTAGGCACATTTCGTTACACGAGAAAGATGTAACATAGGGAGAAGGAGAAGAAAAGAGCTATACATTCTGACGATACGGGAGTGAAGCAAAAGAAAGCGATGAATACACAATGATACAGGGCGACAGAATTAAATAGTGTCGCTTATGCGCGTGTTGTAGATGTACGCGTTAAAAGCGATAGATGAACATCTGAGGTACAACGTGTTGTGTAATTAATATTTAACTTTATGTTTTGAGACATTAACGTTTTTTTTAAGTTTGTTTTCTGTGATTGTTTGATTACTTAAGTGAAGGATTATTATTTAGGAGATTCAATTCTATTATTGTTGAAGTTCTGCATGCGCATTTTTCTTTGTATTACAATTTTTGTGTATGGTTTCTCATTGAGACCCGACACTAGAGTCATTCTCTTCTTTGCTAAAATATGTCAAGCTTGACCGACCCGCTGCTTAATGCGAATGATATCTATTTATCCCGATTTCGCTGGTGGATTCGACGAAACATGGGGTCAAAAGGAAGCGCGACTAAAAAACAAAACAAACAAACAAAAAAAAAACAAAAGCCGGGCTTACTATCTACAAAATCGACTTTATTCCAAGAGGACCGATCGGACAACGAAAAAAGTACAGTCAACGAGAAAAAGTAATTCGAACAATCACCATCACGTGCGCCCATCGAAAGACATTATCGCGTAATCACGTGATCATCCTCCCCCTCCGGCGCGGCGCGCGTCCCCCGCGAGCGGTGAGAGGGGGCGAATAATTACTCCATTACACGCCAATAGCAACATAAGATGCTTTTGTGCCAGACAAAAGGGCCCCGGTAATTGGAACACTACTGGGGCCACCCTGCGGCCTATCGGACTTACACGCGTGCTCTCCAAATCCGCCAGCTATATGATATTTATTCATGTTGAAATAGTCGACGTTCCTGTCTGTACGTCATTAATTTTTCATGGCTTAATAAAAAGTTGTTTCAGTTTCAGAATAAAATATAATGATTTTACAAAAAGAAATTTTGTAAATATTAATAACAGTAAATGAAATATCTACAAAAATAAATAGTGAATAAGAATTAATATTAGTATAGGTAATTTTCTAATTAATCATAAATAAAGATCCTTATCCACGATTTCGAATATTCAGGAAAACAAATACAACTCGACATGTTAAGTTGTGAATAAAGTAAATTTTATGGTGTCTTATATTATTGAACTGAATAACATAAAATTACTTTTGACTTCAATAACATTATTTTTGCCTATCTTTATCTATAAAAATCTTATAAGAATTTCTAGTTAAAAACACTTAACAGCTAATACAGTTACAACTTTTTTTTTTAATATGCTTGAATCAGTATATGATAAAACATTGTCAGTTATGCGATCAACAATTTCGCCGAGGCGATACGACAGCCGAAGCGCCGTTGAGTCGATGCGAAGCTTCCCGTGTGCCGTATGTTAAGTCACCAACAGATTTGCTCCTCGAGCGAATGGTTTACTTTTCCACTTAGGAGTTAGTTTGTGTTCGATCTTATTTATATTTCCGAAGCATAGGCGTCAAGCGCGAGTCGACGTCGTGCGATTTGCGGTCCTGTTGCATTTTAATTTGTTTGTACGAATTGTACGCAAACGAGAATTTCGAAAAAAATTGCGACCGCCTATTTCGTATTTTAGCGACCACCTAGACCATCAGAGTTATTTTATGAGATTATCGATGACTTTATCACATATCGATGCTTTTTTTTTTACATAACAGGTACTCAATGTAACAGAAAATTAAAACTGTTATCAATTTATTTTATGGAGAATAATTTCGCAATCCGTATACTAAATATCAGTTCAGAGCCCGAAACCGTGTTTGTTATTGTTATATGTTATTTTGCCTCAAAACAAGTGTCATATAATATTCAGATCTGAGAATGGTGTACGTCGTCGTGCAGCATTCGAAGAGTTATTTGAAAAACTTCAGACAATAGTAGGTCATTGTCTCAAAAAGGGAAGGGTGGAAAATTCAAAATATGACTGTATTAGGAAAACTGTATAAGTGTAGGAGGGTGAATTACCTCACGAAGAATATTTATTATGGGGTCGATTCTGAATTCTAAAAAATGCGCTAATTATTATGGAGTAGGAAGAATTACTTTTTTCTTTAATTATTATTTATTTTCTGATGATAATTTTCATATTTATTTCTTTGAAATATTTCAAAGAAATAAATATGTATATATTAGTATACAATATTAGAGGTTCTTATTATTTCTATTTATTATATAAATTCCGTATATTATGGATAACGTTGCTTCTCAATACATTAGGCAAGCGCCTTATTTGTCTACACTTATACGGTTACTGTGCAATATTTTAAAAATTACGGTTTTAAATCGTACTGTTATTCGATATTCGATAACTAACGTATTGTGATATTTTGATTTTGTATTTGTGACGTCGAAATAACAGATTCTGTCGACTGCAGCGACATTTTCAAAAAGACACCATCATAAATATAGTTTCACTTTAGTGACAGTTTAAAAAACACAGGCGTTCAAAATAATAAAATTCTTGTCTGTATAAAGTGACGATATCTTCAAAAGGAATGATCTATTGTCAGCGGGCAGCATTCTCCATCGATTACGGCAAGAGGGTCTCCAAGAAAAAAAAATATACAGACGAACGCAGAACTTGCTCTTTTATTGAAGCCGGTTAATAAAGAGTTTATTCCTATCGAAGGCCGGCAACGTACTAGTGACTCCCCGGGGTCGCGGCAGTTCATGGGCGGCGATGACTGCCTACTCTCTGTTACTTCCCATGCTCTATCTATCCCTCGAATATCGTATGGAAAAAAAAACTGTTATGACGCCTTCAAAACGACAATCATCATCGTTTATCAATCGAAATCGTAATTAAAAATTGTCTAAGGTATTTAGTTTGTCGACCGCCTGACGGTTTTTGAAACGTCAGCCGAAATCATTTCGTTTCCCGCGATCGTAAAACGTCTCGACAGCGGCGAGGCAACGCCGCTTTTATTCGATCATTTAGGTATTGTTTATAAACATTAGGGTGTCGTCCCCCGGGGCTCGGGGCCTCGACGCGGCGCCGTCTCCTCTATTCGTGCCGTTTGCTGCGGTTTTGTTCCGATATGTTCGTATATATTATAAGATTTATTTATTAATTCGATTTTTGTACGTCGGTTTGTTGTCACGAAAGGCGCGAAGCGTGAAACAGCATCTGAGCAATGAGGGTTCTCGTATTTTGTAGCCGTAAGCATGATGCTCTGTATAAGTAAGAAAAAGTAGAGCGCCCAGTTTTTGATACTCTACGTTCTGGTAAATATATACAGATATAAAGGACAAACGGACGAACAGCGTCATAGATATGACTATCATTGTACTCTACGTTCTGGTAAATGTATACAGATATAAAGGACAAACGGACGAACAGCGTCATAGATATGACTATCATTGTACTCTACGTTCTGGTAAATGTATACAGATATAAAGGACAAACGGACGAACAGCGTCATAGATATGACTATCATTATCACGTTCTGGTAAATGTATACAGATATAAAGGACAAACGGACGAACAGCGTCATAGATATGACTATCATTGTACTCTACGTTCTGGTAAATGTATACAGATATAAAGGACAAACGGACGAACAGCGTCATAGATATGACTATCATTGTACTCTACGTTCTGGTAAATGTATACAGATATAAAGGACAAACGGACGAACAGCGTCATAGATATGACTATCATTGTACTCTACGTTCTGGTAAATGTATACAGATATAAAGGACAAACGGACGAACAGCGTCATAGATATGACTATCATTGTACTCTACGTTCTGGTAAATGTATACAGATATAAAGGACAAACGGACGAACAGCGTCATAGATATGACTATCATTGTACTCTACGTTCTGGTAAATGTATACAGATATAAAGGACAAACGGACGAATAGCGTCATAGATATGACTATCATTGTACTCTACGTTCTGGTAAATGTATACAGATATAAAGGACAAACGGACGAACAGCGTCATAGATATGACTATCATTGTACTCTACGTTCTGGTAAATGTATACAGATATAAAGGACAAACGGACGGCCAGCGTCATAGATATGACTATCATTGTACTCTACGTTCTGGTAAATGTATACAGATATAAAGGACAAACGGACGAACAGCGTCATAGATATGACTATCATTGTACTCTACGTTCTGGTAAATGTATACAGATATAAAGGACAAACGGACGAACAGCGTCATAGATATGACTATCATTGTACTCTACGTTCTGGTAAATGTATACAGATATAAAGGACAAACGGACGGCCAGCGTCATAGATATGACTATCATTGTATTATGCAAGTGGAAGTATAATGTATAGACAAAAATACTTGTATTTAGAATGTAATTTTGAGCAACTTTGTGGTCACTCGTTGCCGGCGCATGAAATTTTCTGCTATGCTATAAGATGCTGAAACTTTGAAGTATGTTCGCTGTCGGTCACGGCATAGACAATATTACACGAATTCAGAGAGTTTTGGAAAAAACAATCTTTCAATTATCTGCAATGGATGGCAACAATTATTGAATGTACGTATGTGTAATTGTTTAGTTCGCGTTGGTCCGAATTAGGATGTTAATATCAACTATCAACATCAATGTCATTTGATGTTGACAACTAGTGATCTGAAGTTTGCTGCAAGCGTAGCAATGGTTTGCCATGGACACTGATACATGTACTCTATACATAAGACGTATTTGGCGCTAAAGCTAGGAGCTGCCGTGGCTGCAGATCGACAGCGGCATAACCGCCGTGCGGCAGACCAAGACGAGCGGCGAATGGTTTGCGAAATGATTTGCCAATCGGCTTGGCCTGCCGTAAAATGCTTAGAATAGCGACCGGACGACAGTACGAACGCCAGGTGAGAGAAATTCAGGCTTCAAATGTCTAGAAATAGACGAATCCTATATTCAGTGACGGATACTTCTATGTAAAATTTGTTGGTTGATTCTTGCCTGTGATGCAGCATAGAACCCGATGCCCGTTGGATGGAAAACGTCGCCCTCGACCTCTGATCCACCGTCTCTCTTATACGGGTTCCATATGATACCTCTATAGGCTGGCGATTCGTAGACCGGACGACATTACGTATACTAAGACACAAACGGAAGAAAAATCTCTTTTGAAAAGCGACTACTTAAAGCCCCCACTCGCATCCGCGGTTAATTACATCAAACGAGGACGTATGAGACAAACGAGCGCAACGCTAAAGGGCCACCGCACTCTTAATTGCTAAATCATGTAACCCTATACCCGCTCCGTTTAGGGTCCCGCGGGGAGCGGGTGCGCGCAGACGGAGAGGGAAATAATGAGTTATAATAGCGATCAATCAACACCCGGGGTTCCGTATTATTATTATTATTATATCTATGTGGCGCGATGTGTTCATTTTTCACCATAACAAAGCGGTTAGCTAAAAGCAAACATCACTGCCAACCAGCAATATACCCAAAGTTCAAAAACGACCTAGGATATCATATGAAAAAGCAGGATAAGTTCCAGTCCCTTATTTAAGGTGAAGAATTTGCAGTAACACATAATCAGTAACGCTTTAACGATAAATGTGGCCTATAAATGTGAAAGTAAACTTGTTTGTTTTATTTGATTTGTATATTTGTTTATTTTCATAGTTCAGCGGTTAGACCAACGCGTACAGACAAACATAAATTACTTATTAACCCGGAATAAATTTCAGAGATCTTTATCATCAATAATGCGGAAATGATTGGTTACATATGACATAAACTGATAAAAAAACACTAGATAAGCGACAAGCGTGACTAGGACTCGCGCTCTGAGGATTCCGTACAGATTTAATTATGCATGCCGATATTTCGTCCATTAAATTCTTGACATTTTTTGTGTGTTTTCGACACCGATACTGGTAAGATTTCGGTCCGAGAATTCTGAAACTATTGTAATTTTCCTTCTTTTCAATAATATTTCTAGATAACTTTTTAAAGATCCCAATTTTTAATTATTTAAAATTTTCATATTGAGAAGTTCTCCTTTTGCATTTCGTGCAGGTTTAACGTCAAAGGTAAGTAACCTGTAAGTTTTGATTTGCTTGCTAATGTTAAGATATACGACAAAGATGTCCGTATTTTTCGTTTGAGTTGACTTAGAGGCTTGATTTTTCACAACTTCCAGGGACCGTAACCCTAAGGAATATCAATACCAATAAGCATTCTGGAGAAGAAGGGTTTCGACAAACAGATAGATGGATAGACGAATCATGAAATTTCACTAAAATATCGTTTTGGTACTTCACAACATCATTAATCTTCATATACGTAAAGTATTTATAATTTTCCAGTTTTCATATAGACTTATAAAAGAGTACTTATAGTCAACGAAAACTATACCGACGCATTTTTTTGTTGCTTTTTATTTTATTTTGTGTTGTTTTTCAATTTATAATTCAGTCAAATTATGCAGTCGATCCAATGTTGTTGTATGTGGGAGCTAGGTCCAAGTTCGCCGTTTTATTTCTACTGTTTTCAAATTTTGACTTAGAATTCTAAATGACGTAATTATATAGGCACAATCTATCGGGTAATTATTTAGCGCATTAGGTAAAACTATTAAATGGATTTTGAGGCGAGCTGCAACTACATGTTATATCCGAAACTCCAGCAAGAAATATTTAGCTTATAGATATTTCAAGTAGCATTTTGGGGAAGCGGTGAATATAAATAAACGGGACGAGATCGGAAATCGAGCATAGAAGCGGGATTTGTATAATACAGAACGAAACCGGGGACGGATCAATACCGCAATTATAATTAAAATCGAGAAGTCTTAGGGTCGGGACTATTGCGTACGCGCGGCGAGAGTGGTGGAATGACGGCCATTGTTTAATGAATTTTCCGAAGAAAAAACAAAGGTGTTTTTATGATAGAGCCTCGAGGCAAAATCGTCGAATAATGACGTGAATACCACAATCGTGACGCAGACACGTCAATACGGATCGTCATACGGGAGTGGCTGTCGGTCGCCGCGTGCGCCGGGCGCGCTCCCAAAGGGTTCGGCATCTGTCGTCCCAATGGGCGGTTCGCACAAAGACAAAATTTCTGATTTTCCGCAACATCGACCTTCACAATGCTTAATTAATCGTAAGTAATACGTTTTTATCTTTTCGGTGCGCTGTTATATATTTTTGTTTGAGTGTAAGTAATCCCTCGGGAGTATTGAACCCGGTTAATATTATATTACTACTTATGTTTAATTGAGTGGAATATTATGGACTAATATTTTATGTGGGTCCATACGCTTCTACATAAACAATCGCTTATGTAATGACTAATAAATTCACGGATATATGTATATATATTTTTTTTATAACTTGTCAATGGTTATTACTTTTTCCTTTTGCTTACATTAACATTTACAATGTTTAACTTTTACAAGTAAAAGTTGAATCGAAGGGACGTTATACAAAAAGTATTTTATATTGCATTTATTTGGTTGTAAAATGCAAGGTACATATATATATATATATATATATATATATGTGAAGCGCATACTTCAAGGACAGTTTTTTCGATAGATCGTATGCTTCAGGGACATCTGTATACTTTGGGGACTGTCCCCAAAGTATGTTTATATCAAACGCATACTTTGAGCCCATTCTATGTAACGCATGCTTTGAGACAACTGGTCAAGCGTGAACATTTCAAGGGTTCAGTGCCATTTCGCACTTTTTCACAGGTAACAACTAGATAAGTTTCTTAATAATTGTTATTATTTTGATTAATTTTAGTAGAATGAATTTCAATATTGACTCCAAACTACTCCGACTTTGCCTGAATGAAAATAATTTTCTTGTTTATATTTCGAATATTTTATGATTGTTTTTATATTGCTATATTGAAAATAATTATTATTAAAACTATAATATTAAAATAAGGACTAATGTATATTTTTTGGGGTTTGCTTGTATCTAGGCTTCACAATTTTGTGAGAGTTTTATATTTATAACGTCAAAAAATGTTATGGTAAATTTGTTTTCGAAGTTTTTGCCTATATAATAATTCTTTTTTTTTCCTATTTATTTTCTTTAGCTGTTCTCCGTATTTTACGACTAAATTTATACTACTACATAAATCTGTAGCGTCGGTCTGTATGTCTTATTATAATTAACGAACAGTTTGACCGATTGTGACGAAAATTGTTATACAGTAATCTGTCTGTCTGTTTGTTTACCTTTATGTTTTGTTATGACCTGAACATGTGATTGCGTAAATGATAGAATACTGTTAGTTTGTCTGTCTGTCTGTCTGTTTGTTTACCTGTATGTTTTTGTTATAACTTAAAAAATGATTCGACCAATCTGTGTAGAAAATTAATGTACAGTCAGAACATATGATTGCGCAAATAATAAGTTACTGTCTCTTAGTCCGTCTGTCTGTATCATCTTTTATAAATTGAAAAGATTTAATCGATCTTGTTGAAAATCGCTTACCGTTAGAACATATGACCGCACAAATGATAGGCTACTGTTTGTCTATTTGTCTATCTATATATTTTTTTTTATAACAAGAATGGCGTGACTGACTTAATAAAAATAGGTCTGGAAAAACATGTGCTTGCATAAATGATAGATTACTGTGTGTCTGTGTGTTTGGCAGTCTGTGTATATGTTCTTTTATAATTTAAGAACGGGTGACCAATATTGATAAAAATTAGTATAGAGTCAAAACATGATATTGTGCAAATTATAGGCTACTCTCTGTCTGTCTCTCTGTGTGTTATTTTATAACTTAGAACCGTTCCATCTATTGTGATAAAATTGGTGATCAATTAGAATGTGTTAGTGTACTGTCTGTCGACCTGTACGTATTATGTTCTTTGTTAACTTAAAAACTGTTTAATCGATCGTAATAAAAATTTGTTACATTCAGAACAACCTGTGATTGCCAAAAAAAAAATACATCCTGTGTTATTTCCACACCATATGAGAACAATGAAAAAACAATCATTATTTTTTTAATTCTTTAGTAGCAATATTCATTATTAGTATTTATATTTAGTTTTTATGTAGTTGCGTGTGTCTATGTGCGCCTAATTTGCTTTGCATTAGAGTTAAGGGGGGTTAAATTTTGTATGAAACTTTTTATAGAGCAAGGTACGAACTTTAAAAAGTCATGAGATGCATATTTTATAATTAGATGGGAGGAGCAGGATTGTGTATTACTAGCATTACTAGCATTCGTATCTGACGTTGTCTGCGTATTTTTTCCTGTTGAACCGAATTATCAACGGATGCTAAGAATACTTACTTCATTAATAAGAAACTCTTTGAATGTAATAGACCATTAACATTTCGCTATGGTGAAACCATAGTTCACCATAGCGAAGTGCATATTTGTAAGCTAATATATCATATAATGAGAACAAATATAATAGGAACCGACTTCTAAATAGTAAAACAAAAACTTATGAGTTGATAGATATATATTTTGATAAGCTTTTATTAACTTGTAATAGTTATATGAATATATGTTATCAGTTCCAAAATTCGCAAACCAATTTTCAACCATTTACTGGTATCCGATTAAGCTGAAATTTGCTATACTTATGTAAGTTAGGTGACAATGAAATATGATGATACCATCGAATTGGTCTGATGATGGAGACCGAAGGTAGCCATAGTAACTCCTAAACTAAATATGATAAGCCCATCATGTTAAGCTCTATTTGATTGTTTTGATAAAACAATAACCTTGTTTATACACAGAGTCTGATAATTTATTATCAGACCCAAAAGATGGTCATAGGAATTCCTAAGCTATAAATGATATACTTATCGTGTTTGGATTCGTTTGATATTTCTTAACAAAGACTTTAATCATACATGATGCCCAGGGCCTAATGATGATTTCTGAAGATAGTTAAAGGAGCTCATATGCTACACATAATAAACTCGCCGTGTTTGGGTTCGATTGATTTTTCTTGAACAAAACTTGAAATTTGTTAGTTATCCGGGGTCTAATGAATTTTTTAATGAAAAATTTCAGATAGTAGGTCTAGGAATTCCTAAGCTACTCAAAAGAAACTCATCCTATTTGGGTTCGTTTGATTTGTCTATATATTGAAAAATCTATATTTTTTTCCATTTTATTGAGATCTTTTTATTCACTTTTCGCAGTCGGGATTTACTTAATTGTTTTTTCTTTTAATTCTGTTTTAACAACATTCTAAAATTGTTTTCCTTTCACTAGCATGGTCATCGTCGTATCTCTTTGTAATAATCGTGATAAATCTTAGATTTATATATTGTTATTCGTTAATCTTTCTGGTCGTATAAATATTAAACAAAGCTTATTGCAGTAAAATAGATTTGGAAACATCATCTTGACTTTGTAAGACTTATTCAATGATATGTCACTCCACAGATATGCAATTTTATTTTCTTTAGCGCTACTTTTATTTTAAGACTGCTTTTGATTTTGATTTTTTGTAATTTTTTTTTAATATACACTGTGACAATCGCGCCACCGAAATAAATCTAATCGAATTAGGTTTATAAGTTTAATAGTTATGAGGGAATATAGGAACGGACATACATACAAACAAGTAAACACATGTAATCCTTCTTTGCGTTTCACCGGTGCGGTACAAATTAGTTAATAAATAAATTAATAGAAAATTTGACTGCGTAAAAGTGGACTAAAAAGATGGAAACAAGATGATTTAAAAAATCATTTAATAAAATATGCTAGAAAAATAGAAAATCAACAAAATACTTGCAGTCGTGGGTATCAGATTCATGTTTTGATTGATGATTATGACATATTTTTTCAAAGATAAGAACCGATTCCAAAAATTAGCCTGCACATACACTTCATTAAAAATAACACTACCTAAACAGATATAAGTACACAGAAACAAAATCGTTATAAGAATTGTTTTAGGCAATGCCGGTCAAGGCAAGAAATTTAAGTCTTTTTTATATGTATTCTGAAACATCATTCCAAAGTAAGAGTTGTATGATGGTCCTTTAATTTTATATAAATATTCTTGCCAATTTCGTTTAGATCACATTAGACCATGGAGTTATGAACTATTATTACCGTGGCCTCCCATTTTCATAACTCCATGCATTAGACGTTGTAAACATCGTATTATTGTCACGACGACTACGCGCCTTTGTATAGGACTGCCATATAAATTTTATTAATTTTCTATTAAAAATTTTATAAATGTTCATAGTGAAATGTGAAATCAAAATATTTAATACCAAACTACATTCAATCAGTCATTATTTAAAAGTTTGAATTTCATACTAATACAAAAATTGTAAATTTTAAAAAGAATACAATAATCCTAATAGTATAAATTTCAATGATCACATCAAAGACGCCGCCGCCACTCGCCGAAAGGCGCTGTGCGGCATCATAAAATAAGCGGGAATCTCTTTGTCATCTTTGAAGAAAACACCACGTGCTTTTACGTTTCTAACAGGGTGACTATACGAGTAAAATTTTGTTGCATATTGTATGTTTATCTCATAGTAATTATGATCTAATACAAATAACGAAATATATGTAAATAATTCAACTCAGAGTGTTAAAGTTTAACATAATACTTATTTATTTCATTTAACTGCTTATTTGATAGAGCATATAAATACAAAAATTAATAGAGATAGAGAGAGAGATAACAGCAAAAAAAGTAAATATAAAAAGGTAGAAGTACAAAGAGCCTAATCTAAATTAATAACATACAAATATGAAAAAAGTAAATTAAAGTGCATCAGCAAAAGAGCGTATTTTCATGGAACTTACGTCCTTTGGTTGAGAAGCGCAGTTTTTCGGAAATAACTCAAAAATAGTATATTATTCGATCACGTTCAAAATTATTTTCATTGAAAGTATTTATTAAGTGTTAGCTATGTTATTTTTGATACTTTTGGACATACGGTTTAAAAATAAAGGAAGGACAGAATTTATGCTACTTTTGAAGTAATTATTTCTGAAATTATTCATGTAATAAGAAAAATATTTAAAAACGTTAAAGTTTTTTCTAAAGAACTGTCGAAGCATGTACCACACGATGATGTTTTTGAAAAATTTTTTCTGTTGGGTGTACAGAGTGCCCCGTATAAACATCTATTTTGTTATTTAACAATTTATAAGAGCAGTTTTAAATGAAGGTATATGAAAAATACATTAAATTGTGATTGTACATCTGAATTATTTTGCTTATCAATTGTATCAATTGTTTAATATTTATATGGGGTTATCAGGTAATATTTTGATGGGGTCAATAATGTATAAGCATCTAATATTATTTTAAAAGAAACTAATAAATATAAGATAAATGCGCAAAAAAGAATAATGATAATAACGTATAAAACTGAGAATTGATTTAACTTCAACAAATGCCAGTTAATCCACATTAATTAAACAAGTAAATGAGTTCCTTAAATTCTGATGTGAATAATAGTCTTCCTAGTATTGGTACAATATTTTCTTGAACTACTAACAGCACGTGTTTAATGTACTCAAGTATTCGTTAATCTAAAATTTAGATTCTAAATAATATCGACTTATGTTAGTTAGATGCTCGTTTGGGTTCGTTAAGTTTCTATGTTTGTGGTATGTTTATCCTTCCATCAAAAATAAGTAAAAAGAAGTGAACGTTGCAAAAAGCAATTGAATAATTCGTACTTTTTTGCTCATAATATTATTTTAGATAAAAATCATGAAGTGCTTTAAACAGAAAAAGCCCGTCTAAGTGGCAATCCAAAAAAGGTTTTCGTTAAAATTAATCGGGATTCAGATATGTGTTGTTATTTTTATTATTTTTTCTGTCTTCTTTATTATTTTCAATAAATAAATTTATTTTTATTAATAAAGAAAAATTCAAAGTTAACTTAATAATTCACAAGCAGTGTTTATTAAAAATTTAAGCGTAATATTTTATGTAATTGTTTTTTTTTACGATTCAATACTAGTATTATAAATGCAAACGTCTCTTTGTCTGTCAGTCTGTTCGATATTCACGCCTATAAACTGCTGTACCGATTTTGACGAAATATGACACAGAAATAGTTTGGCAGTAGAAATCGGACATAGGTTATGAATTGTTGGCTGTCTGTTCGGTTGTATGTTTTTTCGTAGTTCACCAATAGTTAAATTTATTTAATCAACTTTACTGTACTAATAGAAAATATCATTTTGTCTTATAGTAGCTATTGTCTGTTTGTCTTTCAATCTGTTTGTATTTTTATGGGGTCTTATAGTTTTTTTACTTATAACTCGACAACTCTTCGACAAATTATCAAATTATGTTGAAATTCAGAAAACTAATAGAATTCATGACATAAAATGTAGCTGTTGACATAAACTGTTTCTTTTTGTCAATGTTTATCTGTAATGTAATGTAACGCCTTATAAATAGAAGATTAAAAAGTTATTAATTTTATTTTATTCTGTTGGCCATGCTTATTGTGTGCTTTGCTTAGAGAAGGAGCGTTGTTAGAGCCAGCAAAGACAACTAAGGGGGGGATAGAAAAATTCATAGGACATTAAAAAGAACTATGTGGTTTTTCTATTGCGTCTTTTATCAGTCATTGTATTATATTATTAAGCGTAATATTATAAATATGTGTACTTTATAACGATGTTTGGTTGTTCTTAACTCTATTATGCATAAGTGGTAGGACGAACTTAATTGAAATTTAGTACACAGATAGAATGTTTTCTGGGTTGTACTCCATGATATTTTATATCTCCTACAAAAGCGTTTCTGTGCAATAATTTGCAAGAAACCTGAATCAATATCGGTATCAAGTGTAATTCGAAAAGAGAGGGACGCAGGGTTGAAATGGAGAACATCACCGAATCGGAACTCATTGTGAAATCGGGACTTTAATCGAAAACAGATTTGGGATTGGAATTATTATTGAGATTATTCGATATAGAAAATAACAAATAAGTTGTATGTCCACGCAGGCGATGCTGTAGACAAAAGCAAGGAATATGTATTATTAACTATGTATTTGAATGTTGTAAAAAGTCATATATAATAAAAAATAAATCCAAAACCCGATTACGAAAATATTGCATTCTATAAATGTAAGAAACAAGAACATATATATTTTGTCTGCAATTCTAATCTACAAACAATTCAATATTTTCACATAAGTAGACAATTTAAATATACATTTTAATGTAATACATAGACAGCGATGTTTAGAGGATAGCTGTGCTATATAATAAATAAATGTAGCATGTACAAGAAGATATCCTTATATTGTGCAAATATAAGAATATTTTATGTTTCATACTTTTCAGAGTGCGATTTTGTCGTAGTTGTGTTATATTTTCTTAGAAAATGTGTGTAGTGCCACTTTATATTTTATTTAGTCTAGGTTTTATTTTTATTATAGTATAATACATATATTAATTTAGTATGACGTCACGCAGCCTATAACTAGTTGACGACAAATGTGCTTCTAGCGATATTTCATTTGTCAAATTATAGTAAATAATTTAAAAGTTATGTGAGAACAGATAAACATACATCGAACCTACATACAAGCTAAAATCAGAACACTCCTTTAGCTTCGCTAGGTAATGTATTATAGGCTAATCTTTACATATATCTACCTAAAGTCCACACGGATGAAGTCGTGGACACCAACTAGTCAATGATAATGTGTGACATTCTAAAGTAGACTTACATTTATATAATCTTTGATGTGAAATCAAATTAAAAGCCCAAGTGTCGGACTACGCAAAGATTAAGATTCTTTGTTTTGACCGAAACAAATATAAGCATTAGTTTTACAGTTCCAATAAGAGATGCTCCATACAAAATCTATACGTTTTATATAAAAGGTATGGATATTATGATTTTTCTGAACACCCATCTATATTACAATTAAAATAACCTATAACATACGTATGTTAATTTTTCCTGTGAATAATATAACTTCTTATTAGTGGCAGAATTTTCGGAAATGAATATTTCTTAAATTCAAATTTACAAACCATACCTTGTTAAACTATTAGCTTAGGTAAATTACGACCAAACGCTTCTTTTGTTTTAAAACAAACAACAATAGGTTAAATAACATTTACGTAACCTATTAATCATGGAAAACAACAATAAAAATGTCATATATACGGGCGCGCACGATCATTCAAACACGCAGGCATACATATACACACATGCACCTATATAAAAATAAATTAATAATGATAATAAAGAAATACAAAAATAATGATTTTTTATGGTATATCGAAATAACATATTGCAATTTTCATCACGATCGGTCAAAACGTTCTTAAGTTTAAAAAGATAATAGCCAGATTTAAATTAAAAAATTAAAACATGTTAGATAAATGAATACACTTTTTTTGTATTTATAATTTTATAGCATGACATAAATATCAGATCAACATTGAACAATAAATCCACCACCATACATACCTCGTATGTTGCAATCAGACAAGTACTTGGGCTCAGTGAAGGATTAGACGAAAATATATACATATATGAATAGTAGTTGTCTTAAAATTCATTTCTTACTTTGCTTCATACTATAAAAATTGTTTTACAATATTTGATATCAAAAAATATGGTCCACTTTAAGTCACGTAGAACCCTAAAAACCTGTCCTGAAGTATGCGTCATATATAAAAAAAATATATGCTAAACAGTTAGTTTGAGGACATGTCCCTAAAGTATGCGTTACATTGTAAAGTCCTCGAACTATGCGTTACGTTGAAGATCGTTCATATATGTTGAAATGTAAGAATATATACAAAAAATCTAGGTCGGTTGGACTCGTCACTGTGTAGGCTATCAGTTAAACCCAAAACAAAAATGTGGTCCCAAAGCATGCGTTTGACATATATATATATATATATATATATATATATATATATATATATATATATATATGCTTTTAATTTATTATTTTGTGAAAACAAAAGCACTAATTATTTTGTTAATTATTGACTGATAGCGAGAATAACTATTTATAACATGATACTAAAATAATTAACTGTATTTTTTTTAAAGGGTTGCAATCATACCGCGACTTTATTGTAATTATATGTACTATCGGATATTATTTATGTGTCAATTTATACAATTAATTTGCATTAAATGTAATGAATTAACATTGTATCATTTAAGGTACGAATCTCCTCATAAAAAGTGTAATAAGGTAAAAGTCCTCGTGTTTTCTAATGTGTTAGATTTAATGCACGTTCCCAATGCACGGGATCCGATATGTTAGGTGCAAAGCGTGATGCTCAATACGTGTTTGCCTGATGCATGTTCACGCCATTTCATTGCAAAAATCATAATCTAATTTTCCCTGATAAAAACCGATCGAAACGTCTCACACACACGACGCGAGCCAGTCCACGACTTTGACAGCAGCCCATGCGCGCGCGTCTTATTAAAAACTATGCAAAAACAGTTAAAAGTGAGACAAATATTCACATAAACTATATTAATCAAAATCAAATACATTACACTACCAGTAGTGGTGCCATTAGACAACCCCTGCTAGGCTTCGTGGACTTCGGAGCCGCCCCACCCAGCAAGGACGAGGCAAGTCTATCTCGTTGACTAGATGAAATGAGACTAGCATGAACGACTGCGTGTTGATATTACGGTCTGCGCATGAGTTACAAAACAACTCTCAGAGATAAACACACTCAGACGTAGACCATCAGGGCTATTGGTTGCCGTCCACTGGGCCACGAGCAGACTACCTGAAAGCTAGGGGTATCGATTTGTAATATTTGGCTATACTTACTTTAAATTTCTAGACCTACCTAAACTGTTATATCTAGGCCAACGACAAGGAAGAATATTCATGAGATGTCAAAAATGATTTGACGTCATCGTGCGGTGCAACTTAAACACTTTTTATGGGCATTCATTGCCTTAGACGAGAGAGAGAAAATAAAATATCCCGGACCCTAATAATTATTCAAGTGTTTCATTTAAATTGGATGAGTATTGAGTATTTATTCCTATCTTTATTTTTTTATAAAGATTAAATTTGACAATTCTTTATTTCTCTAATTCGTGTCTTATAGTTAAATAAATATCATAAGATGCGTAAATACTTGAAGTAAAGAATGTTTGCTCGAAACTGTCCCTGGTGTATGTCAACTGTGTCAAGATTATTAAGGTCTTATCACTCAGTTTTCGAGATATATCCTACTATAGTCCTTTTGTTTCAGACTGAAAGATTTGATGTCCAATTCAGAGATGTTATCCTAAAACCTGTATTACGGTGGTTCTAAATAAACCAGTACTAAGTGCAGATTAACATCGGTATTTATTATTTTGCATGGCAACGCATAATAATGCCAACTGTTTACGGATGCAAGATGTACCTCATGAATAACAACAGACAAGTGCCTTCTGTAATTAGTTGTATTTTAGACTTTGAAATGACGTCAATTATATGAAAAATAATGCATTTAAGATACTTACCGTGACTTACTTTAAAGTTAATAACAACGAAGATAAATAAAACGGACATCAACAGAAAAGTTGCTGGCACAGAAGGAAGTAAGTGAAAACTAAGTTTTTTTTTTTATTTATTGTAATTATTATATTCGTGTTTATCGTAAGTATTTAAAGGAAAATAACTTTTTCTTGTCGTAAACGTTCTGCCGATAAAATGCTCGAGAAGGGAAACTTTTATCATTAAAAAAAATGTTTAAAATTAAGCAAATTGTCAAAACTCCTCATACTCATTTATTTCGATAATTAAATGTGTAAAGTTGATTCCCGTAAACACCAGTCTTAATCTACCAGGAAATCCCGTACCAACTTATATTTGGTTCGAGGCGGTTCAATAAAACAACGGTAGCTGACCTCACCCAGTACCGATATTAAAGTTAGTATACGACTCTGAGCAGTGCTTTAGTTAGTCTGGTTTTGGTCTATGGACCATAGTGGAACTGAAGTAAGACTGTTGTTCATCAACTGGACAGGTGAAACCCCAAACCAATAATGCTGGCTCAGTGCACATCGGAAGCCTCCGATGTAGGCCTACGTCCGAACGTGCTTTCGCGGGCACTCAACTAAGTCGTTTGATTGTATTCCACTTAAAGGCTCATCGTTCACTTCGCCCACGACGCGATTTTTCTTTTACCTTTAGAGTAAAAATGAAAAAGTCGTCCTTTCCGAATATTAAAACCTGGTGAAGGTTAAAAGGGCGGTGGCCGGTCAGCGGTCGCGAACTCTGTCTTCAAACAGACGGGTCCGGGTTCAATCCTGACCGTGGACGAATGAGTTTTTGACTTAAATCAAATGAAAACTATTTATGCAGATTGTGCCTACAATCTGCTAGTTTTACAAAGCGACCGGTGCACTTTTATTTTGTTTTTCTTTAATTACCATGACTTGTAGTTTTTATAATTATCCTAAAAGATGAAAATTACAGTACGAAATAAAGCAGTGAAATTTTCACGTTTCTGCTTTTTCTATATTAGGCAAAGCTTTCTCCTTGTGCTCCGATTAACTCTAAATACTCTATGACTGTAGTCGTTTCTGAACGCCAAGCAAAAAGCATGAACGGGTCACAAATCGACGCTAACTAATCAGAATTAATAAATAATTGTTTTATCATCGGGTGACGGTGATGTTGCAATGGCGCACATATACATTTGTTTATCGCAAAGTTATGGCAATTCTTCTAATTTTGTGTCTCTTCCGCGTTGAATCCTTCTCGGTTTGGCGTTTTTATCGAAGCGTTGGTGGCCTAGAGTTATATTTCAGGATCATAATATGTAATATAACTATATTTCTATATACATCATCACATCATCACCCTCTTTTTATCTAAACTGTTCTGTTGTAGATTAGCACTAACCCAATTTTGCTTCTCTAGTACTTTAGATCATTGGATCAATTCTCAATTTACGTTCTATATATACGAATATTATGTGACTAACAGACATCAAGAACGCAATTTTCTCACTTATTGAACACTAGCTGTTGCCCGCGTCTTCATTTGCGTGGTGGTTATAAAACATAAAAAAAACGTTTTAAAAAGACGTGAAGATTGTCCTTCATTTCATGGGTATCTTTCATCACCCACAGAAAATATTAGACGTCATGTCATGGGGTTGTCTGCAAAGCCAAAATGTTTGTAGCGACAATTTTTCCTTTTCAGAAGTTTTATTTATTTAATAAAAATGAGAGTAAGAAATTTATTAACAGTTGGACACGTTTTTATTTTGTGACACTCGCAGTGTCAAAAACTCTGAAAATATGTAGGTACTATTTTTCCAAATCCATTTAGTAGGAACTACAAATTAAAGAGACGGAAAAATATGATTTGGCTCTTTGCCTAGCCCCAAGGTAATGTAGCGTGACAAATTGTAACCTAAGTTGAGATAGATAGCTAAACACAGATAGTTTTATTCAGATCGATCCATTGATTTTTGAGTGACGTTTGAACAAACAAACAAGCAGATATAGAAGTAAACACGCAAAAAATTTCACCTGTTCTTAATCGATTTCAAAATTAAAAAGAAGAAGGTTCCCAACGACTGTATTTTTTTTTTATGTTTGTTACCTCAGAACTTTCGACTGGGTGAACCACCAATTTAAATAATTATTTTTTTATTTAAAAGCTTATGCTTTCCGTGTGATCCCATTTCAATTTGGTTTAGTTCTGACAATGACATCCATGAGAAAATCATATAAATCTTAAATGTGCATGAAGTATATTCGCGACAAATAGACGAATAACTCAATATCACGCCAACCGATTATGATGATTCTTTTTTTATTGGAAAGGATGTACTTCAAGGGCAGTTTATGAGAGTTTGGTTTGATTCTGATTATGGGATCTATGACAAAGTAATAGAACTCTTCAATTCTTAGGAGCAAATTAACAATACTCGGCCTCTTTTATATGCTATCCGGATATTTGAGTGACGTATCGTAACGTCGTTATGTTCAAGTAATTGTCGTAGTCGAATATAATGATCAATGGAACTCCTTAACGGCTTACAGTAAGGGTGCGATATATGAGCAGCACGTTTAGTAGGTCTACCCACATTCAAACAACTTAGTCTATTTCAGATTGACTAAAAATCAAAAAATAATCAAAAATTTTAACAAAAAAAAACCCACTTCAATTAAAACTATTCCAAAGCAAATTAATATGTACTAAGAAGTAAAAAAATAATTGCATATTCTTCTACAATTTAATAATCAACTTAATTTTTCTACTCATTAATATGTAGATAAAATAATTAATGTGTTGATTTGGCTTCCTTACGATATTATTATATATGCAGAATTTACTAAGTCAGTGCTGTTTGCGCACTGTCGATTCTCAGCTCCTCAGCAAATCTTCCTTTCCCTTTTTAAGTTCGGTAAACGAATTAGACACCCATGTTTAGGGATGAACAAATCATTTAAAAGATTCCGACCGAACGCTGTTGTTATATTTTAAACGTGGATCGATTTTTGCACATCTCTGCTACGACACGGGATGTCCAGATTCTCTTTTCGGTCTGTCTTTGCGTCAGAATTGACAAGAAGAATCATCCGATTCCTATGCATCTTTTTATTTCAGATCGAAGAACTTCGATTTGGAAGCCCTCGTTTGAAAATAACATATAATCATTGAGTCGCCACAGCGCTTCAAAGTTTATGCAGTTCTTTTTTTTTAATGAAAATATTAATAGCAACCCATCCAGTTTTAGGACTAGTCAGCGGACTCAAGACATACCCGTTGATGTGAGCGAGTTTGCGTACGAAAATCACTAACGATGCCCATTTCGATGTATCGATGCGTGAAATATGAGCGCGGGCACAAAGCGGCTAATCTGTAGTGCGGTCCGCGGCGCTGTTTGCTCGACACCGCCTCGTGTAGTGCGTTCGAATTTTACAGAAATAATCGATTTTATCGACACGCACAGAATCGATGTCATGGAACGCGGACGTTGGAATGAAATTTGCAATCCGTTCGCGCGTGTCTCGCCTGGTCGTCCGTATCGAGGTATTTACGGCGGTTTTGAACTACTAAGCGCAGTTTTATGACTATTTTTTAAGATGGTTTGGTATTTAATTGCAAATGGTGGATAGATTTTGTGAAAAATAATGCGGTATATTAACTAGCAAAAAATATATTAATAGTGTGCTGCACCATCATATAAATCGTAAAAATAAACCATAAGATTTGATAATTTGTAAATGCATAGATTGTCTGTCAAATTCGATGTCAACTTTTATAATTTGCGTTCTTGAGTTATTTTTTAATACAACTCGACGTAAGTCCTAATATAAGGAAACAAACATATAGACCTAATTTATTTTTTTTATTTGAATAAAAATTATTGAACAACAAATAAAATAATATTTTCTAAATAATTTATGAAATATAAAGTGTACGGTTATATAATGACTTCTATATTTTTAAATTAATATACTCATTTTTAACTTCCGCCTACACTCATCTATCTCGTATAAAATTTATTTATTATTTTTGGTACCTTAAATTTTTCGGAAATCTCCAATTACAGATAAGGGTATAGCAACTGAAAAAAAAGAAGATTTTTCAGGCCGCATTTGTATCGGAAAACGAATTAAAAGGGGGATTCGAGAGTACGGTTTCGGCAAAGGATTGGAAAATGAAATATCGCGAGTGCAGGAGCTACGGGCATCGGGGGGCCGGCGTGTGTCGACGTATGCCGGCTTATAGGGCTGCTCCGAAACAGTGATGTACTCGTGTCGATGGTTTCGATCGACATCGATCGAGTCGCTATGCACGATTTACCATTTGTAGTAGTACTGTATAGAGCGGTACAATTACGGTATGATGTTAGATTATCAGCCATAATAATTTTGTTTATTTTCAAAATTACTTTTTTATTATACTGTTTTCTTTTTTATAGTTGTGGTCTTTGTTGCAATGCGCATTTATGCTTTTTCAATATTTCGCTTAAATTTACAAAAATGTATAAGAAGCCATTCAAGTGTTATGTAAGCAGATTTATGTAATTTATCGTTTCAATGTAATATTCGATGTTTCAATATAGTTTCAATAGTGAACAAGAAGCGATTATTTTGTTAGTGGAACGCAATGAGACTTAATTTTTGAAATTTGCACATGAATTTTACTATTCTAAAACAATAGATCGGTAGACCGGTTTAATTTCATTCTACTTCTTTATTACTGTTTTTTTTTTGTTTGAATGTATAAACAGAATCGTAGATATTTTCTGCAAAGTAACGCTTAATGCGGCAACAACATGAGATTATATTTAATATAAAATTTTAATATTATCGATCCAAATATATATTGGAGAAATTGACAATTTCTAAGGTGTGTGGAGTATAATGATACAAATGTTTCTTATTTATTGCATCATAAAACAAGGCGACAATTAATTAAATATTATAATATTTTTGATAAATACTATGTACGTAATCTGTTAGAAAATGAATCAAAATATGTCATATCAACTTCCTTTAAATAGTTTAATTTATTGTACAATTGTATTTTAGAAGTAATTTTAATAAAATACCTTTTTTATAAAAAGCAAACAGATTTTGTTACTGTAAGAACAGAATCTCTATTGCTAGCCGACGAATATTGTGACAACACAAACTTTGTGACAGAAATTATGAGATCGGAATTGTTTGGTATAGTTCCATTAAGTTGGCTTATATCTCGGCTTTTAATGGTACTTTAAATTAAAAAAAAAATGTGAATTTTACATGAAATCCTCGTTGTAATACACAATTGAGCGCTTATCATATATAAATCAAAATAGGAAATACCATTCTTTTTAACTTAAAATTTTAATATTTCTATCTATGCGTTTTCGATAAAACCTTTCCAACATCACAAAGGGTGAGGAAACTATATTGTACACAATGAGTGCTAAACTGTCTGTTTTAGCACTCATTTAGTGCGGCCGTTTTTGAGCGCGGGGCTGTGCATCTTCTCTTTTTTATAGATCGATGTAAAACAACGATTAATAGCATGCCGAATTGAATGAACCGTCAAATCGACAAATTTAGGTATGTCAAGTCGAATTAAATGAACCACACCGATGAGAGATCGAACAAATTTAGGGATATGGATAGCGTGCGTGGTCAATCTACTACTTCTGTTCTTCCTAACTTAATCACAAGTCACCGCGTGAGAGCGAGTAAGTAATCAAGGGAATCTCTTTTGAGCGTAGCTAAATAAACTTGTTTTGTGTTCAAAACAAATACTGCTGATGAATAACACCATAACCCCATCATAAGCCTCCTATGACGCGAAAACTAATCAAAAAATACACCCCCCTTTTGCTGCTTACGTAATACATACTTGAATGGCCCCTACACTAGATTTTTCCTTAAGACGCCATTTTATCAAGACTTAATTATTTAATTCTTATTTAGTTAATAAAGCTAGTATAGTAGCCTGATTATAAAATAAGCAACATTTAATTCCACTTCAACCGTTACCTTTTTTTTTTTTATAAACTCTAAAGGATTTCGTGTCGTTTCTTTCAATTCTTAACTCTCATTAACGGAAATAATAAGGTAAATTAAAATTAAAGTGCGACTTAAAATAAAGGTAGTACTTAATTTTTAAAGCATTGTTAGATACGAAAGGTGGAGACGCATTTTCACCAGAACGCTGCATGCACTTATGTACTACACTACTACATCGATGCTAAAGTGACAGTAACATCGACACAACACTACCCCTCGAAAGTACGAGCGGACCGTGGCGCCGGCGCGTCAAAAGAATTAAAAAGTACCGAAGTCCAAATGGGCTGCAAAAAAATCCAGCGCGAGAGTCGAGGAAAAAATGGTACTACTACAAAGTCGCTTTATTAACGCGGGCTTTGACGGCGCGCCGGATTATTCTCTCTGATTACCGAAGCCTGCGAGCGCCGATGGAAGTCCAATCGTGGTGGAAGTCTGCATTTTTTATTTTCATCTTTTTTTGTATGAATTAGGCAATTTGGTAATATATATGCATATGCATATGCATATATATATATATGTCTTTGTCTGGTATACGTTAAAAACTACTATTTTGTTTATTAATATTAGTAATCATTTTCTTTATTGATAGTATAAAACAGTTTCCCTATAAAACATTCGCGATTGGTATTCTTACGTGGCCCAAATTCCTCAAGTCCTTAAAAAATCAAAAACTGAGCAAAAAAGGTAGTTAGTTTCACTAATATTGTTTTCCAAAATAGTGTCCGTTGAGATCAATACATCGCTGTATTCGATGGAACCACTGAAGGAAACACTTTACCCGCTCGCACTTAGGGGTCCTTTCTGCGGCCTTTTTCATAAGCAGCCACAGTTTCCTCGGCGTCCATAAACCACTTTCTTCGGAGTTTTTTTATTTTTATTTTAGGAAATAAATAAAATCACGTGGTACGAGACCGGGGGCCTTATTACCTAAAAGTAGAAGTCAATTGCGATTCCGGAATCAATTTGCGAGTCGAAAACGTTGGGTATAGACAAATGTTATTCTTATACCCAATTTTCAGTAACTTTAAAGGGTTAGATTAAATCAAAACTTGCCACACTTATCGAGGACCGATGACTGTACAATAATATGGTATAATTGAACTGATCTGATGATGGAGCCAGAAGGTAGGCGCAGGAACTCTATGACGGAATAACATATCCTAGTCGTGTTTGAGCTTGTGAGAGTTGTCTTGAGATGTACTCTCACCATTCTTGTGTTCTATTTACTTAAAATAAAACACACCCTTAAGGAGATAAAATAAAATAAATCATATTAAATGAACAAAATGAACAAGACTAAAGTCGTATAATGCACAATTTACCACCCTACTTCAGTGGCACGAAACCCGGTTGTGCGCCCGCGCCACTCTTTCCCCACTCCCTGAAAATGTGAGTGAAGGAAGAGAATCGCGGGTCGATATACAACAAGTAGTTGTTCTACTGTAGAGTACTAGTGCCTACCTTCCGGCTTCATCATCAAACCCTGAATATCGTTCATGGTCAAAGTACATCTAAAAACGATTTCTACAAGACCAAACACGGCTATGATACGTTGTTTCATTATGGAGTTCTTGTGTTTACCTTCTGGCTCCATAATCAGACCCTGAAAGCCAATTATGGTCAAAATGCACTTAAATAAAATCCATTATGCCCAAATAAGGCTAGGCTACATTGTTCTATTATGGAGTGCTAGTCCTCACCTTCCGTCTCCATCATCAGACTCTGCAAATCACTCATAGTGATAGTACATCTCAAAACAAACTCTAACAAGCTCAAACACGACTAGCATATGTTATTCCATCATGGAATTCCTGTGCCTACCTTCTGACTCCCTCATCAGATGAGTCCTGTTATACCATATTACTCTAACATAGGCCCTCGATAAATGTGCAAAGATTTTATTTAATCTAACAATTTACATAAAAATAATTATCATTCACTTATACGAAATAGGAACGACGGAAAATCGATTGTAAATCGTTTGAGAATCGCTATAGACCAGTCTACGGTTTGAGAGCGTAATTTTCGAATAATTGCGAAATTGCGATTCCTAACGGTTTTTGAATTCAAATATGCGGTTAAATTTCATTACGATAATTTAGTGATTTGATTGTAGAGGCAACACTGTTAATAGAAAGACAATTAGCATTTCAAAATATCAACTTGGGTATTGTTAAAATAATTTTAAAATCATGCGAAATCAGAAATCGATTTCTTTTAGATAATAATACCGCAGGGCTGTAAGGCGGATGAACAGGCATTTCTATACCTAACGTCCCCATACTGTTAATTGTTAGTCTATGGTGAGGCGTTGTTATGACGAAGGAGAATTCTATTGAGAGGTCGTTTTTTCCGAACGTTTTCCAAAATAAGAGGCGAACAATTTTTTATAAAATAATTGTTACATGATGATTTGTGATCCCGAAGGACGAAGCCACCATCTTTTTTCCGACGCTTTGGCCTCGTTTTACTTTTACAACAAAAAAAGGAATCGGCCACATCGGTAAAGCCTTGTTTGAGTTTAAGCGACGATAATAAAGAAGCGATTGATTTTTATATATATAGATTATTTACAAATACATCAAAAGTACATTATTAAAAACATTTAAAGAATAAATTATGAAATTAAAGATTTACTAAAAAAATATAGCCTCTTTTTTCTAAATACATAATTGCCCATGATTACATTTAGGTATGTGAGCCACTTTGTAATTATAATGTAAATTATCTGTCGCCGGCGATTTCATCCGTATATAGAAACATTGAATTCTTCCATTTTTTTGTTCATAGATCACTAATTTTCAATCAGCAATATTACTATAAGCTCAATATTGATCTATAAAAAAGAGAATATGACTCCGCTCAAAAACGGCCGCGGTAAATGGTTGCTAAAACAGACAGTTTAGGACTCGTTGCATTTAGTGTAGTTTCGTCGCACCTTCCATTGCGATGTCGAAGTGTTCTGTAAAAAAAAAATGCAAAAATAATAAGTAAAAAGCTAGGAAAAAGGATGGTATTTTTTAATTTCGATAAGAAAAGTTTAGTTTGTTTATAATAAATCCTCAATAACTTATTATAATGAGTGTTCGATGAGTATTTTGTATTTCTTCATTTAAAGTAGCATCAAAAACTGATGTATAAACCGATTTAAAAGAAATAGATCTAAGCAACAGCAGTCTCATATTTCTTGCGTTGTCATATTATTTGGTCGGTTACCAATAGTGACTGTTCTTATATTAATGGAGTCGCCTATTTTATTTTTTTATTTATTATGTGTTTTATGTTTATATCAATCTTAAAATTACCTCTAAAATGAAAACATACAATAAACTGAACCAATTCAAAAAAAAAAAATGTTTGTTATATTTCAATTTGTTTTTTAGCAAATTATACATGAGTATTATGTACGTCAAAAATATGTTAATGTTTAATAAATTGTCATCCTATTTCATTATATAAATATATCGAAAGTTTTATATTACTATAATCTATAACACTTAAGAAATTATCAAGTTCTTCCATGTATATTTTCACCGATTTTATGAGATTAAAATTCTTATTAATTTTAATCTTAGGTGATTATTACATTAAGCTTTATTTTGAAGAAAAATATACTATAACTCTTTTCATACATTCAATTAAAAAACAATAACAAGAAATTAAAATAATATTAAACCACTCCACTGATGTCTTGTTTTAGAACGGCACGTGTAAATTGTAAAAAAGATAACTCATTGTCTTCCAATAACAAAATGATCGTTACTTTTTCTGATTGCATTTAAAACTGAACCTTATGTTACAATATTTCGGTCGAAATGTAAGATATTAAATAATGTTCCTCGCCTTCTTTTTCTTTGGCACTGCAAAATTTACACTCCGAGCCATTTTTCGCCATCCAAATAGTACGCAACTGTGCGTCTTCTTTTTTTACACATCTATGTTGCTCAAGCGAATTTTGAAAATTCCTCATTTTGACTATACCACGACAGGAATTGTAACGAGGAGTCCTCGTCAAGCAGACGTTGCTAAAGTTTGATGAAATTAAAAAGAAAAACACATACGATGAATAATGCGCCGAATAACAAGCCGTTATTCCGAGTTACACACAGCTGAAGTTTCGAATTACTAAATTAGTCCAAAAAAAAAACACCGAGAGCCATCAAGCTTAAAAGCTTAGCCAATGACTGTCACAACGCCTCTCTTATCGCGCATCGTGCCTCGAGTGCTGCGTATCTTCATCCCCTAACGGTTCGTATGACGGCTTAATTTAATATATCGTATTTAATGTATTAAAAAAGGGGGACGTGAAGTTCATGAAATGTTCCGTTCACTAGGATATATATTTTTTTTGTATTCGTGAAATTTATCGTAAATTGCAAAATGAAACGAAATAAATATTATAATATTTTTCGAAATACTATAACCTCGAAATTTTAAATTAATCGTGGTATCATACACATTATAAAATCGAATCGTTTTTTTATTTTGAGGTATACATACACGTATAGTCGCTACCTACACTGATAAATGCAGAACAGTCATGAATGGCATGATAAGATTTCGTCATATAATATTGGAAATGTGTGTGTGTTTTTTGCGCAATCTGCGAAAAATTGTCGCGATGTTCCCAAAACTTCCGTTCATATCTGTTTCAATTCCATTTATTTAAAATATTCTATTTTATATGTAATATTAATATTCTGTCATTTTCTTTGTGCTATTTTCATCCTATTGGCCAAGTTCCAAAAGTACAAACGTTAAATGCGTCGATTCTGTCTGACAGCTCTTATTATTTTATACAATCTTCGCCTTACAAAATATGTATTTCAATTATCGTTATACGAATTTAAGAAGCATAGTACTATTGCTTATTCGCAATTTCATCTAAATACATTACAATATCATAGTGTATAAGTCCCAAAATAAGCAGAAACACAGATAAATTTCATAAGTGCCCTATACATTACTAAAGGAGTTACTAAAAATTAATCGATTCCATAACTGATTTTGTCGGATCGATTCAACGATGTCGCATTTCTAACACCACGTAGTATCTAATAACAGCTATAAGTAGGACTAATGTTGTATTAAATTTATTAATATAAATTTCATAAGTTGAACTACAAATAAAATATGGAATGAAAATTTGTAGAAAGACTTCACTATTATTTATTTATTTAAATTTATTTTTTAATTAGGGTTATGTATAAAAAGAAAAGAATCGAACCTTGTACTAAGTCGGGAAGCCAATCGCTGCGCTCGAGGGGACCGCTCGCATAATTTAAATAAAATTACAATCAAACATTCGGCGCGCGTATGTTTTGACCGCGCGCCTAATTTTTTTTTAAGGGGTTAACTCATTTCGTCCGTGAAGATATGGCGATGCGCGTAATTTATATTTTGAGTTCTTTTTTGGGGGTAGACGTACTTTAAATTAATTGTCTTTCGTATGGCCATTATTACAGTGAGTAATGCCTTTCTGTTCGTCTGCATTCAATTTGTTCATTTGTACATTGAATGTAATCTTACGTGTTATTTTGATCAATAAAAAACGTATTTTATATATGTTTTAATTCTATGTGCTAAATAGCAATGCTTAAATGAATTTACCTTCGCTATTATACATATATACTGTTAATATATTTTAAACACTTCAAATAAGACAACACATTCTTTTGAAGCTGATAAGTAAAAGTTAAGCTATTATTTTTGTAACAGTATTTCGAGGTAAGAATAAAATTAAAAACAATATTGATCAATAATAACAATCAATTCATGAGCTTCTGTCTAAAGTCAAATCAATTAGTTTCTTGGTTTGGAGAGATCATCCAGCCGTTATTCGGTTGGACGCTGCCCCCACATAGATAGCAACACATATCAATATTCTAAACCAGCACTAACTGAATATCTAAGCCCCTAATATCAAATACTCGAGTGGTTAAAACTTTACGTAACACGACAGATCTGTGCCAATATTAAAAATAATGCGAAAGTAACACTGCCAAGTAACGTTTTTACGGTTGTACCATCTGTTTGATTTCGATGAAATTTAACACACATCGCTTAAGCGTCTTAAAAGGAAACGACTCCCTTTCTATAAATGTAGTGGTGTAGCTAGCCTGGGTGTCACCCGGGGCGGATTTGAAGTGACACCCTAAAAATCAAAACTGTTGAGTTGAAGAATGACGATAAACAATGTTTTATATTTCGTTGTGCATTTTTTGTGAATCAAAATTTGCGATCGGATGAACTCGGGTGTCACCCCTAAATGAGTGGCACCCGGTGCGGGCCGCCCCCGCCGCACGTCCCTATATAGCTACGCCAATGTATAAATGTGAACAGATTTCAAAGACAATTATTATTCTAATAAAACATGCCGGTGTAAAAAAAAAGTTATCTGTACTACTTTCTGTTTATTTGTCCGTATGCGTTCTTACAATTCGATAGCTGCATAGGCGATTTCGATGAAATTTAATATCTATACCGATAAAACTTGTCGTTACATAAAATATCGATTGCACTTTGTCCAATAGCTTATAATTATAACCTCTTAAACCAGACTATTAATTCTTATTTTATTAAGCAAGAGAAAGGGGCAGAGGCAAAAGCGAGACATAGCGTGAGAAGATGAAGTAGAAAAGCTAGAGGGGATATGAGAGCGAGAATGAAATAGGAGGATTGAAATTGGAACGAAGTTCTGGATCGGGACTGGTCATAGGATCAGGATCGATTAAAATTCTTTAAGTGCGCGAGCAAAGCCTCGAGCAAAAGGTAGTTGAATAGTCCACATCCGACGAGACCAAGCGATATTGCTTCAAAACGTTCCATATTAAATCGAATACATACTAACATTTGTCCCTACGTCGAGTCATAAATTAAATAGGTATACATATTTATAAAAAAAAGTGCCACGATTAAATGTTTTATGAATATATAACTAAGTACAATAGATGTAAGCTAAATTGTGCTAAAATTTCCAAAATTACTAAATAAGTAAATTGAATTTAGTATATTTTAATCGCAAAAGTAATTATGCATAATAATATAATCAACGTTCACAGTTATTGTCTACGGTTGTATTATTTTATAGAAAAGCAGTATTAAACTTTATACAAGCTTATGCTCTAAGACGCAATGCAAATACGCTATCTGAAAAATTATTTCTTTAAAAAGCGCAATAGAAGGTCGCAGAACAATTCTTCTTTGTATTATTACTCTTTCAGAATTATTCTTAAAAACAGCAGAATCTACATCAAGCCGTCAAATATTTATTTGTCTGGTTAGACCGTCTTCACATACCACTGGCCCAACAACGGCAGATGTTACAATAACTGTTGGCGTGGAGGTGACACCCGCCCCCGTACATGCCTAATGGGCCGGATTCGCCCGTAATTGCCCTACAAATTAAACGTCCGCTTTAGTTAATTACGTTCCGTTAGTCTCTATGACTGTTTTATGTTTGAATATGATGAACGAGAAAAAAAAAATGCTTTGTCATCGATACTTTCCTGTTTTTCGTGGTGTGCAGCCGTTTAAAAAATATTAACTTCTTGAGTTACGAGTACAATAAATTGGTATAAGTGAGATTCGGACTTATCCGTTACTCAAAATTTGTAGTGCTAAGCTGTTTGGAACTCATGAAATAAATCTTAAAGCGATTAAGTCTGTCTGTCTGTTTTCAAACTAATTCATTATGGTTATTTGAATGAAAATCAGTTTGATAAGCTATATGGCATGACGAAAATGTTTTTTTTTATGGAGAAGCTCCTACTCATTCGGACATATTTCTGATAAGATACGTCTGTACGTGGTAATTTTAAAATAAAATTTCGTTAAACTAATTTTAAAAAGATATACCCGTCAGATTCGTTGCGTTAAATCAATTTGAATATTGTGTATTTTTAGAATCTACTTATTTAAGACACGCAGATGTTTTCATATATATATACATATATTGTTAATATTTATTGTTCTCTGCGAAAAAAATCTTTAACCAATAATCCAGCTGTTTGATAAAACCCGAACGAAACTATATTATTTTTCTAACAATTGTAAACTTTCGTCGTGGTCCGCTTATTAGGGATATTGCACATGCGTTAAACCATAAACGTTGTTCGGAGTAAAATGCAAACGCTATTCTTTGTTTCGTTGAGTAAAAAATGTTTTTGTTTTTGAAGAACAATTTATTTTTGTTTCGTTTGCAGCTTACTAACTAACTAACTAAATAAGTTATTTAGTTAGTAGTTAGTTAAATAAGTTATTAAACTAACAACTAGTTATTTAAAATAACTAACTAATAGATGCCTTAAAAACTAGTATCTCGCACAGACACGCCGTAGCTGCACAGGTATACGTATCGAACTAGGCTAAAGTTCACAATAATATTGGAGATATTACAAAAAAAAAAACACAGATACATACAGATATCATACGACTCATATATTACATCCGCATACACGTAATAAGACTATCGGCCAAGTGCAAGTCGCACTGGCACATCGTTCATGAATATACTGAATATATGGCGTACATCACGTGAAAAAAATCTGTAAGACGGTTGACCCTGCAGGTCATTCTTGAAACTCTCCGCTATAGTAAACAGTTGACCTTTCAGACCACCACTGGAAGTTCTTACAACTTGCGGGCTCAAAACCTTCAAAAATAAAGTACCAATAAATTACCGAGTTCATCGCGCTCACAAAATCAGTTTTAGTGCTTTTTCAAATTTTCTGAATTAAAAATATATTTCTATTATATCTGGAGCATTTCAATTTACAAATCTATGTATATATAAAAACTTCTTTTTTAATACTATATATATATATTTCTTTTTTTAATACTACTATATCTTTCTAAAGTGTTATTTTATTTTGATTCGCATTATTGTATCTAACGCAATTTTCCAAACAGAAAACGATGACAAGTACAAAAAATCAATTCATCAAAAATTTCACGTTATTTTGAAAAAAAAAAACATCTTTTTTTTTAATTTTCCGTTAATGATATCTCTCAAACGAACTCAACTTCAACAGACACACACACACACACACTAGAGCGTGCGCGTACGCACACATATGCACACACGCACACGTGTACGCGCACATTTACACACACGTAAAGAGAGAGAGAGAGAGATACAACATTCGGAAAATTGTCAAAGTAGATTCCTAGGACCCTAAAACGCCAAAGATCTTATGAACGCTCGATTATCAAAATCTGATGGACAAGGAAATTTGATGGAGGAGAGCGAGTAGTAGTGGAGGCCGGAGTGGAGTGCTGGAAAAGGTTCTGAGCCACCGGAATTGTCACTCACTAGACGGAATGCTCGTTTCAGAAATAAGAATTGAGCGGAAATTCAAAGTTATTGTGATCTTCTTAGTAATGTATTTTTTTTAAATACAACAGTGATGCCAAATAAAAAAGGCAATATAATTTTGAAAGTAACACTCTTGTACTATGGATCTCTACAAATACAATTCAAATATATATGACTGATAATTTTCAGAGATATCAAGCCCCAGCTAATAACCAAATTTGAAAAATAGAAATTTAGAAGTCATTAGAAACATACGTACGTCTTTCATACGCCACAAATTGATTAAAAATTTTACATTTGCATAAGATTGCAGACTTCAGTATTTTTTGATATGAATTTTAACTTCATACTTCCAGTCGTTTCCGAAGAAAAGGCGAGACGGATATTTAGAGATAAATAATATATAAGTCAACATATTGTGGTTTAAATTTTCCTTTTTTCGAGATAAGAAACCTTATTGTCTAATAGATATTATAGGTTCGATACGTGACCCCTGTTTAAATACCAGTTACGAATATTTTTCAAGCAGTGATAACACCATCGGCCGCCATCGGACGCGTGTTTTTATATACACTTACCTCACGATTTCGTGGTCAATACCGATGTCGTTTCTTCGAACAGAAAGAGAAATTTGATAGATTCGTCTTAACAATAAATTTAATATCAAAACTGTTTTTCCCTGTAACATTGTTGAAATGGTTTACTTTTTAGACAACCGGCGCACTCGTAATTTTTTTAATTCGACAAAATAAAGAATCAAACGCGCCCCTGTTTGGTGCCTATGTAAAAAATATCACACGGATATTTGGCGCAAAGAAAAATGAACTTTATGCCATCCGTTCATACAAAACGAATTCTTTCGGCGTACCCTAGTTTAAAAGCTATAATTTGAGATCGTTTGCAACACGAGCCGCTAGTATTTTCCTATTCATTTCGTGTAGAAAGGGACCAAGCGCCAAAATCGACAATAATTCACTACAAAAGGCGGGGATAAACGGCTTTTGGGAGACGGCGAAAAAAAAAGAGTCGTACCCCTCTAAATATATTTTTTTTTTCGTCGTTAGTAATTCATAGGTTCGTGTTGCTGCGGCGTTAGTATTTCAAAACATCGGAGGCGTCAGCCGTCACGCCCTCTGGTGTACGGGGTGGCGGTAAGTGTCCCCGGATTGGAATTAAATGAAAGTACGGAACCCTGATCCGACGATGGATATGCGAAAACGGAATCATTTGTAAATGATAAATGATGCTGTACGTGTACGCGTTGTGACAGACGTTGGAGTTTAATAGTAGGTCGAAAACGACAGCCAAGACTCGCTAGGCGTGACGTATGATTGGTGAAGTCCGTGTGGTCAAATTAACCTTGAACCGGAAAGCGCTAAGTTTGAAGTTTGACTATACGACGCACGATATTGACGATTGGGCTTTTGATTTGAGTCAATTTCAGTCGTTCGCTAGGCTTGAAGATGGTTTTAAGACGTCTAATGCGGACTTTAGGAGCCGAAGTGACAGCTGTGGGTGGCGATCCCATGAGTGGGATGGATGTGGAACTCGACCGGAGTGGGGGACTTATATAGGTTTGGGCCCTCAAACTGAAAAAAAAACAAACTTGGGAGAGTACGCCTCGGATTATTATGAATTTGGTACAATAAAAACAAGTTTTATTAAAAACGATACCGGTTACCGCGATCCACCAATATCGTATTTTGAAATGCAACACTTTCTCGCTCCTGTATACTGATCAAATCAAAGTAACTCGACGCGAATGTTTAGAAGCGACAAAGCAAATAGCTTTTCAATCACCTCCAGCGGTATCAAGTGACAACTTATTCTTAGTTTACTCGAAACTTTAATACACTTATCTTTTAATCTTTTTTTTTTGAAGAAAAAAAAGAATAAAAGCTCCATTCGATCGACGACGTCAAAAGGTCCGCAAAATAATGGAGTCGAATTCATTTTCAAGTGCTCACTATTAAAATGCCAAATTCTTTTTCGCGGTTTGTCTATGCATATGCCGGCATGAACTTGCTACACGCAATTAATTTTGTTGTTTTTTTTTGTTTTCTTATCAACTTACCTGGTGAGTCGATTGGCGAAATGACATTGACATTAGTATATATGACAATAAGACATTAACAAAAGAGTTGAGATTTTCACAAAAACCCTTAACGTCTATTAGAAAAGTAGATGTGCACGAGTGAATAAAATAAAATACGGAACACCTCGATGGAATGTCTTCAGATGGAACTTGAGAAAAATATAAAATTTTGCAAAAAATATTTAATTTAGTATTTGAAAATAAATTGAAAATTAGCTTAAATCTTCCTCGGTATTGCATCACTAGACCGGCCATGCTATCAAAATGTCTGTAACAGTGTTAAAGATTTCAAACATTCAAATTGAAAATAATGAAATTCTATAACCACCTTTTCGTTGCATCGTTTCATAGAAACTTGTGATTTCAAATTTAATTTTCAAAGTTTTCTATTTAAAAAAATGTAATGTCAATATAAGTTATTGAGTCTGATAAGTCCCAAATCATATTAATACCTAAAAATGGGTGGAGCTGAATAAGAAGAAACCATTACATTCATAAATACAGATTAAGGTAAAGTAATAAAAATAAAAAAAAAATTCTGAACATATTTAAAAATAATTAAATAACATATGATCTTATAGTATATAATGTTATTAGCGGTGTATCCAAAAAATATTTGAATACACCGCTAACAACATTAACAAATTTAACAGTTTTAATCTTAGTGCAATGAGAATTAAGCTAATAGACTAAACTAGTGTTTTAGTATTTCTTTACCTATTTGTAAACACTAACATTATTAAAATCTCACCTATATCTGAGTCTAGTTCTTTACTGATACCAATCTTAATATAATGTCAGATATTAATCTTTTTATTCGTTTCCTTCTCTCTCTCTCTCTCTCTCTCACCCTCTCACCCTTCATAACCTTTTCCTTTTCAAGCAAAGTCAATAAACAATCATGGTCGACAGAATAGAATAAAAATATGACTTTTAATAAAATATTTTTTAAAAATTGTTCAAAATTTATTACCGTACAATATGTAAATTATAATTATGGCTTATAAGACGATGAGTTGTATCAGTTGACGAAATTTCATAAAAATGGGTTGAACTATTGTTAACTTAAAATACAGCCAAGCGAAGAGACAGAGCAGTAATTTACATTTTACGTTTTGTTATGCATTGTATTCGTACGTATTTTATTGTGTTTTGTCAGTTAAACAATTTTCATTAATATTATTAAAATATTTGTTGTAGTAAGAGGATATGTAACCATTTAGACAGAAACATAAAAAAAACGTAATGCCCTTCCTCAGGGTTTAAGATATGTCCTTATTAAATTTCATCCAAATCAGTGTAGCCTTGCGAAAGTTACAGACAGAGTTACAATAGCATTTATAACATTGTGTAGGCAATAATCATATAGAGTCTATAGTTTAGAACGAAGCCGCGTAATACACAGTAGAGGAAAGTTGACAATCTGATGGCATCACTACATATTTTTCTAATGCATACACAAAACGCAAGTATGTTGACGTATACATACAATTTGCATGACGTAGGACGTTTTTACCACGGTCCGCAAAAAACGAGCGACGCTCTCGACACACACTGTGTAGGCCGGCGTGGCAATTCAGCATGTTGGATCGTGTATTTAGATAGCAAATCGGGACGAAAAGATTTTATTCGCATTGCGGACCGTACAAATAAACAACATTTGTGGCATAAATGAGATTGAAAATGACATGTCACCGATAATGATGTCCTCGACACGTACTTGGACGATCTTCCTAACTTTAAATCGATATAAATACATGTAAAATACAAAAATCCTAAGGGCACATACCTAAATGTTGTATATTTTGAGAAGTTGTAGCGATAAGGAGGACTAAATGTGAAGTTAAAAAGCGACAACCAATTAGATATGCGAGCCGGCCATCTGCACGGGCTCAACAGGAACTTTTTAATAACCCCCGAACAGAAATGGCGATAGAAATAATTAGACGATAAATTAACGTTGTTATAAGCGATTCGAGAGATAGCCGCCGTGTGCCATAACCCCGTAGTCCGTGCGTCGAATTGATGTGCGCCGATCAATTTTCTTTTCTTTACATTTTGAAAATTGTGTTCAAGTTTATCTTAAAGGTTGTTTTATGTCATTTTATACCCATGGATTTTTTCTGATCTATCAGTTGATTGGTTAAGCTTTAGGTGAAAAACTGTTTGTTAGTTAACTTTCTTAATTTATTATATAATTTCGGACAAGTCCTAATGCTTTGTTATTTTAACGTTTGTGGCAAACAAACAATTTTATATTTTATGACTAGGACTGGATTTCATTTCATATTTTATTGCTATTTAATAAGACAAAGTTAAAAAAATGCACATTGTCTAGGAAATAAAATAATCTATCGCCTGAATTTACCTATTAATTTTTTCTATCTGAAACTTGATAATCTTGGGTACTGTGAATAGTTTTTTCAAATGCCACACGTCGGAAGACAATTTATAAGTACTCAATAAATTATGCATAAGTTTTATTCTTAATAGAAATAGTTATCGTAAGCAGTCGAAGATTCAAGCATGTTATTATTTTTTTGTTTGTAATTCATAAGAGAGAAACGGTATTACAATAAATTACATGATTAGCCAAGCTAATTCTTCTAGAATAAATAAATATTGCATAACAGTTAACAAGTGAATGCATTTAATCACTTAAATTATATTTGAATATTGTTTTATTTTCCAATTCAAAAGTTAAAAAAATATTTGGTTTGTATGTATCATTACAAGTTAAACTAATTACATTTAAGTGAAACTTTAACGATGTTTTAATCGTTCAAATAGACAGATGTAATATTAAATCATCAGATATTTCCATTTATCATCTACTGTTAAACGATTTTACCGACTCGTTTAATTGCATTGGTTTATTGAAGAGAGATGTATGTTGCATAGAAAAATCTTTAGGGAAATCCCCACATTTCAGTCCTGTAAAAAGTTAACGATAAACTGGACAAGTGCAAATGGGACTTGTGTGGAGAGAGTTTCGTACGATGAATACATTATCTACGATAGTAAATGACGTTTTTATTAAAACATATTCGTGGAGTCGTCGATGGGACTTAAAAAAACAAAATATTTTTTTAAATGAAATAAGTAAAATATGACTGTTAACGTAAGTTTGGACTGGTAATATTTGGGAGATTTACCGTGTCATTTTAAGACCATAGACAATGATGCGATTTCATCTACTTTCTTAAATAAACCCATTTATTTTAATATATAAAATAAAATATATGTATATTTATATTAGATCTTTACAACAAGCTTTTTTATTTGATATGTCACACAGTGTAGTTTGCAAAACTATTTAATTAATTTTATAATTTACATCCCAAAAGTGACTCTCGTATACAAAATCTATTTATTTAAATTATACGTCTATTTATGGATCATACAAATTTATATATGTGTACCAACTATTCGAGTTAGTCGGTCCAGTAGGTTTAGATTTTTTATCTACGGACCTATGGAACCCTAAAGGTCGCACATCAATTCGGCGTAAGCGCTGTACGCGACATCGTCACGAGGGGCGGCTTACTAATGTTTATTTTATGTAAACTATAAAGTAGACGCGCGGCGAATTAGTCAAATCCAATTAAACGTAGATAACGCGTGAATTCATTAACTACTTTGTACGAGTGACTTGTTTTTACCATATTTGTTGTAAGTTTTGCCTAATATAAAACGCTGTTACTAAGCTTGCTATGTTGGTATTTTTGAACTTTATTTCAATGTCATACCATGTTTATTCCCTTTAAATTTGGTTTGAGTGAGACAGATTTTTGATATTTGAGTAATGAAAAGGAATCAAACTATATACCTCGATGCAATAAATTAAGCCACAGATCTCTTACTGTATTGTATCTCGTAAAATAACCATATACATATGTTAATAATATTTTTAATTTCGCAGATAAAAAGGAATATACTACAGTTGCCTATTTAGTAATTTTTGAAGACTGTCCCAAACCTAGCGATTGCCAAGGCCACGAAAGTTTTCCAAAACATAATTTTCTTTCAAAACTAAACAGAAGTGGTGGTAGTGTTATCAAACTTATTAACTTGTTTTCGGTAATGTGCTTGTTGTTACCATTTTATTTTATAATAATTATAAATTCAAAATTGATTTACTGTCGACGTGAATATGTCTATGAGTTCATTTGTAATACTAGGTCATTTCGTGAACATTATATATGTATGTACGGCTTCATCTGTCAGGGCTCGAGTGAGCGAATTCGGTAAGCATAAAGCTGTTTTTTTTTCGTTCGTAACTAACGCCATCTGTTAGTGCATAGTTGAACGAAGTCAGTATGTACGCGATAGCGAATTGTCGATATAATAGATATATCGATAATTCGCCAACGCGCGGACTAGGGTTGACACGACATGCGCCGTATGTTTTACGTGATGATGTGTGAAATAAACACAAACATTTCTACGTGTTCTGAAAGTGTGTAAAAATGTTATTTATCTATGCAGTTCTCAACGTAGCTCTCAATTCTCAACTCAAAGTTGGATAATTTTATGTTTTTATTGGTTATATTTCATACTTTACGTATCATCGACTTATGCTCAATAAACTCAGTTCGGAACATTACTTCGTATTGTTTTTCCGATTGCCCGAATATCCTCTTATACAAAGACGTATCCACGTATAATTAAAGGCTGTATCAAGGATACAGTCGACCAGGGAATATTTTTTTAATTTTAATTTTTTTATTGCCTGGTATTAATTTAGAACTATTTGGCTCACGGGCTATGGGCCGAGGATATATCACTACAAGTACGTACGTAGAGAAAATTGGAAGCGTCGATTAAAGGTAGGTATAAGCCGAAATATTATTACAATAAATTATACATTTTTATTATTGTTATATCGTACATATATACAGTCGTCGCTTGTATATAGAAAAAAAAATTGTATGCACTTATTTCTCATCACTTCATTAGAAAACCCAGAAAAAAAAGTCAAGAAATCGGCTTGGATAAAAAAAATCCATCATTATTTTTCATCCATTGAGGACTATATGAAATTTGGCGTCGTGAGAAGCCCAAAGACATGTCCCGAATCAATGAATAATTACAGAGATCTTTTCCTTCATTCACTCTCGTATATGTTAATTAAACAAATAAGAGAGCTGTCATACAGCTACCGATTTAACAAATTGCATCAGGGTTTCTTCGCCCCACTGCTAAAACACGCCCTCCCACAAACTTTCTGTTTCAGATGGAGGGATTTAGACTTTAAGTTCCTCCGCGCTGGTCAAGTGCATCAACGATCGTGGTTTTCGGGGTGTTGTCAACATCCGGAGCCCGCGGCTTAAAGTGTTCTCTGATGCATGGAGCGTGTCGTAGAATTTCGCTTAAGTTAAAAACTCATCGGTCAATTCATCCGTCAGGAACGGACCGATTGCCTCCCTGTTGGAAGGCAGCGCAGTTGACCGCCGAACCGCCGGCGCTCAGTCCGGCACGGTTTCTACGAACTCCGTTTATTATTTCGAACGGCACATGAACCAACGATAAAATGCATCGGCTCATATGGATTTTGTAGAGAAAACAGACAACTTATGCGGTGATCTGCCTTCTAATGGAACGGGTCTTAAGGTCGATTCCTGTTCGAGCAGCATGTTACTATGAATCAATTTATCCATGGACACTTAATAAGTGTCGTCACCGCAATATTTGTGGCAGAAAAATATATTCTGAAACCAGAGCAATTAATTAATTCGTGAATTTTCATTGAGCGCTATCGTATCGATGTGTATGCGGTGCGGTGGACGAACCGTAATTCGCCGTTTCGCCAAAAAGCCTTCCCCGCAGTTAATTCGGCGGTAACTTTATCTTTTAACCGGCGATCGAACAGTTAGATAACTTTCCGGTTAACGTTTCAAATAATGGTATAAACATTTTAAACAACGGTCACTTTGGCCGTTTTGATGTTTGAGTACTGTAACTGAATCCTTATGTTCTTTCAAATTTTATTTTAGTAAAATCATGCTGTGGTCGGCCGCACCACGAAAATATACCATCTCGATCTATGAGGTACCATGCTGTCACAAAATATATACGTGACAGCTTCCACTGTTGCGCTTGAGAGTTTGAGAGGAGAGAGCCCCCTCTATCAGATATCCTATTTCTGTCAAAAAGGCTGGTGACGTATTGATGACTACTCTGGGGTTGTGAGTGTCCACGGGCGTCGGTGATCCCCTGCTCTCTAATGGCTCGCTTACTCTTTTACCTCTCGAAGATACTATTAAAACAATCATAAACTTTATTATATGAAGATTTTACTTAATCAAAGATTAAGATCCTCATTGTGGGTGTATTAAGCAAATAAGGTTGCCAAAAACAAAATGATTTTGCATTTCTTCAATCCACCGTCTAAATTTTTTTAAATGTAATTTTAAATATAGATTGTGGTAGATATAACTAAGACCTAGGATGAATCTATAGTAGTGCCGGAATTGGATTCTGGAAAACATTCGGGATCGAAAGACAAGCGGGTCCCGGATCAGAACCTAGTTTAAAATTGAAATTGGGGCCGAAAGCGAAACCAAAGTTAAAACCAAAATTTAAGTTAAGACCAATTTAAGGATCGAATTTGAAAATGAACTTGAAAGTAGGACTAGGATGGGAAAGGTATAAAAGTTGAAACCGACGTATTTTAATTTTCTTAGGATTTATAATTTGCAAATATGTGCCGCCTGCTACCAAACACAATGTAAATTAACCCTAAGCTAAATAGCTTAGAGTTTCAGCTCATAATGTAGTCTGCTAAACCAAAGGAGAGTTTATTAGGTTTTAGTCGTTAGTTTTCTCAATACTGTTTCGGTCTTTTTAGTGCGTTACTTATCTGTTGATTTTTTTCAGTCGGGTTTTTTATTTATTTAATTATTTATTTTATTCTAGAATCCGTCCGGCACATTCCTATGAACGAAAACGTGTACTCTTATGACTTTTGTTTATCAGGCAATATGTAGTGATGATTGATAAGTACTATTGATAGCGTGTCAAACAAGACACAAACGAAAATTTAAATTGACGTAGGCTGTTGAATTGTCTAGACCGGGTAAAAAATGCATTATACGATATCTAACACACACTTGGACAATTTAAAGCCAAAATACGTCCATTTGAAGGCATCGATTACAAATTTATTCGAATGATTGAATTAAAATGGTTGTAATTTTTCCTAATTAAATTTACAAACAAACATACAAGATGCGCGCGAAAAACATTACCCTTCCTTGTTAGTCGGATAAAACAAACCTATATAGCGAATATGTGTGATGAAAGAGCTGTCAATGGTCGCCCTAGAAAATCTTACGCAGACCCAATTGTTGACATATTAAAAAGGGTCAAATTTTAAGCATCCGAAACCGACGAGCTTGCATGAAAGGATTGATGTACGTCAGTGAAGCAAGAGATGTGTGCAAGGTCTATGGTATATGGAGATTTGTGGTCTCTCTTGCCGGGAAAAATGTCATCATATAAATGAAAATGAAATCTTTTAAAATAACTTAGTTTACTTTTGAACCTAGAAGTACAACCCAATCATCAGAACGAATTTTGCGCTCATAGGGCATTCAAAAGAAAAAGATAATATGTTTTTATGGGTAAAAAATATTTATTCTAACGATTAGTAATATGTAAATAAAAAGAATATCTACGTATTATAAAATTATATTTGCAATCTGTATTAGGTAAATATAGAATTATTAAATCTCTGAGCGAACGCCAGTTATTTACATAATTTCCGTATTACACGTGCCGCATTCAAATATTCATCGACGCCAAAATTACAACGATATTTTCACACAACCCTAACCGAAAACTTTGTACACGATCGTAATTCAACGGGATGCAAACGGGGCGTTTAGGCGGCGCGCGCGCCGCACGCCGCTCGCGGCGCGCTGTTTGTTTTTGTACCGTAATTATTAAAATTTCGGGCGGCAGATGTCGTGTTAATCGATTTCACGTGCCCACGGATAATTTTTAATTGTGTCAGTTAATGATATACCGTGATCGCGATCGGTAGTCGCGTCGCTGCTTATTAACTTTTAATTATCAATAAACTATTCATGCCTTGTGAGGCGATGTGATTGCAGAGAAAAACTCAAACTTCTTTGGCCTTTTTTTATGGCGAAAACGTATGAGCTTTCGTGTAAATAAAATTTTCTAAAATCTACCAATCACGAATCGAATTACAATTACTAATGTTCGGTTTTATGATTGTAATATGTTTTTATTGCAGGTGAAAATCATATCTAGAATTATCAGGTGTATTTATTAAAAAACAATAGAACAATTTATATTTTTTTCTTGTACGACAATATTGTTAGTCTTTTATTTATAAAAATAATATGCAATATCAATTATAATAACTTCCATCGCTAAGGCAACGTTCGCTTCTATCTATTCTAATTTTGATAAAATAAAATGACTGAATAAAAACTCGTTTATTGAAATTGCGTCGATGTTCGATCCTACTCTGGTTTCATTTTGTATCGCGCGTTCGCCCCGAGCGGTCGCCGACGTGCGTATTTAAGCACTCGCTTTGCACCTCATTCATAACGATTCATAACAACCGATTTATTGTTTCGAATGTTAAAACAATAAATTGACATCAATAATTAACTTGGTTAGCTAGTAAATGTCCATTTATAAATGGTAACTGTTGTACAACAAGAAATAACCAGAACACGTGCCTCGTCCATCACGGCTGGCCGACGCCTGCAGGTCACATTGTCCAGTGCAACCTTGCATTCTATGATGGATAGAACAAAACGTGCAAAAATATGAAGTTGTCATTCTATTTGCTGTAGAAATAGAATGACAATAGACAATAGAATGGCGGTTCTCTTTTTCATAAATAGGAGCAAACTAAATGATTTCTTTCTTTATTTAGCATATGTGCTATTAAAAGAACAATGTAACTGTAAAATTATCAAAGTTTTAAAAAATAAATACTGTCTAGAAGGCGTACCAAGAAAGTTCAAAGTTTTATCTTTTTGATATTCATTTATTACGTAAATTACTCCTATAAACTTTTATAACACAGAGTAGTCAAACTTTGTAAATTGACTTATAAATTTCTTTATTACATTACTTAAAAATATCCTTCTATGTAATGCTTATTTTTTTGGCAAACTAAGAATCTCACCAGAAATCTTACTGTACATTTAAACGGGACGACTCATAATGATGACACACGGACACAAATGTTGTCCCCAAATCTTATATAAGTCATCAAATAAAACATTTAAGAGAGGGGAAAAATTGTCCTGATAGATCAAAATTGCTGATCAAATGTTGTTCAGAATCATCAAATTTATAAAATATCTTCAAAGTCCTGTTTGATGTAACATGAATGGATCTGTGTTTGTTTCGACAGTCATTTTTAGTAATAGAAATATCAAAAATTGTGATTGTTGTAGGTCTAGATTGTTTTTTGAAGTTATAATTCTTTTGGCACGTTTGGATGAGAGTGAATTTGTGAGCTGCGCGCGCACAAACGACATGATGAAGTTAGCCACAGAATAGAAATAATAAAAAAATATATTTTCAACACTGAATATAGTTACAAACAGATTGAAGCTGCCCGCTTAGAATTCGAATTTCGAATAATGAGAGAATTTATGTACATTTAATATAAGAAAATAGATTATTTTAAAATTTAAACTGAACTTTATTGACTGTGTTGGCGAATACTTTGATACTCTATGGTAATCAGCGTCTGATGATGGAGCTGGAAGGTGGCCATAGGAACTCCGTAATTAAACGACGCAACCCCATCGAGTTTGGGCTCGTTTGATTCCTCTTGACGAGTACTTTGATACTATATGGTAATCAGCGTCTGATGATGGAGCTAGAAGGTGGCCATAGGAACTCCGTAATTAAACGACGCAACCCCATCGAGTTTGGGCTCGTTTGATTCGTCTTGACGAGTACTTTGATACTATATGGTAACCAGGGTCTGATGATGGAGCTGGAAGGTGGCCATAGGAACTCCGTAATTAAACGACGCAACCCCATCGAGTTTGGGCTCGTTTGATTCGTCTTGACGAGTACTTTGATACTATATGGTAATCAGCGTCTGATGATGGAGCTGGAAGGTGGCCATAGGAACTCCGTAATTAAACGACGCAACCCCATCGAGTTTGGGCTCGTTTGATTCCTCTTGACGAGTACTTTGATACTATATGGTAATCAGCGTCTGATGATGGAGCTGGAAGGTGGCCATAGGAACTCCGTAATTAAACGACGCAACCCCATCGAGTTTGGGCTCGTTTGATTCCTCTTGACGAGTACTTTGATACTATATGGTAATCAGCGTCTGATGATGGAGCTGGAAGGTGGCCATAGGAACTCCGTAATTAAACGACGCAACCCCATCGAGTTTGGGCTCGTTTGATTCGTCTTGACGAGTACTTTGATACTATATGGTAACCAGGGTCTGATGATGGAGCTGGAAGGTGGCCATAGGAACTCCGTAATTAAACGACGCAACCCCATCGAGTTTGGGCTCGTTTGATTCCTCTTGACGAGTACTTTGATACTATATGGTAATCAGCGTCTGATGATGGAGCTAGAAGGTGGCCATAGGAACTCCGTAATTAAACGACGCAACCCCATCGAGTTTGGGCTCGTTTGATTCTCTTGACGAGTACTTTGATACTATATGGTAACCAGGGTCTGATGATGGAGCTGGAAGGTGGCCATAGGAACTCCGTAATTAAACGACGCAACCCCATCGAGTTTGGGCTCGTTTGATTCCTCTTGACGAGTACTTTGATACTATATGGTAATCAGCGTCTGATGATGGAGCTAGAAGGTGGCCATAGGAACTCCGTAATTAAACGACGCAACCCCATCGAGTTTGGGCTCGTTTGATTCGTCTTGACGAGTACTTTGATACTATATGGTAACCAGGGTCTGATGATGGAGCTGGAAGGTGGCCATAGGAACTCCGTAATTAAACGACGCAACCCCATCGAGTTTGGGCTCGTTTGATTCGTCTTGACGAGTACTTTGATACTCTATGGTAATCAGCGTCTGATGATGGAGCTGGAAGGTGGCCATAGGAACTCCGTAATTAAACGACGCAACCCCATCGAGTTTGGGCTCGTTTTTAATGATGCCAAAGAAGTATAACTTCTCAAGCGCGTACTTATGTACACGCACCCAATTTTTTAAAATTTCAACATTCCTTGTTAAAAAAAGTTCGTGATGAAAATATAAGATGAAGACGTGAGGACCAACCCTAGCTCAGAAGTGTTCAACCTTTCGATTTCTGTATCCAAAGTAAAAAGTCTATATTTAATATCGACCACGTGACTTTTATCAAGTCATCATTCATGTGGAGCACTACCATTATAACATAAAAGTACAAAAATATGTACAATAATAAATACTGTGCAGGACATAAATGAGTTCAAACGCCAAAACTCATCGCAATGGCGCTGTATGGTTTACAATTAATAACTTAATAGGGCCGGTAATAGATAGTTTTATCACGTGCTACTATTTGAACGTCATTAGGCCAATTTTAATGGGCGAATGCCGTGTCTGCCCGTTGCGTAGTGTTCACGCGCTTAATAAGGTATGCTACACACCGGCCCTTTTGTTAATGCTATAATAATATGATTGACGAAGGCTGTAAACACCGAAAATGTCTGTAAACGGCACCTATGTAAGGATTCCCAGTGCCAAAGATAAACCTGTTAGAAATAATGGCGCAAAATTAAATAGCTCCCGAAATATGTTTATTCAAATTGAATCGTTTTAACTTTAATCGTTTTTAAATACATAATAGCAGAAAATGAATTACAATTTTCCAGCAAATTAAATCACTTAAGTGAAATTGTTTAGGTTCATAAACAGCACAGCTTATACAATAATGAAAAGAAAAATATTCATCTCTTTATGTTATTATAAATTGATAGAAAGAAAGATTGCTTTCTTACCATTAATTCAATCAATCCATCAACGACAGATTATGTGATCTTTATGAAGTTAAGCTTCTTAAGCTTGTCTATATTTCTGCAAGCGACAGTGTGTAGCTAACCTTATTACCATTTCCAGTGTACCTCAATAACAGTGAAAGGTTTCTGATACTCCAGTGTACCTATTCAAAGTTATTGACGTTTTAATAGCCGCGTTTTGTTCTTTTATTGCGCGACGGCGGCTTTTCACCGTATCGCCCCTTATTGGATTGTGGTCGCAATGATATCTTTACGACGTGGGAGTGGTTTCTCTAGTGGCCATCAAATTATGACAAATACTAATAATTTTCGATGGGCGTAGACCGTAAACGTTAGTGTCTTGTGACATTTTGAATATTACGATTGACAAATTGAAAGGTCGGTTTATTTGAAACGATAGGCATACCGGTCTTATTTCATAGACATTTACAAATGTTTATTTAAATTAAATTAAGTTTTTTGGGCAGTGCACGTAAATGTGACCGTAATAAATAATTGCTATCAAAAATATTCTTTAATAGGTTTCCGAATGCAATTGGAAAAAATACTACCTAAATCACGATATTTACGATGAGGTGCATCAAAACTTAAAAACGTCAAATATTACAGTCACGATTAAGAGTTGCATTTTTTTTTCCTTTGCTGCAAACCGCTGTTAGAGAAGCGCTAGATAGCGCAGTTAGTTTATCCATCGCGTAGAGCTACGTTAGTTTGTACAGATATCAATCGATATAGATTAAATAGCTAAAGAAAAATAGATTAGACGACATAATGTAAATTGAGAATTTATTGTATTTTCAGTTTATTTGGCCAAGAATGATCAAATAAAGGCCATTTTTAAATTCGAACATCAAAATCAAACGGATGTTATGTGTAATAATGAAGTATTTCATCAACTTAAAAGATGTACAACTTATATATAAAAATACGTCATTGGATATTTATTATGGAAAAGTTTTCAAAGCGTCCGTGAAAAAATAATATATATTTATATATTAATGGCTATAATTTAAAAAAAATGGATTATCTTTATAAAAGCACCATTTCTGTTGCATTCCAATTATGTATACTAAGAAAAGTGACCAAGCATCAAATAAAAATCCAATAAAAAAAAACTCAATTTGTGTAATTAAGTGACAATCGTCAAATGGTAGGAAAAAGCTAAAAAATCCGAAACAATCCAAGCGTGGCGACGCGCCGAGATCTGTCGATAAAGCAACAGCACTTTAGTTAAATTAAAATTCTTTTTAGTTGCTTATCAAACGCGATAGATGGCGTTAGTACACGTCACGACTAAATCACGACTTTAAGTCCGATGCATAAAGCTTATATCTCTTAAACAAAATCAAAGTACTAATTTAATAACTTTAATTAAATAGTTATTAGGTCATCGCATAAACATCTTTATTAACGAGCGATAAAGTTGGGAATGGTTTATTCTGTTTGTCTTAATTTCGTATGGATTCGGCCATAGATAGCATGAGAGCGTTTATTGGAATACGATGTTTATTGCGACGGTTCTTTGCAATTTTTAATTTCTCTACATTGAAAAAATCAAGAAATTATCGTATATTGTTCGAATTTTCAAAATCTAGTTTTCATCGGATCTCTACGTTTTGTATGTTTGAGGTCCTAATACGTCGTATGTACTATGTACGTCTACGTATATAATACGTTTGACATCCTAATACTAATGCACGTAAACACGCGCGCTGCGTGCGCGACCTACGTCTCATAACTTTTGAACGAATCGAACAATCGAAATGCGGTAACATTTGAAACAGTTTTCCTCCACTAAGATTTACTGAGCAATTGAATAAATTCAACACAGTATATTTTAAGAAATCTAAAATTAAAAAGTTTTAAGTATAATTCCGTAATATTAACGATTTTTTTTTTGTTTTGTTTTAACTTGTAAAGCCTTTTCTTTGGACGATCAATTCATTGTCTTTTTATTAACTCATTGTCTCTTCATCGTATTCTCGGACACTGCAATTAAACTGCAACAATTAAAAAAAAATGGAAATAGATTTCATTTTATTTTCATATGTGATATGTAATTTTCGGATTTTCAAAATTTAAAATGCTACAATTTTTAAACTAGTTGACCGGTTTGGCTCAAATTTGAACTAAACCTTTGTAATCATTCATAAAATATGTATGTTGAATTTTATTAAAGATCTCTAAAGAATTGTAGACGCTATTCTGCTGACAAGCTCCGCATTAAATCATATATATATACATATACATATATATAAATACATAAATGTATAAACCTTTCAACCATATGTATTTTATGACTCAGCTCGTCGAGTTAAGTCGGACAACAGCAAAATTTTTCAAAAGTTGCGTCATAAGGACAAATACAATAGTTAAATTTATATAAAATCTACTAAAAATAACCAAAAATAAAACTTAAATTGCCTCCCGTTATAAAAAATACACTTCGGAACTAATAGATTTTTAACATTCGCTTCCAAAGTATTTACATAATATTTATCTTATCGAAAACATTTATTATTTTATTGCAGATTTATAAAATTAAACAAAAGACAATAAGAATTACAAAGTTAACAAAGTTAGGTCACAATAATGTTGAATAGATAATTCGTCAGGTGACATATAAATATAAAGTTAATGTAATTATAAAGACAAATGTAATAAATAACAATGCATATTTTGTATCAAGAAAATGAAAGGTGAAAAAAATTCTAAGTTTTTCATATTGAATTCGAGCATTCAAAATAAAATTACCTAACTACGAAAAAGGCGAAAGTTTTCTGTGTTGTTAATGAGACTAACGAATTGTTATTAGGGTTCCGTATCATTGGATGTCTATGGGATCCTTTTATTAAGGCTCCGCTGTCTGTCTGTCTATCCATCTGCTTGTTTGTCTGTCTGTTAGCGGGTGGAAACTCAATTGGCATTTCAAAAATGAATTTTTGTTAAGAGTGAGATTGAAAGATGGCGGAAGAGGGCATTAAAAACTAAATTAATGATTTTTAATTTAATTATTACTAAATGTTCGTAATTAATTAAAAGCCATCTAACTTTTCAACATATTTATTGTAAAAAATGGACGAGCTTAAACACGTTCACTGATTTCCCGGACACGCCTTCACTAGTATCAGATATATACATATCAATAAATTTAAATATACAACCAAAAAATATCGCTTTTGTAAAAATCACTTTTTGCATATTTTGGATTATTTTATCATGTGAATCTGTCATTTGTCATAGTTATGTAGTACCAAAAGCAGTTTACAACGTCGCTACCTACTCACGTTTGTTAAATGTTAGATCTGACAAATTCAACATATCGGAACTCGAAAGCTTACCCATTTGATATTTTGTCGTATTTCTATTCGACTGTCTGTACATTTCCCATTTTTAATATACTACCAAAAACAAGATATGCAATATTTAAAAGGTAATTACAATATTTTAAAATGGAACTCCTTGGCTGTTGAGTACAGTTTGATTCATGTAACTGTCAATTGTTTTTACACTGTGGCGTCATTTTGAAAATTGCGTGTCTATATCACCATGGATTTAATGCGTGAAAATTTTCGTGCTATGATTTATGACGTGGGCTGACTCAAAAAAAAATGCATCGATCGACTCATTTCGACTTTTAGGGGTGAAGCATCATCGAAAACTACTGTATCATTGGATTAGCGAGATTAATCGTGGGCGGTCTATGCTTTCCACCAAAAAATTTGCCCATGAACTTGAATAATTTGTAGTCTGACGATACAAGGTCAGAACTAAATGCCGGATGCTGGAGGGGTTCAATACCACCAAGTCATTCGATTTGTCCCGCGTAACTTCCGGAGTATGTTGTCTAATACTGTCGTATTGGAAGGGCATTTGTTTTTTGTTTATTAAACTTGGAAGTTAATATCTCGGCAGTGATAGTTCGGCCGTTTGGGACTAGTTCAAGGCACACTGAACCTTTACAATTCCATCAGACAAATAATAAGATACAGCACAAATAGACCTCTCTACACGACGGGTTCGTATCCCTTGTCTAACCACTAATTTAACATGTTTGGGTTGTTTAGATAAATCCATTTTTCATCGCAAGTAACAACGTGAGTTCAATAAAACGATCATCTTTTACCCGGACAAGTAGCTGTTTGCACACTCCTACTAGTGACGTTCCTCTTAAATCTTGTTTAATTCGTGGGACACAATTTGACAAGTTTTATACGTTTCATCCAAAGATTTTAAATGGCGATGTACGGTTGCTTTAGAACAGGTGTGGGCCACCTTTGACATGTTGTGGGCCAAACTTTTGTATGCAAATACGTTCGCGGGCCGCGTGCAAAAGTAGTGCATTTTAAAGTGGTGTTTTAAACTAGTGTTCATAATTTTTAGCGATGGATATCAGACACGAAATTTTTCAAAATATTTCGCGGGCCGGATCAAATCTTACAGCGGGCCGGTGGTTGCCCACATATGCTTTAGAAGTTCCAAGGAAGTCCGATATTCGGCGAGTGCCGGCACTGGGTTGGTCTTCTACTACCTTCTTTGTAGCCTCAATTTCCCATACAGGTCGGCGACCAGAGCGCGAATGATCTACCATCGTCAAATCTCCACTATTAGAACAGTTAAACCTAACGCTGTTCTGTTCTTTCATTGGCTGCATCTTCTTTAATTTCACATATTCTGCTTGTTACCGCGTCTACTTTAAACTTTTGTTTCTTATAATGTTTTTACAATACACGAATTTCATGTTTATCACAATCCATACATTTTATTACAAAAACATGTAGCTTCGTTAATTAACACAGACAATATCATTAAAAGATAGTCAAACACCTGTACTCTGCACAGAATTGAAGACTTGTTCTAATGAGTTATTTGATGTGTAAGGAGAAGCGTATGAATTTCAGTTATGAAAATTGACATTACTTGAAAGACACCCCCAGTAATAATGAAAGGAAAATGTACGCGTTGACTATAATATGCACAAGTATGTTGCACACAGGGTGCCAAGCATAACAACTCCACTCTTTGTTAACGCTCGATTTCGCTCTGCGTGTAATTTGCACACCGTTAGTTATAAACCAAAATCGATTTTTAAGCAGTGAACTCCATTAAACTCCGATTAGTATTCAATTGAAAGAAACATAATAGTGAAGTTATAATAATATAAACTCACGCCTATTTCCCAGAAGGATATGCAGAGACTATAGATTTTCACACGGCACGTTATTTGCATATCTCTCTTTCCTCATTAACATCCATCAATTTTTACATTCAAGCTCGTCGGTTTCGGTTTTCTTAAAATCCAGCCCTTTTTTTAATATGCCGCCAATTTGTTCTGCACAGGTATTTGTTCTTCGCCTTCGCTCTTTAGGTTTGTGAAGTTGTGTTGCATAACAATAACAGTTAAATCCGAATAACTAATCGGCAACTGTTATTTATATTAAACAGCGTCCCCGGCGGAAGCGTGCGGTCGGAAGCGGTCGCCGGCGCACGCGCGTGCACGTGCTTTTACACATTTCGGGCCGTTCCGTCCGCGATGCTATCGGATAATCGACGGCGCCCGCCGGCGAAATTAACGATCTATATCTGGCGCTGAATAAATAACGTGTCGCGGGGTGTTCTCGTCCGCTGTCTCGTTATTAAAATGTCTCTCGTCGTTTTTCGCCCGAAACGCAATGTCAGCAATTTAATTACGTGACGAAATTCGAGGTATCGATGCGGAACGAGTGGTTGTTCAGTCCGTGCGCTGGTCGAATGTTTACGACGAGCGCGCAAAGTTAAATATAATTAAAGTCAATGGAGCAATCAAGCATCTTTTTTATATTACGCTGCGTATTACAGTATAGTTCGTCCACTCATACGTGACCTGACGGTGCTCCGGCGCTGCCGGATTGTGACAATATTTCGACCAAATACCAACAAAAATTAATTCCCGGTTCTCTGTTACACAATACATTTTCTAAATAACGGATCATGTACAGTTTGTCGTCTGCGTCTCGTCAGAAAAAAAAAAAACTCAGTTTAGAATTAAGAAACGTTTGTAGTCACTTAATACGTAAAACCGGACCGGCAGTGGTCGATACCGCCAATTCAGTAAAATAAATTAATTAATGCAAATAAATTAGTTAAGGCCATAAAATAAATTAATGCAAAAAAAAAAAAAAACATAAATTACAAATCGTTGTGGAAAAGTAGCGCTACAAAGCAACTAAGGCTTTTAAAATTTTTAAATTCACTTATTTGGCTAAAAGAAGATCTCTTATTTACAGTATTTAAACGACTTCGAAGAACTTTTGCATTTTATATTTACTAATACTAAAAGCAATAATATGCCCCTCAATGTAATTAATTGTTTGTTACACATAAGGGAATGAAAGAAAACAATTATATTTTTTTTTTGGTATCAAAATTTTCATTCATAAAATAATAAACAATATATATTACTATGTCAGATATCTTGTATTTATTAAAAAATTCTACTCATTAAGGTTCCAAACTAAAATAGCAAAAACGGAACCCTTATAATTTCGTCATATCCGTCCGTCCGTATGTCACAGGCATTTAATTCAAAAACTACAAGACATGTATTGATGAAATTTATAGTAGGTGTCTAATATAAGTCGTTAATTAGTTTCGTAGTTAAATAACAAAAATAAATATTTCTAGGGTTGCCCCCATACATGTAACACAAGCTGAAAAAATATTTTTTCATCAACGTGTGGCACATATTTTTTTTTATATAGTGTAGTGTCATTTGATTCTACGTGCATCTATCTGTATAGAGATCAATATAATATTTAAATAGCAGACCATACATCTACAAAGGCCTCTATAAAGCAATTGGTTTATAAGCGTTGTAGAAATAAAAATATTAAATTAATTGTACTTTAAAATCGAATTACAATTTTGTATATACAATTACTAGATACATAAGATGTATTTCACGCTGCATAGATAAAACTATATTTTGTAATTAAATCTGAAGTTCTTATAATCTTATATATTTGCCAGTGCTATTATTTTAAATGCGTTTCTTAAGTTCCTTTTATTCCCTTAAGTCCGGATATTTTTCTCTTTAACAAGAGTAAAGAAAACTTATTTTTCGATTGTACTTGTATACAAGCACTTATATAAAATTTATGTAAATACACAAACCTATATCTAATAGTTTAAAATTGCCGATTTGTAAGAGAAAGCGTCAAATGATATGGCTTTTGAGTATTGTAGTACAAATAGATAAAATACTTAGTTTAAGTTTGACACAGAGAGAGGAGAGAAAGCTTATGAACCCTTCTCTTTTTAATTCATATATATATATAAATAATCGATAAGCCAATCTGACACTCATTACAACTTTGATATCGACTTCGAATTACTGACGTCATTGACTTAACAATTATTTTGAACAGATAGTCTGAAGCATTAGACAAGTCCTGGAATTTTTTCTTATTATTAGTAGCCGACACAAATTACTCAAGGTAGAAATACAGGAATCTGAACAAACAAAGCCACAGGCAAAACTAACATTTTGCTTTGGTATTGGTATTGTGCGTGATTGCAGAGATTTTTAATATTTTCATTCTCTTTAGTGGCCTGACAAACCCCGATCATCGTAGCATGTATGCACCTATTACCATGTGAAAGACTTACTTTTAAAATTTATTTTCGATTTGTTTCTGCGCATTTTTTTTTCATGGATGATATTGTTCTGTTCCCAAACTTCATTTGACTTTTTAGATTTTTTAGTAAGATGTTTCACAAGAAACGATTTAACTGTCAAATCAAAATTAGTGCACAGACTTATGTAAATGCATAAACAAAAAAACTGAGTTTCTTTTATGTTAATAATGGACAATGAGAAGATGTTGTTTCATTGATAAACAAGTAGTGCACATGCAGCGGTAGTCACGCTGTGGACAACTTATATGTAGCACGAAAATGGGCCAGCCCGACCGGCGAGATACCACACTCTCACAGACTACGGATGTGTTTCATTCAGTGACTGAGAGTTCCGGAGGCTTTCTCCCTCCTCTGTTGCCCCACTCCTCCCACCATCAGCCCATTCCCCCTCCCTAAGATGCCCTATCTCTACCCAAGAGGCCAGCGACGTACGTGAGACTCTTCTGAGGTTGTAAACAATGACGGACACCGCTTACTGCCCGGTGACTCGCCTCCTCATTTGCCCCTCGAAAATGCTATAAGAAAAAGTCACGAGAGTTGGAATTCCCGAGCCTGCGCCTATGGATTTAGAGTTCGGCTAATATGCATATTGGATTGCCATTCAGCAAGCTAAGAAGAACAGTGTGATGACGCATGACGGAAAACGTCATAGCTACGAGTCCAAATCCAAGAGCACCGTATGGCCAGATGCCGTTTTCTTATGGAGGATTTATTGGAGCATGCGGTCATTTAGAAAGGAACGTTACACTGCCTTGTATTATTTATGTCTGCATTCAGTAGTCTCACTATAGAGCCTACAGTCTTCTTAGTCTCCTTCAACGAACTGAAAATGAAACCTTATGAGTCCTGACGACTCATAAGGTTCGATCTTATGCAACCTGAGCTAGTGATGTCCTGATACATCCACTAAGGATTTGTGTCACTATTGCGATGATAAAGTGCGGGACTGATGGCTCAGCGTGTACTCCGATGAACATCAAAAGTCATTAATGGATTTGCTCATGGTCAAATTTCGAACCCGGTGCATTTCGATTCGAAGTCGATTGTGATGTGTGTTTGTTATGCAAATCGGTTTGTTATGATAGAAATCACACATTAAAGCTGCGAATTGTCGTAGTTCTCCTGTGAGACAAAAACACAAGCATTATTTGTAATATGTTTTTAATTTTCTTCAGCTTCACCTTAATTACAATATCAATATTACTATATGACAATTATCCTACTAATGGCAATAAATAATTTTAATATAGAATAAGCGTACTATAGCAATATTACATTTATATGAAGCGATATGGCGACAATGAATTATTAGATTATTATTCTTGAGATCGAGAAAAACATGTTTTTACATTCCAACATTACATAACCAATTCAGGTGTTTGATAAATTAATGTCAATTTTTCAGTTTCCATGTTTCAAAAAAATTTCTACATGAAATATATGTAACAATAATTTTATTACCTTTTTAATGTAACTAAGAATATAAACTGATTAATTATGTTTTGGAACAACAAAAAAATATTATTTGTAAAATTGTAGTTTTTAATAACTGAAACAAATTCAACTGTAAGATTCAGAATTCGGGAACTAGGTTTGAAGATTTTTTTATTAGATTCTATCCGTAGTGAATACTATGTCTTCGTAAGTGTTAAATAAACACAAATTTTCCCATGTATTTAATGGCTTGAGGTTAAAGAATAAAAAGTTTTCCATATATATAGAAATAAATCATTTTCTATAAGTATATACGTATAATTTACTTTTTACAATAATTGGTTTTTTGTTTATGTTAGATGAAAAGTATATACAATTTGGCTTAATTTATTTTTTTAAATACAAAATCAATTATTTTTAAAAATGTTGAATGCACGACAATCAGAAAAAAAAATTGTAATAAAATTTTTCTATAGTTGACGGTATTCGTAGATATGAACTATGTATACATAATATAAATAACATACAGTTGGCGATGAAACAAAAAAACATACACTAAGAAAATGAATGATGCGCTCGATACAATTTTTTGACAATCATGAAATTTTTCTTTTTTTTTTTTTGAATTCACCAAACTCCTGATACTTGAAAATCATTAACAAAAATGTTCTGTCAAAGATCGGTTGGAATATTATTAATTTTTTCACAATTTACAAACGTTAGACGAGTATAAATGGCATAATCCTAATGTAAGTTTTTTTCAACATTTTCGAAAGGATGAAGAAAGAGTTTAGCTGAAGTTAGTCTTCCTGAACATTTCACATCTATCGAGAAATAGAAATAGGAATTTTTGAGAAACCTAAAAAAGCTATTGAATTATAGCTTGGTATAATTTTTAAAATAATTTCTAAGTTATTGAATCGCTTGGTTGTAGTTTCTAATAAACTCCATTCATAGTGAAATTGCATCGATTGCTGTAAACTTGATACAGATCGATTTGTTTCTTCAAAACTTTCGCGCAAAAAACATTTAAAAAATAAGTATTTTAAAATTAATTATATTTTTATATTTATCAAATGAGTGATTTTCAAAATATGCTTTGATTGTAAAAAGTTTGGTTGAACGTTGTAAGTCTCGTTGAAATCAATCAAGTAGATCAAAAAATAAACAATGAAAATGTTCATCCAAAATAAATTTCAGATTTTTTAAAAGATTGTATTAATATATCTAAACACTTCTTGACTTCAAAAAACTGCATCAAATGCAGTAAGCCACGTGCAAACCGGTTGCTATGTGCAAAAGATATCTTTGACAAAATTTATGATAAAATAATCAGCCAATTTTTATAACTTTGTTAATTTTAAATTTAAGTTGAAAAGTTGTTAAAAATTTTGAACTAAACAATGTAAGCAATAATGTTCTCGCTTTTTCTGAGCTCGAAAACTTTATTGCTCATAATAATGCGGGGAGTGTTGATGCTGGCCTACAAAATCAACCTTTGGCCATATTTCCATTCTAATTCACGAATGCAATGGAATTCATTATGAAAATTGTACAAAATGAACTATGAACAATTGCATAAAGTTACTAGATATATTAAATAATTGTAATGCGTCCGTCGAAGGGCTTTATATCAAAGTAATGATATATATCAACAAGTAATGATATATACTGATTGAAATCTGACACACTTGTCCATAACGCACGAAACTGCCTCTCTGAATTGCCTGAGAATGATGCGATGCGCAAGTACAACGCTCCCCTGCCATTCCTCCTTCTCCCCCTCGTAGCTATTTTACGCCATTGGGACGCATTCGTGGCCAACTTCACAGCGGCAGAGTTTCGTGCTTTGTACTGTGATCGACTGTGTTTTATTTTATTTGGAAATGGTAGAGATTGCTGCAGCCGTGGAAGAAGTCATGTAAAAACAAATATTTCAAACATATTTTCAAATATAACAACAAGCGAAGACGAAGCAATGGAAATGTGTAAAATATTTACACGTATAAAAGAAAAAAATATTTAACGTAACTGTCTTCGGTATGATATAGGAAGTAGTCATTTTTGAAGGCTTCAGAGAGTTATTGACCTATAAAAATGAGTTACAAGCTTTTGCATACGTACGTACACTGAGGAAAATTATGAAAAATACAAACACTACAGCTTTTCTTTCTGTACAATAAATTAAAGTATATTCGATAGTACAATAACCGCCATTAGATTGCGTTCTTATTACCTATAAAGGTATTAAGATCAGATACATAATGTATGCTTTATTTGTAGAAAGGGCGCCGAATTAAAGTAGTTAAAACACATAGTACGAATTAAGTATGAAATGATTATATGTTAAAGTAGTTTTATGTATTATAAATTTGAATATAAACCATCATTGATATATATGAATCAATAGGTACGGTTGCTCATTGTCATTGTTTTATTGTGAGTTTTATTTAATAGAATTAAAAATAATCGTAGACCTTAGAAGCAGGCGTCGAGTATATATGCATTACTTCATTTTTTTCGTGAAGTCGCTTTGCTACGTACCAGTACAGGTAACAAATTGAATTTAGTCTGCATTACACATATTTATATTAAAAAATACTCTCAATGATATAACCTCAAAATCCACATTAAAATGAAATTTAGTTTCCGTACGTGAAATAATTTTCAAAGGGAACACTTTTTGTGCGAGCTCAATTCGGATCGTTAAATAACGAAGAAAGTTCATTTAGGTAAAGGTGATCACAGTCGGTAATACGCGATAGTATTTTTCAAAATGTCCGACAAAGCGTGTCTTTCAAAGCCTAAGAAATACGGCCTCGACTGTTGTTGTAAAGCAACTCGTTTAGAGGAAGTTAACGACAAATCAGTTCTTTGAAAGTAAGTCACTTGGTTATTTACATTTATATTTAGCACTTAAAATAGAGTAGTGAAATACAGTTGAATTATGAAAAATTTAAGAATCTAATATTTACATTACATTTACAGGTTTTTTTTGTACGTTTATTTCTTTCTATTTATAGCTATAAAAACCTTTCTAATTTTCTCCGCTTAGCATACAATTTAATGTGAATAGAATGCGTTTTTCATTTCAATAGAGCGCAAAGTGCAATTAAATTTTCTAATTACCAGAATATTTACATTTAAATTACAAGCCACTTTTCAGCTTGGATTCCAAAAAAAAAAAAATACGCACTGGTTTTCAATGCGCGCATTTCACATGATAATATTATTTTTGAGCGTTTACATTAATAACGTGTCGTCTATTAATATATCTCTTAAAAATGTTATCATAAATACATATCATACAAACAATACATCTAATTTGATTTAAATCACTTGAATACTTAGGTACATACTCAAAGTGTACAACTTTCATACAAAAGAAAAATATGAAAATTTTATCCACTAAGCATTAAGTACAGTCAGTTTCAAATTTTTCAGCTGTCGTGGGCGATTCCATCCAACCGCTGCACATTACAGCACTAATTTGGAATACGGCAGCAGGTAAATGTAATTTATGACTTCACCGGTTGTCGGCGATAACGGCAATGTCTGTTATCAGTGGCTCTTCACTAGTCTACGCGAAGGTTGTGTTCGTTGTCGAACATTTCGAAACGGATCGTCTTTACGTTTTGATTCGTTACATCACTCAACATCTTCATTCATGAATTGTCTTTATAACAAACACCAACAGGATCGGCCTGACACTAGACCAATGAAGATAGAGGCGCCCGCGACGTCACCGGCGATGCCGGCAACGGCTGGAGGGGCTGCGAGGGTTGCGGTTGAAAATACACCCCCGGCTCGTTGGAGAACTGGGGGTGGATGGGCAGGGGGGTGTGCGGCATCGTCGTCGGGGGCCTAGACTCGTGGTAGAGTATGGGGACGCGGACCAGCCTCTGGGCGGCGTGAGCCATGTTGGCCGCTTCCAATTCGGCGGCCAATTGTCTCTTCCATTTGTTCCTTCTGTTCTGAAACCAGATCTTCACCTGGGTCTCGGTCAGGTGAAGGCTGGCGGCCAAGCCGGCCCTTTCCGAACTGCTCAGATATCTTTTCATGTCGAAAGTCGATTCCAATTGGAATACCTGAGATCTGGAGAAGACCGTTCTGGTCTTCTTCTTCCGTTTCCCGAGACTCTGGTTCGGATCTCTTTTCTCGTCTTTCTCAAAGTCGTCCTCGTCCACGTCGGGATCCGAATCTTGGGTCTGGTACAATGCCGGATGAGGCCTGGAGGCGATCTCGGAGGTGACCTGGAGGGGGACCGAGTCGGGGATGGTGGTGTAGAGGATGGACGAGGCTGTGGTGATCGCGGCCTCGGGGAACCGCCAGCAGAACTCTCTTCGTTCGTGTTAGAATCGTCTGTAACAAAGTTAACTTGGATCAGTATAAGCATTGTGACTCAAAGTGAGGCCTCAAATCAGGGGCATGTCACCAATACGCAGACAATTAATAGAGAAAGGTGTAATCATGTTGCTGAAACGAGAATCGATTTCAATTTTTGTTTTCTGTGCTAGTATTTTTTCTACAATATAACACACAGAAGTCGAATAAGCGATGTGTCAAAATTAAATAAATTTACAATTAAATTAACATCGAAGTAACAGTTAATACTCCAACCCTTTTATTTATTTATTAGAATACAATAAACGAATAAGTAAACGATTTAGAGGATACACAGAAATGAATTTTTATTGTTTTTGCCTTTAATGAATTAATGATTTAGTTTATTTAAACCCTTATTCAATTTAATCAAATAAATAAATCACATAATCGATGTATATGTAACAAAATACCATTTAAAAAAAATTATGTCTATGACATCCCAAAAGTGTAACTATGAGCTGCTGCAAGGTCTTCTTAGCACCGATCGATGGTAGAGTATACATTTTAAAGCCACAGTCCAAGCATATTTAGGTCAGTGGTGGGGATTAGTGACATAAACACGGGCGATCTGGTACTGTGCTAGGCAATTCGTCTACCTAGCGTGACGTTAAGGATATACCCTAAGGCATATCACATAAGAGCATAGCCTATATACTCTTATAAATTATTAAATTAGCATGTCTCGACGGAGAGAAGAATTATAATTCATTTTATATTCAAATTCAAATATGTCTTTATTTCATAGGTCATGAACAACACTGGAAATACGTGACAATATATCAAGAATTTACATTTTAGTACTTAACTTTACCACTTTACTACTTGTTCGTGAGGTAGTTATTCCTCGAGAACAACGAGCAAGAAACTTGAGGGTAGTTCTTCTCAACTTTATATACATTATACTATACAACCAAACATATAAAAATTTATAATACAAAAAAAAAACAAACCCGCTAGAAATCGAGTTAGTTACGTCCATAAATATTTATCCTATAAATATTCACAAATTGTGTAAAACCCTTTTTTAACAAGCGATTGCTTAATAAATATTTTAAATTGGTTTAAGGGTAGATTTTGTATATTTTCAGGGACCTTATTGAACATGCGCACACGGAGCCCTCTAAATGATTTCGTGACTTTATGTAGTCGACTCACATGCAAACACAGCTTATTTTTACTTCTTGTATTGCATTTATGTATATCTCCATTTCACTTAAAAAGTTCTATATTCTTTTTTACATGTATTAAGTTTTTGTATTTAAATTGAGATGCCAGAGTTGCACGTTCCTAATTTTCTTAAACTTAGTTCTAAGAGATACTCTAGATCCCAGCCAGAAAATATCTGCGGCGTGACTCCACAACAAAATGCCGTGTGATATCAACCTATAAAAACAACCAAAATAAACTAATCTAGCGATTTGGATATCTGATAAATTTCTTATCTTTTTAACTGCGTATGCAGTAGAACTAAGTCTTTTCGATAATATACTGTTATGTGGAACCCACAGAAGTCTTTTATCCAGAGTAACTTCTTGGAATACAATAGCATTAACAAATTTTTCATTACTTAATAAAATGGCGTCACATACATGTTTTACATTCTGAAGTGAAAATTTTATTTTGTTTTCTTCGTATTGAAAAGGAGATTATTCACAGTAAACTAGTTTTCTACTTTCGAGATAGCAATATTCGCATCGTCGCCTTTGTCGCCTTTGTCGCCGGTGCTTTGTCGCCTTTTGACTATAAATAACAATGAAGTATCATCGACGAACAGTGCTATCTCATGAATATCCCCAACAATATTGGGTAAGTCATTAATATAAAATAAAAACAGAAACGGACCAAGGACTGAGCCTTGTGGTACCCCCATGCTGGCCACAATGAGTCTCGCGAATCTCTCAGGCTTAGAATATTTGTTGAACAAGTTCAATGTCAGCATCAATTGTCGAACGACCCAGCGCGAAACGATACTGTTTTTTGGGTATTAAGTTGTTACTATAAAAATGTGATGAGTTGATTTAAAATCAATTTTTCAAAGATTTTCCTAAATGCCGGTAGTATGAATATAGGCCTAAAGTTGGTGGGATTTAATTTACTACCGCCTTTAAATATACGAATCGTTTTTCTATGTTTCATCAGATCGGCAAACACGCTATCATATGGACACTTATTAAAGATAAATGTCGTGTGGTGGAATACAGTTAATAATAGAGTTTACAATTTTAACTAACACACTATGAAGGTCAGCAGTCTTTCTCATTTCTAATGGCTTAAATGCCTTAATAAAGTTTCCCGAATTTACGTATTTAAATTCAAAATTAATACTACCGGGCGGAACACTTTCCTTCAATAGTGGTTCAGTAGGAGCCGGAGGTGAAATAAGAGATTTGGTGGTTGACATTGGAATGTCAGTAAGGAATTTTTCATAGGCATCAGCAATATCTATGTCGCTTTTCAAAATTTTGTTGTCTATTTTAAGTTGGATACTAAAATCATGATACCAAAATTTCCCAGTCTCATTCTTTACGACACTCCGAGTTGTCTTCATTATGTTTTTGCTTTTTTTTATTTTACTATTAATTTACATAGTTTTGTCTGAGATACACATACTTTTAAAGGTATTTGAATGGTTTTTGACGTACTCAGCAAATTTTTGCTTGTCTCATATGTTTTTTCATCATAAAGTTCATATAATTTCTTTCTACTTTTATGGAATCCCACTGTTACCCAATCACCAAAAGATAATGAATTTCACTTTTATTATATTAAACATCGAGTTGTATAACTCATAGTTTTAGAATTCCTAACAGTTTAACTGCTGTTTTTTTGGAATTTTTTTCACGATTACTTATTTTAAAAAAAGGTTCGACGAATTGTAACATCCAGAGAATTCTAGATCCTACTCCTGTGATTAGTAACATCTAATAAATTTACACTTAAGTCTCCACATATCACAATGTATTTGTTATTATTACTTATCTTATATAAGGCTTGATCCATAACTGATTCAGATAAACCATAGATTGAATGAGGGGTTCTGTAGACGTTCATTACAATAAGCCGCTCGAATTCCACATAGGCTATATCAATAATCCGTTCAACAGAGAGAGATTCATAATATCGGTTCTTTCCTTGAATTTTAAATAATTTCCAATAATAATTAAAGAACCTCCATATATTGAATCTTGAGCCAATGTTCTGTAATACATAGTACGTCGATGTAAGCGCAGTCCGTGAATAATTCAACTTCCAGCTCCTTATTCTCCATGCCCTGAATATTTTGATGCACCAGGCTGAGTATACAATTATTTGTATTACTAATTGTAATCATTATTTTATTTATAGTGGGGTTAATTTGATGGTACGGAACATTTGTTTGGTTTTACGGTGAGCTAGGAGCTACCCTCTGTTTTTCCAGCAAGAGTTTTAAGATTTTGTAAGCATTTTCCTGTAAATTCCGTTTTACCAAGAAAATCCTGTTTTTTTTTTTTCTGGCTAATTAAATTACACACATGAGGGCTTCTTTCTGTCCGAGTTGCCCGTTTAAATCCGTAAAATTCTATCTCACAACAGAATCCTCAGACTCAAGTGAGTTGCTTTCAATCCTAAAACTAGATTCTGCCGTATTATCAAATACGGCAGAATCAATATTGTAGGCTAACAACTTAGCCAAAAGGCGTTTAAAAAATTTTGATAGGAATATCCTATTTTTTTGTCAATACAAAATTACATGTAAATTTATTAATATCAAAGGAATGTATATTTGAGTCACTATGATGCCATGTCACGTTATAAATTAAGGTATCAATCTTATAGATATAGTTGATGTGCTTTTCAGTCGCACCATTAGAAAGCACATAACAATAATTTTATATTATATGGGTTATACCATTCGAGAAAGCGGGTCAAATTAGTAATTATGTTTTGTTCTATTTAAACCGAAGACATTTCCAATGAATATAATAAGTGTAGTGCCTTTGCCATATTTATTGCTTATAATTTTGTTTACAATTTCAGTGTATAAAGCACCGGTCATGCAAATATTCAATACCCAAAATATTCGATACAATATATTTTATAATGTTTATGTACAAAATAGGAATAAATATAGCAGGGAAAACTTGATAATTCATTATATGTGATTGGAGCTAGTGATAATGTATTTTAAGCATGTAGAAATACAATATATAATACAAAAATACTTTGCAAGAAAAATTTATATATTTTAATAAGTAAAGCGTTGTGCACGAGAATAATGGCTTTTTAGTCACGTTACTATTGATTTTTTTAATATTTCAACATTTCTTTATTTATTTTTACTCATATTCATTCGATATTCTTATTCAGTTATTAAGAACATTGAAAGGTATACAAATGAGTATACATGCCACATTTTACCTCATAGCAAACAAAGAAATAAATTTAAAATTAACTCTGATCTCTGACTCATTCTTTTCTTCAGAATATAAAAATAATGAACGCTTTAAAAAAAATCAGCACATTTTATTTTCTAATTATTTGATGCAAAACCGTAATCGTAATTTAGGCGATTGACGCAAATTTTTATTTAAAGCCAATAATAACTGTAATTTAAAACTAAATAAACATAGACTGTATTCTATGAATGATGGTAAACAATGTTACAAATAATAAATTCTTTATTAGAATTGTGTTTTAAAAGTGAATTACCGATTTAGTGGAGTTCATGTCCGCATTTAAAAAAAAAAAGTCAATATAGAAACTATTTCGCACATTACACATTCGTTATTCAAAAAAAAAAGAGTTCTATATTCCATAAACGGAACGCTGACGGTAAGCCCGAAATCAGTGACACCGCGTTATTCGATACGGAATCGATGCTTGGAATCGATTACTCCGGTATCGAGTTCGCGCGCGACGCGCAATCTGGCGCCGAAACCGGACAAGTGCCGATAGGTTTTTTAAGCGCGTCACCGGCACCCGGGCGACATTGGTCAATTGCACGGTGCGTGTAAAATATGACCCAATTAACATTCGGTTCGCGCTAGTATTTTCGGCAGAATCGATACATTGAGAATTCGAATTCGTCGATAATTCATGTATATATTCTCTATAATTAATGAAAAAATATACAGAAACATATAAAAAAAATTAGTCTGTGTATTTTATATTCCAAAACCACTCGATCGATTAAACTCAAACTTATGGGTTATATTCGACATGAAAATGTTTAGCAAATAGTTTGAGCACTTACGGGAAACGGCGTTTATTTTTCTTTAAGAAAATAACCATTCAGAAGCTTAACAGACTTTAGCCAGTATTCTACATAATATAATAACACTGCAATATTTTGTTTTTGGTAAAAGAAAAACGGCTCCGACCTTTGAAAAAGTGATCAGACGCACTGTTTGCCCCAGCTCTGTCCAAATTGGAACCATAATCGGTATCAGAATTGTAATTACGCTGCAAGGCCCGATCTCGGTCCCGCTGACGGTTTTGGTTTTGGTTAGCAGCCAATTCCGAGCCCGTCCTTGTTATCAGTTTCGAATCCAGTGCCACTATTAGTTTTGATTCTTATTTGGATCTCGCTTGCAGTGTCATTTTAATGTCTGTTTTACTGTCGATTTCATTCCATTCCCACTGTTGAGCTTAATCCCATCCCTATTGCTTTTTTGATCCCACCTTTTCTGGGGAACTTGATGGCGTCCCCAGTCTTAAATTCCATTTCAGTACTGCATTAGGTTCCGATTCTGGTAAAATTATTATCTCGTTCTTCATTAAACTCAGTCTTATTTCACAGAAAGGTAAGCAGAGGCCACAGATATCCACTTGGTACGATCCTCGCACACTTCTCTTGTTTCACTGACATTTATCAATCGTTTCATGCAGACTCGTAAGTTAATGGTACTCATTATTTGACCTAGTTTTAGATGCCACCAGTTTGGCCTACATAAGATTAAGCACGACCCTTGTTCATCCTTCCATCTAACATTCGCTCTATAGACTTGTGTAATAGGATTGACCTTTTTAAAATCGAATTTTGGTTGTAATTAATTGATAGTCATTGTATACATACTCGATGAGAAATGTACTGTTTTGTTTTTAATCTCGTCGCAAATCGACAAGTCATGTATTCAGCAAACGGACAATCCAGTGCCCAGCAAGCGTTAAGCGCTGAAATAAGCCCGTTGCGCAACGCCTCCCGTACAAACGTAAACTGCTTAACTAGCGCCCGTTTGTGTAAACAGCGCCGCGGCGCGCGTGGGGCTTCGAAAATCGAACGCAATCACGGCTTCCCTTACTTGAATTTCGAACGGCTTATAAAATCGGATGTCGCCTCGTCGCCGCAATCGCGACGTTCGAGATTTGAAATGTACGAATGTGTTATAGAGGTGGTATCCATGAAATTAAAAAAATAACGAGGGATAATATTACATTATAGTCCTTTTTAAATTTAATTTTAAATTTGAAAAATTGATGAATTTTGAAAAAAAAACAGTTATCGATGTCTTACAACTAAACTAAATATAAAATCAATATTCCACGAGTGGACTGGTAAGTTATGTTCTGACTTGTTTAAATTGGTTGTCTGCGTCATTTTGACAGACCAGTTCTCTTTCGAAAATGAATAAATTTATGCGTTAGATATTTTGATAAGTCAAGAATTTCAAGATGTCCAAACGATTTAGTAATGCGTATTATGATTAATTGTAAAATTGAATACAAGGTTAATCACACCTATTATTTTAGGACAATTTCTTAAAATATTATATCATCATAATTTTTAATGTAGTAAACTATTGTACTTCCATTCAAAAACCAGTTTAAAGTAATAAGATTTGTGTTGTACCATCGAATTACATTACGCTAGGCATTGCTAACCGAGCAGTATTGAATCCTTGAGTTTCTTTTTCAAGTAGGTACTATTCAATATTAAGTTTAGAGATAAAGCATTATTAACTTTATCACTTTAAGATAAAAGGCTTTTTTTTTTAAATACGTAACAAGTAACGTATATTCAATTCTATTCTAAAAATAGATCAGTTAGAAAAGAGTGCAATATGGTAAGGTATAAATTTTTTTATTATGTACAATGTGTGAAATTCACGGGCGCGATTGGAGAAAAAAATATAAATGTAATCGAACGAAACAGAAACGGAGACCGGTACCAAACTCGAAATAAGGGTAGAAATGAGTTGGCACTGGTTTAGACTCGGAAATGGAGACGGGAACCCGTTTTAAGCGCATGCGAGTGGAGTCGTTTGTGATCGTCTACATTTTGTATAATAAGTACGATGGTAAGTTTTATCAGCATTTTCTGTACCCCGTTCCTGCTTTTTGTTCCGTTGTCATTCGAATCGAGACAAGAATTAGGTTCGGATTCGTGAGCTGGACTACAATGAGACCCGACAGTGGAACCAGTGTCGAATTCGAGAAAAGTGCATACATGAATCACGACCGTACGTACTTAGAATATAGCCCAATAATTAGTTTTTGCACACATCTTTAACCAAATAAACACACAGAATAAACTTCTTATTTTATGTCGATTTATTATATTGGTAAACGTATATGTCCAATACGGAATATAGATCAGCACCAGAATCTAGAATGGGATTGGTGTAGGAATCAGAATCAAATGCAACATCAGCAATTAGAACGCATTTCATAGTGAGCGAAAACTAGTATTGTATGCGCATATCAAAAAAAGCTCACTCAACTCTGAGAACGCTCTCGAGTTCGCACTTGAGGCGCTGTCCTGATTAATAGATTTTATTCACATAATTCACAGGTCATATGCACCATATTTAACAATGAACTTGAATATATGATTTGCTACATTTATATTAATTAGGACAGCACTAAGCGCGAACTCAAGAGCGCTCTCAGAATTGAGTGCGATGAAATAAATACCAGTCATGATTGATAAGGTTAAGGAATCTTATAAGCTCCTTAGTCGTAGTACATGGCTTATTGCCAAACGGTTCTAGAACGGATGGAGCTGATGATGGCGGTGGAGACATGAGGTCGGGGTTACCTCTGTGCGGCGTGGTGCGGTCCGGTGGCCTGTTCCAGTACCAGGGCGCGCCGGGCACCAGCGGGTAGCGGCCGGCGAGCGCGCCCCACTGCGATATCAGGCCCAATCTGGAACAATCGGAGACGAACCTAGTTCAGTTTGATATTGAATGACTATAGATTTGCGAACTTGCGCGTATTATATATCTTATTGCTATATAAATTAGAAGATTTTGATGTATTCAAACGTGAAATTGATTTATAAATTTTATAATGCATAATTTTATTAATAGCGTAGTTTCATTAAATCTACCATAAGACACTTTTATTCTGTCAATCTAAAAGGTTTGTTGAGCGTCATAATCGGTATAAATTTGGAATGAACCAGTGCAGTGAGCTAATAGAGAAATTATCAAAATAATGCATTGCAACTTTTTTTTTGTATTCCAAAATAATTTGTAATGGATCGATTTCTAATCTAATCAGCTTGAGTCTAGAAAACTACGTCGTAGGCTGCGATGCCGATCTGCGTGGATGGTGTAGTATAGCTACTTGTTCTTAAATTTTTCAAGATAAACAATCTCAAAAAATACAGCGTGTATTTTTTTAAATTGTTTCTGGAATGACCTGCTCAACAAGTTCAAAACTACATCAGTTACGGAGTTCGCTGTACAGTCAAATTTTTCAACATTTACGTACGCCTATCGATAATTTAAAAAGAGCCATCGACGAATGAAAAGATAGCATGGGTTTTTTCTTTTAATTTATTTTCAAATAGCTTTAGCCGAAAATCTCGAAATCTAATGAACTCCAGATTTCAAAAAACTATTATGAACATTGTAAACTCCATCATATTTGAAATAAATAATGTTTTTTATACTTTTGAACGAAGAATTTCAAATTCAAGTAAAATAACAGACATTACTGTTTATTGACTTTGTTATTATGCTAATGGGTATCAAGCAGAGCAAAATCCCATCTTTTTTATATAAATAATTAAAATAAGGGCTCAAACAAAACGACAAAAAATATGTATGATTAATTAGGGCAATCGTTTTAATTTTTATGATAATAATTATACGCATAATTCACAAAATTTCGTTTGTAACAAAATTATTATAACTAATGATTATAACAAACAAAATACAAAAGGTAAACGTCTTCACGTTCATTAAGTACAGTGATAGCCGGTCAAATTTTCTGTGCTACAAAATACCATCAGATTTCAATCACCAATTATCACTATCACTAATGATGCGATAACGACGGTTGAAGTCACAATGGATAAAGCATGTCTGTACGTATATAAAGTGCAGCGGTTGTTTTGCCCGTGACGTCACCGGACTAGTGTATAAGCGTTTGCGCATGATTGTTGTGAATTGGCGTTGTGTAAAATTATAATATAAAAATTATATTTAGTGTAGTCTGAGAACTCTATTAGTTAAGACGTTTATTCGAGTGTAACTCTAAAGAGCTCGAGGAGAAATACTAGAACTCGTAGTGAAGCAATACAAATTTTCGCATAACTTGTAAAAATCTGTATTAAATTTAAAATTGCTAAAAGAAGTAAAGATATCGTCTCATATCGATTTCAAATGTAAATATTTGTGGAACTATAGAAAATAAAAACCAGAGGAAGGCTTGTATCAAAATGAAATTTAAAAAAACTTAGAAGTTTAGTACCGAGCGAAAATCGAAACTTTTTTTATGATTCTATCCCGAAAAAATATGATTATATTCACGAAAAAACTACGGCGCAGATTTTGACTACGCTGGTATAAATTTTTTACCGAAGAATTTAATAAATTATTTGTTATATGAATAAATAAATAGTCTAAATATTTTTATTTCATTCTCCGATAACTATTAAATATGCGAGTCTAAGAAACCTAAATTAATTCATAATGTATCGTGGAATCAATCAAGACTAACTTAATCGCTTTGTATAATCCCAACGGAACTATTAGTATATATAAAAATACGCAAAAACTTTTCTAAACGTCTATAATCGATCAGTCATAGCGCAACAATAAAGCGTGCATACATAAACGGACTTAACGACATTATGAAACAAATATCCATAAACCATTTTATGTTTATATGCACACGTTTAACCGCCAAAGCATTTTTTTTTTACGGCGAAGAAAAATGGATGAAAACAAAAATAAAAGCTCTCGTCGCGAGGTAGATACGTTCGAGAGAGAATTCACCTTTTTCGATTCGCGGAAAGCGCCCATTGTAAAGAAGGAAAAACAAGCTTTTTCACTTAGAACGGCTTCCATCGGTAAATTACGGGCCGACGCGGAGACGGGCAGTTTATCGGCACAATGCGTATCGATTCGGGGACAAAGAGGATCGCAGCACTAGCCTACTGGGAGTGACGCTTTGCGGCCAGTGATGCGCCGCCGTCGGCGGTTCTATCGATTGTTACCTGTCGTCGACGCTGATGGCGGACGACAACGGATATGCATGTTTATAATTCTATGCAGGGTTGTCGATTTATGTACGTTCTTCAAGATTCAAGAATTCAAGACGATCTTTTAGAATAAATTACAATCTTCATCTTATCACCATACTGCCACGAGTGATGACACCGTGAACACAATCCTCTCAATAAATACTTTAACTACCATTAGTCTAAAAAATAAACTGCCACTAGACAATAAAATGAGGCATTATTTTTGAGCTATAGTCATTCTTTTAAATAATTACTTGAGTATACTTATAATATATTGAACGGGAAGATTCAGGTAACTTAAAGAATAAGCTAAAAAATTCACTCGCAAAAGTCAAGCGTCGATTGATCAGCTAACACATTTATAACGCTCGTGACATCACACAAATGTCACTAAACTTTATGGTCGATTCCATAATTTGATACGAGAATGATGATTTTGCTATCGGTCGTTGTCAATGAATAGAGTATTAAGAAAACTATTGAGAACGCAACAATGTTAAAGGTGATGCTACACTGTGGATATTATTTTGAAACGTTTGCAATGTTCAGTAGATTAGGTTACAGAACATTTTTTTCTATTTAGGTATGTCCTTGTCTTTTAGTTGCAGAGTTAATGAATTTTTATGGGCTTTAAGCAAAGAATATGTAGATGTTACTATTTTTTTTTTTTAATTATAATTATATCGATATTTGATACAATACCACTGTCGTAATGAAAATTGCTATCGTTTAACCGTTTCTTTAGAGTTTCAATATGGAGGCACATTGTTTTGTTTTAACCATATTGTTGATATTCCAGTTTATTTTTAACGCAATGAAAATGGATTTTATAAGTGAGGACAGGTTTTTTAGGCCTTTTTTTAAAAAATGTTGACGTAAGTAATTAAGGAATTACGCTTCACGTTAATAACATTAATTTTTTATTGAAATTAGTCCATTGAGTTTTGTAAAAATATGCTATTTGTGATTATTAAAAGAAACAACATGTCCAGATATTAAATATCCACACTATCGTTTGTTAGGATTTTATGATTTGGGAATGCAGTTCAAGTATGACTTACTATTTAATAAATAATTTGTAAAATAAGGGTACAAGTGTTCGCTGTAAGTTCATTTAAATAATTACTTAAATAAATTATAAAAAAATATGATATTACATAATTGTATTTATATAAACGTCCATTATTCATTTGCAATCACGAGTTTTACATTTTTTTACACAAGTAAAAAATAAACATTTACGAACGCGTCCAAAGTATCGATGAAACATTTCGTTCCGGTCGGGCACAACACTAGTCCCTGGCCTATTCGTATCTCAAGTAGGCGATAGTAATGTTTTATTTCGCCGATACCGCAAATCACAATAACGATTTTTCCGATTTCAGGAAAGCGCTCCGTAGCGTTTCAATTCTTCGCCCTGGAAATGGTTCGTATGTTCCGCCCAGTTGGTGCTCCTTAAAGATGGCGTTCTCTTTTTTGTACGTGTACATTTTTTATATACTAGCTTTCTGTCCGCGACTTCGTCCACGCGAACGTGAAATAAATTTCTTAATTTAGCTCTGGGTGCCGCTCCGATATCTTGTGTAGATAACTATACGTATACGGCCTTATATACTTCACTTGCTGTCCCGCCCGCTTCGCTGGGTAATTTTTATTATAAATAAAATTGCTAAGGATTTACGGAATTCGAAAAATGAGTAGCCTAGAACCATCTACAAATCATCCCGCATCGAATGGTCCCAGCCCCATGTCTATACGTTTAGTAGTTTTTACGTGATTGGCGAACAAAGACAACCTATTTTCATTATATATGTATAGATATATACACATCTATGTATATCGCTAACTACACATAGGAGTCGTTGCAAAATGTTTTTATTTTTTATTTACATTTCAGTTTAAAGAGCTGGTGTCTTGTGTGTCAATTGAAAATATATCCATCTATTTTTTTTTATGTTGATATTCACCAAACAGACGGACAGAAAGCTTTCGAATTAATGAAATCAATATGAAAGTCTGAAATAACTATAGAAAATATGCGCAGGATTCTGCATGTAAAAGCAATAAAAAATCCTTGTAGTGTCACCTTATAAGCGTCTATCTCTCTGTCCGTCCGTCTGCCAATTTTCACATCGATTCTGAGAAAAATCAAAAGGCAGAGTTCTTACTTGAACCGCCACATAAATATATAGATAAATAAGGAAAAAAAATATAGATAGATTTTCATACATTAAGAGCATTTTACCAGAATAGAATTAAAATCTTTTCAAGGCAAAAAATTACTTTTGGATAGCAAAATAGATAATATATCGCGAAAATTATACTACTTGGAAGAAAGCTCTAATATTTCAATTACTGATTTTTCAAACGATTAATTCCTTTTAAAATAGCCACTGAAAAGTGAGTGGGTCTATGTCACAGAATAAAATTAAGCACCGTCCCTTATAGATGAAATACATTTTCACACATTTTATTGACCATTTGCTTGAAAGTGTTTTAAATATGTTTATCGTTTAAATATTACGCAATAAATAAATTAAAAGCTATTAGTTGGAGCATATAATTTACGATTTGTTGTGTTTCAAAATCGCAAACTTTATGTATCCATCCTTTCTAACTTTTCAATCATGCGTCTTAGGAATGCAAAAATCACAGTTCTGGAGCTTCATAAATAAATTTAAATCATAAAAATTAAGACGGATTAAATTAAAATTTTGAATTGGTTGTTTTTTCAGGATTCGTATATGCTCGGTTTCGCTCAAATACATATACACCCATACACTCATAAACCCTCAAATACTACTCCCATACACAACACTACATACATACACACACACACACACACACACACACACACACACACACACACACACACACACACACACACACAGACCAACTCACAACTACATAAAACAAATAAACATGGCTATCTAATTTTTAGCGTTACCATATATAGGTACTATTCAATGAGTCACAAAACATTTCGTAGTCGAAGCACGGATATATGACAATCGAGTCAATTTGGACATCTCTTAGTTGGTCGAATATATAGATAAGTATCCAACCAACTACCGCTCATGCGCTGTTCAGCGGCCGGTGTCCAGTGAGGTCAACGGCAGAAGGACAGCGAGTCTATAGTCGTTGACCGCGTTAGCATCAATAGAGAGCTATTAACGAAATAAATTACATTTCGCCGAAAGCAGGTAGAATTGGTTCATATTAAAGGTAACATGCGAACAAATAGGCGATAAGACAATGGAAGAATAAGAATCAGAATTTGGATTGGGTGATAATATTGAAAAGAATTTATTAATGACGCATTTCAAGTGTAATTTCATTACCTACGAAATAAAGATATTTTTGATTTGATTTGATTTACCGGAATTGTGAGAATTAACTGGTAAAATATTTATAAAACCTCATTGAGGCTTTGATTGTGGTCGTAACTTCATATAGTTCGTTTCACATTACAAACCCCTTGAAACCGCTAAAGAGAGTTTTTTTAATTTAATTTACTTCCTTTCTCACTGCATAATTTGAATAATTAAGAATAGCGGGTGGACGTACCGGGAAGACATTGTATAGATAGCCTACTCCTTTACTTCGATGGAACAACACAGACTGGTCAGAGCTAAGATGCTGTACTGTACCGTACAAACCTTTTAGATTGATGAAGAAAAAAATTGAATTGCTTAGGTCTTCTAAAATTTTTAAATAGACTACCCAACTGATACAATCTCGTACACATATGAAGATAGAAGACAATCTTCACAATTTAGTATTATTTCTTGTTATTTTATATGAGTCAGTCGCGTATTAAATATCATTCATGAGGTTTGGTCGTAAGTCAGTGAGCACTTTAGCTGCGTGTGGTCTTATTGAATCCAAGATTATGTGTCGACCACAATTATTCTAAATTAATATAATTGACCCACGGGATGATAAAAACCAAAGGATTACAGCTTCAATGTGGACACGTGTGACATAGAAATGTATGTAGCTATGTAATAATAATGTTATTCATACTCTTTTTTTAAGAAAAAAAATATGTATTAACGACACTTTCAAATGGACCCTCTCGTGGATCGTCGTAAACTTTAAGATATGATAACCAGTTTCTTTGCGCATATTACTAAATAATTTTATTTATTTTCATAATCTCCTCAGTATATGAAAGTCTCAATAAAAAAATTCGACCTAGTGAACATGTGTATTACATTATTGAGTCTGCTTAAAAAAATTTGATAAAATTTTTGGTAACAGTCACAAGAAAATCAAAAATTCTATACTTAGCACGATACTAAAATAATGACCTTATTTTAAACTTGCAAACTCTTTTATATGTGTTTGTTTATTGTTTTATTTTGTTTGTTCTACGTTTTGTACGTATGTTTTTGCAAGATGTAAGCCTTTTCTTATTAATGGGACATTTAACACACTTAGTATTTACGCATAAGAAATATAAAATGTTGTGTGATTTGTGTATACTTTTCTTGCTGTTTCAAATAAATATTTGAAACTAAAAAAACGGTGAAAGTCACAATGACAATAATTAACCACATTGTTTATTCTGCAGTAAACAACTACACTCATGCGCTGGGACTAAGCGACGACGGTGCCCTGGAAGGATGGGCAGAGGTTGACATATTCAGGGAATACCCTAAGTTCTTCATATACTCTAAAGTAGGTGTATTATATAAAGTTTTTATATACCATTTTTAGATTTAGAGAGAATTCTCAGTCTCGAGTTATTTTTTGTATCTAATTGATGCTGGTAGGCTTTATGGATTTAAAGAGGTAAATTATTGGACAGTAACTACACTGTGCCCATTAGCGCAAACACCCTCATTTTAAATCTAAACTTTGATAAATGCTCTTGTTACTTGCAAATAATTTACAGACAGTTCGAGTATTTATATTTAAATACATACCGTAATTTATTATCATTATTAATAAATAAAATAAAAGGTTCCACCTCGCGCTACAAACAGTCAAAAAATGCGATTTATAATTGATTTGTGGTATATTACGAGATATTCATTTGCGGTAGAGAATGATTTATATATTGGAAGATTGTCCTATTTATGAACCATTGAGTCTTTTAAGTGCTTTTTTTTTAATAAAATGTGTTGACTTTCTGTAAGCTGAATATTAAATTTTAATTCATATATAAATTATAAACATTTACTTTTTCCGATAAATAAGTTAACTTGTATTATTTAAAAAAAAAAATGGTAACTGGCGACAATGGATCCGCTTCACGTGGATGTGGGGCGCACTGTAAGTTTCTGGAACTGGCCACTTACATAAACATTAATTAAAAGTAATTACAACAATTGAAAATGGGACTCTTTGACTGTAGAATACAGTATGTTTCATCTGTCAATCGTTTTTAGGTTGTAGCGTCATTTTAAAAATGTTATGTAATCATTACTGTGGATTTAAGTCGTGAAAATTTTCGTAGAATGATTTTCTACGACTTTAAGCATATTTTGACAGCTCAGCAGAGCTTCCTTCGGCTTCAAACTGGTCTGATAAAACCTGTGCTCGCATTCCACACAATTTGACTGCAGGCTCAAAAAACGGACCGCGTCACAATGCAATGCCTTGCATACCAGATTGAAGAAAGAGACTTCGAATTTGGCATGGAAAATAATAACAGGTGACAAAATATGGATTTGTAATTACGAGCCCAAAATAAAACAGCAATCAATTGTATGGATCTACAAGATAAGCCGAAATCAACCAAAGTGGCGCATAAACGAAATGCCTCTAAGTGGATGATTGCTGCTTTTAAATAAAACTGGACACGTGGCTACTGTTGCTTTATAAAATTGTCGTACTGTGAATAGTGATTTGTACACGACCTTCCATATACTGGAAGTTGTCGACAAACGCCGGAAAAAGTAACCGTAAACGTCGTATCATCTTGCGCCACGACAATGCCAGGTCTCACACGGGCAAATGGACAAATAAATTTTTGAAGGAAATAAATGTAGAACTTATGAGCAATTCTGCCTACATTTCCGACTTTGTAACTTTTTTTTGTTCGCAAAAATTAAAAACCAATTACACGGTCAATGATTATCATCACCAGAAGAGGCTGTTAAATAGTATAAAAAACATGTTTCACTAGGGAGCAGTGGCATAAACGTTTTCAAAATTGGTTTATTCGTATTAAAAAGTGCATTTATGCTAACGGAAAGTATTTTGAGATACAATAAATTAATTTTTGACCGTAAATATTAATTTTTTTTCTTTTATTCCAAAAATTTTTAGTGCTCCCTATGTATTCTTTAAAATAAATAATATGAAATTTTATTTTATCTCTTTATGTTTGACACTATATTGCGCAATATACGTACCTTATTGTGGGAACTGCCGCAAAATGACATATGTTCGTGGCCAATACTGACAATTTGTTCTTTTTTTTATTTCTTGATTCTCATTACTAATACCACATATTATGTTTATGATGTATTTATTGTTTTCACAAGTATATTCCTTCACTATATGCAGCCAATGATTGTCCTACGTAAGATTTTTTTTTCATTTTATCATACCACTCTGTAAGTAGCCATTTTGCATAATGCTATAAATCATTCAACCTTCAGACGTGTATGCAAAATCTTTCGCGCTTGGCTCATACCGACGTCTAGTGCAGTAGGGATTTGTTCACACGTAACTCTTTATCAGTTCCAATTAGTTGTACAGTATTAATATCGGTTTCGGTACCCCTAATCGCCGACCGACCATCACGTAAATCGTCAAAGAGCTGATCACGTCCACGTCTAAATTCACCGAACCGGCGATACACAGAGCTACAAGGTGGAGCTTCATCACCACTTGTCAATCGAAGTCTCTGGCGACTTTGTTGTTGACTTAGGCCACGGAGAAAAACATAAAAAAATCATGGTGCGAAAAATATTTCGACTTGAATTCATTGTAACGCCGGTACACAATTTTCAATACGATGTCACAGTGAAAAATTAAATAGTAATTCACGCAAAAAAAAAATTAACATTCTTCCAGGGAATGCCTTTTCCCAAAACCGTAATTGTTTTTTAATATTCTTATTACAAATGATCAATTCCAAAAAATTTTAATACGACTTAAGTATTTAATGCATATGTATATACATAGGTAAATTAATTATATTTGCTAACTAGCTGACCCGCCTGGTTCGCTGGATAATTTTTGTTATAAATAAAATGGCGAAGGATTTACGGAATTCGAAAAATGAGTAGCCTAGAACCATCTACAAATTATTCCGCATCGAATGGTCCCAGACCCATGTCTATACGTTTAGTAGTTTTTACGTGATTGGCAAACAAAGACAACCTGTTTTCATTATATATATAGATTTAACTATGACGTACCAAGAATAGTATTGCAAAGAAAAATATTAATGCAAAGACGAATATAAAATCGAGACATATCTGTCGCTAACCTATTGTATTTCTTTTTTCTTACATTCAAGGTGTAAACATTAAATCACCCTAACGCGCATTCGATGCACCACCCCCAGAACCGATTTTAAGATAATAAGCTAAATAAAAAAAAGCGACGGCGGAGCCCCCATCAAACGAACATCTTCAGTGGCTCAATCTTATATCAAGAAGGTATCCCTCCAATTTACATTCGGTGAGCCCGCGAAGAGAAATTCCATTACACGTTAAATCACGGCTGCGGCTGCCTCGGCTCTGATTGGCCGGAAGGGTCTCCCGGCCCCGCCCACTTCCCCCGCCCCGCGCCCGTACAAAAATCGATTCCAGCGCTTTCGCCAACTTTTTTTTTCCCTTCAAGCGCGCACGGCCACCGACACTTCTCTTTTCTTGCAGAAGACGCCGCTAATAATAGTATTTTGTAGTTGGCTCTTAAAGCGCTTTAGCGCAGCCGCTACAAGCGTAGAGGGAGACTTTTGTAGTTTCCGCCGAACGCTTCAGCGGCATAACGCTCCTGTTGTGCTGTGTACTCGTTTCTTCGTCTGCTGTAAACGTATCCGCTCGCTCTGTGAGCTTTACGGTTTGTCTTTATGGTTCAATTGATACTAATTTTTAATCAAAAACGTTTCACATACAAAGTTAAAATAATACTGAACTGCATATAGGAAAATGATATAGCTTACGATTATATTTAATGTTTGTATGAGGGGGCCTTGTCTGAAGAGTGATTAAAACAACTTACCCTTAAATACAAACGTATTATATTTGCTGTAATTGGTGCTGGTATCAGAGCTTATTTATTTAATGCTAATTGAATCATTTTTTAAATAACAGTTTCAATTCAAATAGATACCCTAATTTTCCAAGAAAATATTCCAACCTCATGTTTTATACTTTGGTATAGTATGCAAAATTGATTCGATAATTTCATTTTTACACACACAGAAATTCGTGGAAAATCTAATAGGAATCCATACCAAAATGAAATCCCTACCGGTACCGGTCGGTATGTAATTAATATTATTATATTGTATTAAAAAGAAATAAACAAATAAATAAACACCAATGGTGGATTTGGGTCTTTGTTTTGCTATTTTAATCTAATTAAAGCCAGTCCTGACCGAACCGCATACCTATGTGTGATACCCCTGGCTCGAAGGTTGGATCCGCCCTTTAATACATTATAGTTCTGAAATTTTTTAGGGCACCGTACCTAAAAAGTCCCAACGTCACCATTAGAAGGTGAGATTTAGGCGTTTGTCTGTTGCAGTTTTTTTTTTATATAAAATTCATTGCTATCATCGCAATTGAAATTTAATGCTATCGTACAAATCGTTTGTATAATTTCATACACAGTGGCAGAGTTACATTTTTTTTTATGAGCGTCAATCGATTAAGCGGCATTTTAAGAATCGAGGTAATGAATATTTTCCTTGTCTATTCTCATATAGAATATCATTTGAAAGTGCTAGTTTCAAACATTTGAAGTTTGTATATTGCTTATGTCTAGCGTCTTGCTTTTGTGATTCTCCAGAGAAGCGAGAAAATGTACCGTAGCTCCCTTATCTTTGAAGCTTATAACGGAACAATTCATGCATGTAGGTCTGATGTGCATAGGTATGTTTAATATTGCAGGAACAACAATATTTATAATATTTGCAAACATTGAGGCTCACTGACCATTATCGTTTTTCATGTACCTTTTCTAAATTCTTATTTCATTAAAAAATTGATTATATGCTTTTAAAAAATATCTAAGAAATGTGCGATTAGTGTGCTCTTCTAACACGCTCTTGACTGGTTGACAGATATATATATATATTTATGATTTTTTTTAGTGTTTCCACTAAATCGTTTTCTTATCTGTCTCTTAGTTTCTTTACAAAATTTTTCAAAAGTTATATTAGTTTAAAGAAATTAAGTGGGAGAAAATGAATAAGTAATTATAACAATAAAAAAGGCAAATTATTTAATTAAAAAAAAATTGTCTGTCTACCACATGTTTCAAATAGACTGAAAAATATAAATATTCTGCTAGCTCAACACAAATTCCTAACGCCAATCAAATTGTCCTGACAATTTATGATTGTGAATTTTTAATAACTATGAAAATACTTGTAAGACTTAAAACGAAAAATGTAGGGCGTTTGGAATGGCATAGACAACAGTGAGGAGTATAGAGTACCTAGATAGCTTTGGTTAAGAAAACTCACAATACAGTTAATATAATTAGCAGTGTAATAAAACTGCTAGTGACTTAGGTAAACGATTCATGCATCAATAATTATTATGTATTGCATCCCACGTTCTTACTTTACTCACTGGTCTAGAATCTAAACCTCTTATGGTTTAGGTATATGTTTAAAAATGATCATATATAAATATGAATAAAATTAAATTTTTGACTGTCCGAATTAATTTAATGATTTGAACAAAATTTTGGATTTTGGATATGTGGAAACAGATACATTTAATTGTTAGGGAATAGGACATAGAATGTTTTTATGAAAAATGTTTTATAACATCCAGAAATGTAGTAACTACGAGAGGACTAAGATTGACATTGTAACCGGCATTGGGCGATGTGCAAGATCGAAACCGGAGGCAGAATCGGAATAGAAAAAAAAGCGGAATCAACATTGGAAACTGTGATTTCTGCATTTTAATTTACGCACAGCGAAGCAGAGAGGAAACGGTTACTGTTAACTAAATAAACAGTCAAGCGCGAGTCGAATTCATGCGTAAAAAAATCCGTACATAAGGGATTTTCAACACGATATCACACCTCGCTTTTTATTTGTCCGCGAATCGAACAGAGACGTACGTGAAATACATGTAAAAATCCTCAGGTATGTAATTACACCTACTGTTTTACACGAGTCGGTATTATTATTTTTCTATAAAGCTCTGCTAGTTACAATGAGGCCGTAAATTTGGGATTTTGAGGGGCGTCTTCCAACCGTTAAGCATTTCTAGCGGAGAACTGCAGGGGGCGCTGTGTAGACATATTTGCAGTTCCTTAAGTTATTTACGAAGGGGAAAGTAGCCGTATTCAATACTTGACGCCCCTGAGAGCCCGCTTAAGGGGAAAATAAATGCGGTGCGTTATGTATAATAATATGTTCAGTGTTTTCAGAAATATGTTTGTGTTGATTGAAGGATTTTTAGCATGGTCATGTCGAGATCTCTATAAATACGCAGAACACTATTTCTACGTTTATATATTTGCAGAAAAGAAAGGAACTTACATATCTGACCTAATTCGATACACTTGCTTGTATAATGTTTCACAAACGAAAATAGAAGATATGAAGTAAAATGTATCATTAAATGCATTTAGATGGAATGAAATGCATATTCCAAATTTTACTGAACTTGTCGTGAGACTCTGGTCACCACACTGCGGGGACGCACTCAATCACGATCTTAAACCAGAATTTATTGTTATAAATAAGGAGCCGATTTCGATGCCATTCAGCCTATATAACGCCGCAAACTGGAAATTCTTGTAGTAAATTTACATATTAGCCTGTCCAAATAGATTAACAAAGACAAAGTTAAAAAAAAAAACAGTCTAGTTGCATTCTGCTGCACTCCACGCGCAATCGGATTTCAACAAATATTTTTAATGGACAGACACGACACGTCTACATTTTTATTATATACCTACGGATGAAGTTTAGGATTTTTGAACTTTAATAAAAATTGATCTTGTTTATCAACATAATTTCTCTGAGGATATTTTAATACTTTTACAAATATCGTTCAACTCAGTTCGAAATTAGTTAATTTTCGTACATCTTAAATTAATATTACTTAATTAATTTGTTACAATTTAAATACTGACCACATAAAAATCGATTATTTTTATTATCATAGAAGAAAAATGTATTACGCTAATTTGCGTAATAAGATATTGAACTGTGTATTGTCGAATATTATACAACACGTAAATTATTTTGTTCGGACCGGAAATAACGCTGCCCACACAACCGAATATGCTACGATGCTTGCCAAACGGACATAATCAATATTCACACACGTACATATAAAAAAAATATAATCCCTTTCCACAGGTGCGCTTTTGTTACCGTTCGTTGTCGTGTCAATTTGCTTCCGGTCGTGTAACTGTCGAAGTATACTCTCCCACGGTCTTCTGGTTTAGATTTGAGGGACAGGAACCTTGGGCTGTGGTCTACCGCCGACCGAAGCAGTCCCCACTGCTGACGATCATTGTTACCAATCGACGGCAACGTCCGGCGTCAGCGGCTTAATTTTCTTTCCGAGACCCAAAATGAGTAGTTTTTTTGACTTAAAAACCCTCTGGTCAATCTTTAGCCGGGATTCGAAACCGCTGTCTTTTGATTGGAAGTTAGAAAATACTCTTCACCACTCGGCTTCCATCGCTCCCGTATATACGTACGTACGACAGGAAGACCAGATTGTTATAGATCAAGACCGGAACAAAGCAGGTGGTCAGTAGTAGTCTAGTCCTGTGACACTTTTACGTTTAGTAAAGATCACATCACATCGTCGGTATACGTCAGGTGAAATGAAATTGTACGTATTCGAGTAGCAAATAGTGATTTTGAAAAATAATTCGGCGTATGTAGAAGTCGGGGTCACTATCGCAAATTTCATACTTCGTGATGCCGATGGATCTTTGTATCTAATATAATTGTAGGTTAGGTATATATCTGGAATATATTAGGTACAAATGAAGGAAGTCGTGAAATCGAAGGGATCGATTTTGGTTGTCACGTTTCTCATTTTGGTCAGTCCCTTTCGAACCCTTAATTTTTCTGGGTTTGCTTTTACCCCATACGATACAAAACGTTGGTTTTCGATGCCGAAAGCGGTTTTAGTCCGTTGCGAACGGGATGTAATATTTCGCTTTTTGGTCTTTCTATTTGTATGCGATCACAAGCCAAACACAAGATTTGCAACTGATGCCGGAAATTTGTTAATATAGCACAATGAATATTTTTTTATTATCCATCCATAGCGAATACACTATTCTATAAAATACAGTTGTTCATACAGACAAGTAGAGTACTTTTCGCGCTAGCACACTGAATTTCGAAATGGTCTCATTTCATTGGAAATGAAATGTAGAGTGTGTTGGCTCAATTACAAATTTTAATCGCTCAAAGCTTTCTAAAGTTTCAACTATTTCGTGACATACGCAACTTTATTTGATAGTCATTTTCACCACTTTAGTCTAAAATATCCATCAAATATATGTCAATAGAGGTGAGAAGTATATAAAATGAAAAGCTAAACATGGAAAATACAACAATTTTTTTTTATATAAAATACAGCAATTTATTATAAACAATAATATTTTATGACTGAACTCAGTCTTGTACAATATTGAAACAAAAATCCTAATTTGGCCTTACTATATTTTATAAAAACGACAAGATAAACAACTACTTTATAGTGTAAATAATAAAATTGGAGTCTATTAAGTTACCTAAGGAAGCACTATACCTAACAGTAAAATACAACAAACTGATTTGCAATATAACAATTGGAGTACTATTTTATTGGTCATAGGATGAAGTAGAAATAAAAAAATTAATACATTATATGATACATATCATTATATGATACAAACATCTCGAGCTGACTGATAGTAAGTAATTATTAAGTATTATACAAATAGTAAGTACTAATAGATAACTTTTGATAATACCACAGGACAAGAACAGTTGGTACATATATACACGTTTGATAATAATCCCTACAATATACCTATTATCCAGTAGGAGACTGAGAAATCAGAAATTGTTTTGTCATTCGAAATATACACTGGTTTTGTTAATTTTGTAACAGGATTACCACAACAAATAATAAATCACTGTGCTGTAATTACAAAACAGCATAAGATATATATTATTGTCAAATATTTGTAGTGATTAACACTACAAACTGAACGATACTACATCTACTATAAAGATTATTATCAATCATTAGAGGGCGAAGTGATTAGTAAGTTATATTAGTAAAAGCAAAAATAGGAATATTATTAAACACTGAATCAGCTATCAATTGACTAACAATACAGACTCCTAAGAAACTGCAAAGAGACCTGATAATTAATATATTGTACATCTAAATTGCTAGAAATTTTAGTTTCAAGTTTCAAGAAGTAGGAAACCATAACCCACAATGGAAGAATACACAATCATAAAATAAAGGAGACGGTAACTGTCTATACAGAGCAATAGCACACCAAATAAATAAGCTGTTTGGGCTAACATTCGATCATAAAATGGTTCGAAAAGACTTGGCCAAATTTGTTCAAGAAGGCTAGACCACAATCCGTGAACGATTATAGAAAGATATCAATCTGCAACGCAGGCTACAGAATTTATGCCACTTACCTCTTAAAACTTTTAGATGAAGAAATCGAGACTATGGGCAATTATCAAGCGGCCTTTATGAGGTACAGATCGACGGACGATCACATATTTGTAGTTAGACGAATTCTGGATGAAAAATGGAAGGCAGGTAAGCCCGCGTATGTACTGCAACTCGACATTGAAAAAGCATTTGATTCGGTAGACTTTTGTGCTTTATATGATATTCTGAGAACAAGGGTCAATACTACTTTAGCCAACAGAATCATGTCTTGTCTCAAAGAACATACGTCAATCCTATGGTTTGGACAAAAAACCCAAAGTATCACCAAAGGAAAAGGGGTCAAACAAGGATGTCCACTCTCACCTCGGCTCTTTACCATTGTGTTGGACGACGTTTTAAGAACTCTAGAGGAGTTAGTCAGTGAAGTAAGATTGGATCAGGATGCAGAAATTAATCTCCCCGTCATATTATCATTCGCAGACGATATTATCATTATAGGTGATAGTACCACAGTTCTCACTAATATAATGAAGAACTTAAAAGAACACCTAATTTCAGTGGGCTTAAAACTAAATGAAACTAAGACAAAGATGCTAGTCAGAGATCCAATCAACAAGAGCATAGCCAAACAAACACAGGAAATAAATGGAGTCCTAATCACTCCCGTGGACACCATTAAATATCTGGGTACATACCTGACCTCAGAGCTGTGTCGAAGAGACACGATAAAGGCAAGATGTAAACAGGCAATCCGCAATGCGAAAGGTCTCATTCCCTTCATCAAGAAGACCAAAATGCACTGGAAAATCGCCAAGTTAATTTACAAAATGGTAATTTCTCCTCCATGACATACGGTCTGAACGTAGTAGCATTAACCAAATCAAATAGAACAAGACTGAGACAGTACGAAAGAGAGATTCTGAAAGATATGTTACAAGCCGCAAGAAATCAACCTAAACTAAAAACACAAGAAATCCTCGAAGGAAAAACAATCACCAAAATCATCAAGGTTAGAAGAATATGTTACTACGGTCATCTACTAAGAGACCAACCCCACATACTTAACTCTGCTCTAAGATATACTACAACAGAGAGAAAAGTTGGACGTCCTATTTATACATGGGAAGATTCGCTTCGACAAGATCTCAATTATCACAATACTAATAACAAAATGGAAATGAAAAAGCCGCGGATGAACTATACCAACTCCCAGAAACGGACACCGAAAGCTCTGCACTGAGTGAAGAAAATGAAGAATAGAAGACTAACGGGAAAAACAAACTTACTCCAGATTTCTTATACATACAAACGCTACTACAATGGGAACTAAGAAGAACAAAGCAAATTAAAGATTAGGAAGGTTGTGGACGAATTATACCAACTCTCGCTAGCACCAAAAGTTTATCTAAGCAAAGAGAATGAAGTATGAAGATTAACTGAAGAAACAAACTTTAAGAAAAAAGGCTATCTTAGAACACACATGACTTATCACAACAAAAACTAAAGGGAGTAGGCCACATTAGCGATGAGCAACGTAGAAACTAAAAGATTACGGACGAACCACACCAACATCCAGAAGCAAACACTGAAAGCTCTACACCAAGCAAAGAAAACGGAGAACGGAAGACAAATGGAAGAAACTTGCCCCTTCCTACTGTATTTATTGACATATTATAGTATCTATTACCGATCCTTAATCCAGTTTCTGGCTAAAGGTTGCACGAATACCGGCTGGCTCTACAAACTCCCGTCACTCCTAATCCAGAATAGAATCTACACTCCCCGATATTTACGCTCCCTTCGGTGTATCGGGACTTGTCCCTTTCAGTCATTGCGACGGGCTGAAGGTCGAGCGATGATGATGATGATGATGATGAAGGAATCTAAGATGTGAATGAGAAATAAATATGATTTCTAAATTCTTTTTTTAGGATTTCATATCTGATATTATAAAGAATATAAATAATAAGAAGGATTTTATATTTTTAAGTTTTTCTAAAAATTTTCATATAAAATTGTAGGATATACAATAATTAATTACTTTATTATTCTCTAAACGTTAGTTACAATAATAATGGTGAACCGTGACCTAAGTAGTATTGATAGGAGATGTGAGTAGTTCGAAACTATTTTTAACCATTTTATTTTCAGTTCCGCTATCAAGAGCAATATCGCAACGGTAGAAGTTAGAAAAAGTCATTAACACATTATTTATTGATACATAATGAGTTCATCTCCATCAACATCATCATCATCATCAACAACAACATCAGCGTCATCATTCATTCACTCAACCTTCAACCAGTAGCAATAATTAAAAAATGTACAGTTCCCTATACACAGAAGAGAATTCATGAATTACGAGGGAGTGTGGGTTCTTCTAAAAACAAAATATATATTTTCCAATTATATATATAATAACGAAATAACGACATTTAGCATTTTTTTTCAAATAAATTATATTTTATTATTAATAGTAAATTGAAGGCAGTATTAACTACCAGATATTGTTCCCTAGTTACTCGATATCGCCGCCTTAACGCGGCCCCCTCGAGACGCAGCAAGTTACCTACGACCGCCTGTTCAGTTCTTAACATCGCCCGCTCGACTTACGAACGCAGCGCTGAGGTATATATATATACAAGATGCTGCCAACTTTGTCTATGAACACGCAATAAATAAAGCTTCATTGCACACTTTCCTGATACAAGGAAAAATCTGTGGCATTCCAGAAAAACAGCCTTAGCTATGTGGAAAGTTCAAAACTAATTGGTTTACTATTAAAAGGAGATTGGTCAAATGCAAATTTTAAAATGCTTCATTGATTGTTATTAATAAATTCAAATGATATTGGGTTGATTTGACAAAAAAAAATCAATCATAAACGAGACAAGGTGTACACAAAATGCATCTCGCACAATCCTCTGAAATGCACCACTATAGCCGACTATAAGCTGCAAGCAACGAAAGCTCCACTAGGCGACGTGGCAAAATTCCTGACAGGTTAAGATTTTACGACTGCAAAATGCATCGCACGAACTTCCACCACGTTGCCGATTCGAGCTCTCGCAGTACGTGAGCCGTAGACGTCTACGATAGTGCACGACCGTCCTCCGAAAATAGTGTACTGAGTCATCATAGTCCCCCATACGATGCGTGTGCGCACTTTCGCACGTCTTTGAACCTACAACATTCGGAAATCTCAATTTATTTTTATATGTCATTCATAAGCTCACGCATGTCCCCCAGTGAGACGGACAGAGACTAAAGATCTTGTTGCGGCGTTCATATAGCTGCTTCACTTCAAAGAGACACCAAATACTCAATCGTATAGCTTATATTCGCTAAGTCGTTGCGTGCTTCAAGCGACATGAAGTTATCCATTATTCCGATATAAGTGGGTTTAATAATTGCTCAATGCGAGTCTATAATAACTTAATTAAAAGGTTCAAGTAATAATGCGTTAATTTAATGAATTTCCATTACTTTATTCGTTTGGAGTGGCACATAACCCTGCGTGGAGTGTCTCTGGGTCGATTTATGTAATTACTATTTTGTTAGTAATAATTAAAGCACTTAATTATTCGACATAAACAGACATGTGTAAACATAATCATCGATAGCATCTATCCATTTTATGTACAAAGATATTAATGAAGAGTTTTAGTAACAAATAACAGCACAGAACTACTTCTGGACCCCACGAGAAAAAAAAAACCACGAATAGAATAGACAAGGGAGGTCGATGCAGCCACGCGATCCAAATATTTATAATCCAAATATTTATAATGAATGTAAATATAAATAATATGTATAATAAAGGCCCGTTTGAAATTCAAAATTTGCTATTTCATAAATTTAAAACTTTTATTTTAAAAAAAGTTATGTGGTATAAGGGCTATTATGTCGTATCTCAACATATTCACGAAAAAAACGCGTGTAACTGAACTGCTTGGCTATCGGGTTATTTTATGTAATTTTCAAATATTGCATTAATTTTAGTGATTATCACGTATCTTTGAGCAAAACCGAAAAAATGAACCAGCATTCAAAATGGGTGATAATACCAAAATAATACCATAATGATATTTCAAGTGTAACTCTATTACCTACGAAATAAAGTTATTTTTGATTTCAAACGTAAAATGTACTTAATGCACAGTGAAATTGTGTACATTTGATACACCTATATATTATATCAATATCGTATATGGTAGGTGTATCATTATAAATACAATGTCAATTAAAAATTCTATTGTAAGAAATGTGACAATTCATTGCCTAATATAATTCACGCTTATCATATACATTGTAGAACTTGTCACTTGTAGGTAACAAGTTGTATATATTGTGATTTTGTTAGTACTATCCGCTCTAATACAATACTGTATCGTATAATATTAAACGAACGACTCCCGTACATATATATGTTTTTATAGCACAGTTAAAGGGCAAATGAGTAAGCTCTGACATTAGTAGAAGATGGTCACCGAAGCCCGTAGACATGCGCCATTTGCAACCCCATTAAATATATTGACTATCTCAGAATCGGTACTAATGATTGCGATGTTTTTTTTTTAATTTTCATAAAGGTTGGTCTCTATAGATGTTTTAGAAGAATTATATCCAAAAAAAAATCAAACGTCGCTGTATTTAGCTCCATTTCTGGAGCAGTCTTTCACAACAGCAAATGACGCCGAATGATATAGACTACAGATGGCAATACATAAATAAAAGACGTAAACATATTTTTAATATTAAGTTGTTTTAAAATAAATATAAAGAACTTTCACTGTGAGAAGCTATCTTATTCCTAGAAACTGGGACTACGTCGAGCGAAGTTTGGTTATTTCGGTATTACTTTATTTTTTATTCGTTTGAAGCATTAAAAGTATAGAAGTGCGATGATCTTACAATTTGAGTTTGCATGCAAGTATTAAAATGTTGAACTACAACTATAAAGTAAAATATTAACAACCGTGGAGAGCTATATCGTGGTTAATTTGGTTGAAGAACATAAATGCGTCAGCTCGAAAAATGAAATACCACATTATTAATACTATAAAAATAATACGGAAGTGAAGTAACAGCTTCTGATGTGTTGTTTCGTCCGGTGAGTGAAAGTTCCAGTAGCGCACTCCCCGCTCTTCATCTTCCATCAACCCGATCCCCCTCTAAGAGAAATTATATTCCCTCTCAAAAAGCCGCCAACGCACCAGTAACTTCTATGGAAATGCGAGAGTCCATGGGCGGCGGTAACCATCTAGTCTCTGAGGGCTTGCCTACTCGTTAGTCCCTTAAATTTGGTACGAAAAAAAAAGCCTTTCGAAATAATTATGACTTTTTGCACTTGCCAGCTGGCAGAGATCCCTTTTGCTGTCTGTATGGTCTCGCGCATCAGCCACTTTTGTCATACGCCGAATTACCGATACCACCTTTAAGGATTTGACAAATGCCGTTGTATAAATTATCTCTTAACCCCTGTGTTCATCGCTTTGGTTATGGCAATTACGTTCTGTTGGATTTTTCCTCGCTTTATACGGTACCGACTCCAAAAATAAGTATAATTATTATTAATTAACTGTTATTATTACACCAAAAATGGCGATCACTTAACTGTGACCAGCGTGAGCTCCAAAAATCACAAAATTAGTATTAGGTGATACATTAATGACCCTTATACATGCGAACGGTATTTGATATAATCTCACTTGTATTTCGTATCGAGTAAAAAGTGTATTTATACCTTAGATTTTATAAAAGTCTAAACGTTCGTGTTCGATTTCAAGAGGGTAAACGAGAAAACAACATCGTTAATTAACTAATCACTGCCCTTCCTTCGCTTCCATTTTTTAAATCGCACCTTATTCCGCGGCCCTAATTAGCGCGCAGCGAGAAGATAAACAAAAAACGCGAAACTTCCCGACTCCGCGGAAAATATCCCGAAAGAAAATTCGGAAGGAATGCAAAAAGGCGGGCGACACCGGATCGCAAAAAAGACAGATCGTTTACAAAATGGAAAACAGAATGTCGGTTTGTCCCGCCGTCACTCCTCATAATTAAGGGGAAAAATAGGGGATGAATTAGGAGTGATAGGGCGGGCCCGTGTTAACATCGCGTTCGGTGTTGCAAGTCTTCCGGCCCCGGACTCGCCCCGGAACCGGCCCGTTTACCCCATTCCGGGGTAAGTGAACGCGGCCGTCCGCCAGATAAAACGGTATAAGGAAGACCGTGAACGCGTTGCAAACTACTTAACTAAGGGTCACCCGTTTAGGGTTGATTGCAAGGGGTGAACCGGCCGTTGTAGGGTTGTAGACGCGTGTCGGGTCGTTTCCACGTATAAAAACGTGGAAATGGTGGCCGAAAAGCGTATCCGTGATAGCGGCAATGGGTATACTCGATGTGTAAATGATTTTTTGTGCTTACAACGACAAATACATAATACACACATACCACTGAAAATTGATTAGGTATATTTGAAAAGGGCCAAATTTTAATCACCCAAAACCGACGAGCCTGCATGAAAAAATCGATGGATGTCGATGGGGCAAGAGAGATGTGGAAAGACCGTACCATGTGGAAATCTACAGTTTCTGCCTACCCTTCTGGGAAATAGGCGTGAGTTTATATATTATTTTTATGTGCTTGAGTACAGTATGATCGCGAAAAAAAATGCCAATTGGAACCGAACCTAGGAGAGATGTGTGATAGAAAATACATTGTCTTTCTTCTTGCTAAGCCATACATGTCTTATGTGCATCATGAGATATCAATTTTCATCCGTCACTATCACTCATGCCTTGATCTGCCGGAAGAATCAGGCCGCGATCTATATAAATTACTTTACAAAATTCATACTTCTCAAAATCTAAGCGCCCTTATATATATTGTTATTATTTCTCTATTTTTCTTATACACGACAAAGTCGGTTTACGGAGTAGAAAGGGGCTTAAGCCAAACACAAACAACTTCAAACAGATCTACTTCGGATGTGTTTGAAATTGTTTGTATGGTGTGTTTTAAGTGTTTGACTAATTTGTGTGTATTAATTTGGTGTGTATTGTTGGGTCAGTCGGTTTCTTTGTAATTGATCATGGGTAATGATGTTGGATTTAGGAAACGGCGTACTATCGAAGAGCTATCGAGGACTAATGACTTTTGCATGGTTATGTAGCTGTTTTTGGGGAGCTGTAGGATTTTGAGGGTTGTTTTCAGGGTCTTAAGTATAACACCAGTCGATGATATGACGATTGGAAATATTCTGACGTATTCTTGGTGCCACAATAGTTCGATTTCATCTGCCAGGGGGAAGTGCATTTTTTGCTATTATTTTTATAGAGATTATTATAGAAACGATTATTACTGTTCACGGCATTTACAACTAAACTATTAGACTAGTACTAAAGTAGCCACTAGAAACACGATCGTAAAACTGTTATTTGATAGCGCAACTCACTTATGACCATGAGAACCGAGTGCTCAGTGCTAAATAGCGTTGTTTTCCAAACAGAAGGTAGATGCGAATTCGATGAATTGATCAATGATTTTTTAATTTATGCGAAAGCATAGCACAATTTACGAAATTCTTCCACTGTGAAGCTAGTCACGAAAGCGTTGCAATCGTGTAAAATAGGAGAATGTGGGGAAAGTACGGTCGAACAGCGTTGAACCTTCGCATTACACCATTCGCAGGCAATTCAGACCGGCAAAATATCGTGCGTTGCGCTGCAATCGACACCCTCCCCGCCCCGTAGTACGCCTTAAGCCACTGGTCACGGACGTCGCCGTGGCATTCGTGATGGCGGTCGTTAGCGGTTCAATACCGGCACTAGACAAGCATGGAGGTCTAGAATCCAAATCTTTAATCTGAAATAAAAATATGCGAGTAGGCATATCTCAGCAAATGGATGTTCAAAACCTGATAGAATAACTGATTGATTGTATAGCAAATACTATATTCATTTTCTAAGGACTTTCTTGTTTGACCTGTGTATCATTTAATGAGTAGAAAACTTGTACGTATATTAAAATTTAATACACAGATATAGCGACGTCCAGACGATAAAAAGTCGCTATTACTGTATTATTGTATTGTACTATTATAAAGTGTATTGTTGCGTAAGTAATCCTTTGTATATTATACGAGGGTCACTCTAACATTATTGCGTTACAGGAAAACTATACGAGCAAGACACTCTATATTTACATAGAATATGTTCAAAGTAGTTTCCTTCAGGGCAAAATGGCGTAAATACAGATAAAGAACTGTCTTTGTCTAAACTTGGACTAAAGAGACGAATTTTCCATGGAATGGAAAGCTTCGCGCCAGTCATTTACAGAAATAGAGTCCTGATATTGATTCATAGCTGAGTTGATCTCTTTTTGTGATATAAAACGGCGACTACACATTTATTGTCAATTAAAAATCAACCAAATACGCACATTGCAAGATCCGGTGAGTAAGCCGGATGCTGTGAGACTGCAATGTTACTTTCCTTCAAAGAGCTGGCAGTGAGGGCAGCGGTACGAGAGGATGAGCTATCGCGGTGCATCATGAAGCCTAAGAGTCTGAAGAACTTGTGGCAAGCAGTATACCAGGCCACCGTGACAGATTTCAGTATATTTAATTTGATAGCTTTGACCAAGCCTCTATTAAAAAAAAACTGCATACGTAACTTTTTCATTGCGCTTAGTTTTTTCACGATGGATATCGTCAGATTGTCTCTATGAACTCATGCCCTAGTTTTCTGACTTGCAGGCAAGTTCTAAAAGAGAACGTGCGCTTCATCACCAGGTATATAACTACGCGGTCATCCCTTTATTCTATAACTTCAATGTCTGTCGGCTAATTTTTACACGCTCGGATTTGTGGTCTTGTGTAAGAGGATGAGGCGCCCAACGAGAAACAGTCTTTTTAATTTGTAATTCTTCATACAATATCTTATACACCGCTGCCAATGCAATTCCAAGAGTATCCTTAATCACGTAGTCGTCTTTTATCATTTTGCGGACACGGGCGACATTATCTGGAGTGAATGTTGCAGCAGGCTTTCCCGTATACTTTTCATCTTGAAGTGTCTTGCGTCCATTTAGAAATGTTCTAAACCATCGAAACATGGCGGCTCTAAATGTCGTCTCATTATTAAAGTATGACTGTAACCTCTGAACACGTTGTTCTTCGGAAAGATCGATAAATCCTTAAATCATAGCATATGATAGCTCGTCAGTGTACACGTATCAAATAAATTACTTATTTCGCAGGAACACACTTTATTAAAAACGCGCGTGTTTTTGTGGACGTGCACGCATGCCCAATCATAACGGCGCGAAAACCGGCGTTTGACGATATCTCAGTAATTCCAAAGTGGCTCTCGCAATTTTTGGAGCGCGAATTTTTCGTCGTCGGAGTCTGGTTTTTGTGCTTATTTTTTACTTAAATCGTTTCGGAGTATCATTTTATAAAAAGGTGTGTGAGCAGTGCCCTTTAACAACTTATTTATTAAATGTAATTATTAAAACTCTTTCATTTCATATCCAACAGTCTACTTTAAAAAATCTTGATTTCATGCCCTCTAGTGGATGTCATATTGAGTTTAATGAAACGTCACGTAGCATATAACCAGCACATAGTATAGACGTTTCTAACGATACCTCATTTGTTTAATTTTGATAAGTAGTTTAGAAGTTATGTAGTAACAGATGAATATACGTGACCATATACATACATACAGATATAACCCTTCTTTTAATTTTGCCGTAGTCGGGTAAAAAAATGGTTCACTGACTTACATAACATTAATGCTTGAAATTGTACGTTTTAATGCATAAAATCTGTCAAATACGAATTGAGGTCGCGTGAAGAGGGTTTCGTATTGTTCCGTTTCCCGTCGGAATTTTAAAATTTAAAGTTTTTTGGTTAATTTCGTCTATGAGGTTACATATTTATTTTTTCAAAATCGTTGACTCGGTACTAAAAAGGAAGAGAATTTAGTTTTTATACATTTTCTGAGCCATGTATTTGTGATATAGAAATTTTTTGTGATAGTAAAAAAATATTTGTCTTTAAGAAAGACCCTTTTCAGTTGATACACCACGTGACGTTTTGACAAAAGCTTTTTTTTCTAATTTGTACCCACAAATTAAATTCTAAAAAATCAAAATACATCTATTTACGATACATATTAGTGTTGGGTTATCTAATTCTGTACGTGTACCGGATTACCACATTTTCAGCCTTTTCAGTATTTTTATACTGAATGGCTGTGATAGAAGGACAGGCACACAGACACAAAAATGGTCCTATAAAGGTTCCGGTGATTTTATCTGATACCCGGAACCCTAACATGTGATAATATCTGCTCTGATAATTAAGTATCTGATCGAATTAAATATTTGTGCTGTTGTTATTGCACAAGGACAAGCTATTTGATATTAAGAACAAGTGAATAATCCATTTAATTTAAAAGAGGAAAGCAGCAAAAGCGCCCTCTCTATGGTTACCATGTAACGAATTATCTATAGAGGATTTGTTTTCCCATAAACTAGTCAGCCTTTATTACTTATGTAAAACCCTACATAATTAATAATATAATTTTCGAGAAAATTCAATTTACGTTTAGTTTTTTTTTTCTACACAACGAGACGGCTTCCACCAAAAAGATGGTCGCCGCCCATGGGTCACCGCAACCTCCGGGTAGTCATCCTTGTCGTAAGTTCTTTGGGAACACTGTTGATAGTAAATCATTCCAGAACGCCAGTTAATAAGACGGTGATGATAGTAGTTTCGGCGAGCGGTAGGTACAGCGACAAATCAGTGGCAGGGATGAAATTGAACAGTTCTTCAGAGGCACTCCCCAAAAATATACCATAAAATTATTCTAACAAATAAGAATTTTAGGTGATTCCGTATAATGTAATTTTTATGAATTCCAAACAAAAAATAAACTATAAGCATTCGTCTGGGAAACAACAACACAAACTTGCTCTAAATGGTAAGTTTTTAGCTATTAAGTTAGTTATTGACTTAAAATAATTGATGACATTGCCAATTCAGAGAAAGGGTTTGCTCCGCTAGTTTGTGAATGCCTGCTAACCTGAGGTTGGCTCGAGCCTGGTCGGTACCCCACTTTCCTGTACCAGCTTATGCCTAAGCATCGAAGTGGACGGATAAATCTCCCACTCTTCCGAGCATGATACAACCTTCAGTTCTGATCAAACTAAACTAATTATAACTCTGTACATTTGAAACAAAATGTTTAAGAATGTAGGTACACGTTGAAATCTTTCATATGACGCTCCATACAATCTATTTCTTTATTTTTTTCCCTTTTTATTTTTAATCCCTCCCTGACTTGTTTCTGATTGTTTTTGCAAAATTAATATTTTTCGTCTTTCGTCTTTCTTTAATATCTTTCATCTCTCGTTTTCTAATTAGGTAGAAAACTCAAAAACCGTTAGAAAATTGCATTTTCCTTATGGATATATATCTGAATAAAGTTAAGCTGAATTTTCATGTGTAACGGAAAATCTATTCTGCAATTTGATACCCATGATGAGGAGCTTCAAGGTCTAATTTCTTATTGATCCAATTTAGAACACAACCTTTAGCACCTCCTAGGTTAAGAGTATATTAAAGGTATATTAAACAGTAAAGTTGATACTATTTATGATCTTAGGGTCAAAATACAATACCGACTGCAGAGTTAAGTGAAGACCTCAACCGACGCAAAAATCAAAACGTTAGGAAATTGATAAAAAACAATTTATGGGTTATCTCGACGCTATTTACATCGAAACACACGAGGTGGCATGGAATGCCAGTGGCTTATTTTTACTTTATGTAGTTAAAATTGTTTTTAATTTTCATTGACCATCAAATATTTTCTTCCAAATCGATAAAAAATACTTGTATGCACGCATACCTCGACAGCATTGCCGCGTCCGTCACGCTGCCGAAATGGTGTGCCGCCAGCGCCGCCTCCAGGACATTGGACTCCTTCCTAGGTTCTGCCCTATTCAATATCGAGGATATGGAGAAGCTGGTGTAGGGGGCGCTGCCGGCCGCTTTCTCCGTGCAGTCCGGACTATCCGATTTCTCCATCTTCTTTATATCGTAGTACGGACTCTTTCGGCCATCTTTCCTGTCCAGTATCGGCGAGGACATTATCTCTGGACTGCTCGCGCCCGACACCACGTTCACTTCGATGTCCCTCTCGTCCTGTGATGAGATCGGTGACTCCATTTTGATTTAGAATGCCATCTTGCCGCTGCGAAAATTAAAACACGATTTGAATATTTATATTATTATTATTCTTTATATGCAGAAGAGCTATGTTGAAGAACTTTTTATATATAATAAACGAATACAAAATATTTTCAAATTGTATATACCTAGTAGTCAAAAAGACTCCAATAATTATTCAAAACATAATAACATATCTAATAGCACATAAATCTGACATTAAACATTACATGCATTTTAAATAAAACAGTGGTTTATTTAGGCTTTACATTTTATCTAATTTAAAACTAAGCGCAAAGTACATTTAACTTCGTTAAACACTAGTTTTCGGTCACGGATCTACTCGGGTGGTTATAGATTCAATTATTTAGCTTTTTGTATTAAGCAACCTTTCTTTCAATCACGACCTTGTTCCTCTTTCGATTCCTGATTTCAATTAAGATTCCACTGTCTGTCCCGATCTTAATCTCGTCCTCGATTTCAATTCTAGTTCTGCAAAGTTTTGGTTTCGATGCCGTTGTCTATTACCATGCCGGTCTGATTCTCGATTGCAATCATATTTTTTGTATATATTATACGATTCGCGGTCTTACCCACGTATAATATTATTTTTAATCCAATAAATACCATTAAAATTATGCATTTTGGGTCTTCTGAGATTGTAATAGTCCAAAACAATATTGTATTGAGACTCATTTGTCGACTACAGAGTAATAACAAACTTATGAAGACATTTCTTCATAAATAAATAGTCCATAAACTATATATTTAAAGGTATTTAAAGAAAGAAATGAGGTCGATCCATTGCTCCATCGCTCAGCGGCATAAGGACAAACTGGAAGACACATTTTGGCATTCATAATATTAGTTGGGTTTGTCCGGCTGTATGCACCCCACAAAAGAATGCCTCCTAATCCCATTAGATAGGGAAAAGGAAGCATTCATACTGTAAAATATTAATACCCTTTTATGACCAATTGTAATAGGTATTCTTTTGGCATATCACTAAAACCACATCTGTACGTTTGCATGAGCGGTGATATATTTATTTTTTACATATTGCTAGATATTATTATTAAATAAATACGGAAGTATTTATATCTCAATTGTAATTTAATTAGTATTTTTATTGCTAATCCTCATTACCAAATTATATTTCAAACAATTTTTACTTAACTACAAGCTTATACCCGTTTGCATTTTTTTAAAACAATAATTTTTGATAAAAATCATAATATTCATATTGGAATAAATTCATAGATGTGGACAAGTACTGAAGGCAGTTGCGTACCGTCACATTAAATAGGTACAGTTAAGAAAACGATGGGATCTAATGAAATTATTTTATTTCATTGAAATAAATTTAATCAATATTGTACATTGTGAATACATTAAATCACCGATTAATTTCATTATATTACATAGAATTACACTAAATACTAGTAACTTGTTCATATTGACATCAATTTTGAAGTGTAACGGGGTGCATGTAAAAGGGTACTCAATCTTCCCATATTAAAAGCGAATTAACAAATGTACTTTATCTGCACTAAAATATTAATACTTGAACTACTGATTACGTAGCCCTTTCTTTATACAAATATACAATATATAGTAAAACAGTCGAGAGAAAAATCTGTACGTTAAAGATATTTGAGGAAAACTACTCTGGGATGTATTGGTAATGTTGAGAATATATATTTCATAGGTTTCGAAGAATATTTGTTTGTTTGTGAACCTGTTTGCGAACCCAGCAAAATGTACTGATTAACATTTGATGTATGGTATATAATAGCTTATACTCGAAATGCCATACAGGAAAGCTTTTGTTCCGTTTCGCCATTTTTTTCATTATGTATATTTTTTTTTAATTGATCATAGACGGCGCTAGCTGTACGCACGATTCCGTTTGCATGAAATATGGTAAACACAAACACACCGAGAACAGGACCGCAATCGATATCATGACGGACACAACGTCACCAGACGATATAAAAGATATAGAAATTCACTCTACGTCCACGTGAGCAAGTTATAAATAATTTAATACTACGATAATGTACAATTTAAAAAAAAAGAGAGAGGTGTTTTGGGACATCCCATAGAAACGAAGTTCCTTTCGCTTTATATTAAATTATATCAAATAACAGGAACAGTAAAATGAATTAAACATTTGAGAATAAATAAACGAGAAATACAAAACAATGTCTTAAGAAAAATATTTATTCACTTAAAATTAGATATAATACATATATTACAGTGAATTAGGGACCATCCATAAATTATGTCACACGTTAATAGTCAACAAAATGTGACAATGTGTGACAAGGGGCAAGGGGGGTCAAAATTTTGTGACGTCACATATCAAAATCTAAAATACTAAAACGCAAAATTAACATGTGAACGAAAAACTCGATCTATATTTATAAGGGTTTTTTACACTACAGGTTTTTTCCTGCAATAGTTTTATATATGTTTGTATTTCTATATAATTGGTTTAAAAAGAGCTATCCTCAAGTTTCTTGCTCGTTCTTCTTTAGGGATAACAGCCTTACGAACGAGTGGTACCTAATTAAAAAAAGTGGAAATATATAAAAAACTGTAAATTCTTTAAATGTTATGACATATCTCAGGTGTTATATTATTATAATCTACGAAATAAAGATATTTTGAATTTGAAAAGGCTTATGCAGGTCTAAGTAGTCTGCGAGTGCGCACGCTCGCTGTCCTACTGTTGCGCCATTGATTTATAGAAAAGAGTAGGTGCACAGTGCTAAAAGGAATAGTGTAGCTCTCATTGCATTCAGCTGTTCGCGTCTCACCTTCCGTTACGACGTCGAAGTGTTCTGTTAAAAAATGCAAAAATAACACTTTACTATTTTATGTAAGCAAAATTTAGTTTATTTATAATAAGTGCCCAGTCACGTATCATGACGAATATTCGATGAGTATTTTGAATTTTTGATGAGTATTTTTTCATTTAAATAGCGTCGAAAACCGACGATATAAATCGACTTAAAAGAAATAAACCTCAAATAAAAAGACTTCAAACGTCAAATAAAAAAGAATTGGAATGACTGCTGTTTTAATTTAATTACTTCTAAATGTGAATTTGTGTAAACGTCACACGAGGCATAGGATGGGGGTCTTAAAAAATCTTAAAGTTTGTGTGACGTAATTTATGGTTGGGCCCTTATTAGATATAAAAGACACAAAATAAAGCAGAGAATTTTTTTTAATGTAAACTTTGTAAAGTTCGTCAAGCTGCACAATTGTGTAATTTTTGAAACCGATAATAGATGTCACTTTTATATGTATAAAAGGAGTTTAATAAAGATTTCAAATTGAAAACTGCTGGTCCAGAACCGAATAACAGTCGTAAAGGAATTACCTCAATGACAATTGTTGCGTCGTCACACTTGCCTAATTAACTAGTGTCTGTTAGAGTGAGAGAGTCTCGCTGAGAGCCAAATGGATAGAACATAACGTTTTTTTTCTTTAAGGTAGAGCTAATAGACGAGGTTAAACAAAGAAATCGCATTTCGCCTGTCACCGTAACCCGATACGCCGACGGACAAACGGATTTCGGTTCCCGCAGATCAGCGGGGATGATAATAAAGCGGCCGCGATCACCCCTTGGAGTTACTTAAGGGGGCGGTTCTTATTTCGTGGAGTCTTCCTCCTTATTTATAATTCACGGCCGTAAGTGCTTTATTGTTCTTAGCGCGGCGCTTAGGGGGATCCCGCGGGACCCTGCTAATATCTTGACGGTTCCGTAAGTGCATTTGCCTCATTTTCAACGAGGATTATTTATTATCTCCCCGAGGACAATACTTTCTTTTCTAAACAATTTCCACTGTTTTGTGTCCTTTTTTTTAACCTTATCTATATAGTATTCAAAAACGTATTTATTATATCTATGCACAATGTGGTATTAATAGAACGATGTGATTTTCGATGTTTTCCTGAGAACATTTTAAGTAGTCGGTTCCGGACATTGTCACATACGAACACACATGCAAACATATACACACTGTTCATGTTTAATTTCAGTATGCACAAAGTAGCAAGTTCGTTCAGCAGAAAAAAAATTATTCATGGAGGCTCTCTAATACTAATTAAAGATATTAGGAGTACAAATAAGTTTCCGCCGTTTTGAGAGAGATGGCATGGCACGAGGCTTACGTTAAAATTCGCAGATGATAACCGGCTTGAAAATTAGGTTGCTCATTCAACAACAACATAACCCTATCATATTATTAACTTCATATTAGCATCATATATTTATTTTTATCCAAAAATGTCTAAATTTGAACCAAATAAACTTCATTTGCGGTAATTTTTAATAAACGGAACAGTTTAAAAACAGTAATTTTGACGTTGAAGACAAAGATCACAGTAGAAGGACAAAAAATTATGAAGATGCAGAATTGGAGGAATTATTGGACGAAGATTCTTCTCAAACAAAAAGGAACATGCACTTACTTTAGAAGTCACTCAGCAAGCAGTCTAGCATCGTTTAAAATCGTTAGGAATGATTCATAAACAAGGTAATTGGGTTCCATAGGAATTAAAACCGAAAGATGTTGAACGCCGATTATGCATGAGTGCAATGCTGCTAGCTAGGCACAAAAAAAAAGTGTTTTACATCGAATTGTCACTGGTGATGAGAAATCGATACATTATAATAATCCAAAAAGAAGAAAATCATGGGGACTACCTGGCCAAGCGTCAACGTTCACAGCAAAACCGAACACTCATGGAAAAAAACTAATGTTGTGTATTTGGTGAGATCAGCTGGGTGTGGTGTATTACAAGTTACTTAATCCAAGTGAAACAATCACTGGAACTCTATACCGAACACAATTGATGAGACTGAGTCGAGCTCTGAAGGAAAAACTCCCTCAATACTACTCCAGACACGACAAAATTATTCTTCTACGTGATAATGCTCGTCCGCATGTAGCGGTTCCGGTGGAAAACTATTTGAAAACACTTGATTGGGAAGTACTACCCACCCGCCGTATTCACCAGACATTGCGCCGTCCGACTATCATCTGTTCCGGTCAATGGCACATGCTCTGATAGAGCAACGGTTCACATCATATGAAGATACCAAAAATTGAGTTAATTCATGGATAGCCTCTAAAGATAAGGAGTTCTTCAGACTTGTAATCCGAACGCTGCCTGAAGATGGAAATAAGTATTTACTAGTGATGGACAGTACTTCGATTAAAATTAAATTACCGTTCTTTCAAAATAAATATTACTTTATTGACATAAAATTTGAAACTTATTTGTACTCCTAATAATATGAAATACAAAAAAAAACGTCCAGATATCACAAGCCTGTCTGTTGAGCGAACTATTGAATTGGCTTGTATAGAAATAGAGCAGGTTATTGTATTAAACGTGTACAGACGCCCCAAGTCATCGTATGATGTATTCGAAAAAGTAATGGATGATGTTTTATACAAAATCAGTAAAAACTGTGAATATATTGCTGTTTGTAGAGATTTTAATATAAATCTATTGGAAAATTCTTGTTTATGTACGAGAATAAAATCTCTATTCCAATGCTATAATTTAGACAATTTATTTTTAGAACCGACTAGGTACACAGCTACTTCGTAAATTCGTGATCCTGTCTGAATAATATATTCACAAATATTAATCCAGAGTGTAAGTCAGTCATTAGTAAATTATCATTTGATCATTGTAGATAGCTGGTTACGTTTAAAATCAATTATAAATAAAATATAAAAAGTAAGATCAAAATTGTGCCTGTGAACATTGGTCGTCTTGAGCAGTTAAGATTTAATATATTAAAAAATGTGTCTAACTTGTCATATTGTAAACGCAATAAATAATATAGTTCACATAACCAAGACTGAATACAACAATGTTTTTAAATCAAAAAATATTAATGTTAATAATACTACATCATTTAGTGATTGGGCGACGGTGGGCATTTATACTAGAAGAGGTAAATTATATGCACTTTATGAAGAATAAACGCATAATAATTCGGATATATTTGTCAATTACGTAAGAAATTATTCCAAGATATTTAAACGTGTGTGTGCAATCGCAAAAACAATGTATATATGTATTAAAATAAAAAAAAGAGCACAAACATAGAAAAACTACTTGGAATATAATAAATATTGAAACTGAAAAACACACATCCCGGCAATTAGAATTTCAATTTAAAATTGATGACAAAATTTTAAACAAAGACATAGAAGTTGCCTTTGCTTTTGAAAAGTTCTTTTCTAGTATTCCAGTTTCAACTACACAATCTCTGAAGTCGTCGCCCACTTTCGCCCGAATCTTTGTTGAAACGTAACGTCGATGTTTGTGACGCTTCTTTCGCATTTACCCACGTCCATTGTATTGATGTTCTTAAAACATTCAAATGTATAAAAATGAAAAAAGCTACCGATCTTGATGGCCTATCCGTAAAAATAATCGATTCAATAATTGATTGCATTGGTCCACGTCTAGTAGTGATTTTTAATGCTTGCGTTAGTTGCAGTGTGTTTCCGGATCTAATGAAGCAAAGTTATTCCATTATTTAAATCCGGTAGTATATATGAACATTCCAGCTTTTGACAGATATCAATACTACCGACGCTCAGTAAAATTTTTGAATAGCTTCTTTAAAATCAACTATTGCAGCATTTTTATAACAATAATTTGATGAAAGTTAAACAATTCGAATTCTCAAAGGGTCGCTCAACAACCGAAGCCGGTGTCGAGCTTATTCAGCAGATTTTTGATGCCTGGGAAAATTCACAGGACGCGTTTGGTGTTTCCTATGATTTTTCCAAGGCATTTGACTGCATTCATCATAACATATTGAATAGAGAACTACATCATTGTGCCGTTATGGGTCGATCACTTGGATTTCTAGAATCTTATCTCAGTGATAGAATTAAAAAGGTTGACATTAATGATAAGAGGTTGTCAGGATCTGTGGTCAATATGGGTGTGGCACAAGGTTCAGTTATTTGACCATTTCTATTCGTAGTTTACATAAATGACCTACCACATCTTCTTAAGAATGATTATGGAATTGTATTGTTTGCTGATGATACTTCCTTACTTTGTAAGATTGATACACATCAACCAGTTTATGACAAAGAAAGCAGTACCATCCCTGAAATCGTTGAGAGGTATAGTATTAATAAACTCAATGAAAAGAAAATAAAACTTGTTGAATTTTCGCTATCTAATTATAAATTGATCAACACAAATATAATGGTCAAGAGCGAGGTACTGAATATTGTGGACACGACCTTATTTCTTGGTCTCACTTTAGATTCTAAGTTACGTTGGAATTCTCATATAACGAGATTAGTGAAAACGCTTGGTTCTGCAGTCAAAAGAATTCGGCGACTTACAGACGAAAGCGCCGAGGAGCTGGTTTATTTCAGTTTTTCCGTAGTCTGATGTTCTATAGAATTTTGTTATGGGGTCACACAGCCTATGTTAACACAATTTTAGTGCTGCAAAAGCGCGCTATTCGTGCCGTTTGTGATTTGAGACCAATGACACCTCTCAGAGAAAAATTCAAGGAAATGTATGTCGTAACTTTAGCATCACAATACCTATATGAAAATCTGGCATATGTCAAGAGGCTTATAAAATCGTCCAAAAAAAGGAGCGACATCCATAACATTAACACTAGACATAAGAACGATCTTGCTGCTCATAAAATCCTTCTAAGTAAAGTTAACAAATCATTTAAGGGACAGTGTGCGCGCTTTTATAAGATCCCAGCTGAAATTCAAAATTCGTCATTTTATGAGCTCAAGCGTTTCGTTAAAAGAAAGTTTTTTGGCCGTGTGTGTATATCTTAATGAAAAAAGCCCTTGGGATTGAACTGCTCACCTACGAGGTTGCTTTATATTAATTTTAAATTTCAACTAAATTATTAATGAGTAATCACTCAATCCCTTGTATTGATGAATAAAAAGAGCAACCCTTGTGTTTCTTACCCATTCATCTCAAGGTGAATCAGCATTTGGGATGGATGGTAAAGTCAAAAATAATTTATTAATGAAGTGTTTCAAGTTTAATTTCATCACCTAAGAAATAAAGACATTTTCGAATTTGATTTCACACACGCGTTTATCCAGATATTTTTAATACATGCACGCTCACAGAGCATACGCACGACTTGCTTTATCGTCGTATTTACCGCAAAATATTCACGTAAATAGTTTTAAGTAGATAGCTAAAGTTGAAAGGCCTTCAAACGTGAAATTCGTCCGAGTCACCTTCGTGATAAAGCGCTGCTGAATTATTAACATGGGACACGAACCGCGATACGATACTGAACCGTTTTTCTGGTTTTGCTCGTTAATTTTCAACCTTTCGCGTTGAGGCTTCAGCTGTTCACGTTTGTCATTGAAACTTTTCATGTAATCGGCTGAGAAATTAATGCGATGCCTGCAAAGTTTTGTTCTTGTTTGATATATATATATTTTTTTTTTTTTTTCGTAAAGCTCGTACGACTAGCAATTAAGAAAAATACGAACTTTAAAAAGTGTATAAAGCTAGTTTATACAGGCTTCAAATGAGTGTGGTGAATCTAAGTATATATCGATTTTTTTCGAACCTTATTAGAATTATCCTGTCAATATATTCCGTTTAACATTTAGAATAAGATATGTTTCTGCCAGTTCTTTCGACTCGATATTTTAGACAAAGGAACTAAATGTACCTACTTTGCGTCTAAAATAATTAACTAAACAAATACGTTTTAGTTCATAATTTAGTAAAGCACAACAAAATAAGAGAGTTAATACACAACCGAGTACTAGTCGTGGGCGACGAAAACCCTAGTTGGCAAACTTGTACATGTCCTGAAAGCCTTAGGTTTATCTTCTTTTTCGGCTGTAAAAGAGACCCTTAAAGACACACTCCCGACTTCTGCGACGTTGCCGACTCGAGCTCTCGAGGTTTTTTGATAACACCGAATTCGTTGTAAACACCACAAGTTTTGTCAAAATTCAATGATTGTTCCCGTAACAATGCCTGGAGATTCTACTGTGACAGCTGTTGTACCGCATCGGGCTTGTATCGTACCGTTATTGACGCGTGCCCTCCTACAAACTTTTCATTTTGCATCGTGGGGTTTCAGCGCTAAGTCACGTCGGCCGAGTGCGGACCGAGACCGGGATACGTGCGCAAGTGATCTTATTCCGATTATTCTGTTCAAGGAATGGATATCCAGATTCAGGAGATCTTGCAAAATCGCAGTTTTCGTTTTGGTCTCAATTCTTATGATGTAATTATTTAAATTAACACACGAGAAATGTGGACAAACCTACATACTAGTTGACTGTACGTGTCGAGCGCAAAGTAAATACGTCAGATGTGTATAAGAGAAATTGAGAATGTTTTATAAGTTTACGGTATATTTTCGTGATTACATAGAGTTGTGGGAGGGGACGTCTATTTTATATCTACGTGCATTGCATGAATAAACGTCGTGCAGATTTATACACATTTTTGAGATTGATAAATTTCATTTTTTAGATAACTTAAGAAAGTAATTGGAATTTTTGCTTACCCTTTTCTGTTTCAAATGATCCATTTAAAACCCTGATGTAAGAATCAACAACGTCAAAACAAACATAACATATTCTTAACGCGCAGTTTCTCATTGACAACTTAGAAGTCAACCAATGATATATTTCGAAACGAGTATTTTTGAGAGTTCATTTTACCTCTGGAACTTTCTGTAATTATATGCGCTACGCTCGACAAGATAACTTTGAAGTTATACTTCTTTTGGCACAATAAAAGAGACAGACAGAGTGTATTACAAACAAATCACGCGATAATGTAACGCATCATGAAGTTAGTACGGTCCGAAGTTATTGCAAATGCTGCGCAATGACATATGGTATTCATGCTACAGTGCAAATAACAGTCTAACGCACATGCGTGTAGCGTACATTTCATTGAGTCATTCAATGGATCAAATAATGAAGCACTTTTTCTGAACATAATCAATACGGAGTTGTAATATACACATATATATTTACATTAAATATGCGAATTTATAAGGACTGATATCTTGCACTGTGAATATTACTTATTCACTTAAAAGAACTACAATATCTTACGTATGTGTGTTTAAGTACCAAGCCGGTTTTTTTTCTATAGACGTAATGTTGAAAAAAAACTTATTAAGTAAGATATGTTTTGAAAGAAAAAAATGTCTAAGAAACAAACAATCCTCGGGCCAGCCTATAATCTTCTTACTATCAGTAAACACGTTTTGAAAAGTCAATATTTTCGAAAACGATTGTCTCATTTTAAAATCTCTAAATAAAAATACATATATCAAAAATTACATTTCTAATCGATGAATTAATATGAAGCTAGCGACAATCAACGTCACTCCTCTAAATTCGATAGCTGATTGATTATTTTAAAATCGCCTAAGCAGTTTTATTAAAAGAAAATAATCTAAATAAATTATAGAACAAAAAGAAAACTCTAGAGATTTTCGACCAGCTATGGTCAGATATTCGTAAAACTAGAACCATAATGAACAGGCAGAAAATTAAAAACCAAAATCTCGTCTCGAACGGTAGGCTACGTGTATACATTAATTTTCGAACGTGAACGCGCCCGTAATTAAGTTTAACAGCGAGGCGTTGCCTTTAAAAAGGCTGTATACGTCGCGTGCCTTTGCCCTATCGTGCGCGGAATTGACGTGGAAAAAGAACATTTCTCCGCACTTTGTATTTTAAATGTACATACCGCAAAAATATATTCAATTTTAGCGTACATTTTGTAATCCATATAGATCGTCAAGATGAGCGCGCGCATGCGAACGATTCACTGAAAAGACTGAGCACGACATATGGTTTCGGAGCACGCATAAATTTAGGCCTGTGGACGTCATAAACAATAAAAGCAAATAATTGTTCAAAATATAGACACGACGGTCGATAGCAGCACAACAACTTAATCTTTGAAGCGTTATTCGCTTTCATGGCTCGGAAAATGACGGTGTTGCCGCCTGAATGAGCGGTCGATGTACGTCTCGATTTTACGTTGTAGTAGTTGTTGCGCCGCCCGAGGTGTACGATCCCGCAATCCTTTGTTCGATTGAGGGACTTTCACTCAAAAGCCTTCATTCTGGCCTGGTGGTCGGGGGTCATGACCGTCGTCACAACGGCGAAGACGGGACCCGCGGCTTAACGTGCCGCACGAAACACAAGTGGCTTAAAAGCTCATCGGTCGATTCGACCCTGAGAATCGAATCCGGTACATTTGTGACGCCGATGCGATACTCCTAATCACTGAGCCACAATAGCTCTTTATAATTTCTCATTTTACGCCATAGCAACGCTTTCATGACTAACTGCACAGCGGCAGAGTTTCGTGTGTTGTACTGTAAGACCCTCTGTCCACTGGCGTCGCCGCATAGACGCGTAGTCGCCATGGTACGCTCAAACGCCGCTTACATACTAAACTACGAGCGATGTGAGCATAGCGCGGCCGCTCCGTCGACGCATATCATAGTTTTGTTTTCGACAAGCGTCTGTGACTTAAAGTCGAATTAGACCACTGTTCCATACTTCAAAGATTTAATTAAGCCATCGGTGTTGGACTGTAATCGGTAACAGTCGTCCCTTGCCTAACCTTCTAATCTGAAATAAAAGAATGTATAGGGAGCTATGTCTCAGCAGTGGCACTTACCTAACGCGTTAAATGGTAGAACACAAAGGGATTATTGTAACTGAGGATGAATGCCTCAATACTTTCTTGACTATACATATCGATGTGCCAAAATGTACAGATTTTCATATGAACGAACTAGATTGTAATACAATACATAGAGTGTTTATAGACAGATATAGAAATACAACACTAGGGATCGTTATTTTAGGACGTACATATATAACAAATAAGAAATTCATTTGCGTCTATCGTCACATTGCACCACATAATCGTTTATTACGTTTACATCGTACCGTATTCGTCATTTGTCGCTTGTTATATTGTAACATATCGTCGTTTATTAACTTTTACGTTATAAAATATCGTATGATCCACCTTAAACTCCGTCGTCATTGCGCACGTCAACTAAGCGGTAGACAGTTTGCGTGATCACTTATTCCTTTAATAAACCGCGTTTTAAATGCGCCATTTTAATTAGCGCTATGGTGAATTTCATCGGTAACTTTGCGTTTGGGAATAACAACTGTGAATTAGGCAAGCGAATAGTCTTTGGACGGATGGCTTTTTTGTATGTTTTAACTTTTACTTGTACATTCGTATTTTTTTTATACTACTATGAAATCTTCTTAAAATTGTCGTTCTGTCAGGACATTTTAACCTTGTTCAGTCAGCGACACACCTGCACACACACCGGCCTTACGCATTAGACCACATTTTATGACCTATATATAGCATTAGCTTACTAAGCGTAATTTAAAAAGGATCAGTGTGTAACTATGGTTTTGTTCATAAAAATATGACATCTTTGAGGTATAGTTATTATATCTGTGTATTTATATTATATTATAATATACATATACAGTTTATATAAAATCGACAGTAAAAAAAATGTTCTCAACTGTAGAATATAACCTATGAATCCGACATCAAGGTATGAATCCAACCAAAGATTCAGACGTTGGAGATGCAAATGAGTTTGCTCTCACATGTAATATACCATTTCTCAACTCTGCAACGAAGACAAATGTGTTTATTTAACGCAATGAAAAACAATTTAAATAATAATTATTCTCCTCTGTATTTCGCGAAAATTCATAGTTAGGCGCCTGCCTGCAGCATAATTAAAATGCAGCATGCAACTCGCCGCTGACCCTGGAATCTGTTCTTTCACTATCAATCCCCGTTAATTAGTTGCGTGTTACTAATTTATTGACGGTGAAGATAAATACAAAACCAACACTTGTTCAGGTATTCGATGTCTGTCAGTCTTCTCGAATTGATATTCAGTTTGTCGGATTCGAGTTCGTAGCGGAAGATCAGATTCGAGGGTCAGCGGTGGGTTGCACACTGCATGTTGTTGCGTATCGCAGACAAGAATCTAATTGTAACTACTTATTATTTGATTTCATACGACGCATAATTTCATGCTTTTTTGTTGTATTGCATACTTTTCGTATCATCGACTTATGCTCAATAAACTCAGTTCGAAACATTACTTCGTATTGTTTTTCCGATTGCCCGATTATCCTCTTATACAAAGACGTTCACGTATAATTAAAGGCTGTATTTAGGATACAGTCGGCCAGGGAATATTTTTCCCTGTATCTATCTCTTCTGACAAACATTCCTGAGGTCTAAGGGCTGGTTGCACAAACACTTAAAAAAAGGGAATCACTTAAGCGTTAACCGTGAAGTTTTATAGATTATCTATATCTACCTTTTTTATCAAATCTTATATGATTGACGTACTTGAGCGCACGCTCGCTCAGCTGATACCATGTATGTAAGTTTGATGAGTAACACGATGATGTATTCTGTAAACGCTCTGTGAACAATTAAAATCGTACACAGAGTAAAAATTTTTGTTAATTTTCGTAAACCTATCATATAAAATATTTTAATACTTACATTTTTCACATGACCCTCAATATAAAATGAAATATATATTTCCATTGAACAAAAGTCTTATTTGCACTGTGTTGTAGGAAACTAACGAAAAGCGATTTTTCGATTGGATTCTATATTTATATTATATATATATACATATATATATATTCAAACTCTATTTACTTATACACTTTTTTGTATACGTGAAAAATTATCTTTTAATTGTCCTTTTTACATATGCGACAAAAATGAACAGCTTTCACGAAATAGTTGAATAAGATCTTTAAAACTTTCTACTAGGACGCTAGAAATTTAATGATCTTTTCGCATTAAAAAAAAGCCGCAAATTATAATAAGAAATGGTAAATGGTGGGCAAGGGTCACCCTAAAAATCCTATGCAGACCCTATTGGTGGCATATTATGAAAGGGCTAAAATTTAAGCACCCGAAACCGACGAGCTTGCACGAAAATTTGATGGATGTCGGTGACGCGAGAGAGATATGCAAAGACTGTATCATGTGGAAATCTATAGTCTCTGCCTACCCATCTGGGAAATAGGCGTGAGTTTATATTATTTACTATTGTTATCAAATTGTAAAACAATATTTCATATGAATAATTTTTCTCTTTTATTCTCTCCTGTCTCTATTTAATATGTTCATATTTAGAAATTTATTTTAAATTGAAATATTTCTGCTGAAATCAATTATCAAATGTTGAAGATTAACGTTTTAATGAAAGATATTAATTTTATTTCGTAATAAATCTAAATTTTATGAACAAGCCACATATTTTACAACATGACTGATTATATAGCTCGACTCTAACGATATAATGTCTGTTCACCTTGTAATGCAATATCGGCCAATAAAGTACCATGCATAACAGAATAAATGGTTCTTCACAAAAATAATATTGCTTTCTTTGATATTTTTTTCACGCTACAAATAAGTGAATTATTTGTGAACTCTTACCGTATCCGGAACACACAGTGGTGACTGGCATTTCGAAGTGAACCTACCCGAACCCTGAACGCAACAAAGGGCAAGTTCATCGTACGATTGTACTTACTCACTCGATCCACAAAACGAGGGCATTCTACTCGTCTCATCGATGCGACTATCATCAGCGTAAACCTGTAATCTTCTACCACGGGTGTCCGTAAAGAAACAGTTCTTCTATCAACAAAACGATCAGGTCTGTCTACTCCACCGCACCGCTACAAACGTTCAACAGGAACAACATGCACACGTTCACCCCTTCGATTGATTTGGCCGTGAATATTCAAAAGGGTAGTAGCATCCCTATTAGCAATTATAATTCCAACCCTTGCGCTGCGAGAAAACGGCCGTGACCGTTTATGGCGCCGTAAACACGGCTAAAGTAATTAACGGAGATAAGATTTTATCTTCCAAATGGCCATCTGCTTCGAGGGGGCGAGCGCGTTTCCGACAAAATATTTTAGTGGGGTTTAACGTATGCGGATTGGTTTTAAGGCTCGATTGTAGCCTTTTGTTTTTCGTAGATTCATACGCTGTGGTTGAAAATTAAGGTGACGTAAGATGATAACAAAGAGAGATTTAAATTTTGGACACAAATTGGAACAATTTAAACTTAATAAATTACATATATTAATTTGCACAACCACTTCAAAATGCTGAATGGTTTTTTTTTTAAATTAATGCTTGTTTTTTTTATTACAAACGAAAACTGTTTGTCGCATGCGACCCACAAAATAAGCAAACGTGCGCATATTTTAGTATGCAGTACCGCGTTGGGCGCGAGTTGCGAGGTGCTACTGTCCTTTCAAATTAATAGTTTATATCTGAGTCACCTTAATGCTATGTGTAAATGACATGTGAAGTAAACTAAGCACTCGTATTATTATCCTAATAGGTCATTGCGTCTTCCTCGTTAAACATCCGTGTTTATAGGGTTCCGTAGCCAAAGGCATAAAAAACTTATAGTTTCGTTCTGTCTATTTGTTCGTCCGTCGCTAATTTTATCTGTTTCGTAGCTATTCCAAAAAAACTGTTTTTTTTTTATTTCTTTCGACAACGATTTCTCACAAACGAATCAACCGATTTTGACCCGGTTTACGGCAATCGACGTGTTTTTAATAGATTAAGAGCTGATTAGATTTTGGAATTGATCGGTCACGCCATTTTAAAGTTATTATGAAAAAATCACTTTAAAAAAAATTTTTTCTTAGTTTTTTGAAAATTTCTCAAAATCTACCAGTCCAAATCGAACCAAACTTTCAGGAAATCTAAGTTTGGTGAAACTCTTTGGAACGCCGTTTAGTTGGCTCGATTCGGTCAAGCCGTTCAAAAGTTATAAGAGGTTTACATACATCCACACATATATATATACACACACACACACACTCACACAGACACAACACACATCCACACAGACATACGGACGTCATCTCAGGGATGATCAGGGAAGCTTCCTAGACCCTCAGAACGTCGAGATCTGATGAGAACTCGATTTTTGCAAAATGGGGTGAAACCAATAACTTTAGATTTTTAATTTTAGAAAATTTTCAATTTTCTTAGCGGGAAGTTAAAAATGAGGAAACCTTCAATAATTTTTTTTAGTTGCTCTATTTCCATTTCATGTTTTATTAGTCCGACCGCCGACGCGTAAATTTCCACAATCTTTTTATTTTCATATCGAAGGGCTCGAAGTGAGGTCCTTCTCGCTAGCTAGGTGCGGGGGGGCTGCTATCGACTATTGCCATCAGTGTGAGAACAATGTCTGGGAATTGACCGTTTACATGTATAAGTTACTTACTTACTCTCATAAGTATCATCAAATTCAAAATCAAAATATCTTCATTGCGTATATAATAAAATACCATTTGATCATAACAATTAAATCATATTCCTACGGTCATAACAATTATAGAATTTGAAGAACTTCAAAATTAATACTTTTTTTTTAAATAACCAGTCGTCCGCTAGGCAGTCATCCCTCAATACGAACGAGGAAAAGACTTGAGGGTAGATCTTTTTAAACCAGAATTGTACAGAATCGCAGTCACATATAAAACTATTGCAAGAAAAACAAACCTGTTCGAAGTAGAGCCGGTTGCGCCTATTTATTCTCCAAACATTCAGAGATTACATAAAACGCTATTTTACGAAGTGTTTGCAGAATAAAGATTTTAAGTTTGAGTAACGGTATATTTCGTTATCAGGAACGGAGAGGGTTGTTTTTATTTTGATTAATAAAGTCAAAATGTAGTCAATCATTTCGTGGTCAACATTCGCGTCCAATAACCTCTAATTCAAAGTTAACGCTTTTAGCCCACTATCACGCGACAACACACTAGTGCTTTGTCGATTGACCCTTGTGGGGTTGCGAATGTTCATGGACGTCAGTGATCATCTATTCTCTGGTAGCTCTCATATTCGTTTGCACTTTAAAACGCTATAAAAAAATTCTGACGGAGTTTTTTTATTCACCCGGTGAACAATTTCATGAAGAACTAGCTCTTAGCCGTCCTCCGCGTTGGGTTTGAATTAAAATTTAGTATTGATCGTTTATATTATAATCCAATATGTCTGCGATTTTGTTTAGACACTCACACACACACATGCATACGCCCCTAACCCCTCTCGCATCTCCAGACACACAACTACAGAAACAAATATGGCTACGAAGGATATATATATATAAAAATAATGTTTAATTTTTTTATGGTTACCACACGATGCATCGAAATTGTTTATAACCTATTTTGCATAATCATATATTCTTACTGGATACGAATTATCATCAAGATTGGTCGTATCGTCCTTAAGTTATAGAATAACATAAAAACAGGCTGGTATACAAAAAAAAATTATACTGGCACCAACAACCAGAACATACAAATTTATAACATAGTGTACAGATGAGAATTTAAACTTAAATATGATTGTCAACATAAATTTGACGGGAGCGAAAAAAAAATCATCATTCGAAGTTAATCGCTCTCATGAACACACACGATCTAGCATTGAACTTTACACGAATACGTTTAATTATTATTGTAATTAATTTATTAAAATTGATTATTATTATAACTGAACGTATTCCTTTGAGTTTATAATAATTATTTATAACTATTTCCCAAAAGATAGGCAAAGACCGCAGATTTCCACACGATATATACGTTATTGCCTCACCGACATCCACCAATCATTCCATGGACGCTCGTCGGTTTCGAGTGTTTAAAATTTTGTCCTTTTTTAATACGCCACCACGATTTGACTTGCATAGGATTTTCAAGAACGACCCTTGCCGACCTTTTCGTCGCGCACATTCGTGTAACTTCGTAGTGTTTGTCCTTAACTGGACACATTCTCCTTTTTGATGTATCACGACACATACACATGTATATAAGGTTTAACCCGTAACCCGTATGATGAAATTTTTCCTGTTCACTAACCAAAAAGATTTAACTTTTTAAAATGATCGTGAACACGCATACGGTTTTTGTGAATGCGATATACGTTATACCAAAGTATATTAAACAGAAGTTTAATTAAATGCTTATTTTAACAATTTTGTAGGGTAATCATACTATATAACGGACTATATAAAGAGGAAATGTTAATTTTACATTTAGTCGTTCGTGAGCTTGTTTTTCGCTTTATAATTCAATAACACCTGAATTGATTTTCTTAATTTTTTTTTTCCTTAACTTTGTTCATATTTTCTGAATCGCTATAAAATGACATGGCATAACACACCTAATACAACATAAACTAACGCAACTTGATACAATTTAATACAGCGGAATATAATAAATTAAGTGTACGGATTGAAACCGGGATCTAGAACTAAGATCCCAGATCAAAAACGGATCTAATTCAAATTTAAAACGGGAATTGAATATCTTTATTCTTTCTCCACCAGTGGAAACCGGAGTGAGTTGCAAATAAATATACGTAATATTTATTTCTTTATATAAAATTACAGTGAAGAGGTTTTTCGCTGACGGGGGTAACTAACGGCGCACGCGTCTCTTTAGTTGAATTGTTTCTGCTTTTTAAAGGTTCATAATTAATTAGCAATCATTGTAGTTTCGGCTTATCGGGCTGTCTGTATTTGTGCTCCTATTTTATAAATTCGTGCATTTATAACAATATAATGAGATTCGAAATACATGCGAGAACTGCTAACCACAAATAGAAAAGACAATAATAAAAACTAAACTATATAAGAAAAAAACAAAATTATAGAAACACAAAAAAGTAGACATTAGGTATTTTCCTGCCAGCCAAAAAAATTGTACTGTAACAGTTTCGAGATATCGAATTGTTTCTTGATATGTCTCGAACATGAATCAACTTTTAACACTCCGCTGTCATTAGCTTTCCATAAATTAATGTATACTTTGTTATTAGTTTTACATGTATTGTTTTTATTTTCTACTTCAATGTAAATTGTTCTTTTTTAAAGAAAATATATTTTTTAGGGTTCCGAGCCAAATTGACAAAAACGAAACCCTTATAGTTCCGTCATGTCCGTCCGTTCGTTCATATGTCACAGGTATTTTATTCAGAAACTGCAAGATGTATATTGATGAAATTTATTGTGTAGGTGTCTTGTATATGTCGCTACTTATTTTAAAAGTTAAATAATAAAAATAAATATTTCTATGCATTCCATACATGTAACAGAAGCTGAAAAGATTTTGTTTCAGCAAACATCAACTAGTGGCACATATTTCTACAGTTTTTTTAAATACAAATTAAGGTTTCTAAGCAATTTTTTTGATTACGTAAATGATTGGGGAAATAATCGTTCCGGAAGTCGCAGAAATTGTCCCATCTCTATTTTCTAAGCCGTATGTCAAAAATATGAAAAGAATTAAAAAAGATAGCGCCTAACAAATACTTTCAACGAAATATATTTTTAATACGAACAAATATACTATTTTTTATTGTCGAAAAACTGTGCTTCTCAACGAAAGGACGTAAGTCCCATGAAGATACGTTCTTTTGCCGATGCACTTTAGTTTGCACTATTATAATAGTAATATCGTATAGTACCTACTTGTTTTTTAGTTACAGGCGACTAAAGTGCTTATTACTATTCTGTGCGGGAAATATAGAAAAAGTGTAACAACCTATTTTTTCATTTGTAGTGCATTTCTATATAACAATGGCTTCGGAACCCCTTAATGAGTATGGTCCGACATGCTCTTGGTCAGTTTTTTTTTTTCATATATGAGACAAAAATCGTCTTCCAGACAAACTGATTCGATTTCCAACGCCAAATTAGAATTTTAACATGTTTAAATTTTATTCACTTTTTTAAATCGTGAATAAAGTTGCAATGTATTTATTCTTGAAGCTGATTTCTTATAACTTATTTAATATGAAAAAGGTTTAATCGTTTGAAAGCTAGTCATATTCAACATCGGACAAAATATATTTTTTTAACTTCGTGCGTTAGTGAACCAATTCATTATTGAAAATGAAGAAAAAGACAAATTCATTTTTTTTAATTCAGGCATAGGAAAATATTGTTTTTTAAATTAATGACATGGTAATAGCAAACAATCATCGATACATATTAGGAGAATGAAGTCGCTAGTCGTAGGTACCGCCTAAAAGTCGGAAGTAGACTTTCAAACCAATATGAGTATCTGTCTAATCAGTTACATCTTATTGGCTCTCCTGCCGCCCTGGAGAGCGAAGTCCAGGTTCTGATGGTGTGCATCAGTGACTGTCTTCCTGACTCGCAGACAAAACGAAAATATCATTTACTCCTTGGTCCGTAGCGCTAGCGAGTGCTGGTGGAGGGTAGACTGTCGACTTTGAACGGTAAGCTGGTCCTGACCATCGGTGAATCCACTAACGAGTTTATATCTCAAATCAAACCGCCTCGTCACCGAATTGGTGACGAGATGCGTTATCAGGCTACGACCGGTCCTGGACCGGCGTGGTGAGCCTAAGGGCCTACCATCTGGATTCGAAATAATGATTATGTACCCATGCACCAAGAATTTTATTGATTTCAAACTTGTGGTACCAATGAATAACAGTCACAGTGCAAAATTTCAATCATCGAAATTTATATACCTAAATGAATTTCGTATAATAAATGTGCAATATCGCATTAAAAAAAATAATAAATATATTATATATTTATTTCGACTAAATATATAATATACCTATATAACACACGTTTAATCACTTAATTGAATTACACGGTTAACTGATACGTTATCGCTAACTACGGAATAAATTCAGGACGTATGAACTTCATCGTGTGTTACAAAGCCGCGTTGCCCGCTGCAAAATGCGCTACGATCGGATTTTTCTGACGCGCCAAAAAACATGTTTTCGACGTCGAACAGATGGTGCGACAGTATATTTCAGCGGTGGAGATATTAAAACCTGACTCGACTGTATATTACCGTTGTATAGGTCAACGGTAATATACAGTCGGGTCAGGTATGGTGACGAAAACTATGCGTTGAAAAACTTCGCTGGAATCTTCGACAGTAAACGCGAAGATCTCCGCGCGTGTCTAACGAGCAATGGATAATGTGTTCTCTATTTTCGTACTTTTTTCCGTTCTTGGAACCAGGGCACTGAAACGTGTAAGGCGATCGCTGTTCTTTTTACAGTCAACGGTCGAGGGCTACGTATTCTTTCATAATATTATAAGAGCTATAAGATATCGTATTACTTAAATACAGCGAAGTTGTATATTTAGGTTATTCGCTAGCGAACCGCGCCGGCGGCTCCGCCCGGCGGCGGCACGGCGCAGCGACGCGATTTGTCTAAGAATAGGAGAATTTAAAACGCATATGTTTTTCTAATAGGGATTTTAAATAATGCCTAAAAGTACAATTCCATATTATTAGGTTAGCAAAGATACGAAGACCGTATTTCAAAATAATTGCTTAGAAATATCAGTTTGTCTATTTGAACTATGCAGTTGTATTTATTAGTCTCTTTATAATGGCGGCTATAATTATTATTGATAGATACCATTGAATACTGATTGAATGTTAAGATTTTTTTTTTAATTGCACGCACCTAATAATTCTTTCAAACAAAAGAAAATGACATATATTTTGCTAATATATTTATTTTCATATTTTAAAACTTTTGCATTAATTTTAATTTTACATGCTTGGCGTTAGACGTCTGCAAATCTTATTTCAGATTGAAGATTTCGAACTTTAAACTCTCCTTCAGGTGGGCAAGTGAATTAATTCGGCGTAATGAAGAATTGTAGTTGTAACTCATTATTGCATCTTTTAAATTAACTGTCATCCGAAAATGATACTGCTAAATAATGACGTCAATGCTCAGCAATAAATTTAGATACCGGTGAATTATGTTTTTAAAGAAAAGTAATCAAAACTATGTTTTATAGTTTATATAACTTCATTGTTTTTTTTTTCAATTCATTTATTTTATTCCCACGTCTTTTCATCTTACCATTAGCTTATAAGTTTTGCTTGATCCAACAGCAGAGAGCTTTAGAATTTATAGTCGTCGGTATAAATTATATTGTAGTTATATTAATCTAACCCATATGTGGGCAACTGCCGGCCCGCTATGAGATCTGAACCGGCCCGCAAGACATTTAGAAAAATTTCATGTCTGATATCTATCGCTAAAAATTATAAACACTACTTTAAAATGCACTACTTTTGAACGCGGTCCGCGATCCTACCCATAAATAAATTTTGTTTTTTTTTATTATTTTGAAATGAAAACATTACCAATATCATTAATAAATATTAATAGATATTGTATGTGGATTTTGTTGATTTTTTTAACGCTGTCGTATATCAATGAAAATATTCTGTAACACACGATTTACATAATTACAATTACTTATCGCCTTAAAATAGTGATCTAAGAATTGTTAGGTATAGCAAATTCTTTGTGTAAGATATTGTCAGAAATCGAATTTTTAGAGTAAAATAAAAAATTTATTATAATTTTCCATCGTTTGCTCAAAAAGTTAACATATGCCTAACCAAACTAAATCTAATTCTACGAGTAGAATTAATAAAACCTAACAAACATCACGTCTTTACTTTTAGAATTACGTTTATTTAGACCAGCAAGCGAAAGACAAATCCATTCGCCATCATATAGCGGTTTTAACCAAAACGAAACGATAAAATCATCGATAAAACAATTCGGGGAAAAGCTAAGAAGCGATGTTTTCCATATCTCTAACGACAAAAGGTATAAAAGAACCAACAAACTTTTGATAAAAAATAAAATAAAATCGGTTCATTTTATGAAACGGCCTTTATATATAAAAATCTTTTTTTTTTAATTTTTTTTAATATTATTTATTTCACCCATACTTCAGAGCTTATGATTCCGTGATAAGGTAGCGAGAGTTCATTTACTACAAGAACTTAGTTACTACAAGTTAAATATGCTGCTTGTAATTACGTCTACATCGTCGCTAGCCATATTATACATGTTGCGGACTTTTTATTTTACAAATGCCCATCGTCTACAGACATATCGCTAAATGTCCGAATTGAAATGATCGGATCGCAGCATAAGTGCTATCATCAATTATACCGCCTTTTCTACAGTAGATGCCTATCTTTCATGATGTATTTATATTAGTGAAAGTAGATTATTGGTAGGTAACTTAGCAACTTTTTGTTGTTAAGTTGCCTACTGTTTTGTTTTTTAACTTTTACAGAAAATCAAATCGATGGATCGATAACTGTTATTACGAATATAATGAATATAATCTTAGAAATAAAATAATAGCTTTCTAGGTTACCTACCAAAATTGATAAAACTGGACGTATCGTGTTGATCATAAGCCCTTTTCTTATAATTTCTATTATACGTTTAAAAATCGTATGTACGGCGAAATACCTATCAAATGCGAATTTCATATTAATTATAATATTCATTAAAAAAGAGAGAATTAGGTACATGTAAAACCACATAGCAAAAAAAAAAATTTTAATTGCATAGAGTAATGGAGATTTTCATTAAAAAAAATTTAAAATTTTTAGTCTTACTTAAAATAATCAATCAACGTGATAGTATAAAATAGCTGGGCTGAGCATTTAAAATTAACGAAGGTGCGGTTAACTAAAAAGTAAATTTGATAATTGAGAACATTAAACTCAAATCGTATAGGTTATTCATTAGTTGAATATAGCTTATGCATACGTATATTTATGTAAATAGGGATATTTTTATACGAAATTAGGTTCTAGTGACATTATAAACCAAGTATTACTTAATTACTGTAGGGTTTAATTTTTAATAAAGCGTGTTTTTGTTAAAATACTTATAAGCAATAATAAAATACCCATAGCTCGATTCGCAGTATGTAATAAATACACTTAAGTAAATATTGAATTTATAGTTCTTTTGGATTTTCCATTTCATAAATGAACATAGATATTCACGTATTTTTTATTAATAAACACTGTTTTTATTTTGAATACTAATATTTAAAGTACAGTTACTTACAAAAATGCTAAAGTCTCAATCCGTAGATGACGTGACGTCAAAGCACATCAAATTCCAGACATGTCCACGATCATTTGACACTTTAACACAAATTTTTTTTAATGTATTCAAAAAATTGTACGTACTCCTATTACACTATCACAATACAACAACTTAGTTAAATCTTGTCATTTTATAGAAAAAATAAACCTTATAAACTAAATCTCGAATTTTTCGAACGTCCCCATCTGCTTAAGAACGTGTATACTTTCACCTAAACAAGGGGAGAGACTGCCGAACGGCGGTTGAACGAAGGGCGGTGCGCCACACCCCTAAACCCCACCCCGTATGCCCGCCCTCGTCCGGCGCACGGCCCGGCGCACGGCGCGACGCGGCCGTCTCGCTCGCACCCCCCACTCGGCCATCGATCGCGCCGCCGACGCCTGCAATAGGCCGCCGCTAACACAATTACAAGAGGTGTATCTCGTACATTAGATTTGAAACTATTTTCGTGTTTGTGGCCACGACGCGGCGTTGCGTTCGCAGATAATTAGCCGCTTAGGCGCTGCGATTTATCGCGATTTGAGCTTACAAATTAATTAGGCGGCCGTTTTGAAGCGCTTTTCTTCGCAAATGTACCGGGTTAAGTGTACCTATCCTTAGCCGTGCATTGGCGGTACGAGAAACTATCGGATAGTCTTTTGTTGCCATGTTTAAATGGCATGATAGACAGATAAATCCTTAATCCGACGCTTTATTTTATTTTGTCATTTATTTATTTTGTTTAGCCTTTATGAATATTGAAAAATAATTTTGACGCTCAAAGAACAGTTTCAGTGTCTGTCTGTCTATTAGTCTGGCTATCACATCAATATGTTACTTCAGAATTCTAGCATTAATCTGGCTTTGCGATAATTAATTGCTATAATTTTACGTTAATATAATTAGTAAGTACATTATAAATAGTAATATAACATATTCTTGATTGACGGAATAAATTCGTCTTTTTTTTGTGCGTCACACAACACGTCTAACCGTGAACAGAGCTTTAGTTTTTGCCCCTGTTTGCCTAAATTGAATTGTACAAGAAATCTTGTTCGAATATTATGTCGAATTGATTCTTTGTTCATTAAAAATATTTAGCTTAAATGTTTTTTTTAAATACTCATTTTATTAATTAGAACAAAGAAGAGAGTAATAGCACGACAATTTTTATGTAGATTACGTATCTAATTATGCATTATTTTAATATTGTTAATAGAACATTTTGGTTTGGAATATTAATAAAAAAAATCATATACGACGTTTTAGGTACGTAACTATTAATACATAATATATATATATATATATATTTGTAAATGTTTTTAAGTTTCAGTGTAGGTACGCCTACGTTAGCCTACTTTAAAACTTACCTTACCAAGTTTTATTATTTTATAAAATGATTACACATGATTTTGGACAGTTTAAGTAATAGAGTTTTATGCAAAACTATACTTCCCATACGCGGCTTCGCCCGTGGATATAAAATGTATTCCTTCATGTTTTATATTGATTGATATTGCTATGAATCTAGTCTCGTTTTCGCTTTCAATTCTAGTCCCGATAAATTGTACAAAAACTCGCGCCTATTTTAATGTGAAGTTGCGTCAAAATTTCCTATCAATAAACCAACTACTTATTCAATTTTGCTACCAAGGACATGCAGAGGCTCAATTTTGATATATAAGGGATGTCTGTGATTCATTCACTTGTCTAAATCAATTCGTTTGTAGACGAGTACAGCGATATAGAAGATGAAGGTAAGACGGGGTGGCAGGTCTTAGAAAGACTTCTAATTGGCCAATCAAAATCGGTTTAACGCGTGACGATGCTGCTGCATCTTGACGGCTGCGGACCATTCGCACGCGACACGTTCTATTTAGGGTTCTGCAGTCGACAAGGAACCCTTATAGTTTCGTCATGTCTGTCCGTGACTTATCTCAGAGCTCTTAGCACTAGAAAACCGCAACTTAGCATGGATATACCTACATATCAATCATACCAACAAAGTGGTAGAACAAAATCTAAAAAATTTTTTTTTTTGGATACACCCCCATGCATAACGTGAGGATGAACTTTTTCTCGTCTATTCCATGGTGTGGGGCATGGTTGGATAGGTTGTTCAAAAATCGACAAAGCGTTGAAAAATTTTGGATATGTGAAAACTATTTTTCGATTCAGGGATCTGTCTTTAAGATATTAAGCTTAAAAGGACTAGATCATTTTTGTTAGAGTCAAGTGTCCCCTTCAGTCAACTAAATGCTTATTTTAGATATGTGAAAAAAATCATGACAATAGTATATATTACAAAGTTAGAAGGAAAACTATCACAGCTAAGGAGGCTTTACAAGTCAGAGTAATAGTTGACCAACTCACGAAACATACTTGAAAAAGTTAAAAGCAAAATTTCGTACAAACTCCATTGAAAATTACTTAGATGAAGTTGTTAACCGTTAAACGGCGCACTCAATTAATATTTATGCTCATAGTATCAAACAAAAGGCCCTTCCTAAGTCCGGATATTATGACGGACAACTACGGAACCCCAGACTGTGCGTGGCCCGACGCGAACTTTGCCATTTTTTTTTTGTTGATGAGGCTGAACCGTCATTTGGCAGTTCGCATCTTATCTTTCTTACCCACCTGCAAACCGACGCGACTGGTTCACTATACTTTATTGATGTTGTCGGGGTCTAAGCTCGTCCCGTTTGCCACTACAGCATATACTATACCACAATCTCTTCATTTCTTATCGCTGATCCAGCGCAGGCCGGAGCCTGCCGGCGATTGCGGCCGTCGATGAGATGATCGCGCCCGTATCTTAAGGCTAACATGCTCTCAGAGTTGCGTTAGCGACTATTTTTCAGGGTTCCGTACCTCGAAAAAGAAATGGAACCCTTATAAGATCACCCCGTTGTCCGTCTGCCTGTGACGGTCTATTTTTCTCGTGGACGCGTGGAGGTATCAAGTTGAAATCAATACCGAATACTTAGATCTGGAGTCTCTTGGGGCTGTAAAAAAAATCTAGGTTATAAATCAACGTAATCAAAAAATTTGGTCTAAATACGGCCACTTATGCGTTATGCTATGAAAGTCGCAAGTAAATCGAAACTTATAGGGTACCTCCCATTATCTAAAGTTACGAAATTTAGTAAGAAAAAAAGTTTGACAACATAAAAAAAGAAAAAAATTGTAAATTCGTTAATTTATAGTTATATCATAAACGTTAACTTTCTTGGAATATGAACTGTGATGTAGATCAATATAGGGTTCATCATTTTTTAACTTCCCGCTATGAAAACTTAAGATTTCTAAAAGTTCGAATATTTTAAGAAAAAACACGTAAAACTTTTAAACAAAAACAAAAGTTTCGGAAAATTTTGACACCAATATCTCGCAAATATCGGTATCGTAAACAAACAAAATGCATCGAGACTCTTGATGGATGAAATATCTACATACATAAATGAGTTTGTACGGAACCTTTGGGGTGCGAGTCCTATTCGTACTCGCTCTTTTTTTATTTAAATTATAAAGGTCAATGCTCAATGCGACCGCCGTGTTCAAGACTCCAACCCGGGATATTCTGATTAGAATGCGATGCTTTTGAACCAACAAACCACCGTTCAATGTACAATACCTACGAGTCTAATGGAAAATAACTATAGAACAAGAATTTAAAATAAACGGTAATATATCTATCGGGAAGAGGTAAAATCGGTCAAGCTGGCAGGCGGACTGCCGCATGTAAGGTTCCGTACTAATAAAAGAGATGGCATGAAACATGCAAACGCACTAAGTTTAAATCAATAAGGCATCGTACTCTATTGTATGGGGTGTTAATGCGCGGAAATCCTTAATTAGACGCTTGCCTGCAACATGCATTAACATGCAGCATGCAACCCGCTGCTGACACTCGAATGTGTTCTTCCAATACGAGTCCCTATTCAAAGATTTAAATTGAATCCAAAGAATTAGAGATGATTGTTAGATATCTAGCACCTAAGCAAGTGTTAGTATTTTATTTATCTTAATTCGCTTAATACTTATGCCGTTATTTCTACGTATGTTTCGTGCTAGATCAGCACGTCTTCAAGAAAATGCAGACGGTCACATCCGCCAGACTTTCAGTTAAACAACTGACGGATGCGCTCCCAACGACCTCACGTGACCTGCTATCAGGCAATGAGTAATTCGTCAAAAGATGACAAAAGCCCCTCTACCGGCAGTCACAGAGCACCATCAATAGACACCCTTGTCAATTGTTACAGACTAATCATCACCAACCATTACCCAAATAGTTACAGGCAAACGTCCAACAATGGCGATTTATAAATGTTAATTTCGTTATTGAGCATATTATTGTCATCTTTGTGTTTTCAAATTTCAAAATATTCCAAATACTTAAACGTACCTAAAATCCCTTCTCACACGCATTACAATATCAAACTTGTGATCGTTATTGAGTTTATGATCGGTTTCTATCAAATGTTTGGCAAAATGAGATATATCTACTTTATTTTTTTTCTAAAGCCGAAATACGTTCTTTGTATCCCGTTTTAAAACAACGTCCAGTGTGTCCTATACATATATATGTACTTACATTCATCACAAGTTAAATCTGTTTTAAAGGCTGTACAAATATTGCTTAATTTTTTTTGAAATTTTATCCGAAATTGTATAATACCATAAACATATATTTTTATGTTGGATAGATACTGTTCTTAATAAAACTTTTTTGCTTTTTATTGATGAATCCATGAATACATTTTTTATTGCATCTATTCGGTAATGCTATATTGTAAACGGTGTTTAATTCTAATGAGAAGTCATGATAATTAGGGGGTACAGTGAATATCCTCTGTATCATAGATTTGTAAGCCGCCAATTAATGTTGCCATTGTGACAAGAAGTAATAGATTTTGTAGTATTTCTGCTAGTGGGTTTTCGGTATACTTTAAATTAATATTTTTTTTTCTACTAATAATGAGATTCAATAAATTCAATTAATTACTTATTTCTTTTTCGATTTTAAGCCGGATTTTAGTACCTGTGTATAAAAAATAAATGATTTTAATATAATTCCAATTCTGTCAAATTATCTAGCCAGCATGTAATTATATAGTCTACATATCTAAAATAATACAGGAAATTACTATTATTTATTACCTATATATTTATTTTCAAACTCATCCATAAAAAAATCTGCCATTAATGGACTTACAGGTGAGCCCGTAGCTACTAAACCTTCCTTTTGCATGTAAAATTGATCATTATAAAGAAAATAATTTTGTGTCATGCATAATTTATATCATAAAAATTTAGAAGATGCCAAATTTTGCTTGACTTCTGCAATTTTTGGAATTCATTTTCATTATCAATTATATTATTATTTTTATTGTTATAATCAGTTTTGTGCATCAACACTATTGCATTTCCCTTACCGGCTTTACTAATAAATCCTCGTTTATTAATTTTTGTTTTAAGTATAATAACGTCTTACAATCCACATATATACATAGTTCGAAACGATACTACGGTTATTCTATTTTAATTAACATAAATTATTGTATTTTATGTATTCGATAGATTTACTTTTATGCAATGCTCTTGCAGTATCTATCGCTAGTATTTCCCTACACGTTTTGTCTTTCGAATTTTTTATCAAATTATATTAAAATCCAGTATTAGAATCTAGTTCGCGTCCTTGAGGACAGAGGGAGGAAAATAATTTAAACAGATTTTGTTCAACATAACTTTATTTGGATTTATTTACTCATAAACTGCCATCTAACGGTAGAAAGCTGATATTAGGACGGTAGACTTTTTTTTAATATAACTTTTTAGCTAAAGTTCTCCTGATTGAGAAAGAACAAAAGTGTATATGATTATTTTGGATTGACTCTAAAAATAACTAATATACGAGCGCCTTAAGCTATACAGGAGACTCCCACATAAAACCGACATCAAATTTCAGTAGTGTTTTCTAAATTACTCGTAGAAAACTTGGTTTTATTCCTAATACAAGAATGAAATAATAAATAAATTCGTGATTTATTTACAAATTCATTTTCACTCGATTTTCATTTTATTTCCACCCTATATTATCATGCCTAATTTACATTTATATTTCATAAGAACATTTTCACTGACAATTTGCAAATCTAAATGTTGGTAATACCAACACCTCTTTGTTAAAATCGAACGGCCACTTTTTTAAATTAATTTTTAAAAATGTAGAAGACTATATTAATATTGTCTTCTACATTATAACATTTTCTACATTTTACAAAAGTCAATTATATCTTTATAATTAATTATAAAGATATAATTGACTTTTGTAGAACTAATGTCATATGCATCGCAATCCGGTCATAAAACTTTATGTAATCAAATAATAAATAACTCATCGCCTCTATTATGCAATAAATACAGTTATAATAATCAGACCGTAAAATAAATATAATAGTAATTATATAAAAAAATATTAGGACACAGTAACTAATTTATTTGGGAACTTGGATAATATTTATGAAAAAACTGGCCAAGAGCATGTCAAACCATATTCAGAGTTCGAAACATATTTGTAGGGTCCCGTTAGCGTTATTACAAAAAATGCACTATAAATGAAAAAAATACGTTGTTACATATTTTTTCAGATTTCCTGAACAAAGTAGGTACAAGAACTTAACTCGCGTTACTTTAAGTGTGTTAAAATACAATTAAAACACTTATTAGTCTCAAAATGTAAAAATACGATTGTGAAAAAGTGCACTAGCAAAAGAGCGTATCTTCATGGCACTTACGTCCTTTTGTTGAGAAGCGCAGGTTTTCGGCAATAATTCAAAAACGATAATATCCGATCATGTTCAAAATAATTTTGGTTTAAATATTTATTAAGCGTTACCTTTGTAATTTTTTTTAGCGTTTTTTTTTTATATTCAGTTTAAAAATTAAGAGGCTGGGGACACAATGTTATTTTCGAAAATATTCACTTAATCAAAAAAATTGTCTATGAATGAACCTTAGTCTGTTTAAAAGAACTGCCAAAATATGTGCCACACGTTGATTAATTATTACTGATTTTTTTTTATTTTGTTACACGTATGTAGTGCCCCCCCTCCTCTTACAAATCATACATATTTAACTATCCAATTAAGTAGCGGTTTATACAATACAGCTAAACTCGGAATTTCATCAATATACATCTTGTAGTTTTTGTGTAAAATCTCTGTGACGTACGGACGGACGGACAGACAGAAATGACGAAAATATAAGGGTTCTATTTTTGCCAATTTGGCACTATAACCCTAAAAAAGTAATATGGGAGGTCTTTATAGTGTAATAGAAACCAAAATAATCTTTTTTAAAGTTTTTGTCAGTCTATGTATGCTTGTTCGTTCGCAAATACACAACTGTATGGAATTGAATGCTGTTTTACCAGGTCTGTTGCTGCAGGTCTAACTTAACACGACATACGTTTCATGCTGATATACCGTCTAGAAGCCGAGTTGCATGCAAAACTCTCTTAAACTTAGAGCTATGACTCCATGTAGGTAATTATTTTTGGAATTTCGTGTGTGTACGTCTACATCGCATCATATTATCTCAATATTACAACTTTAAAAATCGGGACCACGATTGAGATCATGATGGACACCGTCGGTCGATAAGGATCCATTTTACGTCCACGCGGGCGGCGCTGGGCGCGCAAGCTAGCCGTTAATAAGATAATAACTCGTCGTATGCGGGAGTGCGGCCGCGGGCGACGAAGCTAATTTGCACGCTGCCGGCTGCCGTTTCCTTCCTTTTGGAGGCTTATCCGCATCCTCTTCGGCAGCGTGGGGGAGGTTCTCCCGTTCGCAGGGGATCCCGTGTTCAGTTTCCTGCATGTACCGCCGTAGAAACGAGCTCTGCCAGTCGGTCGACGTGTAAGTTAGCTGACCGCTTTGGACGCGCTCGATCGCAGTTGGATGAAATCCTTATCTCCAGGGCCGGATCTACCATATGGCTTTTTGGGCTTCAGCCCAGGGCCCCGTGGATTCAAGGGACCCCCCGAAGTCAAGTCAAAGTCAAAAATAGATGATACGCGAAAAAATAGGTGAGCCCCTAAATAGTATTGGGCCAGGGCCCCCTTAACTCACAGTCCAGCCCTGCTTATCTCGATGTTGAAGCATAGGAAAGGTACTTGATAATTTACAAGTTAAGAGATTGTGTAGGCGGAAGTGATCAAATTAAAGGAACTCAACTTTAAATTCATTTCAAATATGCAATATTTTGCATTTTCCGACTTGCATATGTAAGATGTATAACAAATCGACCGATTGTGCCCATCACGATTTCGATGCCGGTCTTGCTCTCGTTGCGTTCTTTGAAATTGTCATAATAAGACAATATATCGCGACATAAACGTACAAACATGAAATTCTAAAAACAATTTTCTGTATTCAATTACAGTTTCCAGTTTAAGAGAGTTTTGCACATAATACGAATTACAGACGGTGTATCAAGAGGTAACATATGTCGTGTTTTTTTTTTTTAAGTTAGACCTCCAGGTACACACCTATTAAAACAGCATTCAATTTTGCGCAGTAGTACATTTTCGTGATTTGCGAACAAACAAACATACAGAGACAGACATAAACTCTAAAAAAATATTATTCTTATTTCTATAACATTTTAAAGATCTCCCCTAATTAGATGATAAATTGCGTTGGAATTCTCATATTTCCAGATTGGCGGAAAGGCTTAGATCTGCAATATATGCAGTGAAAATAATTCAACGACATACCAATGAAAGCAGCGCAGGACTACTTTATTTCAGCTCTTTTTTTTTCAGTCTCATGACATGGATTTTCGTTATGGAGTCACGCAGCCGATGTTAACACAATTTACGTGCTGCAGTAATGAGCTATATTCGTCCTGTTTATGATGGCATCTCTCAGAGAAAAATTTAAGGAAATTAATATTTTAAATTTAGCATCACAATACATACCTATACGAAAACATGGTATATGTTAAGAGAAATATAGTATCTATCCAAAAAATGAGCGACATACGTAACATTAACACTAGACACGAGAACGATCTTGCTGCTAACAAAACCCGTCTAAGCAAATTTAGTAAATCATTTAAGGGGCAACGTAATTTTATAATAAGATTTTCGTTAAACAGAAGTTATGTGGAAACGCCTATTATACAGCGTCTGAATATCTTAAGGAAAAAAACCCATGGGATTGGAGTGCTTGGCTATCAAGTGTTCCTTCATGTTATTTCTAAGTGTTGTACTAAATTATTGATTACTCAGCATTTGGAATGGATGGTGATGTCAATATCGGAAACAATCGTTAATGATACATTATATTTCAAATGTAATGTCTATTACCTACGAAATAAAGTTATTTTTGATTAATTTTTTAGCAACAATTTCATCGAAAAGTACTGAAATCTAGGATAAAACAGCATTTTTTTTTTTATTTGTCATCGTTGTTTAATCAGATTTATCTTAAAGACTATTTGCTCTACGGTTTTGACTTACGTAGTTTTTTTTTTTTAGAAAATAAATTCTCTACGAACATACTCAATATCATTTTGCTATAAAATTATTCGATTACGTGAAATAACCACTAATTTTACAGAAAAAACATAACATTTGAGAAAAAATAGGCTTTCGATTTTTATCGGCCGGAGCCATTTATGAAGACATTATATAAAGCAAAGATTACTCAGTGATTTCCACAAACTGATAATTGAATATCGCGAAATGCCGCGAATCTACAGGTAATTGAAAAAAAAATACGTGTTTAAGCGGATGGGGAAAATTTGAAATTCGCTCAATTAAATATGGCGAATTGCCGTCAATCTACGTATATTTGAAAAAAATAATTTACACGTTTAAAGAAAATTTCAAATTTATTCAGCGAATATTTAAAATTAAAACATAATCAAAAGTTCGTTTTTGGTGTGAATTGTATTTATACGTCAAGTCATATGATTTCATGCATATTTTTGTTGTTTTATATCCTTGAACGCCCCCTTCCTTTTTCTACCGGTACTAAAACTGAGGTACGCCTTTGAGCATCTAAAATACCTATATATATCTTCAACGCCCCGTCGAGGGGTATTAAATATATAATACATACGCAATTAGAATGAATAATTACCATTGTGTACCATGTAATTATACATGTGTACCTACAAGGGGGCGTTTCTAAATACAGAAAATACAATCAAATACAGCTAAGTAATTTCTATATTATCTGTCTATTATTACGTATTTCATTTCCAAAATAATGGGATTTTTTCCAGAATTTCTTTTAAAAATATGTCTGTTATCATGAAACATTTTAATGTCTATTTGTTATTTATGAGATTACACAAGCACTGCATTTTATTTCCATAACAGATGTCGCTTACAAGAAAGCTTTTCGATTTCCAATAGAGGTAAATAGAAATTGAACTCTTCAATAAATAAAAAATACTTGTAGCGGCACAGGAAATACAGTACAAAAATTATAAAGCTTAAAATTATAGAATGCTTCGTAATTTTAAGAAATTTATTTAACTTACTACATAAGCACCATCTGTTGGAGGCCGGTGACCTTGTTATACTGCTCCTAGATGGCAGGGCTGATATTCTATAGCCATATGGCACCAATTACTGTGCTATTTAATTTTATAAGTGACAATCCACTTTTTTTCGAATAACTAATAGATTTCTAAGTACAAATACTTACCTATGAAAAGTAATTTTATCAATTTTGAAACATTCCCTTGTTAAATTTCTTAAGGCACAGGACGACGTTGTAACACAGATCACACCAGTGTAACGTATCGCTAGCTTCGGTTGTACCCAATAAGTTAACAAATTAAAAATCACATTGTTTGAGATGCTGTTTTTTGAATAACTACCTTTTGTGGATCAAATTTATGGATCAATTAATTATAATAAAAAAAAGGAGTTGGATTAGCGTGTCATTTTCGGTATTTTGTCAAAGAATTAGGAGAAATTTCATTTGAGATGCATTGCTAACTTCTAAATAAAATTGCTTTATTTTATTTAATAATGAGTCTTTGTAGTGGTATAATGATTTAATGAATTTCTAATATTGGAAGAGACTTAACATCAGAAAAATTTTACTGACTGAAGACGGCATATTTACTAAGTTCTAAATAGGTTTTCTTACAAACTTACAACATACAGATCAAGTGGCCTTTCGTTTTTGATTTTATGTAGAAAATCATACAAAATACCATTTTTTTCAACTAAAAATGATTTGGTCCACAATAAATTTAATTTTTTTTATTTAGCCTATTTATGAAATACTAAACACACCTACATGTTTCTATAAAATCAAGACGAAGTCATTTTGTGTCCATGTATCGATGATATATCACAGAAATATTTGACATACCACATGCTTTTAAATACCTATCTATTTCAATGCACTGTCACTCCATCTATTGATAATAAAGTTAGTTGTTGTCGAGCTATGAATGCATTTTTATATTTCATCCAAATGAAAAAGACACATTTTCAAAATATCTTTATTTTTTTTCCTTACAACAGCAGTATAAAACATTTCTATAATGTAGAAATTAAAATGCTTCAACCAGTATTCTCTACAAAAAAAAATGTAGTCTTTCACAGGTAAATCATAAGCATGGGAGAAATCAACTTACTACTTACTATATATACAATTTTTCCTTCACTATTGAGATTACGATAGGAAATAAAAAAAAATTGTTACAAAATTTTTAAAATCGGAAACCGTATTAAAAATAAGCAAAGCAAAAAAAAAACACGACTTTCGATAAATCCATATATGAGTGAACTAAACGTAGCATTAATAAAAAAGAACTCTGACAAATAAGTGAGATGGGAGATTGTGATTTATCGAAAGAAATAGATTTCATTAAATCTCATTATCTTTTTTTCTTTAGGAGAAGCTTGTACGCCACTAGAACATGTTCGGTTCTTATTTGTCGATGAAAAAACTACAGAGTGTATCCAAACATCAGATTTATTTATTGTTTCATAAATAAACTGCCATATTTTTTCACAGTATTACGGCTACATTTGTTCGTGGTAGACTGGAATAAATTATCATAGCTGTTGACAATAAAATATAAATGATTAAGTATATGACTACCATCGCTCAGTTGCAATGTCTTGGCAGAGGCGAGAGGACAAGGGTAATGAGAGGAGATAATCACAAGAAAATTGTGCTATTAAACTGACTTGAGAGCATCCACAAGGGACTAATCATTTGACTACCAATAGAGATGTGAGACTAACATCTGACGACGCTATGTAATCGTTTTCGGCTTGTTTGAATATCTATTTTTAATCTACTCCAATGTGATACCATCAATTGAAGTGTGAGCAAAAAAAAAAATGAAGACAACAATTTCAACGTCATATAATATCACAATAAAAATAGAACACGATCCCATTCTATGTCAATTTTTAGGTTGGCTCCAAACTGCGAGCGCCACCATCGGCGACCACGCAAATCACGAAGCTCACGCCTCATAGATCATATTGATTTCTTTGTCGACACATTGTGCCATTTCTACTTTTATGTTTAATCTTTACCAGTCACATGTAAATAATTTGTAACGTATAAATTATAGGGTCTTATCGGTTAAAACTGATAATAATTTTATTTGTGTCAAATAACTCGTATGATACTTCAGTACTATCGATATTAGTGACAATGTTTCCACGACGACAATACATAAAGCATTTCAAATAGACAGAGTAATATACTATACAATACAATTGCAACACTTTGGATACTCGCGAGTAAGACATTCAAAAACGAAAACTCGTTTCGTTTTAATTCGTCATATTCTGACTAAATTTCAAATTAAACGACTTTACGCGTCATCGTTTACAATCGTAAATCCTAATTGGTGTACAACATTGGCATATCGGGCAAATCGTTTTCACGTAAATGTCAACTTCCAACGATTCGAATGTAACTTGAAAATATGACGGTGGTTTTTAAACATACGGATTCATACTTATGTAAAATTTGCTACATAAATGATCAATAGTGAAACACATTCCCCAATATTATACAGTGTACACTTATTACGGCTAGAGGATTCTTTGACATAATAAATAAATTATAAATACAAGATGAGCGTCCATTCAGCTCAATTAGCATAAAAACGGCGATTTGGCACTTATAAATCTCGTTTCTTAAATTAACAAAAAGGTAGTCATATATAAATAATACAGAGTATTTTAATTTCTGTATAAGTTGTACCAAAATATTGTAACACAGTTCTAAAATTATATATAAGCCTAAGTAATGAGGAAATCAATACATTTTTCTAAATACATTTAGATTATTAGAAAATAACTAGTTACATGAATATTAAGATTGATTTTGGGTGCATTTCAAATTAATTAAAAACAATAATTCGTTTTGAGATTATAATAAATTTTAAAAATTACAGCAAATCGATTTTAAAAATTTTATTGTATCTATTTGATCGGATGACTACTATTTCCTTTTTATTTGTCTAAGCGCCACGATTTTCGGCCGTTAATTAAATTAATATAAAACACAAGCGTTAAGCATCTTAATAACGAATGGTAGGTAGACTTAAATAAAATTATTTACAAGTTTAGTGGATATACAACTAACACAACGGAGCAAAATAATCTATTTATACAACTATATCTAATTTTTTTTGTACAATTAATAATAATGTATGGGCATTATCATGTGGACAGCAAACGATACAAGTGTTAGAGACATCATTTCACTATCAATGTGTACAAATTGCCCAGTAAAAAATTGACGAAAGCTTCTAACAGCATGTATTCTTTAAATTCGTTTCGCATGTTAGATAAGCTACACATAATTCGTTGAAGTAGAAAAAGTAGAATAATGATGTAACTAAAGTTATCCTATGAGATGTTCTCGGAGCTTGGAGTATTCACCATGTTTATTTCGACTTACGTGAAAAAGAAAAAAGTTTAAAGGGAAAGATTAAAGCACACAAAATGGAATGACAAACACAGACACGCATTGAGGAATCCATAATTCTTTCAGACTTGAATCAATGAAATATTTTTCTCTTCATGTTCATCAAATTTGGAACTTTTAATACCACAGAATTGTACCGCTTCCGAGACTAAAATCACGGTATTAACAGGATGTCTCTTACAAACTAACACGTAATTTATGTACTTTTGGTTGAAATCAATGAGTTAATACAAACTAGAGTTACATACATAATTTACTTACAGAATCGCTAAGAGATAAGGTACAATGTGAGTACATTCATTGAGTGACACAAAATGTAAAACAAAATATATGGAATTTTTTTTAGATGCTGTTCCGTTTTAAATGATATATTTGCATTTGGTAAACTCCCATAAAACTTTTTAATTACTTAATGCGATTCCCAAAATATAAACGATAAATTATAACTAAATAAAATGGCCACTTCCATTGGTAAAAATGACTTATATGATTTCATACATGCATCAATTGACAATATTTTGATCATTGTTAGCTTTCAATGCACGCAATATTCGATATATGTATATCTCTTTCTCAAAGTAGAATTTGCAATTGCATAGATTCAAATCAAATAGGTAACTTATTCCTTTTTACAAACTTGAAAAATTTAATTTAAAAGAGTATGGACACAAATGTATAGTTAAATGGCAAGTACATATTGTTTTAAAATACACATAAGTGCCTATATAGTTCTAAGTTTCAATTGTTACCATTGAAAGTTGTAAATCAGGAATATCTGAAATTGTATATAGATTTTGTTTAAAATAATTTGGATATTTATAAAACTGCTACTTTAAGTTGTTGCAGATTTCAAAACATATGCTTCAAATAGTTGAGCGACACAAACGATATTAATGATTTTGGAGGCTAATAAACTGCAAAATATATATCTTAGAGGAAAAATCGCTTAAAACTTTTAGCATATATTTAAATATTTATCAATGACATCCCCAGACTGGACTGCATGAAAAAAAAAATTGTCACCTCTGAATTATATGTTTAAAGTAATTCTGTAAATAATTTATTAAAATAGAATATTTTTAATAAATTCTTCACATTATTATGGGGTAGTTTCTGTAAGACCCCTTCTTGTACAATTTCATCAGAATCATCAAAAATTTTCAAGTTATAAGGCTGTGTGGCGTAAGTACTGATAAACTGATGGATGACAGAATGAAAATATAAGCATTTCTTTTTGCCTTTGGTTACAGAATCTTTAAAATAAACAGAAACATATTTCTGTATTATACTGTACTATGCAGTGGCAAAATTTTGGTAGTAGAGAAAGAGAGAAATGTTAGTTACAATTTATTCAGACGACTTTTGAAATAGAAAATTTAAATGGGCTTTCAAGAAAGTGGCCACTCTATACATCTGCTCGAATACATATTTTGAATCATGTCTTTGTTTTCTTACAACACATTAAAAGAACACACATGTAGGATTAATCGGGTTAATTAATTTTTACTCAATTGAATATACTATCATACTCCAATTGTTATCACTAAAACAACAACAAAATCATACATATTGCACCGCCCTCGACATACTATATTTTTTGAACTAGTTCATGTATATCAGTACAACATATTTTGTAAGAAAAACAAAATTCCTAATCAAATGTTCCCGTTGGGAAGAGAACAGCGATTTTTTACAGATTCATAAGTATAATACTACAAGAATCCACTTTCATAAAATCACAAAAAAATATATTTTGAAAATCACATAAATATTTTGCCAACTACCACATCACTTTTTTTAATAAACTTCGACAAATTTACGAATTATCGACGTAAACCATCTCAAAACGACGAACGCGAATGGTGAACGCAAAAAAATCTACAACACAAATTCATTACTTACAAACACATATATCGATTACGGCGTAGAGGGAGTAATAGATCACCATGTGTCAAGGTTGGTTCTTCTCCACTCTCGCGTCTTCCGTTTTCTGCTTCTCCTGCTTCAACTGGCTGAGCTTCTTCTTAACGTCCAGAAGCATCTGCTCGAAGGACATGTCTTCGCGGGCGTCGGCGCGCGACTCGCGGTCACCAGTATAGCCGCATTCGCTGTATTCCGCCTCCAAGCCGTCTGAGGAATTATGGAGTGGATGGGATATTAAAGAAAATTGGAACCTATAACAGTAGCAAGCAGCGCTCCAAAACGAATTTAAAAACAGAAGAATTCGCGGTACTCAAATTAGATGGGGTGCGAAGTAGAGTGTTCACAGAAATGAAGTGGTTCAGTAATATTACGCTTCCGCGCAATGTATTCGCGCATCTTTTATTGCCATTGTTACCAATTGTTTAAAGTGCAGTTTAAAAGTTTTATTAATTACCATGTAACATATATTACATGTTCATATAGTTACAGTGGTGGATTTATATTTTTATGAGTGTAGGCCACTTTATTTCCGCCGCCCTATGTACCTTTCTAAAATAATAATTTTCTGAAATCTGCCGCCCCTAGGCCGCGGCCTACACGGCCTATTGACTAATCCAGGACCGTATAGTTAGGCGACCCAAACATGAACAATATAATATAAACCAATGAATTCTTCTTTTGGAGTAGCCAATCAAAAACTTAAAAAGGAACTTAGGCCAAGTGTGACTTACTTAGGCTCATGTGACATATCAAATGTACATGTTTGTCATGAAAAATACAAAGATATTTTAGCATTATAATTTTAAACTATAATAAAAAATAACATAAAATTTAGCATTCGTCATTCAGCTTTAAAATTTTTGTGACTAAGGTATTGAAAAAATATAGAATATAGGGCCTGGCTCATAGTTTACAGGAAAATCTACTTACAAGTCATAAGTTTAAACTCAGACGGTATACGCAAATGTTTCACCCAGGACTAATCTGATGATTTACATATGGAAGTATGGAACCCCCTCCATGAGAATGAGAGACCGAATCACACTTGATCTCTCTTTGAGTCTTGTAAGAACTCTGTCTCTAGAGTTAGCGCCCGTGTCGACACCTAACCGGTGTTCAGAATAAAGGCGTCAAACTACTGGTAGATTCATTGTCATACTGTCTAACTAAATACTTGCGAGCAATGAGTTAGTGTTGCAAAAGATAACAACATAAGACCAAATATTTTCTATTCAAAAATACCCATTTCAGGATATTTTCTTAGACTTAACGTGATTTCTGTTTAATAAAAGTAATAAAATTTTATTAGTCTCTTAAATTACCGAGATCAGCGTAACTCTGTCTGCAGAATGCTCTCCTGCCACCGAAGCCCACGTCGTAGGAGGGGAAGGCGGAGGAAGCTGCCTCGACGGCTGTCCAAGCATCGCGCGGCCTCATGAACGTCACGAAACCGTAGCGAGTTCTAGACAAAAAAAAAAGAAATAAAATCTGATTTAGAATTGCATTTTAAATTGGATGGGCTGAAATTGACGGCCATGTGTCTCACTCTCTGGTACAAGCCAGGGACACAAAATATTATTTTTAAGAAACTGTGTAGATAATTATAAAATAACCGGTTCAGTTTAAAGTTATTGACACACAGTATTATTATTGTTATTATAAACTAACATCTAGAAGAGTAAGCAGAGACTACAGATGCCCATATGGTAAGATCTTTGTATATCTCTCTTGGTTCACTGAGATCCATCAATCTTTTCATGCAGGTTTGTCGATTTCAAGTGTTTACAATTTAGGAAACGTCAACATGTAGTACATATTTCTACAGTTATTTTAAAACTACATTAAGGCTTCAAAACAATTTTTTTAACTAATTGAATATTTTCTGAAATAATAACTTCAAAATTAACAAATATTGTTTGTGCCCCCTTTATTTCCTACACCGTATTAAAATTGTTCTGAATAATGTTTTTGAGTTATTGCCGAAAAACTGCATTTCTCAACAAAAGAACATACATACTGTGAACATAAGTTCTTTTGTTGGTGCACCCTAGTTAACACTAGTTTAAAAGTATTTGTTAACATACCTACTTGTTTCTCTAGTTCTAGTCAACTAAAGTGCTTATACCTATTATGTGCGGAAAATAAGGAAATAAGTGTAGCAACGTAGTTTTTTAATCTGTAGTGCATTTCTTTGTAGTAACAATTTTGGCTCCCTACGTTGAGCATGGTCCGATATGCTTTTAGCTGGTTTTCCAATATGCCACCAATATGGTCTGCATAGGATTTTCTAGGACAACCCTTGCCGACTTTACCATCACATACATTTGCTCTATAGATTTTTTTGTGAGTGTACTTTCAATCATCAGTTCCACATGGCCAAACCACCTCAACATACCTTATTCTACTCTAGTATGTATAAGGAAAAAATCATAATTAAACATGATACTATTAAAACAGTCACTCCACTGGGCTTCCATCAACCAAAAACAATGTAAGAATGTTACTTGTCTTTATCATAGCGTCACAGGTATTTTCAACCCTCTACATAAACAGAAGATTAAATTTAAGGTTTGTCTGTCTGTGACATCATAGTTCCCAAATGGCTGAACTGGTTTTCATTTAGTATTCTTTGTTTGAAAGATGACTTCATCAAGTGTTCTCTGCTATGATTGAAGAAAATCTGATTAGCTGTTTGAAGATTATCAGACCTTTTCTAATTGAAGTATGAATTTAAGCTTCTTTCACAACTCAAGTCAAAATTTGGTGTTCTCTTACTTCATGATCAATGACATTGAAAGAACATCTGAAATTTACAGAATATCCTCACCACCTTATAGCTGAGTTATTATGATTTGTTTATGTCAAGAGTTCTCTAACATTTCAAATTAAGTTTTTAAACAAATTAACAAAAAAGTTGAAATCTGAACCAATAACAGTTGATAATGCTGTAAAAATGTATTTAGATGGGAAAATTTATACCTCATTAGAAATCAATATTTCACAATAAAATACACTACTTAACAAATAGTTCATTATAGGTACGATTAAGTATTTTATAATAAGAATATTTAAAAAAAATATTTAAAATAATCTTTATATAATGGAAAAAGCTAAATGTTTTCTACATTTTATTAAATTTAATTTTCATTTTATACAGGCTTTGCATGTGCAGTTTCCATTGTAAAGATCCTCTTTAAATAATTATATATCCATATAATTATTTAATGAAAAACTATTTTTCAGTTTTGAATTTATGGTAATAATAATAACAATATAATATAAACTCATGCCATTTCCCAGAAGGGAATGCAGAGACTATAGGTTTCCACATGGTACAATTTTTATCTCTCTTGCCTCACTGACATCAATCAATCTTTTCACACGAGTTCGTCGTTTTCGGGTCCTTAAAATTTTGCCCTTTTTCGCCACCAATATATTTTCCAAATAAGATTTTCTAAAGCGACCCTTGTCGACGTTTCCATCACACATATTTGCTCTATACATTTGTTTTGTCAGTCTACTTTCATTCGCCCTTTCTAAATGGCCAAACCGCCGCAACACACCTCTTTCTACTCTAGTCACTACGTCTTCCCTTAAACCACACCGCTCTCTAACATCACTGTTATACTATATAACTACATCTATATTGCGGAGACACTCCACACACACTACGCAGTGACCGCATCTTCAATGCATTGATCCTACTTTAATTTTTCTTCTGCCAAACCCAGCTTTGACTACCATACATAAACCTGTGAATCAGGACCCCCTTATGCATAGCCAAACACTCTTGTCGCGAGACGCTTTTATTATTCATAATAGTGAGCAAGGCCCCATTCACTTTATTTCCCGCATTTACTCTCTGTCATGTTTACCATCATTTGTAAACACGACTACTTAAGTATACAAACTTTCTCACTTGTTCCATTATTTCACTTTTTACAAGTATATAGCATTCAGTCGTGCTTTTGCTTCTTTACGGTACTATTAATTTCCAGTATTCTGTTTATTAATTGAATATATTCTGTTTGGTTACACCACATAAAAACTGATCAATATCATATTTTAAATGGGAGGTGTATTCAACGGCCGATAGTTGATCGCTTCATCCATTTTGCGACAAAAATGGCGAATGGAAAAAAAGACAAGCAAATGACTTACCCATCTTCTTTGCTGTGCAATGTGACCTCCATGATCTGGCCAAATGGTGAGAATTTACTCTTCAAAGTCAACTTTGTGATTTCCTGCTCTAATTTACCTACAAACACTATTCTTCTTTCTTCCACTGATGTATTGGAATCACTGCAAGAATTTGCATATAATCAGTAGGGGACAAGGTTGACGACCAGGAAAAGTGAGGATTAAATCAATATATTTGAGTATCGGTTAAAAACTATTAAACATATTAGTATGGAACTTTGATAATTCGACGCCAATGGTTTGTAGATAGTTTTAGGCTGTTTATTATATGAATTTCATACACCCTTCACTATTTTTATAGTTCCATAATCAACAAGGAATCCTTATATTTTCGCCATGACTGTCCGTCCATCCAATCTGTGTCAGTCTGCAGTTTAGCTCAGAGACTTGTGTCTTAGAAAGCTATAATTTGGCAAGGGTGTAACTATTGATCACGCCGGCAAAGTGGTAGAATACCATCTTGAGCATTTTTTCAGGATACTACCCTTACACATAGCGGCAATTAATTTTTTTTTCATTTATCCCATGGCGTGGGGACCGTTGGATAGTTCATTCAAACACATTGCGATTTTGTTAAAATTATTTATCAATTCAGGGGTTGTTTGCCAAATATTAAGCTCTAAACTTCTAATATTTTATAGAGTCAAGTGTATATCTCGTTACCAGGTAGATGGTTATTCTTGTGTGTGTGACAAAAGTCATGGCATTAGCATGTATAACGAAGTTAAAAGGAAAACTTTCACAGCTAAGAAGGCTTTACAAGTTAGAGTAATAGTTGACCAACTTGCATCCTTAGCAGCCATCCTATGTGGGCTCATTTTAGATGTTATTACCTGTCAAATCGTGAACTAAGTGAATAGGTTCATAATAACGAATACAAAGCCTCCTTCTAAGTCCGCGTATTGTGACGGACAATTACGGAACCTTACACTGCGCATGGTCTGATACACACTTGACCGGTTTTCTTTATTTACTTTCACAATTAATAATGTCCAACGAAGGGATTGAGTGAGCGCTTGTATATCGTCAAAATACTGAAAAAGCTTCAAATATGGTTTATAATAAGGATTGAATATTAGAATTTATTTACTAGCATACAAAGACCATTATATTTTGGCATTTCCTGAAATTAATAATTTGTAAACATAGAATCAATTATTTGACAACCTAAGCAATTTATAAGAAACTGTTATTCAATAAGAATAACATCAAATAATAATAGTAAAAAAAAACGAAATTTCAATTAGTTTCTCAAAAAAAAAAAACAAATTAAAATTGAACAAAAGCAAGATCTTAAAACACTAGTAAAGGAAAAATCCGAAAATTATTAAAAGGGATGATAAACTAATATTTGTAGTTGAAGACATCAAATATAATGTAGACTAGATTTTTTTTAACTGTCTGTTATGATAATAGAAATTTTTCAAAAGTTTGAAATATTAAGATAAAAAATATTTTTGTATAGAATCCTAAGAGCGTGAGTCCACCTCGCACTTGTCCGGTTTTTTCTTTGATCTTAATAGCACTTTCAACAAAATGTAGTCTTCAAACAACTTATTTACTCTACTTACTTAAATAGAGAGTGATGTCATCATTGTTTAAAATTAAGTTTTATTACTTTAATTATAAGTACAATTTTATTATGTAAACCTTTGACAATCATATATTAAATATTTTTTTAATTGAAATGTTAGTTTAGCATCAAATTCGACGTTTTATATACATTTGCTATTGGCCTACAACATTGAACACATATTTAACTCATCCTATAACTTAGAGTTCAAGAAATATTGTAAATATTGAAGTATGAAAACAAAACATCACACATGTATTAAGATTTTTATTAAATATAAGGAAGACGAAAAACCTCCATAAAAGTGCAACAACTCACCGACCATCAGAGCTATATGATCTTGTGCAATTTTCATTGACCTTCCAAGATTTCCCCAAATTGCTCTTCTTTCTATCATTTTCAGGGCTTAAAGAATATCTCCGTTTAACTGAACTTCTGTCTGATGAGGATACAGAACTAGAAGATGTCGAAGATCCTGATGTTGATGATGAAGATGAGGATGAAGATGTACTCGAACTGTAAAGAATTTTTATATTTTAAATAATTATAGGTGTAAAAATACATTATTTCAAAAAAATCAAGATAAACAGTAACTATTGTTTCAGACTGTAACAGACTGTTTTACATTTTTTAAATTCTTCTAATTCTAAAGTATTTCTATTTCATAGGTAGAGTTTTACTGTTCATTCCGCAGTAGAAGTTTGTTGCATTGATGGAACGCAGACACTCAATGAGTTAATAGGAGCCTGACAAATTTTGTGCCTGGTGCTAAAACTCTACTAATTAAGGACTTCTCAATGATATTTTTTAAATTCACTTTTAATAAAAAAAATTACCTTTAAAATGAATGTTTATTATAAAAATAATCTATAAGTGAAGCTTTGCCAAAAATGAATTCAAGATTGTGAAAATGGTGCTAAATCTTTTGTAAAAATTAGATTTTAGTATAAAACACTGTACCTACCTTTTTTTTAATCCTATCACTTACCTTGTTGAGCTTTCCGAACATTCTGAAACAGTTGTTTTTCTGATGGGGGGTGGAGTCATAGAAGTGTCTGATTTTGGAGGAGCTACATTGGTTTTTTCTACTTTTTTTGGAATTTCTGGTTTAGCTTCTAAATTATTGGGGTACGACTTGGCTTTTTTGGGTATCGGACTTTTTGATCGCTTATGTACATATTTTGAATGAGACTTAGAACGTGACTTTGTTCTATGTCTGCTTTTATGAGAATTATGCCTTGATCTATTGAAGTCTCTTCTGCTTGATGGTCTGTATGGTGACCGTTTCCTTCTGTAAGGTGAATCTGATCTTCTGTATCTCCTGTATCTATCCGGTGATCTAGACCGATATCTAGATCTGGATCTACTGCTCCGAGTTTTAGACGTCTTTATTGATCTATTTTTGGATTGAGATCTTCGCCTGTTTGATTTAGAATCATAACGACAGGAGGATCTTCTAGACTCTCTTCTGGACCTTTCTTTGGTTTTAACTTGATGATCTTGAACATTTCTATATTTTTCATTTGGTTTGATTACCACTGAAGTGTTTTCAGGCTTATCATTGTTTATTTCTCGAACAGGGCTACTTTCACTTGATAAAGACATATCACTTTCTCTTCTTTTGCGCATTTTCATAACTTCTGATTTCATTTCTGTCACAGGTGTAACAATATGTTTATTATTTCGGTTTGAATCGACAATATTGTTTTCTAATTGGTCAGTTTGAACATTGACATTATTAACAATGGGTTTAGTTCTGCCTTTATCCAAATGTAAAATAATTTTGTCTTCACCATGTTCATTTGATTTTTCATAATCTCTTACTATGATAACTTTGGGAAGGGATATTTTTGTGTTCTTTATTGCTATTATTGACAGAAATATTATTTTCGAACTTTGTTGCTTCGTCTTTAAGTTGTGAACTTTTATCGTTTTTATCAATTTTTGATTTTTTCACGACATCTTGAATACTTGCAAATAAAGAATTACTAGAAATTTTTGCTTCAACGTTCCGTTCAACATGTTTTAATGTTTTCGCAATGTTCTTATATCTTTCTTTGTCAATTTTCAACTCTTTGCAGTTGCTTGGCGATAATTGCCTTTTAGTTTTATTGTCTTTTTGTGGGCTTTTTCTGTCTTGCTTTACATTTTCAAAAACATTGTGTTTCAAAACATTATCTGATTTTTTAATTTTAAAGTTGATCAATGATTTATTATCCTTTATTTCAGTTTTTGAATTATCGTGAAGAGGTTGAAGGGTTTTAAAGATATCAGGGTCTGTGTTCACTCCTACACTAACCATAACTATTTCTTCAAACTCTAAGGTTTTAGGACTGATAATCGTAATAGGAGTGGTGGAAGTCACTTCCGGAATTTCCTCTGTAATATTCAAAATTTCGGCTAAAGGTTGCGGTTTGTAATTTTCTATTTTTGGAATTTTACTCATTACAATGTCTTCATCTCGTTTTCTCATAGCTTCAGCTTTTTGCTTTTTTGTATTCATTAATATTTTTCTTGATGCCTCCCTTATTGGATCAAATATTTTTTTGGGCGGTTCCAATCCTGTTTTTTGTTGATCATTCACATTCATGGGGTACTCTATTGGTTCTGCTTTTAAAATTAATGTTTGAGTAGTTGCTTTAGACGTCAAATTTATTATGTCATTACTTTTCTCTGGCTCTGATTGTATTATTGTAGAAATTGATTTTCTTACTACAGTTTCGCACATTTTCGGAATAGCGACGTTTGGAATATCAGGAAATATCGCTTCTGGGCTTACAGTTCTAGAATTTGAAGAACTTCCACCCTCTTTTCTTAATTTGTATTCTTGAAGATTGAGTTTCTTCTTAGTTGGCTGTTTAATCTCAGGAGTGATTTGTTGCGAAATAGGTTCTGGAACGGCCATTGTTTGTTCGTTTATTTCCTTTTTAGGAATAGAAGTATCAAAACTAATTTTCAAATCTTGTTTATTATCAAAAAGAGTCATATAAAAATCTTTACTTTCCTGTTTGATTGGACGGGCTTCTTCTTTTATTACTAATGGTTCGACGCTATTTTCTGTATATACATCCTTAAATTCGCTAGCAGAAATCGATAACGCTTTTTTATTTTTTTCAATGTTCTTTTTATTTTTAGGTACTATTTTACTACTACTATCTTTTATTTTAACACTTTCGTTACTGTTTATATGTTTAAGAGAGTCTTTTTTAGGATCACAGTTTAAATTAAGAATAACTTTTGACTTATTTTTTATAGTTAACTTAATGCTACCAGTGGAACCTTGACTATTGTTTTCACTCGCTTTAGAAGCTGTATGAGGCATCACAGAGTCATTGTTATCACATTTAACACTAATAGACGGTACACTGTAAACCGGAGAAAGTTTTTTTCTATGATTAGATTGTAAAGGACTTTTTGCATTCGGTTTTACACATATTTTGTTTTTATTATTACTGACACCACTGTCGGTTTCGTCGTCGCTGCTTATATGGTAGACAACTTTCTTGTTTTTACACGTTCTATGTCTCGATTTTAAAATTCTATTGTTACTGGACAAAACCTCTGGCTTCAGGAGGCTTTGTCCCTTTTTGATACTCGTTATGATGTTTTGTCGTTTCTTTGGGGAACAATAATCATGGTCAGAATGTACAGTAGCATCCGATTTTTTGGGTACAGTACATTTTGGAGTTGCTGTAGATATCTGTAATAAATATCGATATAAAAATATTTTTGGTGTAACTAATTTAACTTATACCGATAGTTAAAAATCAGCGCATTTACTTACCAATATTTGCCTTATCTTATTTTTATTCAATTGCATAGCAGCATCTTGCAACCTTGTGCCACTCGCCAAGCCATTGCTAATTTTGTTCCTTTGTGATGAGTCAGTCGCTTTAACACTACTACTCTTCTTTGAAAGTTTAATATCAGAATTGTTCAATTTTTCGGTTGCTTCAAATTGTTCAAGAAGTGAATTTAAATTATTTGCTTCTAAAACTGGTATTGATGTAGTCTCATTAAATGATTCTACATCAACATAATCATCGGGATCAACTTTAATATCAGTATTGAGTTCTATTTTTATGGGTCTATCAATTTTGTTCACATTATAGTCTAACATCTTGGGAATAGCTGTTGCTACATTTGTGGTAATATTTTTTAAAATAGGTTTTTGCTTTTCAGGTGGGAAGGATTTGGACTGAATTTTATTTATATCTGTTTGTGCATCATTTGGCATCGATGTACAATTGATCAAAGAATTTATAGGTGTTTCTAAGTCCATATCCATTTCATTAAAATCATCAACGTCTTGGTCGATTTCATCTTCCTCAGTTTTAATTGGTTTATTAGGAATCAAAAATTCCTTTATGTCTTCATCTGTTAGAGCTCGTGGCACATCATCATCATTGTTCATTTTGGATATATATTTCTCTACGTTTTCTTCTTCAAAATTGAGCTCTGGAAGATCATTTATATTCAAATCCTCAAAACTAAAACTCGTTCGCCCATCATCTATGTCCATATATGAGATATGAGCTGGTGAATGAGGTAAAGAACAAGATCTTTGTATAGATTTTACATTTCCTTTGGCACCTGAGAAATCTTCCATCAGAAACCTTTTTATGTTATCAATTCTCGTTTTTGCACTTAATATATCTGGAGCACAATCAACACTCGCAGCTTCCTCTTCTGTAGAGAGGCTCTTTTTTAATGTCACGAGGGATACTGCAAGTCTGATGCTGCTGTGCTATTTTCGTTTTCACCAATACTTGATTCATTGATTGTTTGTTTTCATCAATTGATGAGCTAGTTGGAATCTCTTCATTTGCATTCGTAGTGTTCCTACTATCTTTGATAAAATATTCATCGACATTTGAAACAACAGGACCATCCTCAACATTTATAGGTTTCACATGATCTTTGTTTTCTTTAATAAAAAAATCGTCAACATTTATGATGGCTGGCATTTCAAATGACAAATCTATTTTATCATCATTTTGTTGCACTTGGATGTGTTCTGCTTCTTCACTTTCATTAGAAGTTAGTGTAGAAGTTTGTATATTATCTTCGTTTTCGTTACTCACTATGTGTTCGGAGTCAACTCTCTCATCTTCATTTTGTTTAACTTGCCAATCTTCTTCTTCTGAAGTATATTCTAAATCTAGTTCAGGATCTACAGCAAAAACGTATATGACTGGTGGCTCATTGTTGATTGATGTCTGACCAGAATCAATTTCAATGTCATAATCGCATTCGTCAATACCTTGACTGAAGTCTCTTGTTAAGTTCTGTATATCACGAATTTGGTATCTCTCATTTTCATATACCAATCGATTATCTTCCTCATTTTCAGATTCTGATTTAACATTAGGTGCTTCATCTTTTATTACTCTATGCTGAAAAAGCACATTAAGTAATAAAAATGATAATAAATCATTGGTAAATTTATTGATTTTACATATTAACTTTCACAAAAAGTTAAAACTGAACTTTGTCCAATTATTTTGAACTGCTTCTTACCTTCATTAAATGTCACACATTTGGATACTGCTAGTCAAGCCAAACTGATGCTTAAAATTATTACTATTTACAGACTTATACTGCTTGAAAAAAAATTATAATTCAATTGGGCATTAATATAATAATCAACTACAAATTTTGCACTTTTGATAAGAACAAAAAAAAACTCTCATTTGACTTGATAAAGCAAATATTAATACAATAGTAAAACCAGTTCATAATCAGCCTAAGATTGTTGCCATGGTTTTAAAAGCTTATCTTTGTAAAAATTGATATCAGATATGGGGAATTCAAAATACCTGGATAATGTTACTCTTATCACCAACATTGTAGTATTTTGATAAACATACTCACCATATTACTTCGTATGCTGCCATCCCATTCATCATCATCGCTGCTGTCTGGGTTCTCATTATCATTGATATATTTATTCCGATTGGTATATTTGGAATAATTAGGGCTATCATGATTATAACCACTGCTTTCCGAAGAGTATGATTCCCTTGTTGAAGCCATTCTGTTATGTCCATGGATTTGATATTTTGCAGCATGATAGGAATTTAAAATGTGCGATTCCATATCTGTGTGTGATAATACAGCAAGTTTAGTATCTCAAAATTTAAAATAACAGTTCCCTAGCACAGACAAAGGAAACTAAAAAAAAAAACGACTTAAAATAGAAAGAAAAAATATTTAAAACTTCAAGGAATTTTCTAAGTTTTTAAATTCTAAATGGTAGACTATTCGGGTTAACATCTGTTTACTCAAATCTAAAAAAAAGTATAAGAAAAGGCAATTTAAATTGAATAAGAAATTATTCCTTGAAAAATATTATCCTAAATTAAGTAATAATTGTTTTGGTTTTACTGCATTAAGTTAAAATAAATTGAATAAGATCGTTTTAGTGATTATTAGTTATGCGCTTATATCGTTGACATAAAAGCATTCACGCTTATCATTTAACATCACAATAATAAAGTAATAAAGTCAAGCTGATATACTTTAGCTTGATGTAGATACTGTCTTCAGACTTGCTATATAAAGAATTGCACTTTTGTATTGATACTTGGGACGCAATATAAGTTTCTGGAACTAACCACTTACATAAACAATATTTAAAAAGTAATTACTACATTTGAAAATGATACTCTGGCTGCAGGATACAGTTTCTTTCATCTGTCAATTGTTTTTACATTGTTAAAAAATTGCCTGTCTTCATCACTATGAATTTAAATCATGAAAATTTTCGTAATATGATTTTCTCAGAATGAAGAGATTTTAAGAAAGGAACTTTAGGTTGAAATAAAATGTGCCAAGTGTGTCATGCTAAAAGGCGACTATGTCGAAAAATAAAACAGCATTTAATAAAAGTTACCGGCAACATAATCTCACTTTTTATTGAACACTGCATTAAAAGTAAGTGTTTACTCTAAAGGAAAAATTAAATTAATTGTAATTCCTATGATCTCTTATTAATGCCGTCCTACCAATCACTACACAGGATTTAGGGCTTGACTAATTTTATTACTTCGCTATTCTCAATTACCAACGTGAAGGAAAATGGAACACAACTTAAATGCACTTCCATTAAAAAATCATTACCATTTTAAAAATATTCGTACAATATTGACACAGTAATGATCTCATTACTTTTGATTGTGGAAATCCATAATTTCTATATCCGTTTTGGGGTCATCGCCAACTAATAAACATTACAAAATAAAGGATATATGTATCTACAATATTAATATATGTAAATCAATTTTAATTTCAATCAATATTCAATAAACGAATTTCTCTTTTACGGTGGGCGCACTTTAAGTTTTTGGAACTGGCTGCTTAGATAAACAATATTTAAAAAGTAAGTACTACATTTGAAAATGGAAGTCTGTGGCTAAATAACACAGTTTCTTTCATCTAGCCCATTCTTCTCTCGGTAAATCAGCATTTGGATTGGGCCGGTAATGTCGAAATGAATTTATTAATGACGATTTCAAGTGTAATTTCATTACCTATGAAATAAAGATATTTTTGATTTGATTTAATTAGCTGTAAATTGTTTTCACACTGGATTTAAGTCGTGAAAATTTTCTCAATACGATTTTCTACAATAGTAAATGTAGTAAGTAGTAAGCAGAGTCTCGCTCGGTTTCGAACTGCTTTGGGCAATGAAGCACCATCCACGACGGCTATTTATAACTGGTTTGCAGAATTCAAACGCTGTCGTATCAATCTCATTGACGAATTTCGTGATGGTCGCCCGTCCATAGCTGTGAACAACAAAAACAGCAAGCTATGCGTTCTATGATCGAAACAGGCATAGGCCTGAGTAAAATGCAATCAATCCTACGCAAACATTTGGGTATGAAAAAGCTGTGCTCGCGGTGGATCCCATACAATTTCACTGAGGCTCAAAAACTGATCGCGTCACTTGATGCTATGTCATGCATACTAGATTCAAGGAAGGAATGGCACATTTAGTGTGGGATATAGCTAAAGGTGACGAAACATGGATTTATTGCTACGACCCCAAAAATTGCAGTAATCGACCGTATGGATCTATCGAGATTAGCCGAAACCATCCAAAGTGGCGCGCGAGCGAAGTACCTCTAAGCAGACGATTGCTTCTTTTTTAATAAAACTGGACGCATGGCTACTGTTGCTTTGGAAAATTGTCGTACTGTAAATAGGGATTGGTACACGATCACTTGTTTGCCGGAAGTTATTGACGTAATATAATATCGTAATTCGTAAATCTCGTATCATCTTGCATGACGACAATGCCAGTTCCCAACAGCCAAACAGACAAATTAATTTTTGAAGAAGAAAAACATAGAGCTTATGAGCAATCCTGCATACAGTCTCAACCTGACACTTTGATTTTTTTTGTTGGCAAAAATTAAGAACCAATTACGCGGTCAACGATTTAAAAATTTAAAGAGGCTGTCGAAGAGTATAAAAAACATGTTTCCAAGGTCACCAGGAAGGAGTGGCGTAAATATTTTCGAAATTGGTTTATTTGTAATAAAAAATGCAATTATGTTAACGGAGAATATTTTGAAGAAACAATACATTCATTTTTGGCCATTCTTAGTAATTTTTCTTTATTCATTCCAGAAATTTTCAGTGAACCTTACATATATTGTCAGAATTTTTTCACTCTACAGTAGTAACATGACAATTCCGTAATCTTTTCTAGTTCAAATTGGTCGAGCTTGGATAAAAGATGGCGGTAGAGTAGTCAACGTCACTTAATTATTTAGAAAAATTACTTTTTTAATGTCTTAAAATTAAAAAAGTATTTAAAAAATTAATTAATAACTTTTTAAATAAAATCAAATTAAACGACTAAGCGGTTAAAAAAAAGAAATTCAGGACTACCCAATTCACTCGTACTTTGGCTCCTACAAGGATCATCACCGTTATTTACATAGGTTTTTTTTTTTATTTAAAGAGCTGCTCTTTAAAAGATTGTAACAAAAAAAAATAGCCAAAAGCATGGCGGATTATGCTCATTAAAGGGTTCCGAAGCCATTATTACAAAGAAATGCAATACAGATGAAAAAAGTATGTTGTTACTACACATATTTCTCACACAGAATAGTTATAAGCACTTTAGTCGCCTATAACTAGAAAAACAAGTAGCCATGTCCACTATTACTATTAAACTAGTGTAAACTAAAGTACATCAGCAAAAGAGAGTATCTTCATGGGACTTACGTCCTTTTATTGAGACGCGCAGTTTTTCAATGATAATTGAAAAATAGTATATTCTATCATATTCAAAACGTTACTTTCATTATTTTTTCTATATTTTTAGACATAAGAATTAGCAAATAAGGGGAAGGGGTAAATTTACCCTACTTTCGGAGCGATTATTTCCGAAATTATTTATATAATCAGAAAAATTGCTTATAAATATTAAAATGTTTTTAAAAGAACTGTCGAAATATGTGCCGCACGTTAATGTTTGCGAAAATTTTTTTTTTAGTTTCTATTACACATATGGAGTGCCCCCCGCTAAATATTTCTTTTTGCTATTTAACTGCTAAACTAAATAGCAGCTTATTTAAGACACTTGTACTCCAAATTTCATCAATATACCTTTTGTGGCTTTTGAGTAAAATGCCTGTGACATAAGGACGGACGGACATGACGAAACTATAAGGATTCCGTTTTTGCAATTTTGGCTTGGAACCCTAAAAACGATATGTCAAAATAGTGCAATAAAATAGCAAGTTACGAGGTGCAAGTTAGAAAAAAATAACCAACTAACCATTTTGCGACTTTTCTAGCATTAAAATAAGCTGACATAAGCCATTCTTAACATACTTAAGCTAACAATCAATATGATTTATGAATGAAATCAATGAATTCAAATACGTCAGACTTGTAGTAACGACACATGAGTTTCAAAAAGAATATTGGCAAAGAATAGAATGATTGAAATGGAGCGTTGACAGGAGTGCTTTGCAATTCAAAAATTATTTTCTGATCATAGGTTATGAGCAGAAGAACAATTATGCCTGCATTTTATATATGCAGGTGATGCAAAAGCAGAAAATATATAAGACACACTAGTCAGAAATATAAATGCTTATCTAAGCCTATTGAGGTTAGAGATGTAACACAATAAGGCAAACTACGAAATTGATATATATGTGGATCAATTAAAGTAAAGAACATAGTGCAGGAACACAATTTGTGTTAGTTTGATCATATGATGAACTGGCATAGCATCCAAATGACAAAAGTTAAAGTAAGAGTATGAGAACATCATTTCATGGATCAAGTTGAAGAAGAGTAGCGAATGTAAAATGAGATTCAATATGACACTTTCATTTATGTATTTTCTTTCTACTGTTGTTATAGATAAATGCTTATAAACGACATACTAATGTAAGTAAGATGAGAATAGACTTGAAGTGTACTAGTTGTAGGCATAAAACCATAGACTCTGATAAAACAATACTTAATCGAACTGCCATATATATCTATATATATATACAAAAAAATGACAAGAGTATGAGCACTGACTACAACCGATATACGGTTTAGTGGAAGATCTGCTGATGATGACTAATAACTTACAAACAAACCTTGGTCAACCACTTAAACATATTTAATGTTTTACCCGAATGCCTGATGAAAAGGAGGGTGATGTTTATCAGCCTATACATATGTATGTATATGTTTTTTTAATTTGTGGCATTTTAGAGGCCAACGCGTGGGCCGATTTTGATAATTCTTACGTCAATTTGTCTTAATTTTGTGGGTCACTTATACAGGATGGAATCGATCATGGATCATTCCGCAAATATTCATAATCTTCTCCTTTTTCGAAAAGAACTTTGCCAAAATAGCTATAATTAAAATATATCATTGAAAATATGGTTTTAAATAATATAAAAATAATATATAGAAAACCCCACGAAATGTTCGACCAGACGGTGCACACACGCGCCCACGCGCCGCGTGGCCCGTGCCGCGTCCGGACACGTGACGAATGGGTTATGCCATGCATTATTTTTAAACAACTTATTTAGTCACTTACTTACAAACGACACTTGATGTTGTCAGTGAATGTAAAGGTAGCTAAAGGTATTATTACTTTAGTCTCTGATTTCCCACATGTGTTCCACTCACCTTTAAGCGAATAAGACAAACTAATGAAAATTATCACGTAAATGATACTTCATGCAACTTACGAACTTGCAAGCAGCAATGTCACCTCTGCAAATTTCCCAACAATAGATTATGTTTGCATATTTGATAGCAATAAAAGGCATTGTTATTAAATACTTCAATATTAATCACACACAATCTTAGTTTCAAAAACGTCAATATTGTAAACGTAAAACTTTATAACAAAATACCTAGTTCCTTGGAAGGTCAATGATCGAACGCGTGCAGCGCGAATTAGCTAGGGAGACACGACGTTCACGCATGATAGCCGGGGCGCGACTGGCTCAGTGAAATTAGTGAACGCGTTGGGACGGGGACGCGGCGTGCACACGATCTTCAGCAAAATCGCAAGGTTGGAACATCGTACATTTTTACAACATGTTTTAAGATATTTTTCTCAGAAACGTCTATTTCGATGACAATGATTTCTTAGGAAAAGTTGTACTAAAAAAAGAAGTTATGAATAATTGCGGAAAGATGCATGATCGATTCCATACTGTATATGTATGTTTGTCTTGTGGCACTCGAGAGACCAAACGCGTGGGTCGATTTCAATGATTCTTAAGTCAATCGATTTGTCTTAATCTTGTGAAACTAAAGACATGACAGTGATTAGAATTTAATATGGCGATAACCAGGTACGACATTAAGATAAAGAAAATAAAAAAAAGTCAACAAACCATATCAAGTAAAAAGGTCTTTGATAATCATATTTAGGTTACTTTCTTAATTTTTCATTTTGAATGTGTATTTAGGATCTATAACAATTTAAAGTCGGTTAACAGCCATTTTCATGATTTTCAAAACTTACAATAAAGCTGTGATTAAGTTTTCATGATCACGTAAACGATTTTTTTAATGTGGAAAATAGTTATTATAAAACCAGAATGACAGCTGTAAAATACGAAATAGCGGTAGAGACGAAAAAAATTTCATTACATATTAAGTGACGTCATTAACTAGACTAGGTTTTTTAAAAACGAGATGGCGTTTCCTAAACCATTCACAGCAATAACTTCTATTTAAAAATTATACAACTTGAACTTATAATTTATTAATATGAATATAATGATAAAAGTTTATTAGAATAATTTATTATGTAAACACCACTGATGGTGGGTACACTATTAGCTTATTCTTAACAGAACTAATAAGTAGTAAATAAAAAATTAATTATAGAAATTAAAAACCCGACTGCATGAAATTAACTAAAAGGATACAAACAAGATGATGCAAAAAAACAAACATCCAATTGAATATGACAAATATTTATAAATGCAGGCATCAGACTCACATCTTTGTACTTGCTGCGAACTGCTTGGGCAGAGTCTGAGCTGATGTGAGGGACATATATGAGTTAAATATGACAGAAACGAAAGTAAAGTAATATGAGGTAATTTAAATGGCTGGGTGGGTGTAGAGGGATGGATATGAGGAAGTCTTAGGCAAATTTGGAGATGAAAGAGTGAATAAGAATGGTGATTGCCTTCTCCTTCTGTGTCAACTTGTGTGTGACAAACACTATGTCTGACCACAAAAGAATACACTAATACATTTGGTGAAGAGAAGACAAAAGCATGATTGACTTTACAATTGTGGTCGATCAGTTGAGAAGCACAGTTGTGGATAACGAGTGTCGGTACACCCTGTGTGGCAGCCTTGACGAAAAGTAGAGATTGGGAGTGCATCTGTCAATTGTTTTTAATATTCCTTACACGCTGGACGAGACTGAAAATAGCTGTTGGGTTTTAAGCTATTAGTAGAGAAAATTGTAGTCAGTCAGAAAAATCAATTAAAAAGCCTAGAAAAAAAATTAAAAACATGCTTTTGAGCATGACAATAGTATATTAAATGGTAAATAACAAAATAAAGGGCTTGCGATAAAAGTATTGTTTTTTAATAAATTATAATGAATGATGAAGTTAATGAAACTTGGTACAGATATTTAACAAACTTTGAAAAACTTGAAGGGAGGTTGCATTTGAATGTGAAATTGGTCATTGGTCTCATAAGGGCCTGAAAAAAAGAATCTACAAAACAAAGCTATAATTTGTTTAAAAAATTTGATGAAAAAACGTACCGGGGTACATTAAAAAAAAGAAAATGTTAAAATGGATGATTCAATTTCAATGTTTTTTTTTTTTTGTTATTGTATAATTCTTCAATAAAAAATTGGCAAGTCAGGGGGTCCATTTCTTTAAATAAAGTAAATAAACCAATCAGTGGCAATCTCGTAGGGTCTCCGAAAAAAATCCAAAGACATCAAAAAAATTAATTTCAAGTCTTAGAATTCTTCACATGTCTCTCGGGAACTTATCTGGTGTCAATTTGTTTAAATGAAGTAAATAAAAAATCAGTGGGAATCTCGTAGTCTTAAAAAAAAGTTTAATTATGTAAAAATAAATTAATTTCAGGTCATAGGTCTTTCATAGACTCCTAGGAACTTGTTAAAAAATTGGCGAGTAAGCGAGGTCCTTTGTTTAAAGAAGAAAACTTGTTTTGAGAAAAATACTTAACAATCACCTGGACCCTTCAATTATTCTCTTGAAAGTTTCAAAAAAAAATATGGCGGGAGAGGGGAGGGGGTTTAACTTTTAAACAAATTCAATTTGCAATTCACCAAACATTATTAGAATGTTGGAAAAAATGTCAACTATATTGGAATTTAATAATTAATGATTGTAGATTTTCCAGTAGACTTTTAAGACTTTCCAACAAAAGCACCAGTTCGAGGCCAGTATTCATTTATAAATATACAGTACAATAAAAATGTTACTCATTCTACAGCTATTAAATTTCTTAACAACTCAATAACAAATTATCAATGGTTCTACAATTTTGCAAAGGCTCCTAGGTAATTGTAAACAGACTAGTCAGTTAAAATAGCTATTCTATTCTTTTTAATAAATTCCATAATGAAAATATTTTATTTTTTAACAACATCGTTGTTGAGGTCTGCAAGTTATTGTCTTAATACTCGTACTCTTACCGAACTTTTTTGATCGTGTAAAAAATGTCTGTGTGGATTAAGTACAAATAAATGTTGAACCATTTTTATTATTACTTTGAAATAAGGTTTTTTTCCAAAAATATTCATAAATTTTTTCGAACAATAAAAAGTTATTTTCTAATTATATGAATGTGAAACTTTTTTTTTTTAATATTTGCATTTTTTTTCCTTTTAAAATAAAACTTTTGAAACTCACAAAAAAAGGTCAATGACCTGGAAAACAACAACTAATTAATATTATTCTGTTAGAAATATCAGATCGTGCAGATGAAAACGGATTATTTGATTACAAAATACAACGGAGTTTCAAAATACTGGTGCATGACTGAAATGAAAATCTTCTAAATTTCATACTAAATATTGAAAACAGCAAAATTTTGTGCTAAATAAAAGATGGTTGTAAACTGTCCCTTGTTTTCTTTGATGGATTAGTCCCACATTTTAAGGACATTCATTTACAGTTTTGAAATCTTTTACAAGCAGTAATTGCTTTGAACTGGCAATTATGATTAATAATTGTTACTGATTAGTATCAATTAGCTGAGATTCTTCAATCAATTAATCATGTTTTGCAGGTTCTGAAAGTTATAAGGTATAAAGAAGGTAGAATTTAAAATGTAAGTGTAAAAATATAAAAAAATGATCATAAAATTCTCTTTTCTAATGGATCATACGATCAATGCCAAGCACTTAAACAATTATTAATTATATTTTAACAATGGATATGTATATCATTCCAATTAAATGTTTCATCGAAAAAAGTCTTGAATTATAGTAAAGAATTTCAAATTTAACCTAACATGTGCAAAGTGAGAATAATTTGTCCCCATTCTAGGTAGACCTCGTATATAGAACTTTTTAGAAATTGAGATTATTAGAGAAAAAAACCCTTCAAAACTTCTTATGAACATTTTTGCAAATACGTGGTCTATGCAGGAAGGGGACAAATTGTGTTTCTCCTTGAGGTAAAAAACTCCATCATAAATTGAAAATAAAATCTACAACGGTTAACCAGTGACAACGCTTTTTATACTGGAACGACCAATACTCTTTAGTAACAAGAAAATTTCTTATTTCAAGTGATTTTTTATTCCCTCAGTATGGATTCTAAATGGAAGCTCATATTTCGTAATGAAATATTAAAGTTTTAACTTTAATTTAAAACCGGCCATATATCCACATTCGAAACTCATACTTCTTAATAAGGATTTGAGGATGCTCTATATTTAATTTGATATGGATAAAAAATCCATGCCTGAGCCTTAAATTCCTCAATAAGTTTTGTAAGAATAAAAATTAGATAACTTTCTATGCAGTCTATGGAAGATCAAAGAAATAGAGGCATTTAAAGCACAAATTAGAAGTACAACGTTGACTCCGACGTTTTCAACAATTTTCTCGGAGGAGCGCAGCAGAGTGTTTAATGATTTTGATAAACAAATTTACCTCCTCTCACTTGGCAATTTTTAACGAGTTTAAGGACTTTCTTTCTTATGAATTAATAAACAACCTAAATTAAATAATTTCGATGTCTTTTACATTTTCTTCGAAGATCTTAAGAGATTTGCGGTGATTGTATAATTAATTTATTTAAACAAATGGATCCCCTAATTCACCAATTTTTTCACAATTCCCAAGAGCCAATTGAAGAATTATATAACCTGAAATTAATTTATTTCGATGTCTGAAATTTTTTTCGAAGAATCCAAACAAATCCAGCTGATTGTTAATTTACTTTGTTTAAACAAATACACCCCCTGACACGTTAATTTTTGACGTGATAACGTCTTATAGATCGATTAACACCGGCTGCACTCACCAAAAAGCATGACTCATTGTCGCGTTCTGCCCAAGTTGAGTATGCAAGTGAGAGCGCCGAACAATAAAGAGGCACGATAGGCCTAAGAGTTCGGCTTGTGACGCATCTATCTCTTTACTGTATAATTTAAGTAGAAAAATATTTGAATTAACGAGTGCAAATAAATGTTAGTTTTTCAAAAACATTGTCATTTTCAATCAACTCGTCTTTGTATTATACAAAATAATGATAATTCAATTCATAAAAGTATGCAATTTTTCTTCAATGTTTTCTTAAAACAGTAAAATTATCATCCATAAACCGACTTTACAGACAAACAATTTTTTTACAAGTTCCCAGGAGCCTATTGAAAACTTATACAATCTGAAATTAACTTATTTCAAATCTTTGGAATTTTTATTGAAGATTTTGAAAAATTTCTGCTTATTGTTTAATTAATTAATTTAAACTATTTTTTTACACATTCCCAGTAGCCAATTGAAGAATTCTAAGACCTGAAAGTAATTTATTTTGATGTCTTTGAAATTTTTTCTGAATCAGAATTCAGAAAAAATCAAAGCTGGATAGCTGATTGTCCATTTACTTTATTTAAAAAAATGGACCCCCTGACTTGCCAACTTTTTTACAAGTTCTAAAGCTTCCCTTGAAGAATTCTATTAACTGAAAATAATTTATTTCAATGTCTGGAATTTCTACAGAGACTACGAGATTGCCGCTGATTTTTTATTTAAACAAATGGACCCCCTGATTTGCCAACATTTTATATGTTCCCAGGAGCCTATTAAAGAATTTTGCAACCATATATGATTTGATTTTAATGTTTTTCTTTTCTTTTCTTATCGAATTTAATGTACCCCGGTATATTGTTTTTAAAATTTTTTTAAACAAATTACAGCTTTTTTTTTGTAGATTCCAAGTTTAATTTTCATGTACCAAGTTTCATGAACTACATCAGAATTGTTCATTACAATTCTTTAAAAAACAATACATTTATTGCTAGCCCTTTATTTTGTTATTTACCATTTAATATACAGTTGTCACACTTAAGAGCACGTTTTTTTTCTTTTCTTTCTATGACTTTTTTATTGATTTATCTGACTGACTCCAATTTTCTCTACTAACAGTTTAAAACCCAACAGCCATTTTCAGCCATGAAACTGTCAGCATTTTTTTGGGGATGTGTCTAGTTAGCATAAAACATTCATACAAAATAGAAATAACAATATAACTGTTAGAGAACAAAGATAAATAAACAATTAACACTTGCTTAAGTGTTCAAAATATGTCAATCCTCCAGAATCTATATGCAATTTTTTGGATAGGGAATCATAGTTGGAAGAACAGATTCGAGGGTCAGCGGTGGGTTGCATGCTGCATGTTAATTCATGTTGCAGGCAAGAGTCTAATTATGGATTTCCACTAATTAACACCTCACACGATAGAAAATCTAATTGTTATCTTATTTTTTTTTATATGTACAATTTAAAAGTATTGATAGTGACAATTATACATAATTTTCCTAGTTCTTTTTGGCAATTGTGTGAAAGGCTTAAGTTGCTGTAAACAATGTCAGTTGAATAATTCAAACTACTGGAAGCCAAAACAAGATTGATTATTTATCGCCCATTTGGAAATACATGAAGAAAAAACTCTACACTTATTTTTTCCCAAATATAACAATTAAATACATTAAATCAATGCTAAAACAATATTGTCATTTAAATATTCACTCACACATTGTTACCTTTTTCATAAATTTGATGTTAATACATTTTTAAATTGGTAATTATTTGATACCACTGTACCAATTCTTCTACCAATCGTTCTATGTTAATCTACTATTCAACTCAACAATTGATAGCATTACCAATGGGTAAGCTCAAAATGTTTGTATATTAATATATGCAATTTCCACATTATAGCTACCATAATAATCTTATCATTTTGTCTGCAATGCACTTTTTAACTGACTTCAGAAAGGATGAGGTTTGCAACTCATCTGTATATGTATATTGTGCATGCAAAATTTATGTGGATAAGTAACATGCATCATTACTTTGTATATGAACTGATTTCGATTACTTTGGAACTTAGAGAGCCGCTTCATGCAGCTTTAGTAAGAGAAAAATTAAAGAATAAAGTAAGCTACTTTATTCTTTAATTTTTTTCTTACTTTTTTTATATAATCCCTAAATCACTATTTACATGTAATCTTCAATAATTGAATATTTTTCCTAAAACATTAAAGGAACCTCTGATTTTTCTTATTATAATAATTAATAACAGAACTTTCATTTCTGTAACTTTAAGTAAAATATTAATTATTATATATTTTATTTTATAAAATAATTAACACTTTTATAATATAATTTTATTGAGTCCTTCATTTAAACATATTTTCACATTCAATTATTCTCAAACATTAATTTATTTCATTATGCCTGTTATTTAATAGTAAAATATAGCCAAAGGACCTTCTTTTGAACTATCCCATGTCACTTATTTTTTAGGATTCCAAGCCAGTATGGCGAAAACGGAACCTTTATAGTTCCGACATGACCGTCAATCCATATGTCCATATAGATGAAATTTATAGGGTAGGTGTCTTGTATAAATCATTACTTAGTTTGGTAATTAAATAACAAAAATAAATGTTTCTAGGGGGGCACTCAACATGTGTAATAGAAGCTGAAATTTTTTTTTTTTCAGCAAACATCAACATGTTGCACATATTCCGACAGTTCTTTTAAAAACACTAAAGTTTCTAAGCATATTTTCTGTTTACATATATAGTTTTAGAAATATTTGCTCTGCTAAAGTAGTAGAAATTGTGTGTCCCCTCTTTATTTTCTAAACCGAATATCCATAAAATATGAAAAAAAAAAATAATGAAGGTAACATAATAAATATTTCAAAGAAAATTATTTTGAATATGATCGGATATATTGTTTTTGAATTATTGCCGAAAAACTACACTTTTCAACAGAAGGGTGCAAGTGCCATGAAGATATGCTCTTTTACTGGTGCAATGAAATAACTTATTATTTTTTTATCCATAGTACATTTCTTTGTAATAATATTTTTGGAACCCTATAATGAGCATGTTCCGATATGCTTTTGGTCAGTTTTTTTGTTGTTGTGTAGGGTATAAGTTTCCAATGTAGTTCTACTTTTATTTCCTTCGTATCGGACTTCAAACTTCTTCAGAATTGAATAGGAAATGTACGGGTATTTAAGTATTACCAGGTTCATGACAATCCCAAAGCAATGTGAGTATCTAACTATAATCAAGATCGTGCTGAACTGGACTAGGACTACTTAGTCACATACAACTTCTTAATGACAAACAAAATTAAAAATTAAGCTGACATATGCATTATGTCTATCCTACAAGTATCTTACTATTGAACTAAGCAGAAATAAATTGAAACTTTTTAGTAATAACAGAATAAATACACAGCGAATTGATCGATGGTATTGATTTTTTTGACTTTTGTTTCTAAATTTATTTGACACAAAAACTGATATTCGACAATCTACTTTCGTGCTCCTGTAGACTTTCACTCATAACTGTTTCCAAGCATTTGGTTGATTTTTTAAAATTGCACATCTCTAAATGAAAACAATGGAACCCTTACGGATTGCTCATGCATCTGTATGTCTGTCTATCTGTCACAATCAATTTACTCTGAATCTACTGGACCGATTAAGTTAACATTTGGTATACATAATATATATCTATGATCCAACATGGATGTGTAACGTAAATGAAAGAATTTCAAATATAAGGATCACTTTTAGACAGGTAAATTAGAAAATTAAAAAACAAGGTTTTGCAAACTTTACCATGTGCTCTAATTATTAGGATCCTGAATATATAATTATTATAATTTAAAGTAGATAGTTTTAAAATTATTTGAGCAAGTAAATTAAAATTGCCCCTTATTTCCGAAAGTAGTAAGTATACCTACACTTTGGAAAAAAATACAGAAAATAGTTCTTTACTTATAGATTATGGAAAAAGCTATAAGAAGTTTATAGTTTGCTTTGTTTCAGTTTGTTTCAATGTCTAGCATAAACTAACACGTGTTACGTATGTGAGTGCTTAGTGTGTATCAGTTTATGTTTCTTGTTGTCGCTCTATGGTTAAAAGCAGTAACATAAACTGTTACATGTTGGTACTGTGTCAAACTTGGCATGATCACAGTGTAAACTTAAGGAAAACTTTAAATAAAATCGGCCATGTGTGAAGGGGGCTCATGCTAAGAATCGGCAAATGAATGGATGAATATAATTTATTTTAAGTATTTAACACAAATATATTATTTTGTAGCGAAGAACCATCAGTGTGCGAATCCAACACACACTTGACCAGTTTTTTTGTAAGCACTCTATTTTACATCTTCTATTTTAACCGGCCTCCGCATTCTAGAAGTTTTTTCTAAATACCGACTATGTCATCCTAATCCCGGTCTCGGTCTCAATTCCAATTCTAGTTTTACATTTATTTTGATTAAATTCTCAATTAAATTCAGATCCAATTATTCGAAAGGTACTCATAATCTTATCCTGAAAAAACATGTAAGAACAATCACTAAATTACTTTGTTGTGGAACAATCTAGTTTGCAATCTCGAACCCCACCCTGGCCCACTCACGATTCCAAACCTGACCTGGTCTTAATCCAAACCTCCCTTGAACATTTAATGGATTGATATGAAAAAAGTAAGATTTGCTCTATAATCATGCGAATGAAGGCACAGCCAAAAGGTAGTCAAACCTTTATAAATTATAGCCTATATATTATTCTGATGCATAAATTATATTACTGTATGGCTTCAACAAAGTATTTTCAGTAGTTTTTACATGAAAGAATAACAAAATCCATCTGTTCACAAAAATTTTCAAATTTTAAATATTAATAGATTTAATAATTACATACTCTTCACATTAAAAAGAGCAATAAGCAAGTATTAAATTGTATGAAACATATACTTTTTGATTTTTAAATAAGTTATGTCACTATTGTGATCTTAAACTTTAATAGTAATTTAAAATTATTTCCTCATAAAAGCTGTAATTAGCTTCGGTTTTGACATTTTTAAATGACATGTCTAATACATAATAATTATACAATAATCATTGAAGGTTCTCATAAGTTTTTTAGAAAAGAATAAAAAAATCTTTAAACTGACAGCCATCAATGTCAAGAAATCAAAATTAAAGCAAGACATAAATTTCAATAAGTAAAAACATAAAGAGAGAAAAAAATTGTATATACATAATAAATTTGGTTCATTAATAGAAACCATTTTAAGCAATATAAGGAAACAGACGAAAGAGTTTTGTAAAAATATTTTTCAATATTCAAGGTAAACAATATTTTTCATTACAAAGTACATATTGTGATAGCAAATTTTAAATTTCTCTTGCAGTTTTTGAAATCTTTATGTATCAACCATGCAGTACTTTGAAATTTCATCATTTTGGAGTGTTAAATTTTAACACTGTTTTACAACGATTGTTAGTGTTATATGATCATAAGGAAAGTACTATAATAATAATGTTGATTGTTGTATAGCTTAATATCTAAAACAATAAATATAATACATGTAACAATGTTAAAGGTTTGAAAAATTTTACAGTTTCATTCACATTTTATGATGTGGAGTCTTTGAAAGGTAGATGTAGGAACAGTGAAGTCAGAGAGTGGTGCGCTTCTCGATGTAGTGATTAGAATAGAAAAAGATATGTTACGTCGGTTTCGCCATTTGGAAAGGATGAATGACAATAGACTAACAGAACAAATTTATAGAGCAAATATGTCTGAAGGATTGACAAGATATAAATTCTAGAGAATCTTATGCAGATCAAACTAATCTCATATTACAAAGGGCTAAATTTTAAGTACCCGAAATTGATGTGCTTGCATGAAGCAATTACACTAATTCAATAATATTCGATTTAAATAGTATCAATTATTTGGATTAATAGTATAAATAAAAACTAGCCAAGAAAGAAAAGCAAAGATATACACTACAGATGAAACAAGTGTATTGTTACACTTTTTCCATGTTTTCCACACAGAATAGTTATAAGCACTTTAGTTGTCTATAACTAGAAAAACAAGTAGGTATGTGGACATTACTATTAAACTAGTGTAAACTAAAGTGCATCAGCAAAAGAGCGTATCTTCATAGTACTAACATCCTTTTATTGAGAAGCACAGTTTTTCAGCGATAAGTTAAAAACAGTTATTCTTATTCAAAGTGTTACCTTCTTTATTTTTTTCATATTTTTTAGACATTCAGATTAAAAAATAAAGGGTGGGGGGATACAATTTATTCTACTTTCGGAATGATTATTTATGAAATCATTCATGTAATCAGAAAAATTGCTTAAAAACCTTAGTGTTTTTAAAAGAGCGCTCGAAAAATGTGCTACAAGTTGATATTTGCTGAAAAAAAAATTTTTCCTCTTGTTATATGTATGGATTGCCAATCCCCCTAGGAACATTTATTTTTGTTACTTAACTACGAAACCAAGTAACGGCATATATAAAGCACCTATATTCCGAATTTTATCAATACACATCTTGTAGGTTTTGAGTAAAATGCCTGTGACATACGGATGGATGGACAGATGAACATGATGAAACTATAAGGGTTCCATTTTTGCCATTTTGGATTGGAACCCTAATAAATAGCTTCAAAGACAACTTTCCATATTATTCCAATATATACTCAAAGTAAAAGAGGATGCATAAAATGAACCAAAAATGGTAAAATAGTAAGATTGAAATATAATATAACAATAGACAAAAGTAGAGATATCATAACATTGTGAAATTTGTATTGGATAAAAAGGGAAACAAATAAAAATGAAGAACAATAATATTACAAGTTTTTAAATTTCCTTAAATACATGATTTCTCCACATTATTGCCCACGAAATATTTAACTTCGAATATTCCTAGAAAACACTCATGTCACCTAAACCAAAGCTCTATGCAAGATATTTACTTCATTCAATACAACTCCATAACTTTATGAATTTCAATAATAGCAATTACTTTTTATTTTATAATTGTAAATATTGTTAAGGCAATAATAACACTGTTATATTTACATAAATATCAAATACTGACATTTCTGTGTCATCTTACAGTGTAATAAAGCATTATCAAAATGACACCACACAACAAACCACAACAAAGATAACAACAAAGAAACTTATTTTCTATATATTTATATTTTATCAGTTTTTCCAATATCGTGTAATTCTAGAAATTGAAATTTAATATTTGAACTCATACATATGCAATATTTTGTTATGATAAGACGTATCAGTTGCTTTGGCGAATTTATAGCGTCACGTGATCTACGAAATCAAACTTTCACATCTAGCCGAGACGCCGCTGCATTTAATTGCAATCTCTCGAAACGTTTACAGTTATCTTTCGGTTTTGGTAGAAAAAAAATCGAGTCATCAATACCGTTGTTTGAGGTTAGGTCAAATCACCATGCCTGCGAATTTTTCTGCGATCATTTCTATGTTTTCATAAAAGTTCTATTATATTTAAACGTATAATCCAATGCCATATGTAAATTTCTCTTTCGCGACAATATTAATAGAATAAAAGCAACAGAATTTTTAAAATATGATACAAATGCGCGGGCAAAACGTTATAACCTTCTGGTGTGAAAAAAAAGGTTGGTAACGTTTTCTAGTTCAAGGTCCCCGTGAAAAAGCTGAAAAGTCACATGAACTGATTACACAAACAAACCTGTAATGTAATTGCGACACGCACAGATATCTATTTTAAGAAAACAACAGATTCGTACACCACTAACCTTAGGGACTCAAGTGACGGCTATATCCATGTAATTAATTTTGCCGGCGGCATAAATAACTATTTATATATAAATCACTCCAAGCACTTATTACAACACTATAACTACACGTCACAATCAATTGATGCACTTTTATTTGTTTTTTCGGATTAAATATGCAACACACTCAACAAAAATATCACATGTTACGAACTTCATAACTGCAAAATTACGGTGTTGCCAATCCTTACCACCGTTAAATGTTTATTTTTTATGACAGTGTTCCATATACATCTAAGAAACGAAAGGTTTTAACATATTAATAAAGACAAATAATACACGAATTTAATATTTTAACAACAAAACAGTTTTTTGTATTTTTTGTACTCAATAATTTATTGTACCATTCCTGTTGCTGTTAATAATGACATTTATATTTTTTGTATTAAAAAAAAAACATTATTTATTTCTTTATTAAGGAGTATTATTTTATAAAAAATCTTATTAAATTGCAGTTCTTATCAACAACGATAATTCTAAAATTGATTGCTACAGCCACTTATTTTTATAGGTATATGTCACATTATCAATTTTCCTCCCGCTTCATTAGGCATCCTAAATTAGGGAAACAAAAAAAAACTTGTTTGCAGTTCAAACGAGATAGAAGAAAAACCTTCAGAAAATAAACTGCAATAGAATGAGACGAATATAGTATCTGGAGAGGCACAATTATATAATTTATTTATTATATTATTTGTATCAAGCTTAAAAATTATTTCACAATCTAACTTATCTCATATTTTATTTCATTCTTTCGCAGGCTAAATCCTATAGAGGTGTGGATGTGTATGTTTGCCTCTTTTTAGTGCCAGTTTTTCGGTTCATTGAGTTTTACATCACAACAATGCTAAAGAAATTTTAACTGCAAGAAAAAGAAGTGTTTATAAGATATAAAACATGAATAGCACATGAAAATGATTCCGGGTTGAATGATCAAAATCCATGTCAAAATATTCAGTAGTAGTTAACTGGTGCCCGGGAAAGAAAAATAATTTTCATTTTAAATACATAAATTTTGAAAGTGATTAATACTCAACTTTTTTAACAAGTAAAAATATTTTCGTCTTAATGATATTATCATTAAGAAAATCTTTAAAATGTAAAAGTAATAATGCATATTACAAATAAAACATTTATACTTTTGCGTATAATATTAACTTTATCAGTAAGTAATTAACTATTACAATTTCCTGCTATCTACATTAGACATAAATGTTAAGATACTTTCTTTCATAAATTTTTGATATTTAAAATAAGTAGTTATTTTGGCACCCAAAAAATTTAGCAGATATCAAATTGTGATGATAATAACGACAGACAAGCATAAAGAAAACATTTAACTTAATGCAACATGGTTGGTGCCAGCTTTTTTAGTGTGTTAGCACCCGTAAACCAACAATGAAATATTTCTGGCGTACTGTATATAAATCTTAATTGTTTTCATCCTTATATTTTTTAATAAATATTATTTTTACTGGCATGTTTAAAGGAATAATGTCTCATTTTGATCATACAAACGGGCACCTTTGAAATAGGTTTGTTACTCAGAAACGCAAAAAGTGTAATCGTGCTGTTAGCGTTTCTTATTGTTTGCTTTTGTCTGAAATGTTTCAATCTTTCATTTGCTTTTAAAAGCGATGTCTATAGCAGTCTTCGGTTTTGGAATTTACCACGTGCAGGAGTCATGGTCAATAGTTGTGTCTACAGTTTTATCCTTTTATTTCAAGAGCAAAAATCGATGTGGATATGTCCACTTTTCGATACTTCAACGATTATCTTTCAGTCCCTCACTCTTGTTTTTCCCCCCAAGTTCTCGATTATTCCTTCCAATCACGATTCTGCCGACCAAAAAATATATCTAGAGAAACAGTAACATTATTTGCAAAAAGGCTGAATACTTTGCATATAGAGAAGGTAAGTAAGTGGGTATAAGAGATATGGGAGATATGTTAAAAATGAATGTGGATTAAAAGTAGACGTTATGAATAAATAAAGTATATAAACTATTTACAATATTAAAACCTATTCATATTTTTGATCTTCAATGAACTCAGAAATGCTTTTTTTGATAGTTTATTCATCTGGACTAAACACGCTGTTCTGAAAATTTTATTACCTATCGGTTGCACTTTATCTATCGGAATCATTTAAGTGTGCCAGATAAGTAGTCATCTCTGGATACTAATTTTCAGTGTCCAGAGATGTAGCCTTTTCATAATAAAATTACTATTTCAAAAAGGTTCCGTCTTTTTTATAAACGTTCTTGCGAGGACATTGTAATAACATAATTGCAGTTGTCTTTAAAAAGAATAGTCAACACAACTCGTTACACATCCTTGTCTATGACTGATTTCATTGAAACTCAAATTGAGGCATGTACGAAAGTTAACTTTTTCCCCACTTCCGCTCGCGTAGACAGTAATATAGTGATGGTAGATCACAATTTCTTTTCGGATAAGATTTACACAAAATCCGTTCTAAGTGTCCTTTTACGTCCCGAAAAGAGTAACTATGCCAAAATTCAAGTCATTCTGACCTATAGTTTCGGAAATCTTGTGATGAGTCAGTCAGAGGTATTTCGCTTATATAAATTAAAATATTTAGTTATACATCAAGTGCTATATGTACTTTTTAATATTTTAAACGGTCGCCCAACACAACGACGCTCGAATCAAAATATTATCTACAACTTGTATTAAATTTAAAGGACCAATTTTTATTCAATTTATTTTTATCTACTAAATACTAGCATATCTATATTTATTATGAATCAATGTAGTTATAAATAGTTATGAAGAACCACGATGTTGGCTTTTAAAGGAATTTCAATGGCAACCACCTTCGTTATAATCCCTTTCTTTTTCTCAATCATAATCGAACTATTAAAATAGCTTACGCGTATATTTGTGTTTAACGATTTTTCACAACAAACAAAAATTAACTTTTCTTTGCTTTACCTATAGTGATAGTATTAAAAAAGAGGAATTAACGAATGCATGATTGCAGTCCTCTGCTATAAGGTTTAATTTCATACCGTTTACAATAAAGACATAAACAAAGCGTCAATGAAGTTTTTAAATATATCAAAGAATAACAATATATACATACATATATATATATTTTCTTTTTCACCTTTTCACCATTAAATTGACTTTTAACAAAAAGTCACTTTTAGAATTAATAATGTGTTCTATCTCTTTCTTCTACGAGTTTTAGCACGAACAACTGTTTAAAAAAAGATGTGGAACGCAAAATTAATTTCGACATTGTTAAAATTCAGGTTAAGGAAGATGATGAAAAAATTCCTTAAAATGAAAATTTTATCACACAGATGTCGCGCGAGCGTGTACGTATAGGCACTGCCCAAGTATTGGAAGCGATTAGAGGAAGCCCATTGTCTTCGATTGATTCAACAGAGAAGATATTCATAGATAAATCTAAAGGAGAAGGATCTAATGACGAAAACATAGATGAAAGGCGATGGTGTAACTGCATCGACAAACAAGACAAACTGAACCAAGAAGTAAATGAACTAATTAAACAAAGAGAAGATGTGCTGAAAAAAAAACTGGAAGATAAATTTGAAAGGGAAAAAAATGAAATGAATGACCGTTTGGATTCAATATTACGGTAGATACAATATAAGTGAAAAGTTTTTTAGATATTAATAAATTGTCATCCATTAACTAATAGTTATGTTTAGATGTTCAAAGTTAAGCCATCGTCAATACAAAAAGTATTGTTATACAGAGTCGAAAAAAATTTTTTTTTAATTTAATTATACATAAGTACCTTGTATAAAATCTCACTACTTTTCTGCTTACCATAAATATGTACAAAAATCAGATCTAACTCAAATCACATAGTTACTAGTTCAAAATAGCAAATTAGTATTTTAAACCATACGATACTATTTCTACTGTAAGTATAAAACATTTTCAAGAATTCATGAATTTACTGTTAATTTTTTTAGTTTTAGCAGAACTGCTTTTAGAAATGATAACATAAAATGAATAAAACCGCGGTGTTATTTATCTGTACCTACTTTTTCTTTAGATCTATAAATATGGCTATCTCTCTACATCCATAGATGATATAGAATTTTTATAAATACACTTAACATTGTGGAAAAGATGTCCGGTTAACGATATATAAACTTTATGCATTTTATAGCGACCATCAAGTTAAAATATTATATTTGCAAAGAGATATGCAAAGGAGGCACCAAGATAAAATTGACGCTTTGAAATCACAACTCGAATGCAGAAACTTAGCGGGTCTGATGTACGTCATGTGTTCAGAGAGGACGAAAAGTAAAATAGAAAAGATGAAAATTATAGAAGGTAACATGTAGGTGTATTGATAACCATAACCTGGTAGAATAAATGCCTGTTACTTCCTTCAACCCCGACCTCGTTGAACTCAATCTTCCAGGTTGACGTAAAACATTTGCATTTAAACGAGCTACTTTGAACCTAGACACGTTATATTTTAACTTAACGAAAGAGGCATTAAACTGCATTGTTTAGAACTCGAAAAAACGAAAACACTATTACTCATATTTTCCAGTTCAAAATTATTTATCAGCCTATCAGCTGTTTTTTTATCATTAGAGATATAAAAAAGATAATTTTTATTTTTCAAATATTAAATTTAATTTTTCAAATATCTTTCGATTAATTTAATCAATTTAAATCAGACTTGTGACGTCTAAATCACCCACACACGCACAAAGAGACATACAAGCGCGTGCGCGCTCGCACGAACGTCTCTCTTATAACGTTCAGAAAAGCTTTCTAGCGCCCCAAAATGTCGACACCCAATGGAACATTGATCTTCGGAAATCAGACAAAATAATGACATTGCCCAACTTTATCGAAATTTTCATTTTTTTTTAGCGAGAAATTAAAAATTGTCAGGCTTGTAAATTGATGTATATGATGTACAAAAGATAAAAAGTGATTATTATATTACTGTGGTGATTACATTTATTTATTGTAATATACATATATGTATATATTTGTAAGTAGTGATAATCTGCTGACAAAAACTGCAACAAGTATAATAGTTTTGACAATCCTCTCTCGATGTTAACAATACCTAAAGAATTCTGCAGAGGCCGAAACAGGTAAAAATCTGAGGGTGCAAGGTCCAGGCTGTATGGTGGATGCATTAATACTTCCCAACCAAACCCTCCCAATATTTGTTGAGTGGCCGTTTTTTGTCTATTTCTTGCTTGAGTCTCATCAGTTGTTGGCAGTAAAAGCTCACAATGAATAATGTCCTTCTAATCACACCAGATACATAGCATCAACTTATTGCGAGTTAATCCGGGTTTTGCTATAGTCTGTGAAGCTTGCCTGCCATTTCAACATGATCTTTTTCACAAGTTCTTGTAGTGGGTAATCCATTTTTTATCATCAGTGATCAATCTTTTCAAAAACTGTTCGGTTTCATAACGTTTCAATAGAATTATCGCGCTGTAATTGCTTGAACCAGTTTTGTGCTACTCTCACCAATGCTGCATATTGTCCATAAACGTCACAATTTTTTTTTACAGCTGGATTCGCATTTTTATAATGAAACTCCAAACTAAAAGGTATCGAATTTCTAAGTTAGTTTCACGCGTTTTGGTGAACAAAAGAATGATAGAAAAATGGCGGAACACCGTTTTTACTGTTATTTTTTCTTGTTTAAAAATTCTATTTAATTTTGTCATCTATTTAATGGTATAAAAGCTAGCCAGATACAAACTGCACAACCAAAGAGATTTTACTACAACTTTTTACTTATGAAATACGAAAAAACGTATTCTCTGACCTAATATAAAATAATATTCAAAAACAAGAGTATAAATAGAACGAAACAACCCGATAAGAAGTCGAGCTGGTTGCACCCATGGACATGATAGAACCCATACAATCCTCAAAATAATTGGAAATTTTATAATCCTCTCTTCACCAACCAGTTCTTTAATAACACAGGAAAAAGCAAGTTCGTTGCATGAATCTTTTACATGAATCAGAATTGTTTTTCCACGCTAATTTTAAAAACATATGCCGTTGTAGCAGCTTTAGTTTTGCCCCTTTGAAGTGACAGGTCAAAAATGCACATAGTCTATTAAAATTAATTAAATGTATTTATTCTGAAGTAAATTTTCTTTTCATAAAATCAGCCATCATATTTACGTTCCAGTGTCCTTGATATCTCATCTCCAAGGCGCCAATATCCTGATGAAAGCGCTCCCCTTGTTCCTGGCTTAGGTCACCAAGATTATCAGGAAAATGATTTAGATGGCTGTGAAGGTAGTGAAGCTTAATATTCATGTTGCATCCAAGCTGCTGGAAGTGTATCAGCAACTAATTTTTATCATTTATCAACTTCCTGATTTGTGGGCCATCAAAAATACCAGCTTTGATTTTTTCACTACTCAATGATGATTGAATGGTTCACGCCAGATCAATCCGAGATTTATATTTAAAAGACGGTCTTTTTTTATTTTCCCATAATCGCAAAGAGTCAACACAATTTTTACATACGAAACTAGGTATCCGGGACTTAGCATTCGTCGGCAATGGAAACCCAAAATAGTCCAAGTATGGTTTTTTCACGAAGTCCGACACATTCAAACGGAATGTTTTGAACATATATTCTCCACAAACAACACAAAAATAATCAGAACTGTTTAAACACGACCTCCTTGAGGAAGATATAATGAAATTTATACAGAAATTAGTTTGGTTACACCACTATTGATAGAAATTATCGACTACTCATGCAAATTGAAAACGGCACCTGTATCGCACTAACCAGAAGTGCTACAAAAAATCTGTGGGTAGATTCGAAATCAGCGCACCTGAAGTAGTAAGCAACAGTAGAAAAATATCATGCAAACAAAAAAAAAAGGCATTTTTTTTTTGTTTAATCATTAGAAATTTATTTAAGGGTAAGTTTTGAATATCTACAGGGACCTTGTTGAACAAGTATAATTTTACGGTAGCCTTATAAAAATGTTTACATTGTATTGTAATTACGCATGCTTTTTGAATTCATATTCAAGATTACCCCTCATGCAGTCATTCGTTATGACGTCACACATCTGTCGGTCGACCTTGACGATCTAGTTAGGCCTTTGTCAAGTCCATAAGCAGGCGTACGTGTTATCTGGATAAACATCGGCCACGATAGCTGACGTTCACAGTTTTATCTCTTCGTGCCTATTGTCCGAGATGTCCGATATCCGCCAAATCACGAACTGCCTATTCTTCCCTTAACTACCAAGAAGAGACAGCATTATATATTGTAATTAATTTTGATCGAAAGAAAAATGCATCTCGACATTGCTGCACGTTGAAGTTCAACCTGATTTAAATATTATCTTATCAAATACATGTATTGCAATAATTGAAATTAATGTATAAGTATATTAACGAATATTTTGAGAACGTCTAGAGTGCTAAGTTATACATTGTTTTTTTTTTAATACAAGAATTAAGTTTGACACTGAAATTTGATTGCTTGTTTTTGGGGTCGGTTCCAGCGACACAGAACATATAATCTAAAAACGTGAATGCGAAACGTTAAGTCAAAAAGGAGATATTTTTTTTAATACAACTAATTAGTTGTTATTGGAATCTGTTTTCACAATTATTTAAATAGGTTTTTGAAGAGGGTTTTATTTTATTTCATGTTTTTTTAATTAATATTGTGGGGTATTTCATCGACGGATATGTATTCCTCTGCTTAATTAGTATAACCTATAGTATTAATTACTCCCAAACCATTAAATTTGCATATGTACACACGTCAGCTTGTCTGATATATAAAACGGAACATGCTCTCTGATTTTGAGGAACCATTGACATACAGGTTAATCACAAACAAATACGTAAAAGTAATTGCTGTGTTCGCTGAGCCTGTAATATAAAGGAACGTTTTTCCTATGAAGAAGCGTCTATGCTTTTTGTATACACGTGTGTAAATTTATATCTATGGTTATTGTACTAGACAAACTTTGAATAGTTACCTATTCTTGAAAAAGGAGTTATGGATCTGAGTATGACTATTTTTTCTGAAGACTGGAAATTGAAATAGACGTCCTATTAATTAGAAATCATTGTAATCGGTCATCTGTTGTTGTAGGTACTCGTAATACAATAAATCGCAAAGGCCGGCCATATACAAGGCCATCGATCCGGTCCCACTGGAATAGGTCAGAGCTAGAAGCATCGTTATTTCACGTGCCGTATTATGCTGTGGCGACATGTCCGCAAAATATTCTCTAGATTAGTCATCAGAAGCACGTGTTAAAGTGTCGACGCGCGAACGCTAACCTCGATTAGGGATCTCTATATCCAATTTCCGCGTTACGACTCGAAGAGTGAATCCCGCTACTAGCATCTTAGGATGCCTGGAAACTAGGGCTCACGGCCGGCGTAACGCATATTAGAATCAGAAACTCATAGAAATTGAATTTCAATGAAATCAACTGTTACAGTCGAATGAGGTATATCGCATTTATTAACAGAGATAGTAGCTGTATATAACAAAGTTAAATGTCTGTTTGACTGTTTAGCCGATGAGTTGAAAGGCCATCAAAAGTACGTGGCCTTTTAATTAATGGCCTTTCAATATGTGGATTGGAATCTACTGTTACACCTAACTTCTAAGTCTCTAGAACGATATTTCTTTTAAAAAAATGGATCGATTTCCCAACCACCCGAATAAGACATTAGACACTAAATTATACTGTGGCAGACTGCAGATATAAGTTGCCGCTTTGAATCATATCATCGCTGGTAATTACTCATATACATACGTGTATGTTGCCAATGACCATGTTATACAATCTCAACTATTCCATTGTAACCGGGTCGACGGCCTAATTCTTAGGTATCCATGTTACTATTCCGCGTCGTACGATAAATCGACATGCAAATTGATGTAAACAATGAAATAAATTTACAGATAAACTAAGTGATTACATTACATTTTTGTCAGTATTACAAATGTGAAAATTTGTAATAATTTTTGTGCTTCTTTTATTTTATTTTTTGTGTGAAGGAATTTATCATTAGTTCACGTCTAAAACGCTGATCAGATTTAGATAAGATTTTCTAAATAGGTAGTATTGTATTGTGTGAGGTGTTAATTCGCGGAAATCCATAGTTATGTTAAACATGTTAATGCATGTTGCAGACAAGCGTCTAAATAGGTAGTGTAAATGACACGAATTAACATAAAATTAAAAAAATGTTTTTGTTATTTTTAATTGAAATGTCGGCTTTTTATATATGATTAATTTTTTAGGCGTAAATGTGTAATAAATACTGAAATTTTCTTCAATCCTAGATTTTTAAAGCGGATTTGTTAATTTAACTATGCGATAACTATGTATAAGAATCCATGCTTTGACACACAGATTCAGTATTTTAGGTATAGTCTATTGTTTGAATAATATCTGTGGAATATCAATCAGAAATAAACATGACTTTAGTAAGTTGCGCTCTTAAAAATATGAAATATAAATTAATGCGTGATTCGTACCATCACACCTCACCGCCTCTTCGTTGAAATATATGGCTATAAAATAAATCGTGCAACGCCAACAAATTTTTCATTTTCATTTACGCTCTTATTTGACTTTATTTGAGACCTTCTATACAACTACTGCAATGTAATTCAAGCGTCACAGTTAGTATAACATATATTAGTATAACACTGATAAGATATATTTTCGATTGTTGAACATTGCCAGTGTTTTAACCATCACCTTCAGACATAATCATTCATGAGTTTCCAGGGTTCCACAAGCCCGATGAAAAATTAAAAAAAAAACGGAACCCATGTACATAGAATAATTTCGGGCATAGAATCGTATGTGGACTAAGATGGAGTGATAGAAGGTATTCTGATATTTCATATTTTAATTTGTCCTTAAAATGAATATTAATCGCAATAATGCAAAATCCATTATAAACTGACATTCACTAAGTATGTGAGTATATACTCAGTAAGTGTTAGTTTATACTAAACATTGAAACGAAGCGAAAAATAAAGTCCATTATAAATATACGCACTGAGTACGCACTCATGTATTCAGTGTCAGTTTATATTGGACATTGGAACGAACCGAACCGAATCAAACTGTAGACTTCTTATATGTTCTTCTGTAATCTGTAAGCCAAGACCTATTTTTTGTATTGTTTATCAAAATTTAAGATGCAGTAGTTTCGGAGATAAGGAGGGATAATGCTCAACTTTCATCTATTTTCTCAAAAACTTTAAAACTATTCGCTTTAAGATTATAAAAATATACGTATTTGGTACCCCCATAATTAGGCGTTGTAATTTGATGATATAGTACAATTTCAGTGGTAGGCATATTACCGTTCTTGTACCACACGCACCGTGACGACAGCACTGTGATAACTTGAAATAATATTTGGTCATGATGCTTAACACTTCATCAAAGATCCTATCGTCCGAACAATAGATACTAAAATATTATAATACTTGAAGGGTCTTTTCATTTCGTTTTTATAATGTCAATACATTATGAAAATAAAACTGATTTTAATACTTTCAAGAGTGCATGTAGTTGATAGAAGTCTATCATGTAAAACCGTCGGGGTAATCTTATTAAACAGATAAGTTTTAATCAAATCTTTAGAGCGCAAATGCGTTATGAAAGGGTCAGCAAGCATCGCTAGAAAATCTTATGCAGACCAAATCGTAGGCATATTTAAAAAGGGTCAAATTTTAAGTGCCCGAAACCGACGAGTTCGCATGAAAAGATCTATGGGCGTCATTGAAACAAGAGGATTATGCAAAGATCATAGCATGTTAAAATCTATAGTCTCTGCCCACCCTTCTGGGAAATAAGCGTGAGCTTATAATATGTTTTGTTTGTATTAACGAATTGTTCGGTTTCAGCATACACAGATCATATTAACTCTCTTCAAGATCTCCTCATCGAAGGAAGAGAGATAATATTGTATTTGTCCAAAGGATACAAATCTGCGGCTACCGTGGACTACGAATGGAGAGAAAAAATAAAGGAAGTCGTAAAAGAGGTATGCCATTTAACTTTGCCGCATGAAATTAGACTCATTATAATAACTGAGAGAAGGAAGTATATTGAAGGAGATGCAGTGACTATAGTATAAAGAGGCATATTGCGATGGTTTGACCATTGGAAAAGATAAATGAAAGTAGACTGACAAAATAAATCTATAGAGCGAATGTGTGTGGTGGAAAGGTCGGCGAGGGTCCCCCTGGAAAATCCTAAGCAGACCGTATTGGTGGCATATTAAAAAAGCAGGGGCGTAGCTACCGCCTTATCTGCCGTATCAACTATACGGGGGCCCCGGACCACGGGGGGCCCCCAACGTGCGTAAGCAAAAATTAATAAAAACTTCCCAATTTTTTTTTTATTTCACAAATGACAAGTCAAAAAAAGGCATTTTTTTCCCGCGTAAAGCGTGCGTTCGAAAGTTGGCAGCATTCCCTAACAGCAATCATGAGCTAAGAAAGCAGGTTGAAGTGATAAGGTTGAAGTTTGAACTTTTTGGCTTTAAATAACAGACGTACTATGATCTATTTGACAGTGAAAGAAAAAAAATATTAATGTAATCCGCCGCACATAAATAATTACTGTTGCTATGGCAACGACAAAGAGGGCGTACAAAGCCCTTTAGTACTTAATGTATGAATAAAATTATTAAGATCATAACTTATTTTTTAATGAAGTTTTTTCAATTTTTTAATGGTTGTTTTGTTATCCGGAGCACAGACGAATCCGAAAAAATCCCAAAAATCACTCTAGCCGTTCTCGAGTTATAAATGGTGTAACTAACACAACTTTCTTATATATATATATAGATTTGAATTGTATGTAAAAAATTTGGAAAAAGAGACAAATAGATAATTATGATGAATAAATATTTCTTTTAATTTAATGCATTTTTTTTTCTTTTATGAGAAATCTTTACCCTTCCTAAGGGCCCTCTAACAATTTTTTATACGGGGCCCCGCCAAGGCACGCTACGCTTCTGTAAAAAAGGGCCAAATTTGAAGCACCCGAAACTGACGAGCTTGCATGAAAAGATTGATGGATGTCGGTGAAGAAAAAGAGATATGCAAAGGTCGTATCGTGTGGAAATCTATAGTCTCTGCCTACCCTTCTAGGAAATAGGCGCAAATTTATAATATATCATTATTAAAATTATAATAATGCGCAGATAACATTAAGTAAAACAGAAATATCTGTAGCGACGCTACGCGATGTCCCACTAAAACCCAGCCGGATTTTGAAACTCAGAGGCGCGTTAGATCATTTTACAACTGACCACGGGCGTGATACTAAGAGGCAGTTGTTATTTATAAGATGCTTTTTTGCATTATAAAAAACTGTGATTCCAGAACAGGAAAGGACTTAATAACACGTGGGATTACATTTCATGAGTGAATATTTAGTTTTATTCCGATATTCATCCAAAGAATTTAAAAGAGACATCGTACCTACTAGTTTACTTGTCAAAGAAGTTGTAAAATATGGAAAAGGACTTCTTATTCTAATATTTTGTATTCATATTTTTTTGTGGTAATTAGAAGCAGAAAGAAAAGTTTCTTACTCTTTTGTACACTTTTTCCATGCTTAAAAAAAGTCTAATGATGTGCCTCATGTTATATCCTCTTTACTTGTTTCGTAGCCCAAGTTAGGTGGTCTACGAGTCTTTAATAAAATCCCTTTATTTATTTCAAAGAATTACTTTATTTAAATTTAACATTATAATTATATGTTATAAATTAACACTAGGGATGGATGTTACTCGTAGCACGGTTATGCGTGGACTCTCTCGGAGTGAGGAGGCACCTCCGCTTATATAACAAATGATGGACAAAGAAGTCGACGCAAGCCGTCGCCACGCGTCCTGCGTATGTCGATCTCGAACTGTCCATAAGTATTTAATTTATTACTTTGTTTTCATCTCTGGAGAATATCTGTTTGGTGCTCTCGAGAGTCGGCATCCCTTTTAGGTAATGAATTATATATTTAGTGTCGACGTGAGCCGTCGCCATGCGTCTTGCGTACGTCGATCCAGAATTATCTATAAGCACTTAATTTATTACTTTGTTTTTGTAACAGAGAGTCTTTATAATATGGGTGGTACATAACGTTTACAATATGTGTGGTACATAACACTCACCAAAACTGTTATCGACAATTTTTGCACTTCGTTTATACCGTGAATGCATATAAAAATTCTCAGACTTTTAAGAATGTATTTCTGTACCAGTAACCCGTCTAACACAAAATTTAATTAAATTAAACGTCTGTTCGGGGTAATTTCCGAAACAGTGGAATGCATTGTGATCAAATAACATTGCTTTGCCCTTATATATTATTCGCCTAAGCACCAAAAGTGGGGAAAAATTGTTTCCTACATTTCAAATAATGATTATATACCACTTAAGCCCAGTGAGAGTAATGGAGATTTATGATGACTTATTTATTACCAAAAAAATATAAGGCTTTTACGATTATAATAAAGCCTAGATCTGTTTTATAAAAACACTAGAATTTCATAAAAATAAATCTATGCCCAATTAATCATGATATAACACGATATTCACGATATTTTCCACACTAAATATTCGCTTATTTATGCAATTAATAGCAATAGTAACACTAATTTTAAAACATGTCTTAAAATGAGTGTTACTCTCAGACCTTCTACACGTTTATATACCTAAACATTGTCATAATATACCACAGCATGTAATGTCTGTATATACTAAGTATGGAATTACGTTATGATGACTCCAGTGTAATTGTGTTATCAAAGTGGTTCAGCCACGGTGTGGTTAACTTGGTTGTAGCGCGAAATGGAGTCGGCTCGCCTGATAAGATACCACATTCTCACAGAACACAGATGATGAGTAACAGTTTCCGCTGTTGTGTTTCTTGTTTGCACTTTATAAACTGTGCACGACAATATTTAGCAGTGCAGAAATAGTGATACGGACATATATAGTAGTTATTAATAGTGATAGATAAAACGCGAGTGACAATCACCTGCGATAAATAAGGTGCAAGTCTAGCCGAACAATAGAAATAGTACAGTGATACTGTTGAGGAAATAGTTATATTGTAAACTGTATATATAATATTAAGAATTACATATGTTGAAATCGACTAGAAATAAGTATTAATCAAATTATAGAGATTAATAAGATTTACATTGTAAAATAAGGTGACTAATAGTATTTAAGACCAATCGTATATTGTATGAATTAATACTCTCCGCAAATTGTGTATATTGTTATATCAATAAAGTCGCCCGACCACCACTCCCCTGCCGGACGTCCGCTTTCTTGTCGCGTCTCTCGCGCCGGCTTATATGCCTGCCCTTGCACTTTAAAAAATACCTGCTTCCATACATTAACAATAAAAATGAAAATATTTCTCCGATCGATAAGGCCGTGCCGCGTCGAGCGTCCGCGCTCACTGTTTCAAAAGATATTTCGTACGCCGCCTAAAACAAATAGTGACGTGTCTGCAGATGTCAAATTACGTCGGTGATATCGCACATCGATATTAACGAACTCGCGGATCTCCCGTCATCATTTGAGGCCGCTTCAAACCCGGTCGTAAAATTGCTAATACTAACTAAACACACTTCTCACGCAGGGACGGTTAAAAATAACAAATTTTAACTCCTTTAAAATAAATCTCCCTTTTTATCCCATAGTGAACCGGGAAGTTAGGCTAAAAATCACGTATCGTATACCCACGCGCCGCGAAATCCCCAAACAAAGCACCGAATGCTTAGTTTGACACTCGCTTTGACGCCCGGCAAAGCTATTGTACCTATATTATCATAGGATATTAGCTTTAAAAATAGAGTCGCCCCAAGGGAGTGATTTTAGTGGGTAAAAACCCCACATAACCCGGTCTTTAAGTCGCGTGACCGAGAAGATTTTCACTTCCTGCATCGAATCAAAAAAAAAAGGAAAGCAGTCAGTCTCAGCGCGGCCGTCGACTTATAGTATATTTTTCTTCACACTTAAGCATAATTTAGTAATCACCTAAGATTAAAATTAATGAGAACTTTTATTTCATAATGTCAATGGAAATATACATAAAAGAACTTGATAATTTCTAAAGTGTTTGGAGTGTAGTGATTTAAAAATTTCTTATTTTTATGTATAAAATAAGATGACGATTCATTAAATATTAACGTCTTTTGATGAACATAATATACATAATTCGCTAAAAAACAAATTCAAATGTTATAATCATTTTTTTTTTTTCGGAATAGGTTTAATCTATTGTATGATTTCCCTTTAGAGGTAATTTTAAGATTTCTGTAAATATACAACAAATAATAAATGGAAAACTAAAATAGGCGACGCCATTAGCATAAGATCAGAGTGTCTATTGATACGTGTTACGGACAGCCGCGCTATTAGTGTTAAAATTGGACAATATATATTATTTGTTTTATACGAATGGATTTAGGTTAAGAATTGTTTTGTATTTTTTTGTATTTCGTGTGTGTTTTTATTAAATCATTTTAATTGTCTTGTTTTATTACCCGGATAAGGACTAGTCGTAAGAGAATTTTCTTTCGTAAATTTCGTAATTTTGTTTCGTAATGTTTACCTAATTTCGTGCATTTTTGTGTGTTTAGTATTTGTATTTTGTCTTGTTAATTTATATCATGTCTTGTCGTATTTAATTGTAAATACGAATTTAATGTGATGTGCATATGCGTTGCATACGAAATTGTGCCATGGCGGGGGGGGGACTAATCAGAGACTGAGAACCGCGGCGGTCTTTACGGTAAGACCGCAAATCGGTGTTCCGAGCGCATGTGACGCTCATGCGCAAGTGAGTGATCGTCGTAGTTTTTCCGGACCGTCGAAGTTCTCCATCGTCGAGTTTTACCGGTGCGAACAGAGCAGCGACCCACCACTTCACCATCACTCCCAGAGACGGCCGTGACGGTCGAGGATGATGTCGGAGTACCCACTGATAACTCTTGATCTCCGGCTGGCTCGGGAATTTTCAAGCTTGGACCCCTGAAATGGGGCCATTGTCACTGGACCGTCGGGGTTGTATCCCCGACGAGAAGACGCCCAAGCATGAGGCGACATAAGTACTCCGTCTCGCACCTGCACTCGCAAAAAAAGGGGTGTGGAAGTTCCGCGAACGAACGCTCATGCGCGAAAAATTCGAAATGCATGGCCACATCCCCTCAATTAAAATATGTGCAACTCATATGGGTAGGCGGATGCGCCATCTATGAATTGCAGTGAGATTGATGTATCTGTCGTAGTTGTACTCCGACCGCCATATATGAAGCTTGGGTGTAATAAAGAAGTCTTGATCGCTTGAAAACGCTGTCCATCAATTTGCCCACCACACCGCAAGAAATCCGTTCTCCAAAGCCACGTGTGAGGGAAAATCCGAAGTGCGGGCTTAGGCGGCGATAGCTGAAATCGCCGGTACAGTAAGCGACCGAATAATGTGACAACGCAAAATATACGTGACCTAAGTTGCTTAGGTCTATTTCTTTTAAGTCGGTTTATATCTCAGTTTTTGATGCTACTCTAAACGAAGAATTATAAAATACCCATCAATTACTAACTATAATATTTGATTGAGCACCTCTTGAAAATAAGAAATACCAGCTTTTTTCATTGCTATTTACGTGTTATTTTTGCATTTTTTAACAGAACACTTAAACGTCGTAACGGAAAATGAGACGAAACAGATGAATGCAATGAGTGCTATACTGCCTGTTTTAGCACTTATTTACAGCGGCCATTTCTGAGCGCGGGTCTATGCATCTTTTTTTTATACATCAATGTTGGGGACCTGATAGTTTATTGTCTATCGTAAACATCATAGAAAACACGAGAAATTGATAAGAATCAAAACCGCCATCGTGTATAAAATACGATTGCCATATTTTCACATACGACTAAATTAAATATCACAGCAGCCTAAACTATAAGTACTGCAACACGAACTTTTTAATTTAAGCGTATACGACAAAAGGTCGAGTGTCCACTTGACGTTTAAAGTGTGTACGCTGACTTTCAACGAAAAAACAGCTATATCTGTCTCTTTTTGCGAAATACAATTGTGCAGGTGCTAATAAGAAACACTTGTACTGATGACAGTTTTGAAAATTTTAGACGTCCTCTATGCTATCTTCTTCACTCTAAACGTCTGCCGCGAGTGAGAAAGAGAAATAAGATTACATTTACGAGTAATCACGAGGCTACACGACGAAAGTCGAAGGTCGAGATTTTCGTCGATGTATGACTATTAGACATCTTTGTTTTACTTAATCCTGTACAGCCGAATTAGGTATCTTTAAGGAATTGAGTTTTTATTGATTGCAACCATTGATCTATACATCTGTGAAAGCGACACTATAGCGCTGACTTCATGCCGGCAAAGATAGGTATTTGGCGGGCATTACGATTGGATCGCCCATACATGAATGTTTAAATATTTTCCCATAAGTATATATGCATTCTGCCCTTTCGGATACGCTAATGAAAATAAAACTCATAGCATTCTTTCAAATGTAAGGGGAAGATACCTGAAAACTTAAGTTTGTTAGCTTAACAAAAGTGTAAAATCGTGGTAAAGTTTTCAGCTCTATGCGCTAATTGTCTGCTAATAAATTGACACTAACATACAGATAATTGAGATAATTCTAAAACAGGGGCGGATCCTATTTTCGATCCATCAGGGTCGCATAGTAATGATCCAAACAGAACAGGCCTCAATTCGGTTACAATAATTTATCAAAAATTTACCCTAGGAGGGTCATGACCAGCGACGTAGCTAGCCTGGGTATCAACCGGGGCGGATTTGAAGTGACGCCCTAAAAACTGTTAAGTTTAAGAACAACTCTAATGATAAATAATGTTTTATATTCGGTGTGCATTTTTTGTGAAACAAAATTTGCGGTCAGATGTATTCGGGGGTCACTCCTAAATGGGTGGCACCCAGTGCGGACCGCCCCCGCCAACGTCCCCTAGCTACGTCACTGGTCATGACCCCAATTAACTCTTTGGATCCACCCTGGCTCTAAAAGGTACCATCGTCTACCATAGTCCGTTCTCTAAGGTTCTGTAACCGTATAATTATTATGCCTCCACGTCATTCGCTTCTTAGGAGTAATTATACTTTATATATTTTTTTATATTTCGGAATTCGAAGTTCCAGAATTTCCTACACCAATATTTGGACGGGCCCCCAGAAACCATCCATTACCTTATGGATCTGGAAAACCTCCTTAAAACCAACACTCCGTTATATCCTGACGATGATGAAGTCGATGACGTTTCCTCCGAGGAACTTGGACTCTCTATTCCTGACCTGGTTGTCGCTGAAGGTACTTCCAACTTCATTTATTTGGACTTTTACTAATTTCGTAGTCGGATTATGAAAGAAACGTGGGAATCATAGAATGGCCATCGTATGTGGTTTTAAACCTAGCAAGAAACGAGTATGCATCCTACAATAGATAAGGTTTTTTTTTGATTAAATGATCACCAAGAATTTTCGTTGTTTTGTTATTCTTGAGAAAGACATGCACTCTTAAGGTCATATCTTTTAAAAGGACTTATTTACGATTTTAATCACGTCTTACTTACTCACCTATCTCATCGTTTACGGAAATGTAAATTGTAGTCAGTTTTCTCAAATACTGGTTATAAACTTAACCAAAATCTGGTAACACATTTAAAAAGATAAGATTAGGAAAAGAAAATACTTTAACGAGCTAGAATTTAGAAAGAGTTTTTCTTAATTAGAATATTTTTTTCCTTATGAAAGAATTGGAATCTTAACTTGTATTTATACTCAGAGAAAAGTACCTAGCTAACAAAGCTCTAAAGCGAAATTATACGACGAAAAGGTCGGCAAAGATAGTTCTAGAAAATCCTATTCAGACCGAATTGGTGGCATACTATAAAAGAGCCTAAATTTTAATCGAGCTTGCATGTCAAGATTGATGCATTTCAGAGAGGTGTACAAAAATCATACCGTATGGAAATTTGTAGTGTGTGCCTACCCTTCTGGGAAAGAAGTGTGTCTGTAATAAATTACAATTTTTTAATTACGAGTTTATAATATATTACTAACATTCACTTACTACTTACGCGCTGTCGGCACCCACGTGTGTCGTCTAGCCATGTTCGGTGAAGCTACAGTTGTCCAACTACATAGCATAGCCGGGGATCAGGGGGATATTTTTAGTGGGTTTCAGCCCCACACCACCCACGCGTACGGGCGCGAGGGTGCGCGGTATGCATTTTTACCACCTCCTCATCGTTAGAGGAAAAAAAACTAACTACTACAATATAGGTATATTTTTGCAACTATTTTGTGTTCTCAGAAAATAAAAATTGGTGGGAGACAATTGAAGATGATGACCGGCCCTTCATAGTTTTCGGTGATATGGAACAGATGAATCCAAAACAGAAAAAGGACATAAAGAAGAAAATTAAAGCTGTTAAAACTGCACCGAAGAAATGGAAGGAATATGGTGAAAATTATGAAATACAATTCTTCTTTGCCCCTATGGTTCCGCTTCTAATTGAGAGTATACATGTTAACTGCTGTCATTATTGACAACAAAACAGAGAGGAAGTTGTTCGAAAAATTATAAAAAAATTTTTGGATATCAAATTCAGTTATTCAGTGCGAATTCAATCAATTCGGTTGGCGAAATGGCGAGAGACACGATAAAGGTTTTTGTTGTTGATACAAAAGGCTGGGAGATACAGTCCACGTGTCGGCCTTCGTTTGCTATTGCGAAAACAAGTGACACATTGAACGTGCTTTTTCTCGTCTTTTGATGTAGATTATGAATATATATAATTATTAGATTTACCCGTGGCTCCGCCAACGTAGACTATACGTGATGTTAAGTCAAAATATATTTTAGGTAGGATTTACGTTGAATTCTTTTGCGTAATAAGCGTCCACGTCTTAAAAAAGAGTAACTATGCTATTGTTCAAGTCAACCTATAGTTTCGGAAATGAGTCAGTCAGTATATACACAGATATATATACACAGATATATATATATACACAGATATGTATGTATATATTAGTTATTTATATAGCTAACTAATATACGAGCCATTAGAGAGTGGGTGGTGACCGTCGCCCATGGTCACTCGCAACCCCGGAGTAGAACATTGCGTTGTCGGTCTCTCGGGTAGGAATATGATACCTGATTGAGAGTTGTAAAAGCTAAAATTGATATCTAGTAATAATTAGCATTTTAAACGGCTAGAAAAAAGTCTTGTATGAGCAACATGTTTTATTGAAAGATTATATTAAATTTCGTTTGTTTATTTCAGTTTTCGATGATAAGTACTTCAAAGCGACATGCGAAAATTTGCCTAAAATAAAAGATCTTTTTAAAGATCGCGGGCAAGGTGCCATGCAAAAACAAAATATGGAGGTGAGGAGTTATCTCATATTTAACAGATTTATCTGTTTAATAGACACATTTAAATTGAAAAGCAATTTTAATTATTTATATCAATAATGTTTTGCAGTCATACTACCGTCAAACGACTTTCAGCATAGATCAAGGATACGCTATGGGGACAGTGTTGAAATATGTGTACGTACAATGTCCATTACCCAATATCTTATTTCACAGTTAGTGAGCCAGGTTTATATCCAGCAGTGAACATCAAACTGCTGAAACAAACAAAATAACAATCGATAGTAGTTTTCATAGGAAAATAAGTATAACCACACACATAAAAATGTTTTTATCATCTGGATAGTTTTTATACCGTTAAATGGATAACATTTGAAAAAAAAGAAAAGTAAAAAGGAAAACGGTCTAATAAAAAAATTAATTATCCTCCACCTAACGAAAAACAATGTACCTAACGTCAATTTTATGTTCAGCATAAGCGCGGGCGGCGCTCTGCAGACTGCGGCCAACAAGAATGCTATGGCTTCTGGAATATTGGCTGCTAAAGATTCGCTCGAGATAATGTCTACCGTAAAAATATTGGTATATGTTCCTTCCTTTTTGTTGTTGGCTAAGTCGTCAACATCATCAATTACAAAATGAAAGAAAAAAAGATATACGATTACCCAGCTAGTCATTTCATGTCAAAAGTTATTTTTTTAATCCTTTTAATTTTTGCATTAGTAATAATGTTAGGAAATTTTCTTCATTGAATGTTGCTTTGTTTAAAACAATTACCTCGTGAGTATCAGTAATATTTTTTTTTTAATATCTGCACGTGTGCGGTAGAGATTTGTTGTTTTTGAAATTGAAAATACCTAAATATTAAGGTTACAATTTTGAAAGTTATATTTTTTTTCCATAACTTTGCAAAATTTTATCTTTGCAAAGTCAACACTAAGAATTTTCCGTATGTTAGAATTAGTGACGTTTGTTATCATCACTAACGTCATAACTATGACAGTTATAATACTTAATCATTTTGCAGTTGAGTAAGATTTAAATTTACTTAATTTATATTAAGTAAAGATAAGCTATTTAAGGTAAGAAAAGTTCCTAATTTAATAAAGAATTCTTATCGAGATTTTTAAGCACATTATATCAAACAATGACCAGAAGTTTATCTTAATTGATGAAATCGTCCAAATGTTAAATTTTAGTTATTATATAGTATTTACGTAGATTTACCTAATATGTTGATTCTTTTAATTTTTTTTTTTCATTTTTTGCACTAATCTCTAACAAGTTTAATTAAAAGAAAAATGTTGAGAAATTTATGCAGGAGCTGTTTGTAATGCAGATAAAAACAAAGTTAACAAAACATTTTTTTTTTAATTAATTTATATAATACTATTAGATGCAAGAACAGTGATATTAAAAAGCGGTACTGTTTTAAGGAAGATGAGAATATAGAAGGAAGGTCAAAGTAGAAAAAGGTACGTTGAGGTGGTTTAGCCATTTGAAAAGGATGAATTAAAGTGGACGGACAAACGAAATTTGTAGATCCAAGGTGTGTGGTCGAAGGGTCGGTAAGGGTTGTTCTAGAAAATCCTACAGACCATATTGGTGGCATATTAATAAAGGGCTAAATTTAAAGCAACAGAAACCGATGAGCTTGCATGAAAAGGTCGATGGATGTCTGTGAAGAAAAAGAGATATGCAAAGGTTGTATCATGTGGAAATCTATAGTCTCTGCCTATTTAGATATTAAGTCTAGACTGTAGGAAGTGGTGGTCAATTTTTACACGGCTCGCTGTGTTGCTAGAATGATAAATAAATAGGCATATCTGTGTAAAATAAATACAGTGGAATCTCAATAACTCGAATGTCAAGGGAAATGCAAAAAAAATCGAGTTAACGAGTTTTCGACTTAACAAGAACTTCGAGGTACATATGACTGTGTCGACAAGGAACAAACATAACGTTCAAGCTGTGTTACTTAGAAAGTTTCATGAATGTATTCATTTATTGCACGTGTACAAGACAAAAACAATAGATTAGAAGTCCCGAACCCGAACATTTATTTTGGAATTTATTGCTATTATTTCGGGGAATTCCAAATAAGACGTCATTATATTTTACCAACTACGACTTACGGAGTCTCTTTTTTGAAATTCGAGTTATAGAGTATAAATATGTATTATCAATACTTAGTAAGGAAATAACATTTTGTTTGAGTTACAAAGTCTAAATAATTCGAGATACCGCGTATTTAGGGGTTCATCGGAAGGGAATGGCCATTTTTTACGACTTACTGAGGATTTCGACTTAACGAGGTTCGAGTTATTGAGATTCCACTGTATACCTACTTCTCGTTTTCTCTTAATTTTAAGTATGTTAATACATAATTAGTGTAATTAAGACACAGCACACATCGTAGTTTTTATTATACGAATTATGCATGGTCGAAAGACATTAAAGTAGAACGCACGAAAGTCTGCTACTGTGAAGGTAGTCACGAAAGCGTCGCAATGGCGCAAAATAGCAACGCGGGGAAGAAGAAGCAAGGGTCGGGGAGCGTTGTACCTGCGCATCGCATCATTCGTAGGCGATTCAGAACGGCAGTTTCGTGTGTTGTACTAACTGTACTTTCAACTTGCCCTTCAGTACTGCAATATTATATGACATATGAAAACATCCCAATTCCTTTTGTTTCTATCCTAAGCAGCTACTATTTCAACATTAGCGTGCATCACTAGTTCCGAGTATTAGTTTTATTTGTGTGTACGTTAACATGAAATGCAACTTCATATTTAGCTCGAGAAGCAGAGGGCGCTGCCACAGGTTAAAATCATTGTTCCATGAAACGTTTCAGTGATTCAGTTTTAACGCATTATTTAAAATTAAAATCATTGTTCTTCTGCTAAATATATTAATTCTTCGGTTTTAAGTGATCTGTTAGCGCAAACATTAGCTTTACTACGTTAATATTATACGTACATGATCCGACTGCTCCACACATCTTTCTATTGCCGATCAAAAGGTTTTGACCATTAGAATTCCACTCTGCTCCGTTAAAAGCTGGGAAACATAAACGACAATTGTCATCAGTTCGTTCGGTGTCGACAGCTTAAAGCGCACCCTGAGGTACGGGAGTGATCGTTTAATGTCGTTGAGTTGAACAGCCATTGGTCGATTCTTGTGAGGATACGTGATAATACATAGACAACGCACTTATTAATCTATATGCGCAGATTGACAGGCACATTACTCCGCTTACAGAAAGACAAGAATAAAAACGGCTCATCGCCATCGCTGACGAGTTGCGAGAAAATCCTTCTGGCATTGAAGAAGGTTTGAATTGTCATTGATTATACTTACTATAACTTAGTAATTATGGATAGACATTGATAAGTTCAGACAGTTTTGATCCAATGGTCTGCTAAGTAAATTAATGTCTATAAGCATTGATTTTATTGGCAGTTTATGTAAGCACTGCCCTTTTTATTACATTCTAGAAAATTATTTATTTATTTAAGGGTTTTTTATTGTATTTATATATTTTTTAATATATCGTGGAGTTGCATTTTCGACATGTGGCGAAAATTAGTGACCAACAGCATCTCTTCTCCAACAGTATCTCTTGAATATATCAAAGTATTTTAATGTATTTAGCAACGTACAACGTTACTTTTTAAGAAGAAATAAAGTCGGTATACCGGCGAAAGTTTTACGTGACAACGACTTTGAGTGGTAAAATCATTTTAATGTGAATATTCATTCGTATAGTAGGAAGAAGGATGAAATAATAGTAACAATTTAAAACATTTATTTATACAAAGAATTATATTTAAAACATTAATTTATACAAAGAAGCTCGCACTGAATTTCATATTAACAAAATTTTATTTTTACCTTTACACATACATACGTATTTATATACAAATATAACTACCTTCACATTATCACTACACAATCGTTTTACAATTAACTGGCAACGTGTAAACTTGTATGCAGGCGCCTAAGCGAAATAGAAGCGCAAGAGATGAACCGGTGTGTATGCCTATCTCTCTCCTCTCTCTCTCGCTCTGTCTCTCGCTCTTAGGCGGGCTAACTGTGCTCGAGTGGAAGGGACGCGTGCCTTTCACTTTTTATGTCTGTCTCTCTCGCTCTTAGGCGGGCTAACCATGCCCGAGTGGAAGGGACGCGTGCCTCTCACTCGCTCTCATTGTGAGCGCATAACGTGAGCGGAGCGTAACGCAGTTTCTTGAAGTGTCACCCGGCAAACCAATTTATAAGACGTTGCCACGTCAAAATTGGATAGATTTTGGAATTTATCTTCTTCTCATTTAAATATTCTATGGTGTGAGGTGTTAATTCGCGGAAAACCGTAATTAAACGCTTGCCTACAACACAAGTTAAAGGTTGCATTAATTGCAACATGCAACCCATCGCTGACCCTTGAATGTGTTCTTCTACTACGAATCACTATCCAATTAATTGAATACTGATTTGAGAGGATTGACAGATACGTGAACGCCTAAGCAAATGCTAAATGTTTATTCATCATTTGACTGAGAAAATTAGTCAGATAGTATTTGTAAGTAATTGCTCATCTAGAAGAGCGGGTAACACTTGGTAATACTAAATAATATTATTACGAAACTTCCACAAGCTTAGTAATAATATTGTTCGGTACATACGAGATTCTATTATTACATAATTCTGGAAATTAATCCATAGCCATCTATTAAAAACAGCATATGGTTTAGTACCGGTAATAGTGCTGGGAGACTGAGACATTGTTGGAAAATGTTCTGAATAGCGATGGATACACGTCCATGCCTCAATTAATAGTGATGTCACAAGCGGACTACTGGGACTTTTAAATAGCAGGGATAGAGGGGGGTGGACTCATACTGAAAATATTGCATTCGTCGATGGACTGCATCAGGCGACTGGGCATGAAAACAGGAGAGAAGTCAAAAACCTTCAAAATTTCAAACTGTAAACCTCAAGGAGCATTGAAAATCGTTAAAGATACTTCTCTTCCCTTAAAATATTCGCATTTTGTTTATTTTTCTTTGTTAGTTGAGAAATGATGCTACTCTTCCTTAAGCTATTCGCTTTGATGACCGTTTGTATGACGGACTTATTTCTTAAAAACACAAACTAATTGTCGCTGTACTTCAATTTTGATATTTTTCTATTAACTATTTTAGATCATATAAAGTAAGGGAATTGTGTATAAAAGGACAAAAAGCAACTAAAAAAAACAAAATATGCGAAAGTAAAATTACTTGTAGGTATTTATAAAATAATGATACTGAAAAGATTCTGTCGTTGCCAATGGCGGCTGTTTTTTTGAAGTGAAAACTTCTTTAGGCACGTTAGATGATTTTCCGATGCCTAAAATCTTGCTAGTTCACCTCATCAACATAATAGTGTGAACGGTATGTGTGAATATTATATTTTCAAGTACAATTCAATTGCAACATTACCGTTGTCCGTAAAATCGAAACCTACATTTCATAGTTTTAAGTTTTCACATCTGTTGGCGATCCCCAATGACAGTCCGTTTCTAACTTCCCGCTAAGAAAGTTGAACATTTTCAGAAATCGGGAAATTATTGATTTTACCCCGATTTTCGAAAATCGAGTTTTCATCAAATCTCGACGTTTTGAGGTACTAGGAAGCTTCCCTGACGAATTTACGATGGTGTCTGTATGTACATATGTGGGTGTGGATGTATATAAACCGATTGTAACTTTTGAACGGCTTGACCGATAAAAACCAAACTTGGCATTTCAAAGAATACTATCAAACTTAAATTTCCTGAAAATTTGAACAGATTCGGATTGATAAATTCTAAGAAATTAAAAAAAAACTGATTTTTTTTTACAAAATGGTATTATTTGGAATAACTTTTAAGCAACTTTACCGATCGATTCCAGAAAAGTAATCATTTCTTAATATTAAAAAACCACATCGATCGCCGTCGATCTGGTCAAAATCGATTAATTCTTTCGCGAGATATAGTGAAAAAAAATTGTAAAGTGATTTTTTTCAAAATATTCCGAAATTTTATACCTAATTAAAAGCATATTCTGAGAACTCTTATAGAACTTAAAAAGCTGCGTTGATTGTCGCTAGTTCAGTCAAAATCGATTACTTTATACAAGAGATACCAAAAGCAAAAAAAAGTTATCTTAAAAAAAATTGGTTGCCTGTAAAGTCGGTATACGGGCGAAAGTTTTACGTGACAACGACTTTGAGTGGTAAAATCATTTTAATGTGAATATTCATTCGTATAGTAGGAAGAAGGATGAAATAATAGTAACAATTTAAAACATTTATTTATACAAAGAATTATATTTAAAACATTAATTTATACAAAGAATCTCGCACTGAATTTCATATTAACAAAATTTTATTTTACCTTTACACATACATACGTATTTATATACAAATATACATACAATAACTTGCAATACATTTGCGTACAATGAAACAGCGTTTACTACAACTTAACTTGTTCCTATCTGAGTGGAAGGGACGCGTGCCTTTCACTTTTTATGTCTGTCTCTCTCGCTCTTAGGCGGGCTAACCATGCCCGAGTGGAAGGGACGCGTGCCTCTCACTCGCTCTCATTGTGAGCGCATAACGTGAGCGGAGCGTAACGCAGTTTCTTGAAGTGTCACCCGGCAAACCAATTTATAAAACGTTGTCACGTCAACAAATTTTGAAATAGTGTATAGAATCAAATTCGCATTCTCAAAATTTTTTGCTCAAAAAATCGCGTCATACCTTGCTTATTTTAGAGAGTTACGAACTAGAAAATTGCGGGAAGTTTCGTGGTTGGCCTACAGGGTTAACTTTTTTTTTTTTAACTTTAGTCTTCAAGTGCAACGCAAGATGAAATGCAAGAACAGGAGACTAGCGAAAGCAGCATATCCAGTTCGTTCAAGTAAGTTCTTCAAAATGATTTACATCTTAGTTTCGTACCATAAATTGAAAAGAATAATAATATATGTGTGTGCGTGCGTGCGTGCGTGCGTGTGTGTGTGTGTGGGTGTGTGGGTGTGTATGTGTGTGTGTAACAACTGTATACCCTCCCACAATTAATTGACTTTAAATTGAGGAGCTTCGATGTCAATATACATATACAAAATAATATTTTATTTATGTAGTTTCATATGCAATTTGCAACTTTCATAGATGGTATTACATTTAATTTAATAAATAATAATGAGTTTATGAGTCATAAAACGAGTTTTTTATTACTCAAAAACAAAATTATTGCATATACACTTTGCTGGAAATTTTTCAATATCGGTATAAAGATTTCTATGTTAAATATTTTAAAATAAATCCTGTATAGAATAAAAGCTTCTATTGATCCTTTGGTGCACTACGCCGTGATCATCTTGTCACTGAAATAAATATCTGAAGACTTCTGTGAGCGCCTTATAAAAACTGATTGATTTCCCACGAGCCAATTTTGATGAAATAAAGCCTATATGTTGCTCTAATCTACGCCTAAGTGATCTATGAAAACCTCATACAAATTGGCTTACCACTTGTGGAGTTTAGCGCGATCAAACGAACGAATAGACAGACGAAGTATTTAAAAACAATATTGTATACTGTTACATTCCTGACATTACCCGTAATCAGTTTTTGACAAATGTTTTTAGTGTACAGATACGTGGATTGTACGATTTTACGTATGTGTAGATTGTTTTATCTAAGGTCGTTTCTCCAAATCGCACTTCTTCATAAAACTTTTCAAGGGCCCGTCAGTCACATTCAGCGCAAGTAATAGAATACTCATACAATACAAACAGTGCGGTTCCTGATACAGACATTTATTTACTCTTGTTTATAATAGTTTAGAATAGACAATCTGATTTCCTTTTTATTTCAACAGGAGCATCGAAGAGGACTGTTTTCGAATCACATCCGCCTACATTCCAAAAAACGAATCTCAATTGACGTATGACAAAGTAATGTTGTCTTCCAGAACTTGTGAAGTATTGATACGTAAATCTATAGCCTTCTAGATTAGAAGAGTTTTAAGTAATGCTTTTAAAACATGACATTCCTTTAGTTTAGCTCCTTTATAATACAACTTGTGGATTAAAATGGGTTATATGTAATTAATTTTAGTGTACTCGGTTGCATTGTTCAAATCTGTCAGAACAAATTTTATCCTTAGTATAATTATGAGTGTCGAGAAAAAAATCAATGTAGCAGTTGACAGCTAATGAACATATTCCTTGATTAATTATGAAAATACATGCAATGGTAATACTGAAATCAGCTAAAAAACCGGCCACAGTACAATATGTTATAATTGTATAGACATATTGTATATTATGGACAATATACAATACAATATGTATATTGTACATAATATACAATATGTCTTGCATATTTAAAAGAAAAATGTTTCTTTTACTCAGTTCAGGATCATGATCTGAGTAAAAGTACGGCGGTCAAGTGCGAGACTTCAGTATAACGCTTTTACAATAAAGCAAAAACAAGAAAAAATAGATAAAAAAACATATTCTTATAGTTTTTATTATTATTTTTTAAGACATCATCTACAGTAGAACATATTCTTTAAAAGTTCCAACTGGTTACGTATAACATTTTAAAAGATATAGTCTTTTGAAAACAAAACGGGTAGACAGTTTAGTAGACTTCCATACGGAATCCCAAAGCTGTTATATTATTTTTTCTCCATAATTAATATATTTGAATATAGATGAATTTGTTTAATAGTTGATCACTCTCTCTGAACAATCGATATTTTAAGATATTTACATCTTATTAGCTTATACGAAATAGATGTTCATTTTGTTTTCTGTATATAGAAGCTTTAAACGAAGCTGACTTCTAAACCATGAGCAAAGGCTACCATTCAAGTAGCTATTTTTAACTTGAAACATTTTGAATGTCGTCAAAAAAAATTCCATCGAAACTGGCAACATCAAGCATCGAAACCCATTCCGGTACTCAATAAAAAAAAACAGTGATAAAAGAATGTATCTATTATCGGCTTAAGCTATTTTTTCCGAAATCCTGGCGTTTTCAAGAAGTGTTACATTCGGCTATTCTCGTTTTCATTCGGAATAGGGGCTGTGCCCCGCATGCCCCCGCATGCATTAAAAAAAAAAAACGAAATTTGATAGAAGTATATAATATCTATGATACTACGTCTGAGTTCCGTTTATAGAATGACGTGTAAGATCGAGAAAATTCTGTTTTCAATACAGTTACTCTGCGACTTGTGGATTTACTTTTCCTATATCTGTCATTGCAAGAGTGTTCCGAATTGTCGTCCGCGTGATTTAGTGTCGTCTTCCTTTCTGCAGCTAATAAGGTCCCGATTTCTGGACGGAGATATTTACTTTGGCAATAAACGTTTCTTTGTTTAGTTTGGATTGTTCTTTCGTCTGATGACCTCATTAGCTCAGAATACATTTTGCTACATGACGGATAAAATTTCTGAGCTCTAAAACATTGTATTTTACATACACGCATGCGTAATCTACATCTACCATTTTTGGAGATTTAAGATACGTTCCCGTGACATCATTAGGATAACACAAAAAACCCGACCATTTATTTCCGTACAACATTACTTTAATCCTATTTATCAGCAATCATAGACAACTTTATTGCATGCACCTTACGTAGGCGTCGACTCTTGATCTATCTGATGGATGAGCGCTTTTGTTTTCTTGCTTGTTCGCATTCGTATATGGCACAAACTTAAATACCAAAGCGACTGAGCTTCGCTCAACGTCTTTAGGGTTTGCAGTAAGAATGTAATAACTTTCCACGGGAAAAGTTACTGATGATCACATCCAATTACATACACCCGTATTAATAAACGCCAGTCATATGAAGCGCCATCTCAAATAGTAAGGAGGGAGCGAGACATATATTATTTTCTTTAGCGAAGCACTATAACTGTCCTGTTCTTTACATTCTCAAGATGGACCGCCGTACTTAAGTGTGTCTTATTGATACGAGCTTTAGATAACAGAATTATCCAAATAATTTTTTTTATCCAAGTCGTTAGAGACATTTCCAAAAAAGGCAATTTAATATATATGAGAATTGTTCGCTCAAAGTTACTGGCCACGTTCCGAGGCCATTTCTATTTTTAGTCGGTTTGTCGTCAGGTGTGTCCGGTAGACCAATGCAAGCGCATGCGCATGGACTCCTTTTTGGCCGACTTGCCCGCTTATATGAGGAGATCTGGACGTAACCTGGGCGCGGATTACGAAACTTGTTCTCCAGGTAAGTACAATGTGAATTCAATATTCCACTTTTCATGGGTGTACCCAGAGGGCAGGAGGCAGCTGCCCCCACCCCAGGAAATTATAGATTCAACAATATACTACGCCCCATTTACATTCTGACTTTAAAAAATCTGACTTGCCCCCCCTTTTACCTACTTAAAACCTGTCAAATTCAGAAATGGTTGGTAACGTTAACAAAAGCATAGTTTTCTCTTCGAAAATACAAAAAGAATAAGAATAAGTATGGAGCTCCTTCGACCTAATTTGTTTTATTGCCATATTTAAATTTGTCACATTCATGCTCAAATGCTATCATTGCTGTGCATTAAAACATTTTGTAAATGTATTTATATTAAATAAGACGTTTCCCGAGTGTATAAATCCTCGACCTGCGCCTTGTACATTTGTTATTTAAAAAGGTCATTAATAAATGACAGTGTTTTATTTTTAATTTTGACATACCGTAGCTTAGTTTTTTAATGTACAAAAACATTAAACACATAGATTAAAATCAATACTTCATTACAAAAGTAAAGATGGCATCAATGACCTATTATCATGTCACCTTTTCTTCTTGTCGTCTGTTGATCATGGGTCTTTCCGTCATTCATGTTTTGTCGAGACGAAATATGTAAAGGGATTTGTAAATTTTTTCTTCACAAAATATACTATTTCATTTCATTTTATTTGCAATTGACAGTTAGTTAACAATATTTCGAGTTTCAAAACGAATGCGAAATGACGTAAGCGTTCTCTATTTTTTCTATAAATAAAATATCAAATAGAACAAAAATAAATACTATAAAATACATATTTTAAAATTTTTATGTTTTTAAATTTTTAGTCGATCTTATAAAAACTGCGTAAAATGCAAGCTGGATTGGAAACATCTCCTTTGATTCTATCACTTCTTTAGTAAATTTTATTATGAAGACGTATACTACCGCCCATGAAAGAATTATTATTGATCGTAGCCCGAATCTAAGAATTATGAGCATATATTTTTCTCTCAAAGTAAAGATAACATAGAAGGACCGATAAAATAGCAACCCAGCTTTCTATTGGGACTTGTTTTTCTTATGACGTCTGAAAAGAAATAAAAAGAAACAGTAATGCAATCGACAAGCACGCCGCTGACAAAGGCTGCATCCTTTTCCATCTTTATAAAAAAAGTTTAATGGTCTAGTCTAGTCAACACGTTAAAAACCGTGTTAATTCTTAACAAAGGTCTCAAAAATGTGAGCGAAAACTCATTTGATTCGGTATGACCTCTTAATAAAATATTTTTAAGGATTGTACTCCACATCAAAAAATTGGAAAAGTTGTAATCAAATCAAGGAAAAAAGAGGTATTTAATTTTTCGCTTATATCTCAAAAACTATTAACATTTAAGTAATTTGAAAATGAATAAAAGGTCAGTGAAATTTCCTTTTCTTTAGGGACCTTAAAGAAAAGGAAATTTCACTGACCTTTTAATTTTATCACGTAATCTTATTTAGTATATATTAAATAAGAGTTCCAAGAAGCAAAAAAAATATAGGTCTATTATTTAAACTTTTATATGACCTATCATGAGAATGGAAGTCCAACAAAAATTAATTAATTAACAATTGTGTAACTTTTTGAAAAATGAAGTTTAAATTTTTTTCAACGGAACTATATTCTTGGAATGTTCTGATGAGACTGTATTTTTTTAAATTTATTAATTTAATATTTAACAGTAAGAAAGATGGTTTTCTATAGCATCCTCTGTTAAGCGGCGGCGCACCAGTGTCAAAACGATTGCGCGGAACTCTATTTTCAGAGTTATAAATAATTCCGAGAGTTAAAGTTTTCTATAGAAAATTTTCTTATCTTTAAGGACTTTTTTTCAAATTTCTCAAATGTTAATAGTTTTTATTTTGTTTTGCTAATAACATTTTAAATTTTAGAGCAATTACGGGTCATAAAAAAGCGTCTGGAAGAAAGACACAGAAAAAGTAGCAAGGAGGTGAAAGAAGATATATTAGAAGAGTGGAAGCACTTTGCCGACGGAGTGGGAGTGCAAACATCCGCGCATTCGGTTCGGCCCCTCTGCGCATGCCCCAAAGAGACGGCACAGTATTTAACCAGCAGAGACGGTGAGCTCGTGAGGATAATGGTGTCGCAGCTCGTGCGTGTACTAACATACAAACAGACAGGCAATCACTCTAAAAACAATTGCTTATATAGGCGTTATTAACAATTTCTGTGTGAATTTTCCTTAATCAGTGTCTTACTTACTGACACGGAACATTTACAATTTTCATTGTCAATAAAAGAGAAATTTTATTAAAATGCGCAGGGCATTAAAATACTATCGATTCATTTCATCCGTTGGACATAATACGAGATGTGTTAGGGGAGAACTTGCAATATGATTTCAAGGTATCTATAAATAAAAGTGATACTAAAGATTTCTCTTGGGCAAACACGACTCTATTATTAATATAAACTTACATTTTAAAAAAACACGCTATTTATGATCAATATTTAACAACGGATTCAAAAATCCAGCTGTCAAGAATGATACAATGCGGTGATTCGATCTAATAAGCTTGAGAAAACTATAAAGACAATAAATTGATGATTAAGAGTTACTGTGTGTTATTTTTAGTGACCGACTTCTTGCCAATCAAACGAGAAGTGGACCGTATCCCGAAGGAGCGGCTGTTTGACAATGAGATAGAATTTCGAAGATTCAAGCTGCTAGGAGATGCGACTGACGCTAGGTAAACGCTGTGGTGTGTCAACGGGAACTGAGGAGAGTCTTACAATGTTTTAAAATAAACCTGTTTTTAATGCAATATCATATTCACATTGTCAGACATTGATTATAGACTTTTCATGTCTATATGTTCAGTTTTTTGTTAATAAACAACTCGGAAATGTGAATAATAAGTAAGAAAACGTGAAAAAAAAATTGTTTTTGTCTGTTTGTTTATCAATCAATCAATAATATTCAATAGTTAATTTTAGTTAGAAACCTTGTAGCTTCGTTTTATGAATTTATTTGTTATTCATTTATCAAAATTTGTTTTATGTTTACTAAGGTGGAGCTGTTGACAAAAATGATAAATATGACGTACGTAACAGTTCAAATAATCCATAGAAGTAAAAAACAATGTTTGTTGTGGTTTCTGCGAACGAAAAAAATTCATTTATAATTTTTTATACATCTACTCTAATATTAGAAAGAGGTGAAATATGGTTGACAGTATGTAAAGGGGTAATGTTTGAACTGTTGAACCGATTATAAAAATGTTTTCACCACTAGAAAGCTACGCTATCCTTGGGTCATCAGGCTGTATTTTGGTTTTACGTTGGTCAAGTTTCATCGCAATACGTTCAATAGTTCCAACTTTCTGCGATAAAGATATACCTTTATATTTAATTTTTTCACCTTCGTAATATGTTATATAGAATTTTAAGTTTCAAGGTTACGACGCCGTAGATGAATATATACCCATTTAAATGTAAGTATATGCATAAACATTTCAGTAATTAATTCATTTACACGAGAACAAAGACAGCATAAACGCAACACAAAATATGAAGAGTGTTTTACCTAGATGAAACCGTGGGCGCATAATCGATATAAAATATAATCGGAATCGAGACAGAACTGAATCGTGATTAGAATCAAAAGTAGAACCAGCATCGGGAACTAAAATCAGATCAAGGGTCGGCCGGAATCCAGTGTGATATTGGGATAGGACACGAGAGCCGGATATGATTGGAATAATTGCCAACAAAACGAGAATCGAAATAGACCGACATACGGATCATAGTTTAATGATTAATCACTGAATATATAAAAAAAAAAGAAGGAATACATTCTATGTATATGCTGGGAAAAACTGGTGTAACATAAAAATATGCATAAAAACATATCATATGGCATTGCATACTGGCATGACAAAAATAAAGCCTCAATTTCTTTTTGTCACCGTGTTTCTTGTATTCATATGAAGTTCTTAAGGCATGCGTTGCCGGTTTTCCATTGCATAGGGTTAGTTTATAATTCTTCAATTTTATTAATACTTTCATATCATCCATTCCGGTTGATCAGATAAATACATTTTTTTCCCCCTATCTTAATTTAGACGTTTGTCACGCCATCCTTTATTCAATTCTCATACAGTCATTGTATGTTGATAGATTGATATGTCTAAATATTGCCGGTATTACTATAAAATAACTGGAAATTGTTAATGTCGACTTAATGAAAAATCTATTAAGTTTTTATAAACACGACTAAATTTTACCCATTCTAACGAAAACAAATTACCTTTTTATAGGCGCAAGGATTTGATTCAATTAAAAAAAAAGACTAACAGATTTGTACCAAAAATTAAAAACGTGATTCGTAAACGTTTTTAGATGTGACAACTTGTCAATACGTTATTTTTAAATATAACTTTTAATTTAACAAAAAAATTTTTATCTTTTGGTACAACCCGCCACTAGATTGTAACCATAATCAAGAACTGCAATTTAATATATGCATATGCTTAGTCCATTATATGTAACACTTATTAAATTACATGTTTTGCTAGCTGGCCCGGCAGACATTGTTCTGCCCTTTTTCTGTATGCCTTGCACGTATAATTAATGCCCGTAGCTGCGCCAGCACGGACGTATAATGAATTCCTTCACATTTTTTGTCGATTGATCTCTATCTGAATTCCCGTATCGCTTTTGATTCCGAAGCTGGTCACACGTTTCATTCTAATCCCGACCCCACATCCGTTTGCGACACCAGTTCCGTTCTCCATTTCGTACTCGGTTCAGCTTTCGATTCAGTTCCGATCAGATTCTATTCTGATCCCGTTCACAATTCTCTGCCCACCTCGCTATCAATCCCGATTTCGCTATGAGTCACAGTTCCGACTTGGACGAAGCCGAGAGTAAAAGCTCATATCGAAATACAATATAAACTATATTACTCAGAGATAGCGAAGCTTTCTACATTAGTTAAAGAATTATTAAAATCCTCTAAGGAGTATAAATACGTGGAAGAAGCCGGGAGTAAATGTTAGCAGTCTGATATCTCAAGTATACTGTGGCTATTCATTAGTGAATGAATTTTTAGAATTTGTTCTGTGGTTTGGTTTAGTAATACAAATGTGCGGATGAGACACAGAACAAATCCTAATTTTTTTAGAAATCTTTCCTGGCATGCGTAAATATGTCACGAAACTTTCACCATAATTTGAATAAAGGTTTAAATGCGCATAGGGAACAAACGTAACAACATCAATTTTTATATACTTCTAGTTCTTGATCTTTTGTATTGTTTAATGTCAGTATTAATCCCGGTTTCACTTTTTATTCCGATCCCAGACACGTTTTGATCTGATCCCGAACCCACATTCATTTTTGAATCCAGTCCCGTTTTTAATTTTGGTCCCGTTCCCGATTTTGATTCTCATGGTGCCGTTCTCAATTCTGCTCTCCGACCGGCTTTCAATTCCGACTCTGCTAGCAGTCACCATTCCCATTTCGAATGAGATCGCGACAATCAATCAATCCTTTGTGATTGTCTCAAATTTTCTTCTAAACCATTTTCCGTGACCGTAATCAATAAAAGAAAACAATAGTTACGTACATCCATCATTCGAATCGTGGGTTATGGTTATGAATTTATACAAAAATCACTTAGAAAAAACCACTTCCACTTTTTCAGAATTTTCCAATTCTCGAGCCAACTTTTTCAATTTTTCTCTTCAAAGGAACCTTCTTCGAACACTAAAGAAGATTTAAAAAAGAAGTCTTTCTCTAGTTTTGCGATTAATATAACACACTTAGCAAATATATTATAGATTTTTTGTCACTGTTTTTATACAAAAGCTAAGCTAACGTTGTATGTTTTTACAGGAGAGATTATTCAGCAGGGCTGATTCAAGAACTAGGACCGATATTCCGGAGCCATCCAAGCATGACGTCACTTTTCAACACAAATTGAATTTCAGCAAAACAATTTTTATATATATTTCTGTTTTAAAATTTATTCTAAATTGTAAGCACAAATACAATACAATGTAATAAAACCTTAATATAATACACTTCTTTGAAATACTAGACACGAACAGCAAAAAGCTAGAATTTTTCTCAAATTATACCTATGTAATAGCCTATGCGATTCATCACAAGCGTCACAAGTTGCTTTCAAAACTCATTTAAAATGTTTTGAGTTGAGTGTAAAATAAAATATTTTTTTTACAAAGTTGCAAGTGGCTCACATTTTGAATATTCTGATTCTGAACAGAGTATTAAATTCTCATAGGAGAGGAGGAAAAAGACACAGTAATTTTTTCAAATAATCAAAGGCACCAACATATTTTATTTTTGATAAGCCGATATGGAACATTACGATCTAGGTTTAAGTTATCTCATTTGGTAACAGAAAAGAGTTGTTATTTTATGTTTATGCGTACAAAGGACGGTTTTCTGATATTTACCATGAAGATATTATAAAAAAAAATATTCGAGGTCCAAGGCTATATAAGAAAATAAAATAAAAATAGGAATGCAACATAGTCTCAAGTTACGCACAAAACTATCAAAAATATTTAAGTAAGAAATAAAATAGTAGCTTTTTGTAGGGCAATGAAGTAGCCGAATACGACTTGTACATAAAAATGCAAACGAACTAATAGAATTAATATTCAAGGTTTTCTGTAAATTTTAAAAGTAGTTATAGTTCATCTAAAGACACGTCAACGTGTCTTTTCTGAAAGAAGTCTTCAAAACCACTCCATTTAATATTCTAAGTATATCTAATTTTTAAAGTAATTATCCGTGCAATAGTTCTATGATTCGATAGAGTTCGTGATGTCTTTGAGTTCTCTTTGTATCGTGTCTTCTATTGTTATTATATTTGCTTCGTCCTTTAGTTGTTCGGGATTTTTAAACTCCGCTATCTGGAAGTCGTCGCCGGGTGCTTCAGAATCTTCGAAAAGGTCGTCCGACTTGGATTCGGTCGTTTCATACTCGCCTTCGCCATATCTAAACTCTCTGCTCTTTGTTAGCGAAATTTTGCTGCTTTTGCGGGACAGGCGAGTCTCCAATATTTTTGGTAGGGGTATCTTTGATGTCATATCGTCGAGCGACTTGGTCATTTTCGGTGTCGGCACTGTGGGTGTCAGCAGTTTGTTGAGTGCGACTTGAGCGTCGTCAGGCCTCGGAGATGAGGACGCTGAAGTATCGAACGGGACAGACAAACTGTTTTGGACGACTTCGACTTCGTTGCGTCTAGAGACCTTTCTATCAAGTTGCCTTTGCAGTTCATCTATTCTTTCTTCTTTGAGTTTCAGCAAGTTTTCTAGGTGCTGTAACTGCAAGTAAAATAGTGCCTATTGTTATAATTTTTGTAAGGCCTTATTTACGAATAAATGTTATTGTATTTTAAAACGGTACTGTTGATTTCTATACATTAATGTTTAATCTATGTGAACTCACAAAGAGCAATGATGGAGGTGGTTATGGGAGTGGTGGTTTAAATGTCAAGAGCTTTGCATTCGAATCAGAAAGTACCGATTTGAGGCCTCACCGTGGGAAAACTAATAAATGAGTTTTTATTTTAACATATTAATTCCCTCCCTCTGGGCGTACTAAGGCGCCTTAAGCTGTTGGGTCGATCCCAACCCTTATCATTATATTTCGTTTCATATATATATATTCTTTAGTAGTTTCCGACCCGTATTAGACTAGCGCAGAGAAAAAGAAAGAAAAGTAGAAATAGACAAAGACAGAAGAGGGAAAGGAGAAGGAAAAGGAGAGTGAGAATGAAAAGGATGAATGGAAGAAGAAAAAAGTAGATAAGAAGGGAAAGACTTTTAATAGGTATGATAATACGTACGATTCTAAACGAAAAATGTGTGGCACATGCACATACATAACTATAAGGAATGTAACATTTGTAGTTCTGTACAGTTATGAATTGAATTTATCATCATCATTGTATCATCTGTTGCGTTGCCAGACGCTATTTGTTTTAAATCTTATCGCTTTACACGACAGGAATCTTTATGGGATTTTAAATCTTCATGAGACTAGAATTATCATCTTATTATATTTTATTATTTCATAGATTCGCCTAGAACTCGAGAAATATCAATTGTATACTTAATTTAAAAATACAGCTGAAAACCATATATCTAAACCGCAATCTCTCAGTACAAATAATTTAGAATAATATGTTTTGATATTGTTATGAACAATTTTTGGAAATACCTTACAAAACTAAATAAGAAACAAAAACTTCTTTTGGGTCAGGTAATTTTTTATATCGTAAGTCATTTTAGAAGAGGATGCTGATTTATAAGTAAGCTCAGTATGTAAGCATCAATGCCTTCTTGCTCTCTTATCTCGACAATATTATTGCACAAAACAATGCTGGAGGTTTTAGGGCAGGTCGGCTAGGTAGACCGTTGCCCAGATTTTCTCGCTAGTTGATCCATTTGTAGACTTATTTCACATCGAAAGGCCTAATCCAATATTCAAATCCCGCACAGTTCTAGGTACAGGTTATGCTCTTTTTTACCGATGTCGGTTAAATATATCTACATGTCTTGTATTGTTGTCTTCGTTCTAAAGGTCATTGCAGAAACCATATCTTTAGGTATTAATTTAGTAATGGGACATCATTCCCCTGTCATTTCTACCTTCATTACGTTTCGTCTTTGAAGCCGTTTTCGTTTTTTACACTATAGCTATTTTAATTTTGATAAATATAAAACTTTTCATGAGCGTAAGGCGTAATGACTCAGTTGTAGATAGCGTTGCATTCGGATCAGAAGTATCTCATTCGATCCTGACCACAAACGAATCATCAATGAGTTTTTAATTTAAATTACATTTAACGAGCGACTCTGTTCCTCAAAGAACAAAGAACAAAGTGTTGGTCTTGCATCGCACCAGTAAGCTGTTATTAGGTCATTAGCTGTTATTAATCACAACATTAATTGAAAAAAAAAGATTGTGAAAAGTAGGATGGTTAAAACCTGAAACGAACAATTGTACATTTACGTCACAGGTTACCAATGCTCTCTCTATTTGTTCATGACGTATTTATTATTATTATACAGATTTAAAATAAATAATTTCAAATCATGCTCTCTGAAATAAAAAGATTTTAATAAAAAAATAAAAATAAATAGTGAAGAGCTCAAATGAATATAGTAGAAAAAAGCCGTGGCTTTCATACCACAGAAGGGCTACTAATTAGAAAAGTATTTGAAAATACTTGATAAAGACTGTTGCCAAGAGATGGTATAAATATTTTAAACCATTTATTTCTCTCCGTTTCTTCACATACATTTATAAGCGTCTTTTTAGTTCCGTACTGCATAAATGATGTATTCATATATCCGTGCATACAATACCGAACGTGTGATTGGTCTGTTGTGATTACCTTCTGTTTCAGTATGTTCACAGTCTCCTTCACGTCTTTGAGCTCCTCCTTCGTCGTCAAGTAGGCACCGTAGTTCACCACCTTCTGCTGCACAATCTCCAAAACCCCGTTCACTCTGTTCTTGACCGGCACTACCATGACGTAATCTGCAATGTGATTTCATAATATAATGATCTTTCGCACAAACTTGACATCTGTATGTATAATTATAAAACTCAATTTTAAAGCTATTACTTTTAATGGTAAATTTAATTTACGTAATCGATGATGATTTTTATCTGATAGTAAATGCATTCAGTAAAATGTTCTAGGAACCGTTTTGTTCTATCTATAGCTTTTTCTTAAAATAATTATTTATGCTTGAAACAACTTATATCTACCTTCGTTCTCCATGGCCTCGTAGTAACTGCCGCCGCTAGAGTTGTTCTGTTCCGACTCCTTGTTACTCTTATTGATTTCTTCATCATGTAGGATTTTCTCCCGCACTGAAGGAAAAAACCTTTAATCGAAATCAGTCAATTTTTTTCCAGCTTTTCTTTCTCACATTCTTATTATATATTATTGTCTAAATTTTAATAGTCAGTAGAAGAGGGTGAATGAACTTAATCAATTCATATTCGAAAGAACATAAATAATTAATGCAAATTTATACCTATGACATATATTGTTAATGAAAATTTATAAATGTAGAAATATATTCGACATATCGTTTATAAATAAACATTCATACAGATATAAAAATAAAATATAATGCTTTTTATAATCGAATGAAGCTAGAGTTCTATTCCATAAGATTAACGAGTAATTTTTTTTTTTTCATTTTTCACAAAATATCTATTAAGAAGAACATTCTACATCTAGCATTGAGGATTAAGATCATGAATAAATTTTGAACTTGGCTTAAAACTTAATTGAATTAATATTCCTATTAGTCATTTACCACCTCCTCATACCTTGTTATTCCCGATTGCCCCAATCAAAACTACCACACCGACGTAGAAACTACGCTATTCTCTACTGTCTAACACGATCGGGCTTGTCTAATACTGCTCCTCTCGTTTGCTTATCGCACCTTCAATATCCTGTTTTCTGGTACTAGTATCAGCACACTGTTCGGTGTTAGTGAGAACTTTCTTACCGCTGAACAGCACGCGTTCTATGAGACCAGGCACGGCGCTGGCCAACTGCTCCATCATGTCGTTGGTCAGTCCCAGCTTCAGCTTCCTGAGCGCTTTCCTGTTCAACGTCATCCAGTTGTTGACTTTCAGGGAGTGAGCGTTCCGCGGCGGGTAGTTGTGCATTTCGATTAGTTTCGGATAATGGACACTGAGTATTTCGGCTAAGAGTACTGGAAATTGTCAAATAAATATATTTGAATGTCATTGTCACAAAACCTATACGTAAATCAGTCTACGTAGGACACCAAATATTATTAATGGGATACAAAATATTTGATAAAAACTAATTATTGTTAACTGCATTAAGGGCAAATAGTAATATCTGGTAAAATAGGGTAAATTTTTTATACTAATTCATAAATTTTTTATACTAATTAATAAGATAATACCTAAAGGATTCATTACTTATCAACATTACTTAAAATTATCTTTGAATGATTTAGGACTATTTTAATAAATTAATAACAGTCAGGCTTTAGTAAATTACTAATCTTAAGTAAATAAATAATTATGATTATTCTAGTTCGATAAAAAAAATAATAAAAGCAACTAATGATTACAAAATGAAATAATAAAAATTTGATAAAATATTTTTTCATCAGTTATGAAAATTATTCATTAAATAATGACGGATATTTATTTACTAATGTATTAAACTTTGATGAGTCCATCATTAGTACAGCTTAAACACTTGCATGACTTTATTTATCATAAAAGTTGACGAGAAATCGGTTCGCTTGCCGTATTTAAATAAATCAATATGGTAATATATTTTATAGGAATTTTCAAATAATTTATTGTTCAAATTTTTGAAGTTACGTTTCATTTGGCGCGTGGTGGAAACCTGATCAGTGATTTTCATAACTGTGTGTATACTAAATGCAAATTTCTGACAAACCTCCATCAGCGAAATCCCTATGGATCTTTTTGGTAGTCCTAGACAGCTTGTATGTGTCGACCCAGGACAACACTAGTTCTAAGTCAGCCAGCGACACGGGAGTTTCTAGAATCGATATTTTCGACATTTTGTTGAGGGACGCACAAACGGTTCTTTTTTTGTTACTAATTTTTATGTTGTTGTCATTTCAAATTTCGCATCAGCAAATTGTCAGATGTAAATGTCATTGGTTCCAGATCAGATTGCACAGTATGAGTTTTTTCTATGTGGCCAGTTTGCGTTAATAATGATTTTTTTTTACATGAAATAAAATTGGATATATGTTTGTTTGCTTGTGCTGATTTCCGAAAGTGCTTAACGAGTTGTCATTAATTTTGCATCAGATATTATTTCCTGAAACTCGAGAGGGGACAGTTTTTCTAAAAAATATATATGTATGTATATTAATAACAGAAAATAATATTAACGTCCAACGAAAGATCAAAATCGTCATCAGCACCGGCATTGAAATGGATAAATAGACAGGGATCCAAAATTAAGAACAAAAACGGAATTGCGATCGGATACAATAATATCTAAATTTTCAATTAAGCACACAACACGATATCTGTTTTATTATAATAATCCATATTAAAGTGAATTTATGAGAGACAAAGTCATAGTCACATACTTTATTACGCGTTACAAATTTTCGTTATTTGCTTCATATTGAAGTGGAAAATATTTTGGTCTGTCATAGGGCGGGAGAACGTTTGAGGAAGTGAGAGTACATTTCAGGAAATTAAGATATTCACTACTCCCTTTTCTTTCGACATATTATTGTTTTAAGTGAATTGTACATGCGGCCCATCACAAAGTTAAATCTAGCAGGCAAATAAGTTAATTCGGAGCAAATATGGAGCACAATGCAGGAGGTTTTCTCAAGGTATAAACTACACGTATACTTCTAGGCCGTGGAGCAGAACAGTGCATCGGCTCGTTCCAGCCCCCGCCAGCAACTCGGGATAATTATGCCCATAATTTTAATCAATCAAAGCGGACGAGCTGTCTTATCTTTGCTGCTATATCATCTTTGCCGTATATATAAACTTTACCCACAATGGATTTTTAGGCTCTGATAATGGAACTGGAAGTTTGGCACTGGCAATACCATAACTAGTGGAACGCGAACGCGGATGTTGCAGTTGACCTAGAAGTTATAATTCTGTGTTCGCATCCAAGAGAAGCGAGATTCATACTGACGGTTGAACCTTGAAAACTAAATGAATTTAAAAAAATGGCTGAATATTTTTTCTTTAAATGTAAGATTAAAAATTAAATTAATAGTTTAAGAAACTAAAAAACACGCTTAGGAAACATAATCGTTTATTTATTTAATTTTGAAGAAAATCGCTTCACAAATTTAGTCTCATATATCATATTTTATTACAAATACGGCTTACATTTAGGCTCTTTCAGAGTAGATGGAGGGAACAGGTTCAATGGTTACACTTAGTATAGGACCAGCTTACTCAAAAGAGTATTTTATTAAACTACTATATTCTTACATTCAATGACTTCGTATCGATTCCAAGAATATAACATATTTGTTTTTTATTGTTATGCACGTTGAAGAAAAGCCAAATTTCAACGTCCAAAACCGACAAGCTTAGCTTGAAACCATCAATATAGATGTCAATTGTTATTGTAAAAAGGTATCCAAAAAGGGAAAAAGTGGAAATCTGTGGTGTCCACTTATCCTTGTAGGAAATGGGCGTGGGTTTACGATAATTAGAAAGAATCAATTTTTCGAGTATCCTCTTTTTCATAATTACCAGGAAAATACGAGGTGCGCTCACTATAGAGTGAGAATGAAGTACAAACTCTTTGGAATCAAAAAGTAAATACTGGCAGGTAAAGCTGGAGTATTGATTAGATTTTAAAAAAAGAAAACAATTTGAATATCTTTTGTTTTAAAAAAATGGAGGCTTTCGTTTGCAGTCTGTCGTAGCGTGTTGTCCGAAATGGAAAAAAATAATTGAAAAAAAAAGTATCAATCCTTAAAAAATTTCACTACCGAACGAATTAATGAAGTTTTACAGGACACTTTAAGAGTAATGCCCCACCGTATCCTACAGTTGTCCGTTGGTGCGCTGATTTAAACGCAAAAGTGCATCCACCAAAGATGACCCTTGCTCTGGTCCCCCAACAACGGTAGTGACCGAAGAAATGCTAAAAGAAGTCGTCGAAAACGGTACGTTTTACAGCCGAAGAAAAAAAATGACACCTGGTAGTTGTGTGTAGCATTTTGCACGAACGTTTGGGAATCAAAAAATCATCCGCCCGCCGAGTCCTCAGAATACTTACCCATTGCACAAAAATAAACCAGGCTGAACATATTTGCAGCTTCTTTGGAACTATGACAATAAGATGCTGATAGTTCTTTAGGTTGATGTATAACAATGGATGAAATCCGGTCTCACCATTACAATCTAAACATAAAATTACAGCCTATGAGTTGGAAAAGATCATCATTTCCAACAGCTCAGATACTTAAGGCGAATCGTTTTGCCGGAAAGATCATGTACTCTCTTTCCTGGGATAGTAAAGGTGTTGTTATGAGAGAATACCTGGACTATTTAGCCATTGTTACGGGGTCTTTATATGTAGAAGAAATAAAAAAAAATCCATAATGAAATTCGAAAGAAACGACGAGGTAAACTAGCAACGATCCATCAAGACAATGCCTCGGCTCACAGGTCCACCGTTGCTGTGGCCGCAATTCGAGATGCTGGCTTCTAAATATCTGAGCATCCTCCATATTTATCCGACCTTGCTCCTAGGGATTTCTATTTATTACTAAGGTTGAACGAATATTTCAAAAAGAACAGAAATTCGAAGATGACGAAGCAGTAGTCGCTGCAGTACAAAAATATTTAAGTGTTGAGAATGAAGAGTTGTCCAAGAAAGGAATTTTTAGCTGAAAATATACGCCAAGTGTATTATACTAAAAAGCGATTATGTCGAAAAATAAACATTTGATAAAACTTTCTGGCAACATGCTCATTTTCACTTTTTATTGAACACCCCTCCTAAAGGAAAACTTTTTATGTTAAATAAATGCATAATAGCTCGCTTTGGTGTAAGTGCTTATTCTAAAGGAGAAATAAAATTATTTTTAATTCATATGATTTCTTATTAATACTGTCCTACCAATCACTACACAGGATTTGCGCTTGACAAATTTTATTACTTCACCTTTCTTAATTATAAACATAAAGGAAAATGGTATACAACTTAAATGCACTTCCATTAAAAAATCATTACCATTTTAAATGTTGCGTTCAATTTTTTTTCATACGATATTGACACAGCAATGTCCTTATTACTTCTGATTGTGGAAACCCATAATTTCTTCTGCCCGTTGTGGGGTTACTGCTAGCTGTTAAACATTCCAAAATACCCACGATAATATTATAGGTACGTACAATTAATTTTCATTTCAGTCAATATTCAATCAATGAATTTCTGTTTTATTGTTCAATAATAAGTCATCAATCACATATGCCCAGACGCAAATTTTATTAAAACATTTTCCTCTCGACTGTACATCCGTATGCACAGCGAGTGCCGTTTGGCGCGAAAGTGTGCCGTCATAACTCTTCGTCATTAAGTACAACAATACAGACGGGCGAACGATACTTTATGGCAAGCGATATTAACTTACCTAGTTGGTTTTGACTTCGATTTCTGAGCTGCTTATATATAAGCAGCTTGGAAGTCAAAGCAGTCAATAATTTGATACAACATATTGTCTACTGAATAATGAAAATTATATTAAATATGCAACTTTATTACTTCTGGCATGATTTTATAAATAACGTGCGAAACTTGGTAGATATGAACACTAATTCAATACTTTCGACCATAGAGTTCAGACAAAGTACGCTCAGTAAAAAACACCGGACCGCGCTCATATCGATATGATTTGTGCGGTAGAAGTATCAAGTGATGGGCTTTAAAGTTGCAAGTTTAGAAAGTACGCTTTCTATTATATTGACAAAATGTAGATGCATGTCTGTATGTATATACATGGACAATATCTGCACGATAATTCGGTCCCGAAAATATACTAGGAACAATCAAAAATGTATGAGCGGTAATCCAAATATGAGATACGTCCACGAAGCTAAGCTTACATCTCAAGTTTTGTTTAGTATTTCTTATTTTTGAAATTCCTGTAATCATAAACTCTTAATTTATTTCACCGATAATTAAATTAATTACATGATATGATTGAAAAAGTGTAATATCAAATTTTCTATTCTACAATGAAGTATAAAATCCGGCTTTATTTTTTATGATTTTTCTATGTTCTCTATAAATCAACAAACATATTTTTTGTGCAAATTTTGCCTTCTCAAAGTTAGAAAGGATCAGTTTCTCGAATTGTCGGTAACATATCACCTCTACTTTTTTTAATTTTTGAAAAGGTCCAACCACTTGTACTGGCCAATTAAAACAAATTTAACGTTAACGTTAGAAAAGGACAAATCCTTTCGTTCCTATTTTTAAATACAGAGTGTTAATGTACGTTTTTTGAAGTGAAACTTCTTTATCGGCGTATGAGAGAAATTTTGTAGCAATATAACGTTTTTCTGTTACGTGCCATCTTTATCTGTTACGCGCCATCTTTATTTCTGGGTAACATTTTTCCGTTCGCGCCATATTTATTCAATGTTATTAATGTCATCGTGGCATAAACATAATTGTTACTAAGGCCACCTGTCACATATACTTTCTGTCAACACCCTAGATCTATTTACAGTTTGTATATATTACATTTTCCTATTATCTAAGTTGAAACCTTTCAATCGACATACATGAACTATATCTCACATTCTTTCTTTGGGTGACTCGATTTTATATGTAGCGTTCGATAATTTTCCTACAATTCTAAATGGCCCTTTATAACACCGCATTAATTGAAAAGTTTTACCTATCACCCTTCTAGGAACATATACCATTACCAAGTCTCCTACATGAAACTCTGAACATTTCTATTTCTGAAACTCAGTAGTGACGTGAAAAATAATATTTCAATTAAGTGATTAGCGAAAAAAATTTTATAAAGTTATTGGCAAAAAGAATAAAAGATATTTGTTCTAATTCCAGTGGATTTCTAACATAAGTAAGTAATTAAACCTTTTTTCTAATACATTCAACACGTGGGTGTGATTACGGTATTTATTTTTTTTAAGGTTATTTCAGGTTAACCTTAGTTTTTGATTGTAAATATCAGTGAGTTAAGCCATTAATTACAAGAATATATAATAACGATAACAATAATAGTAATAATTCTATTATAATTAATGAAATGCTATAATCTTAGTAGCAAAAAGGTGAAATAATTGTATTATTTTTGTATCCATGTCTATGATAATAAAAGCCTTTTGCATAAACTTTATCTAATTTAGCTTTATTCAACCAATTTCTGTGAAGTTGTAAATAGTAAATCATTTTTCGAAAAATTATGTCATAAAGAAGTTTCACTTCTTACGTGTGTACACTAATACACACACACTTTTTTATTACGCAAACTCGACTCATTTAACATTTTAAGAAAATTCCATTTTCTGTCAGACACATGCTTTTATACATTCCTTGACAGGGCTTCCATATACTACAAGCTAAGTTATCGTTGAATATTGTCGCGAAGTACCGACCCTTAATGGAGACCGACGTGCCTGTATGTGCTCTTCGAGGCACAGAGCGTGCGGTGCAGTTTGACTTTAAGTTAAAACTCATCGACCGAACCGCCCGTAGTCACTATCGAATACGTTACCTCCCGCTTCAAGGGCAACTGTTAAGGCGTTTAATCGCTAAGTCGCCGCCGCGTCTATAAACTCCATTCCTATACACGCCATATAAAAAGAGCGACGTTTCTCGAACTATCCATTCGGCACCGAACAAAAGTTTCGTTTCCGGTCAATCGTGCCGCTATAACGTCTGACTTTCCAAAGCCCCGGTTATCGCCTTAAGCCGACGGAGAGTTTGCGTCGTGGATTCACAGCTATGAACGCGGGAGTGCTTATTCCGTTTTGTGTGTATAGCGAGGTACATTCAAACGCACAACCTTTGGGTAGGCGGGTGAAGGAAAAGGAAAAACCGAAAAGAAAAGTAAAAGAAAAACACGTAATGAACTAGATTAAAAATTTGGTATCGTCGTCGAGAAATATATCCAAAATTATAGTTACAATAAAAATATAATTTAGACTACGATGCGAACCTAGGTATTCGTTTTAAAAAATAATTTACTTAAATTTTTATGTTTAACCAAGAAATCCAAAGCACATTTTTTTACAGCTTAATATTCGTTACAATTGATAAGGACGTTAAAAAATATTTATTTATGCTATTTGTACTATGTTCTTTTATAATATTCGTAACGAATAAGCGTAATTATTTTCTAATAATCCTTGTTTTGCCAGCTATGATGAAATCATAATCAATCACAACCATAATTTACTTACTGCCGAAATATTTTCAAAATGATATAACTAAAAAAAAATTAAATGATAGGACTACTTAACTAGACTCGCGGAGACTTTCCCGAGTACGTACGTAATTAATTAATACTTCTTTTTAAGTTGATGCAATTCTAACCCCTTCAACGATCATCCCCTTAATAACAATTTTAGTAACTATTTCGATTTCGTTATAGGTTCCTTTTTTGGTTTTTATACCTGCCCTAATTTAAATATCCTAATTTAAATATAAGTATATTCCATATTTACAAGGTACGTGAACTGCGCGTCCATAGAGTGTTGCAATTTCACCATATTATTCTATCTTGCAACACCACTTAAAAATAAATATTGCTACAATAATGATTTACTGTTAACCTATGCTAAACGCCATTTCAACATATAGTTTTTAAAGATGAGAATTATTTTGAGTTACTTTTCATGTAATAAGCTATCCCTTTACATATTTTCACAATTTTAATTTCACTCATTTAAGTGGTTTGTCTGTCGAAACCTATTAAAAAAAACCGCACCACACCGCACCACACGCCCAAACACACACACACACACACACACACACACACACACACACACACACACACACACACACATACATATATATATATATATATATATATGTGTGTGTGTGTATGTCTATCTATATTCTATATATTCAGTACATTTTAAAAACAATCATTGAGCGTGCTTATATATTTTCATTTATACGTAAATGACAAAAACTACATCAATCTATAAAAGTATGTTTATTACATCTTATGTCGGAATCAATGGAAAATCACGACATATATTGATTCTCCTGTCCCATTGTAAATCGAGTTCGACGAACTCTGTTTGCATCTTTAGAAGCTTTCTCCCTTTCTATTGTTAAACTTGAAGGAATGCGGTAAGGTAAAGCTCAAATATTTAAATTTACCTTGCCAGCTTACGTACTCGTACCACTCAGCTCAATGAGTATTATTTTAACCGATTTTTTTTTTAAACCTTAGATACCATAAGGATATGTTAATCTTCAGACGAAGCTTAGCAATCTGAAGATGAACAATCGACAATAACATAGATTTTTAAAATATTACATTGTTCATTATTTCTAAAAGGTATGTATTCTATTAGCAGAATAAAATGAGGTTTGTAAAAACTGATGAAAAAATTTGTGAGTGATATTACTTTTGAATCAAAACAAATCTTTCCTATTTGATTTGATTGAATAGTTTTTCAAGTTACTAGAAAACTTGATCAGTCTATGAGGGATTAAAATATTTTTGAGTTTCACTGACATCAATGTTTGGAGGGCGGAGCGGTAAAACGAGAGAGGAATGGAAATATCGTACACATGGAGAACTGTGGTCTCTGCTTACCCTTCTGGGGAATAAGCTCTAGCTACTAAATAAAATAAAATAAAAATTTTAAGAACACCTATCACAAAAGTGAAAATTCTTTACATTAGTTCATTTGATGTTTAAGTCTATGTGTTTCAACACACTCTTCCATAGCAGTGAAACTAAACAGTATATCTACCGTATATTCACTTATACATACACATTTGCAGCCGTGACGGGAAAACGTGACGGGCAAATGTTAACATCGTCGCCATCGCAATAAAAATGTACGGTTAGACAAAACCGCGGTAAAAAACAATATCCCAACTAATTTCGGAGTTGTAGTAGAAAGCCTTAATTGGTGCTATTAAAAATATAACGAATACTAATTACGGGCAAAACAACCAGAGCATTCGACATTTTGATTTACATTTATTTATCCACACTGAGCCAGCGCAGGAGGTTTAATGTCCAAGTGCCTCAGTCCCGCCGATATTATATACGCGAAAATTTGTGAGGATGGATGGATGTTTGTTACTTCTTCACGCAAAAAATACTTAACGGATATTGATAAGACTTTACAGAAATATAACTAATGTTATCAGGATAACGTACAGGCTATTATTTACAAAGTTACTAGCGTTTGTACCGGTTTTGTTCGAGTCAGATCCGGAAGCGGAATCGATATATACTACTGGACGGAGAGCAGAACCGACAGCGTGACCGAGATTGATATCGGGACCGGTGCCTAGACTGTAAATAGTTGAAACTGTAACAGGGTTTGAGAGTGACAGCAAGGTGGGTCGATATAAAAAACGCAACAATTCATTCTATGTCTACGCGAGCAAAGCTGCACGCGAAAGCTAGTCTGAAACAAAACTATAGGTAAGTACATTCCAAAAGAGGGACGGTAAATACTTAATAACACGACAAAACGATGAAGAAACAGAATGACAATTCAGCTAATTTTTGATCATGGCTTGTCCGCATAAACATAACATAAAATATAATTTTCTTTCTCCTTTTTTAGTCGTGCAGAGATAATTGACTGGCAGTGCCCAAAGAGAGACCGAGATCGAATCGTAACTAAAACCGGAAATCAAAAGCAGTACTAATATCGTAACTAAGGCTATCGTAATTAATCGTAACTATCAGACTCGCAATTGATTTTAGGACTGAAATTATAATAAGTATTGAAACCAATACTAGACAGAGATTAAAATGTGGCCATTACAAACGAACCGGGCACGTGCAAGATGAACTCGTATAGAGAAGTACGATGAATTCGTTATCTACCTTCTTTTTTTTATGTTACTCAAATTTATTTTTGGTGACGAAAACAACTGCAAACGCAAGTTTATATATACAATATTTAGAGTTTTGCCACATTACTTTAAAACCATAGCCTTCATATAGGTTTTCATGTAATCTATGACCGAAGAGCTTTTTTCCACATTTTTGTCAAAATTTTAGGCCAAGAAGTTCGGAAATAAGGGGGGAGAGTAGTCAATTTCCATCTATTTTCGTTAACTATCTAAAAAACATTTATTTTTAAGTTAAAAATACATAATATCTAATTTACTATTTAACATCTGATTTACCGTCAACAAGACTCCCATAATAGAAATTTTTTTCTTCACGTTACACGTCCGTGTTTGAGTCACAGAAATTCATATGTGTACTAACTTATCGATTTCGTCCAATAGATTCGTGGCGAATTGATTGTGGAAGATCGACAGACAGACAAACAGACGAATGATCCTACAAGGCTGCCATTTTTAGGACTCCCAGTCAAAACAACAAAAACGGAGCCCTTAGAGTTTCGTCATATCCGTCCGTATGTCACAGGTATTTTACCCAAAAACTACAAGTGGTACATTGATAAAATTCGGAGTATAAGTATCTTGCATAAACTACTACTTAGTTTGGTAGTTGAACTACAAAAATAAATATTTCTAGGGGGGGCACTTCATACCTGTAACAGAAGCTGAATTTTTTTTAACAAACGTCAACGTATGGCATACATTTCGACAGCGCTTTTAAAAAAAACTTCAGGGTTTCTACTGAACAATTTGTTTATCTGATTTAATGTTTTTGGAAATAATCGCTCCGAAAGTGGCAGAAATTGTGTCTCTCCTCCTTTTATTTTTTAAGCCGTACCATCAAAAAAAGTGAAAAATATTAAAAAGGTAACAATAAATATTTTTAAAGAAAATTTCGAGTTTTTGGTACAGCTAATAATTTAAAATAAAACCGTTTAACTTGGGATTTTTTGACCTGTTTTTATTTTTTAGGATTCAGTCAGATTTTGGGCTCGTATCACGTATCGTATCTTGTCATCCTATACAATCTCCCATTGTATATTGACCCGTTCCCTTGTTATCAAGTTGAAGTCATCATAATCGTCACCGCAACTCAATGTGTGCTTAAAGTTTCATAAGAATCGGTTTAGTAGAAGTAGTTGAAAAAGCTGTCGCAAGATTTGAAACAAATGTACGGGGTCAGGCCAAAAGCATTTAATATATACATTTGACAAAGCTAAAAAGTTTTGTCGCTGCCAGTCCCAAAAGTGATACATTGTATGCACTGCGCGTCGCGTGTACTTACGCGACCACGCACGCTGCTCAGTCAGTTTGTTTCGTACCGCTTACGTGCGCGTGCGCCTATTTCATATAAGGCCGTTCTTATTCGAATAAACAATCGACCGTACTTCCGATATAGATTATTTCACACTGCGTTTCCTGAAATCGGAAAAAATTGCATTCGAAAAAATTGCAGGTAAATGATTAATTTTAATTATAAAATATTTTAATAACTTACATTCCGTTTTAGAACGCGAATTATACTGAAAAGTGTATGAAAAAATGTTTAATAATTATGTATGATTAAATATGGGATTATTAATATCGGACAAAATAATTCGATCATTGTTTATTAAAGTTATTTCTCTCCTAAATTATCTTGTTCATATAATACATTTGGTTTCTGAGAAATTACCTATTTTTTTTTTTATAAATGAACAGCTCTAATACTTCCTACTGTATAAACTTTTTGAATTAAAAATAATCAATTATATTCATCTACAAGCTGTAGAAATAATATCAGTCAGGTTGCACTTAAACTTTGGATATTAACTTTTTTTTTCTTTTATGGTTACGATAACTTACCTAAGTTTACCTTGGTTCGTGTGCGAAAATAAGGTTTTTTTCTTTATAGACTATTCATCTTTATACTTTTTTTTATTACGTATAATCAAAAAGATACAAAATAATTTTCTTTAAGTACTCATCACAATTTCGTTAATTATTCTGAACTACAGTAGTATTAAGTTAATGCCTTAAAAGTAATTCAGCGTATACAGAAACGGAATTTTTATTAATACAATTTAACTCGTGTTAATAACATTTAAAATTTATTGTCTTGCATACAATTAAAAAAATATTTAAAGATACACATAATTTCGTTGAGCAGAAAACTTGAAAAAATTCTATTTTGACAAAAAAAAGTAAACCTAACTATTGTTCTTTTTTAATGTAATCGGTCACACATAAAATATATATATAACGAGCAGTAGACTTTTCAACTCGGTCACGTTTTCGTCAAATTAACGATGATGAATAATAAATTAATTAGTTCGTAAGCGATTGTTGCCGATTGAGTTCATCGTATCGCGGTCGTGGCGGCGTTGCATAATGTGAGTGCATTCCGTTGCTGTTTATAACAAGGTGTAATTTTTCCTTCGCGTCGATAAGATATTATAAAAATATTGATAGAAATAGTAAATAATTCAAATAATTTAAGTATTGTAAGAGGAAGGTGTGAAAGGCATTTTTCTGTCTGAAGACAGTTCATTACTCAAATCCGCTTGTGTGAAGGCGGGAAGTAGAATAATAACCTTCGCTTAAGTGAATGGGCCACTGGAACTCTCACTCACCAGACGAAACCTAACAGCCGAACAACTTCCACCGTTACGTTTCGTCTAGTGAGTGACAATTCCAATGGCCCATTCATTCCTTGATTCACCCATTCCTCACTCTATCAGATATTCTATTCCTACCCAAGAATCCGGCAATACCCTGGTGACTTATCTAGGGTTGCGCGTGTCCATGGGTCGCGATGACCACCTACTCTCTGATGGCTCGCACGCTCGCTTGTCTCTTCAAAATCCTATTTAAAAAAAAATGTGAGAAATTCGTTCTGCGCTTTACTAGACCATCAGAGGGTTTTAAGTATTGTATCTCGTTTACCATACTATTTTATAAAAAAATACATGCAATGCTCCTAAGGATTGTTTTATATAACTCTTGTTAAAAACTCGCATCCAAATGTATCTGATCAAGAAATGGGGTCTCTTTCATTGACACTTTGTACGCTTTAAAATGCTCTTGCCTTGAGATAATGCACTCCTATCAAAATTTGCGGGGTACTTCAACAGGTACGTCCGTCGCTTCCGTAGCACTACTTCGTGCCGGGGTACGTAGGTATTAGACGCGTACGCTAATGCTTGTTGTAGCTAGGGCGATAACTAAACGCCATCTTGAACATTTTTTAAAACTTTACGGCATTATTAATGGTCAAAGTGAGTATATTTTTAATAGTGTAATGTTAAATTTTAAAATGTATGATAAGGGGAACACCTTATCGTACGTTTTAAAAATTTAAAGCAAAGTACTAACGAAAAACGAAAGTGAGAAAAAATCAGCCAAGAGCATGTCGGACCGTGCTCAGCGTAGCGTTCTGAAGCCATTATTACAAAGAAATGCACTACAGAAGAAAAAAACCAGGTTATTACACTTTTCCCATTCCCGCAGAGAATAGTAATAAGCACTTTACTCGCCTATAACTAGAAAACAAGTAGGTATGTCGACTATTACTATTAAACTAGTGTAAACAAAAGTACATCAGCAAAAGAGCGTATCTTCATGGGACTTACATCCTTTTCTTGAGAAGCGTACTTTATCGACAGTGACTCAAAAGCAGTATACTCGATCATATTCAAAATAATTTTCGTTGACTGTATTGACAGTATTTATAATACGTTACCTTCGTAATTTTTTTTTAGATATTTTGGTCAGACGGCTTAGAAAATAAAGGGACGGACACAATTTCTGTTATTTTCGGAGTGATTATTTCCGAAAATATTTACATGGTCAGAAAAATTGCTTAGAAACCTTAAAGATTTTTCAAAGTAAATGTCCAATTATTTGCTACACCTTTGTTTTCTGAAAAAAAAAGATAAAGCTTAAGAAAAACTTATTTTTAAAATTTTAGAAATTTAAGTCTCCCATTAGATATATGGTATTTATTTTTGTTGTTTAACTGACTAACCAAGTCGCGGCTGATACAATACACTTAAACTCCAAATTGGATTGATATACGTCTTGTATAATAGTTTTTTTTAGTAAAATGCCTGTGACATACGGAGGGATGGACGAATGGACACGACGAAACTATAAGGGTCCCGTTTTTGCCATTTTAGCTCGAAACCCTAAAATATACTAAATATATAAATACTAAAAAAATAATAAAGTAAAGTTTACAAAATAAAATGCTATTTGCATTGATTGCATTCATTATTATTCTTATATCGTATTTAAAAGCGATAATTAAAGATTGAACTACAAATCCCAAGATTTTATAATTTTTTAAACTCACCACCAAAACCATATTATCAATTTCAGCGCCGGCATCGGACATATGCTTAGGAGTACAAGAAAAACAACGATTTTTGAATTCTCATTATATTTACTTACTAATATGTGTACAGGTAACGATACCCAAATCAGTTTACCTGTTTTATTCACATTAGAATAAATAAAAGGCTGCCTAGTGGATAGCGAACTGAACAAAACGGAAAAGCTGAACATTGGTTAGGTGTAGTGAATTTTTCGAACTATCATAGAATTAGGTTTTATTCAAGATGATTACAAGAAATAATTTTAAGGCCTCCGCGCTGGCTCAGCGAGCACTGGGTGTAGCACAAATACACCTTCTTAGAAAGCACCTTCTTACTCTTCCAAAAATGTGGCAGAACATACGTCATTGCAGTAATAGAAATATATACGGGTGGAAAAAATGCCTGGAAATTCATTTCTAAAGCGCTATGCAGTCAGGAAAATTGAGAGGTAAAAAAGTTATATGAGGATCCATGTGTAATCTACTTAGTAGGGAGAAAAGTTATATGAAAATCTACTTCTAATGCGCTGAGCAGGCAGAAAAATAAATCAAAATCGTTTTCTACCGTTTTTTTAGAGTTCCGCGCATATAAATGAAAAAATGGAACCCTTCTAGGATCACTCGTGTGTCTGGCCGTTTGCACTGAATGTACTGAAACTATTAAATTGACATCTGGTATAAATATGTACGTCTGTGACCGAACCCAGACTTGTATCGTATAAATAAAAGAATTTACAATATGAGTTTCACTTTTGAGGGTAAATTAGACAATTTGAATAAAGGTTTGCAAACTGTATCATGTGACAAATCAAATAGAAGCTTTTATTATGAGGGTCTCAAATATATTTTTATATAATTTTAAAATTAATAGTTTTAAAGTTTAAAAAAAAAAAATAGATGAAAATTGACCAATCCCTCTTATTTCCGAAAACAATTCACCAAAAATTTTGAAAATGAATACAGAATTGTTACTTAGTTTAGTTATACTATGAAATCGGTTTACGTCAAATTTTCAGGAAATCTAAGTTCTATTCAATATTTCCGAATGACTTACAGTTACGTACACTGTGAAATTAGTCACAGGAAGCGTCGCATGGCGTAAAACAGAAATGCGGGGGTAAAAGGGGAGAGGTCGGGGAAAGTTGTACCATCGCATCCATTCGCAGGCAATTCAGAGCGGCAAAGATGCATGCGTTGTACTGTAAGTCCGATAGCGACCGGTCGATTCACGCACACACTTACACACATGCGAGGGTCAATCTGAAAGTCCTTAGAAAATCAAAAACTTAGCAAACTAGCAAGTCACTTTCTTTATAAGATCAATAAGTCGCTTCTTTCGATAGAATCGCTGAGAAAAACACTTTGTCCATTCGCAGTTAGGGGTCGTTTCGACGGCCTTTTCATATTCAGCCACCACTTCTCCACTTCTTATTTTATAAAATAAATAAAGATAGCGTGGTTCGGAATCGAGGCTGTAATGCGGATGAACCAGCATTTCTATACTTAACGTCCCCAAATAGTTAGTTGTTTGTCTGGCGGTATGTGGTATTGTTGTGATGAAGGAAAATCCTACTGCTAGGTCGTTTTTCCCGAACTTTCTCCAAAACACAAAGCAAATATTTGTTAGTGTGCCGTGACTGTTTTTTTATCTTCTAAAAAGATTGTTGCATAATGACCTGTCATTCCGAAGAAGCAGGCCGCCATTTCTTTCTCGACGCTTCGACCTCGTTTTTTTAGTAACTCCTCGAAAGGAAACATCCGCTGAATAAACTGTTTTTTAGTTTCTGGATCGTAACAGTAAATCCACCTTTCGTCATCTGTAACTATGTCGTGTACAGCATTTGAGTCACCACCGACAAATCTTTTCATAATTTCGTGGCACCGATTAACACGACAGAGTTTTTGAGCTTCCATCAATTATGAGGTGTCCACCAAGCACAGAGCTCCTTAACCGTTAAGTTTTTATTAAGGATTTTGTGCACTTCGCTCATACTGATGCCTCAGCTTGTGCGAATCTACTGGTAGGTCACTCTTTGTCAGTCTCTATCATGAGCCGGGCAGCACTGATGTCGTCGGTCGTCGCCGTAGAAGACGTCCCTCAGGCAGATTGTCTCTCAGATTAGTGCGACCACGTTTGCAGTCCTTAGGCCAGTGACAAACAGTGGCAAGGGATGGAGCTTCATTGTGAAAGGCCAACTGAAGTCTGTTATAAATTTTCTTGTTGGCTTAAATGCCAACGAAATTCATAAAAAATTGTTTTATGAAAACTTTCTTGCGTTAAATTCACGTTAAACAAATAATTTTCTTTTTGTTACCAATGTTAATTTCAAGTTCTTTCTCAACGCAAATGTCAAATTGGTGTATCGCAGTTTCGTCGAAACTTAAAAACTATGCCGGTCTGCCTTCGAACTTTGTACATGTATATTGTCGAAATAAATATTATAGGAAAAGGGAATAATTAGGAAGTAAAAGGCTTCTTGTCGCGTCCTGGGATCACACACGCGGCACCGCCCAATTTCTTTTTATATTATCTTTTCCACACAAGCCTTTTATACGTCGCATACGTTATAAGTTACTTTTTCGTCTCGTCGATAGTTGCAGAAAAGCGACACCTATCGCCCCACCAACAAGAAAAGGAAATAGGCAAGGAAACATATATACCATATAATTTTTGTGTATTAAACCGTATGTAAGCAATATTAAACAACCAATTTATAAAAACAAATGACAAATGAATACAGTATACATAATAAGGTAGTCTATGACTTCCATTTTTTAAATTTAAATATGTTTTTTTTATTTCACAGTTACTAAGTGGCCTAAAAATTTTAAGTGTCACCTTCAAATGTACACGCGCCATACACATATACTAACTTCCCTCTTTAAGTATTTAGAAACCTACTTAGGATCCTAAAATAGATCCGGAAATCCTTTTTTATGCAGAAAGTTTGCGAAAATTAATCGATTTAATTATAAAATTGAATTCGATAATTCGACTTATATACACATTTCCCGTAGATTTAGTACTAATAAGTGCACCGTGTAATATTAGTTAGTAAGTACGTTTCCCAATTCGTGTGGTTTGAGACCCTCGCCTCGAAATATGTAAAAACATCCATATTTACCTCATCCAATAAAAATGTATTTATACTTATTCGTGACTCAATACTTTTGTTTCGACCATTAGTATTCATTTCAGGTTTACGCGCACAAAACGTGCGAGCACAGGTAATTGTCTATTAATATTTGTTTTATTTAAATTGCGGTTTTTTATCGACGTTGTTTTGTTGTTTTTTCTTGAATCATTTCATGTATAATTAAACAACAGTTTTCATTGAATAGTTTTAAGTAAAAACGAAGTTGTCAAATTGCGTGACTGGAGTATATTTAAAATAGTTAAATTATAGTAAAGTGTAACCGTGTTCACAATTACAAATTTTTAACTTACTATTTAAATATTATTTATCATCGTTTTTCACAAAACTAAGAAATAAATTTAAAAAGTGTTTCATAGCAAAAACGAAAGAGATGAAAAATTATGTACATTACAAAAAAAATCGATTTCATAAACAATTCTTAGAAATTGTCCACCTCCACAACCGACTGTAGAATAGTCATGATGACAATTTTTTAAAAACTGTACTATAATGCTCAGTAATATACATTATTAATAATGAGTAACATATTTCTGCTAAAATCAAAGTTTTAGATATTTTTAAAGACATTTTAGTTTATAAAATTTCAATTCCCACCAAAACGCTTGTCAGTGTCAAAGCGTCGCTTCTGACGTCACGGTTGAATAACCAAAACGTAAACATAAGACGCTCATTGAATACTTTAGTTATTTTGTGCTATTAAATATGAATTCCAAAGTGTATAGAGGTTGTGCGGTACCCCAGTGTAATAACACATCTATAAAAACACCTAATAAGTTATTTGTATTCGTTCCACAAAAGAAAACGATACGAGACAAGTGGCTAAAACTTGCAAGGCGGGATGCAACAGGGATATTGCCTACTGCTCACCTTTATTTTTGTGAAGATCACTTCGACGTAAGTTTGTATTTGGTTTTGTTGATTCTAAAGTAGTATGTGGTACAATAATCTTGTCAGAGGTATGAATTAAATAATAAACAATATGTTTTGAGGTTAGATCCCATCTTGCTCTGATGTTATCTATCTTAATAGATTTTTTTTTTATTAATATTTCAGTTACCAAATGATATGGAGAATTATATGGAATATCATGTGATGGGATCGGTGTCACAGGTTCGCATGAAACCAGCATGTATGCCCTCAAAATTTCAATGTCAACCAGATCGAAGAAAACGAACATTCAATGCTACTAAACGACCATATATTCTCAAAAAAACAAAGACTGACATTAATTAAAGAATGTGAGAAAGATTTAGAAGAAAGATCTGTTACTACAAAACAGGTGGAAGTCGGAGAGAGCTCTTCTGGAATTTCCGGTAACTACATATTTATCTGTATTAAAATGTACTTCATTTTCTTGAATAAAAATATCTATTTCTTGTGTGATCAATAAAGCAATGCTACAAATTGAATAACTTGTCATTGTTAGGTAACCAATTCTTAGCATTGCATATGAGTATGTACATGGGTATTCTGTATTGTATTTATGTTTTTTTCTTTCAGTTTCACAAGCTCATATAGAAAATACTTCACAAAAAGATTCACATAAGTCAGCGGATAAAGCAACTCAAGTACTCATAACATATAAATACAGAAGTAAAGCCATACAAACAGAAGTGAATTTAGTAAACCAGATGACATCACCTTTGAAACCTTTTAACCAATCTGTTTCCACATCACCATTTAAAATTAAAAGTTGCATTACTGCCAAGCCATCTACATCCATGATACAGAAATATTCTAGGAAACTTTTTACAATTGAGGAAGAATCTGATAGTGATATCTCATTTGCACCATCTATTACATATAGAGAATCATCACCATCAACAATATCCCAACAGATGAAATCTACTTCAGACTGCAGCGAATTAATCGAAGAAGATAAAAAACAAGAAGCATCAAAAATTCTGGAATACACTTTGCTAAAAATAACAAAAAATCCACGATTTTATATTGGTGTGCCTAAAAGTTGCTACTACCTAATTGATATAATTAAAGAAAAAACTAATATTCCTGCAAATCATATACTTATGTGTTTAAAAAAAATTAGATTAAATAACCCATTCAGAGAGCTCGCTGATGATTTTTCTATGACTCCGACTTACGCAAGCAAAATATTTTTAAAAAATATTCCAGTAATTGCTAGTGTAATACGTCCATTTCTAGTGAAATTAGATAATGAATTAATTAAAAAAAATTACCGATGGCTTTTAGGCACAAATATCACAATGTGACTTGCATCATAGATTGCCTAGAAATAGAGGTGCAAAAGCCTTCAAAGCCTTACATCAAGCTCTCTCATGGTCAGAATACAAAAGGCTAACACCATCAAATATCTTGTGTCCTGTACACCAAATGGTTTGATTAATTACATTTCACCAGGCTACGGAGGAAGAATAACGGATACATGTTTGGTGGAACAATGTGACTTTATAAGGTGTTTACAACCTGGCATGTATGTGATGGCAGACAGAGGGTTCAAACATGTTGAACAATATTTACGGAAAGAGGAGTGCAGTTAGTACGGCCTCCGAGTGTAACAACTGGGGCAAAACTGTCTAAAAGTGAGGTCAGAGAAACAAAACAAATTGCAAGCCTGAGAATACATGTGGAGAGAGTGATTAGACGATTACGGAATTTAATATGTTGAAGCCACATGCATGTGTCAACCACAACTTAGTAAAAGTGCTTGATGATGTCATCACCATTGCTTGTGGTTTAGTGAACATACAAGATTCATTAATTAAATAAAACATATTTTTAAAAGTTGCATTTTATTTACATAAATGTTAAGAAATACTTCTGTATAATAATGGATACACATTATCTTTCCATGAAGAAACAATAATATTCAGAAAATTTGATACATATTTCTCATCATACATAACACTAACTATTTCTACATTTTTATTTTCACTGTAGTCACTATCAGCAACACAATAGTAGCCTTTTTAAGTCCTGTCAAGTACATTTGGAGCTGCACCTGTACATAAACTTCTGCGTTAGTTTCCCATCACATACATATTTTTAAAGTTTTGCACTCGTGGGACACTTAATTTCAATGATACTATCTTCACAGATCCCATCAGGCGATCCTGCTATCATAGGATGCATTTTAGAAACTATGAGACCACACTTGTTAATTTTTTTCCAAGTTTTATACTCACTGTCTTCCTTACTTGATCTTCCAATATTCTGCCCCGTTTCATAGCCAATGTGTCAGGGAGTTTTCCACCCATTATTAATGCGATCAGTGTGCCATCATTGGTTTTGCACCGACTGAATTCAAATGCTCGTGAAGCTGTTATTCTGCCATATCTCAACTCATGCCATAAGGTACTGTCATGTTGGGCTCTTGTTACTTTTCAATATTATAAACATCAGCATCAGACAATGCAATTTTTCCAAAATCTGTCACAGGACCTTTCTTTATATTTCAGCACCAATGTATGCATAGACAAACTTTCTGTTTGGTCAAAACATAGTCATTTTGGTATTTTATTACCTCGCAGTTATTAAGCCTCCTTTTCTTCCCTTCCTCTAGAAACTTTTCAAATACTTCTGTATTTGATGGCAAGCTAGGTTTAGCATTAGACATTTCGCTAGCTGTTAAATATTTTAGAGTACTTCCAGCCCTGGAAAGTTTGGATTTCATCCAATAGCATTCGACGGATGTACAGGATGGTTCCTCACTCCTGCGATGTATCCACATCAGAAATGCTATAGCATGTTTGCAGCCTCCTTGTGAAGCCACACAATCGTGACATTCTATTGATTTAACTGCCTCTTCCTGTTCGTCCATTATTAAAGTCACGCTATACAACTTTGCATGGACTTTATGTTCCGGCAAACTTTACATTTTACTATGCAGATGTCTCCTTCGCGTTTAAGTTGTACATAACTTACAGCATCATCGCCATAGGATGGTCTGGAGGACCTAAAATAAGAAAAACAATGAATAAATATAAAACAAGACACATTATAAAAATAAATTCATTACCATAACCTCAAATATTAATATGAAATACATTTAATGGTGTTTTAGATCTATTACTTAATTTTTAAAATATTATTTAATGTAGGCATCTAATGTTTTACTTACATGGAAGTTTTGACATTTCTAAATTCTGCTGAACAAAAGTCTTTGTTTGATGCCAAAACTCTCCCAGCATCAACAAGTGGATTCTAGGCAAATTAGTACTGTTTGCCTTACTAAATCCTTGTTCCATGACTTGCGTAGTTTCACCTTCGTTTTAATAACACTAAATTTAGACTAGGTACTGTTTCAAACGTAATGAAATGGTAATTAAAGCCACAGGAGTTGTCCAAAGCTACAAGATGTACGCGTTTTCACAGTGCTCGTAGTGTCGATTTCAACGGTGACGTAATTGGCTCTGTTTGGTGTTCAATATATCATGACGATTTACCGTATTTTGTAGATTTATTTTATTAAAATAATTAGTAATCTCGCTCATAATTAAAATATAAAGGAGTACTTTGTAATCCATCACTCAAGTATTGTTGAATAAATACATAATTATAGTAATTTTTAGTTACTGTCATCATGCCTATTGTAGGGCCATACAAAAAGGACAAGCGACACTCGCACACTCTGTCGGCTGGACACTCTATTCCCTGAGCAAAATTTGTTTACGTTTATTTCAAATAATAGATATTTAGATGCACATAATAATATTAGATAATTACAAATTTTACCTTTATTTATACAGTGCCATTTGCTGTTGAAAATCAAGAAAGTGGTACTAAATAAACCATAGCTTAATTTTTTTTATCTCGTTAATAGGACGACACCCATATACATAAACTTAGGAACTCTATCAACGCAAAAAATTACATCTAAATCGTTAAGGTCGTCACTGAAATACCAATTAGTAAATTTATGTGTACAAGAATTGCTTTTTAAAGGGATAAGATACATACAATTCGCTTTTGGTACGCTATAACTTACTAACGTATTTCTCGTAAATCTTCCAGATATGGTCGTGGTCGAGGCTTGGAATTCTGAATACCTGTACTGGATAATTCCGGGGATCATCCTCATAGGTGTTCTGATACTGGCTAGTCTGCTCGCTCTGGTGGCAGCGATACGTCTGTACGCCCAGCTCACCTGTGGAATATTCAAGGACGAATCCAGAATGGATGGGAAGACGGTGGTGGTGACGGGAGCGAACAGCGGCATAGGAAAAGAGACAGCGCGTGAGCTCGCCAAGAGAGGCGCCAGAGTCGTCATGGCCTGCAGGAACGTGGAAGCGGCCAACTCTGTCAAAGGTGACCGACTAATTTCGATGAAGTTTCATTCTTATAAGTCACAACTCTTTTTTCATATCTCCGCCACTTTTTGACCTATTTCGCTTCGTAAAAATATTCTGTCACATCTTGGTCCTTTTTTGACTTTCCCTTTTATACTTTAAAATAAACAAAAAATTTTCGAGTAACTTTAAAAAAGCATTTTTTTTAATATTATCAAAAATAAGATAATTCATTTTTTTTTCGTTAGACCCTTAAAATTTATAAACTCATTTTAAATATGCATTACACACTTTTTAACGACAAACCGAACGTAGACCTTGTCATATCGGAGATTTTTGGAAAACCAATTCGCTATCTCCCGAAAACGAATCGTTAACTTACTCATCAATACAGAATTGTCGCTCTAAGTTAATTTGAATACATTTGACTGAACATCAATTTATACTCGAAAATATCAAGCAGAATAGCTCAACCGGTACAGCCGTGATCTTATCACGTGATCGGTGACCAATGAGAAAGCAGAGCGATCACGCTATAGCGTGATCATTGCTCTCACTCGCATTCAGTAGTATTTGTGGCGTACTTCTATATAATTAAGGCGCTATTAAAATTTCATAGGGAATATATCACTCAACATTAACACTAAACAAGTATTCTGGTCTAATGTTGACCAGTTTAAAAGGGTATACCCTATTTAATTTTTTACCTAAAAACAACTTAAATTTTGAATAGTACTTGCTGGTTTCTGAATCAAAAACTTTTTTGCCACGTATTTTTTTATATATTTCTTATATGCGCAGTACCCAGTGCACCTAGGTAGGTCAGGCAAACGCCCTATTACCTACACATCTTACTGTAAACACTGTTGTGTGAAAATTTCTATCTGAATCGAACACTTCATGAAACGAGAGCCTTTGGACTAGAATCAGAATTAAGAGCGTGACAGGTATCCGAATAGAGAACGAGGCCGTTATCGAGCATTTGAGAACAATTCCGGTATCAAAACCACAACTGAGAGCGGGAATGGTATCGACAGGAATCTATGGAAATCAGAATCGAAAGCGAGACAAGAACCAGAATCGCAAGGGGATTAGGGACGGGATTCGAGATCAGGATTGGCAGAGCGATCACAAATTAGAATAAAATAGTACCGACATGAAGATATCCATTGTCTATCAGTTATTTACAAATTGTGTTGCCGACTGTCCTCCGTGGGCCCCTTTTCTGATAAAGAATAAGGGATTCATTTTATATCTTCATATATCATTTTATATCGAAAGAAAGCGGAAATGGGAACGGCAGTATGTTTTATGTTTTTAAGGGCAAAGTCCAAGGGTAGCCGTTACCATTTACTGAATCCCAAATACGGCTGTGCACGATACCTAAAGGTCGCGCAAGGTGTTATGTATTTAAAAATAGGTTTCACCCACAACTTAGCCCGTGTGGATGCAGAATGAATTGCTGTATCTTTTACATCGACCGACGACGCTGTGTCCGCTAGGATCACAATTCCGATTATATTCTGGTTTCGATTTAAATTTAAATTCCTGTATCACTTTAGATCGCGATCCCATTTTCACCTTTGATTCAGTTTTGATCAATTATCTCATTTTTAAGTTTTTTTCAAGTTTAACATAGGCACCCTAAATATTTCAAGATAAAGAGTGCACTATGTGTAGCCCAATAAACTCCTCTACCTTTCAGTGAGAGTTTCGTCGATATCGATATAGCCGTTTCGAAGAACCCTGAATAAACGGACGGACAGACAAAAAATATAAAAATGGCCCTTTGAATGCTTGATACATATGAACAACAACCGCGGATACTAAAAACCATACACTTCTTTGAAATCACTGACAGAACTTCAGTTTTATTTATACACTGTCGTTTCTAAGTATCTGTGAACTGTTGTGTTGCTGAGAGGTTACAAATGTTTACTTATTTACTTCATATTGTTTCCTAAAAACTGGTTTTACCAAGGACAAGACTTGTTTACAAAGATAAAATATAATAATGGTGCCGTGATATTTTTTCACGTGACGTGAGCGCTTGTATTCTAAGATAATCTATTAATCTTTGGATAAAATTAAAAATCGAAATAACATATTTTCTGTCTATGAATATCTCCTTTTCTTAGTTTATTTCAACGCACAGAGATCGGCAAAAGGCACCGAAAGCACTCACATGCTTAATTCTGATATCAATATTTCATCTTCACTTAAAAACGGCTCGGCCGGTTTTAATCGAGTTCGCATCGCTGGGATTGAATCCGGGATTTACTGTATTCAATCCTGACGGACGGCGGGTGGATTAATAATTGACTTTTTAACTAATTCAAATTAAAACACTCGTTCCGTACCTCGGAGACAATTTTAAGCCATTGGTCGCGGGCGTTCTCGTCGCATGTTGACGACGGTCGTTAGCTGCCACCGACCCGCACTGAGCTGACCGGAGGGCTATTGGTCAAAGACGGTGAAGTAGACTTCAGCAAAGGGGTGAAACCTGACTCAAACTCACATCACTGATGAGCGCGGAGCTTCACACTCGGGTATACTTAATAAAGTACTGTACTTAATAGAGTACAATGGAGCTTCATAAAGTTAACCTGATCTAAGTTTGCTTTAAGTATGAAGTAGTAAAAAGTAGAGCTGCTAGCGTTTGAAATGAAAGTTGAGTAGTTAGAATGCCAATTGAGTGGTCAAAATTTAAAATTGAAATAATATAAAATAAATAAAAGTCTAGACATTTCAGTTTAACTCAGACGGATATTAAATAATAATATAAAATAATAGTTGCGATATTATTATTAAGATATTAACTATTTTAATTATTATATTAAAAAAAGTGAAGGTTCTCGTTTTAAATATTATCTTATCTTTTATGGGACAATCAAGGTGGCAATGACACCGGTATATTTAGGGACTTTGAGCCAAGCCAGCCCCGAGGCAATATATTTTATTCATTAAATTCATTTGTTTGCACTATTATTTCTCTTTCGAGTCACAGTCCAACGCACGGAACTCTACCACTGTTAAGTTAGTCACGAAAGCGTCGCGATGGTGTAGAATGGGAACGCGGGGGAGAAGAAGAAAGGGTCGGGGAACGTTGAACCTGCGCATTGCATCATTCGCAGACAATTTAGAGCGGTAAAGTTTCGTGCGTTGTACTGCAGATTCCCTTTTTAAGGAACTATTAGTAATATGTTTTTAACACATTTTTTGTTTATTTTCTATGTAGTTTTACAGTTGTAACTATTCAAGCTTTTAACTTCTAAACTTAGACATGTTCTGTGCTCTATAAAACACGTCAATTTTATACTACCATTATCTGAAAAATATGTGAATCGGTTTACCCTGCAAGCCACCCCTAAAACTTTCGCTATGACATTTATCAATGTGTTTGAGCTTCTTGAGTTCAAAAATATAGTTGTCTATAAGTACTCGAGCATTTTGAGTTCAAAAATTCGAAAAGCGATTGTCCATACAGGCTGACCCTGAAATTTTTTGTTACTTTCGAACAAACAAAAATATTTATGACAAACAAACCATTTTAGCCGTTTTTCGATCTCATATATTAAAAAAAAATACATATAAAAAAAATATTTTTCTTTATATGTGAACTAAGATACTTTTCGAATGCGTTGTCCACTATTGATCCGCTTTACGGCCGTTCGACGTAGTTTTTTAAACAGAAAAAGATGTCCGTGTATCAAACATCAATCTATTATGAAATTTAACAGATAATAAAAAAACTCCTTTTTCGAACTTTCGATGTCTATCGAACGAAACATCCTATTTTGATGTATTTGGTAACGATCGACATTGTTTTTAAAAAAAAAACAGCTGTTTGGATTCACAGGCACAAACGCACAAACGCGCGCCCGCACACACGTATAAACTCACACAAACGCGCGCGCGTGCACGCGAGAGAGAGAGAGAGAGATAAAGAACAGACATCACAGGAAATGGTTAGAATATATTCCTAGGACGTTCAAATATCAAGATATTATGAAAACGCGGTTTTCGAAAATCGAATTGAAAACAATATTTTAATTTTCTTAGGGGGAAGTCAAAATAAATATTTTTTTATAAAGTAGTTTGTATTAATATTTCAGATAAAATCATCGACAGCACAAAGAACACTAAGGTCATAGTTAAAAAATTGGATCTCAGTTCTTTCGCCTCCATCCGAGAGTTCGCTGAAGATATAAAAAAGACGGAGGAGAGACTAGACGTGCTTATCCACAACGCAGGCTACGCCGAAACCTTCAAGAAGAAGAAGTCAGTCGATGGCATAGAGATGACAATGTCCACTAACGTTTACGGACCGTTTCTTCTCACGCATCTTCTTATCGATCTTCTGAAAAAGAACGCACCTTCTAGAATAATAGTCGTAGCTTCATCTTTGTATAGATTCGCTTCGTACAACTTGAACAATCCAAATCCATTAACAATTTTACCTGCTTATCTGTATTACGCTTCCAAAGAAGCCAACATCCTGTTCACTATGGAATTGGCAAGGAGACTGGAAGGCACAGGAATCACCGCTAATTGCCTGCATCCAGGAATAGTCGACACCGGGATATGGCGCAATGTTCCAGCACCGTTGAGCTGGAGTCTATATATTATCAACAAATGCTTTTTCAAAACACCAGAGCAAGGTTGTCAGACGTCGGTCATGTTGGCCGTTGACGAAAAATTGGCAAAAGTGAGTGGAAAATATTTCTCCGACTGCCAGGAGAGCAGTGTGTCGACTTCTGCCAGCGATATGAACAAAGCGAAAAAGATGTGGGAGATATGCGAGAAAATGGTGCAGTTGAAGGATGACGATCCGAAATTATAGTTACGTGTTACCACAGCACTTGAGCTCGTGAAATATTTTGTATTTTCATTTTCGCGTGTGGTTTTTTTATGAATGATTGATCGTTTATTAAGTTTGGCTTATAATGTTATTTTGCTTTATTGTTCCGTATTACATCTACTTGTATAATTTGAACAAATAAAAATAAATTGTGGTGAAATTGTACATCATCACTGTAATCTTAATAAACATTGTGACCGTGAATCCCGTCAAAAACTTTAGTATGAAAAAAATCTGACTTGGTTTTTCCAGTCAATTTGCTAGTCCATGATTTAAGGCAAAGATACCCTGACGAACGGTCTGCCTCACTATACAGCTTCTCAACTCGTGGGCAGATAGAAATATGAGTTTGTATTGACGATGTTTTAATTCTAGGACTTAATGTTAATAGATATTAAATGACGGATATAGGTTATAAAGCATATACATAATAGTATAATTTCATTACTCAACGATGAAGGAAGAAATCGTGATAAAACCTGTCAAGTTCCCAGTATGCACTGGTCCTGCGCGGAAACCGTGTTCTGATTACCTCTTAGAGGAAGAAATTCTTGTCCCGCAGCGGGATGTTATGTAAATTATCTAGTCTAGTGCAAATTATAGCAATCTCAAAGGCATTTAATTCTCTTGCCAAAATGTAAATTAATCAAAAGACGTTGACTGCAAAACCCTCGCTGAACGACAGCCGACGGAGGTCAAAGAGTTTCAGACATAAATGAAATTTATTTCATGGTGACTCCTGCAAATGCATGTTTTATACGTCGTGATCATTTACCTAAACGAAAAGTGTGTGGCTTGCTCTTTATGAAAGTTGTTCTAAAAGTAACTGGGCAACCGAGTTTTGCTCGGCGTTTTAATATATGAATAATATTCAGCCTGGTAGTGCTCGTATCTAATCTCATGCACATAAGAAGATCTGGTCAATTTATTCATCTTTTGTACAAACCTTATGTTCAGTTACGCCTTTATCACCTCGGCACTACATCGAATAGCAGGACAACAATGTAATTACCTCAAAATTCTACGAGATGACGCTATAAAGCAATGATTATTATTTTTTGTAGTGAAACTTTTTTAGGCGCATGAGGATAAAATTTTTACGGATGAAACGCAATAATAATAATATTAGCGTCACGAACATGTGCAGCGTTTTTTTTTGTATTAATTTATAATAAGGACTTAAGGAAATGTGAAACACAAGATAACTTTGTACAATATCCTATTATATTTTAACGGCAAAAATAATGCTAATGCATAATGACTGTCCTGACGACGGATCGCATCCTCGTAGACGGTAAAGCGTTGCTGCGGCGCTGGTTTACACGCACGGTGGAACTCTTCGACGAAGAACGGCACAGACTTGGCGTACGGGCGCTGCTTATCATCGCTTGACTGGTGAAACTCTTCGACGAAGAACGGCACAGACTTGAGACATATCTTCCTGAACATATCTTCCTTTTTCCCTTCCTCTAAGTCTCGGAAATCTAAAGTTTGTATAAACATAAACAAGACTTAAAAATTAGTTTGCCAAACAAGTTTCACTTCTGACATGTGTACTATGTACGCACGCACTTTTTTTTTGTTTATATGAGAAGGATAATTTAAGTTTCGATAAATTACCTTCTTTTCCTGTCTCCCTTCATACTACTCGACGCTTCATTCAGAGCGGTATAAGAAAGAGAGACATTAGATAAGAATTAGTGTGGAGCTTGAAGGCCTGGTATCCCGTGTAAAAGATCAATCGTTATTCTCGATTAATTACCTTGGTTCATGTTCCAGTTGCGCGCAAAAATCATAATAGATTATTAATAGTTAATAAAATAAAAATTGGATTGACATTCCTTTCAATTTTATATTATATATTCACGAATTCGCTTGTATTTCCGAGGATTTCTGTTTTTAAACAATATTAATAATGAAGTTCTCTCATCGTTCTACACTTTGTTCATGGTACATTGAAAATGACCGATCTCACGCTCTATTAAAACAATCGTTGCTCCATGGCCGAGGTTTACAGCGCTGCATATAGTTAAAATAGAGACATATATTTCTGTGCCTTGCGATTTCACTACGGTATGTTGATATTCAATGAACTATTTACATTTTTCCTACAACAGCCTAACATACACTCAAAAAAAAAATTTTGTTGCTTCTATCAAAATTCTGATTCGCATGATCAAGTATCTTGATTCCATACGAGCCTAACGAGATCTTAGACACTTTATATAATATGATTTTGATTGATTATCATTATTCAATTTACTAGTCAACTGTATTACTTTTATTATTAGTTAATTAACTAAACCAATTTAATCTTATTCAGTATGAATATGAAAAATGGCAATAACGACTAACTTATCTTAACCAATTTAATGAATGCTTAGTCAATATCAAAAAGAAAATTATTATAATAACTAACTCACTTTAATAAATTCAACTAAGACCGTGATCACTACTAACATAGGAATGATTATAGTAATTTATTCAGCTTAATAAATTCAATTTAGAACTTGTTACATTTGAATCATATAATGTTTGTTACGATCAAATTCAATTACTCGAATCAACTATAATACTTGTTTAGTACGAACAGGTAACATTATTGTGACAAATAAGTTATTATTATTAGCCTTTATTGCTGATACTAACAACGATTTTACATACAATAGCAAATTGTCTTAACTTAAATCTATTACATCGGGTTTCCCAGTACAGTGATCAGCGTGTTCTGTGACACATAGGCCTTTTCCAACTGCTTCTATTCTTCTCTATTGGTAGCTTTTCTGGACCAGATTGTCCCTCCAATTATCTTGGTATTATCTGTCCATCTTCTAGCTTGCCTACGTCTTTTTCTTTTGCCATTACGTGGCTGCCATTCTGTTATAATTTTAGTCCATTTCATTCTGTTCTCCTTTGTCATATGTCCTGTCCATCGCCATTTTATACGTCTTCTTTTCTTTAGTACGTCTTCCAGTTTTGTTGTAGATCTAATGTCTACTGCTCTTTTGCGGTCTTTTAGCGTCACGCCCAACATACTTCTTTCTATTCCCCTTTGACACGATCTTAGTTTTAAAAGATGTTTTTGAGTCAATGCCCATGTTTGGCACCCATACGTAAGGCATGGCAAGATGCAAGAATTAAACACTTTTTTTCTTGGCTGTCATAGGAAAGCGTTTGCTTTTAAATACCTCTTTAAGGGACCAGTATCTTTTCCAAGCACAGGCCACTCTGCTTTCTATTTCTGTGTCTGTCCGGTCTCTAAAAGATAATAACTGCCCTTAGTATGTATAGTTTTTACATTCTTCTTCTTTGTTTGTCATTATTTTTGCTTTTGATTTATTTATAGTAAGGCCAACTACTCTGCTTGCCTCAGTTAGCAGTTGTAGCACATGTTGAAGGGTCTTCGCGTTATTAGTTGATAGGACTAAGTCATCAGCGAATCTCAAGCAGGTAAGTTGACAACTAAGTAACTCTTGTTTAAATCCACTAAGAGCCTTTTCACTATCTCTTTTTAAACTGACTTTTGACAAAAAGTAATTTATAAAATTAGCTTCACGCTCCACGTTCTTCTTTTAAAAGTTGTTAGGGCTAAAAAACCGCTAAAGGAAGGACGTAGAACGACAAACTAGTTTTAAAAGTAACTTTTTGTTAAAAGTTCGTTTAAAAGGAGACAGTGAAAGAGGCCCTAAGTTATATTTTTTTAATTGACTAAGTTCTAATTTAATAAATAGCACTCAACTTTGAGAATGCCCACGAGTTCACATATAAAGTTCACTCTTAATCACCTGTAATGCGTGATTGATAGTTGATATATACAACGTTTAAGAATGAACGACATATAGTACGACATATTAATTAGGACAGCACCTCCAGTGCTAACTCAAACGCAGTCTCTAACTTGAGTACGATTTATTAATACAGGTCTAAGATATTATAATCACTTTTTTAAATTAGTGCTTTGAAATTGAAATTGAAAATTAGTGCCAGCATAACATTCTGCTCCACCCGTAACCAGCATCGATCGTAGGCCGTGTACTGTGCTATATTGTATTTATCAGCAATTATAGAAAACCAAAGTTGACGTTAATGTTATGAAAAGAAACTTGAAGTAAAACCTACTTATGTTCAAATTATCCCCGTTAATAAATAGTTCACAGAAGATATCACATTTAAAAAATCTAATTTCATGTCAAAAATTAAATCCTAAAAATTAATCTCATTATTTGTTGTAATTGATATATGTGACAAATTTTAGTTAAAATAAAACAAAAATAATTTCTAACAAAATATTTGTTTATTTAATTTTTAAACGGTACAGTGCAGTTGCATTTTTTGCTATTGTTAAAATATTTATGTTACAAGGTATCGGAAATATTAATGAATTGTAGAAATTGACAACCTTCTGTGCTGTGTTTGGTACGTTTTTTGGTTCCTTACACTTTTGGTATACGTACACTTGGTCTTCAACATCAACACCAAACAAAAATACCACATCTATTCCATTCGCTGTTGCAACTACACCTGACTCTTCCCAAGTAATACAAATAGGTATTAAATGAACGAAATAATCCGATTTTAACTCGAGCGGCACACAAATAACTATCCATGCAACTATTGACTAACGATATGCGCTAGATTAGGTCAGTCGGCTTCGCCTGCTGCCCCCGCGGCGCCCTTTGAGGTGAGGTGGGAAGGGTGGTCACTTATTTTAATTTATAAATTGATTATTTATCTCAACTAATATGAAAATCGTTTCATACCATTATTTTCAGTAGAATTTAACATTTAACTTATATTTAATCCAACAATATTAAGTATTAAAGGTAATCATTTTATCTTTGTTTTTTCCAAAATGATAAATATTAGAGTAGTTGATGTAATTAACAGGTATTGGGTAAATCAAATACTACTTTATTAATTTAACAATGAAAATAATTAAAACTACTAATTTGTTTAATTATTTCAATGAATTTATTCTGAATTGATTGATTATATTGTGTCTAAGTTAACTAAATAAAACTGATCAAATTATACCAGAAAACAAGTAATGATAGAAACAATGTATATACTTGTTAGAATGAATATAGTACCTACATTATTAGTTCAATCACAAATGAAGTAGTTGTTATAACGAATCAGCTTTCGTTGATATATATAATTTCACAGTTGTTTTGATTAATTTAACGCCAACTAAGAGAAAATCTGTCTTAGTTAGCTTTCATTTTTTAGAGCGTGAGCTTACACGAACTTTCCAATGATATCACGTGTCATAACAAGAGTGCTTACGCTTACGGTGCGTATGCGCAGGCTCGCCTCGCGTGCGACGGTACGCGCGCGAGTGTCGGAGGTGGTTTTTTGACGCGAATCGGAGTGATTCGCGGCAAATGCGAGCTAGCTGTTTTATTATAAATGTCTATAACATCCAACCACTTGCTTACACAAACAATACACTTTCTATGTCACTAATCGTTTGCCAGCCGTCAATGTGCGCAATGTGAAGCTAAAAGGAAGAAGAAGTGGAAAGCGTAACGTGATTTGAGAGCGGGTGGGCACATTACTCTGTATAATTATCTCCATTGACTCTTGTCGTGACTTGAACCTTAGTTGACGACCTGCCCAAACATTAATAGCTCTATATATTTGAAAATCAGAAGGCTTTTCCTCGGGCCTAGACGAGGAACAAATTTGTATTTTGACAATCGTATCATATTAATATGTTTATTATTCGTCTATTTTATTGAAAATTAAGTTTCAATTCTCTAAATCTAAGAATGACGCATGTACGGGATTGACGTGGGGTAACATAATTACGTGATTTAGAGAAACAGAAATTCAAATTTTGGTTGATAAATATCGTACACCTTAATGCATTAGCGTTTGTAAAAATAGAAACGATTTATCTAGACCTGCAGTAATACCCATCAACGTGGTAGATGATAATTGTTACAGGAGCTAAACAGGAGCTTCCCAACAGAGCTAAATAAGTTTATAATCCTTTGTTGGTTATTCAGTAATTTATGATTTACGAGTCCAGAGTAGAAAAAGGTATGTTGCGGCGGTTTAGCCATCTGGAAAGATCAATGAATGTAGACTGACGAGACAAATCTATAGAGTGAATGTGGGTGGTGAAAAGGTAGACGAGAGTAGCTCTACAAACCCTACACTGATCAAATTGGTGACATGTTGAAAAATGATCAAATTTGAAGCACCTGAAACCAACAAGCTCGGGAGAAGAGGACCTAAGCATACAGAAAATTATAAGCATGGCCCCGGAAGCCCATGGCACACATTTTGAAGAAGTATGAATAGATTCCTTAATCGTTATTCAGCAACCTAAAGGAGATATTATCTATATATCATTGATATATACTTACACAAAGTTTAAATAAACATTTTTTATATTTAGTATTTTTATATCTTTGTTACGAATATAATAAATATTGTGAGAATATGATTGGCCAAACTTCTTAGACGTAGAAAGCCAGAATGGTCTAAAACGTTGACACAATATTAAGGTATTAACCTTTTAGGGTATATATAAAAAATCTATGATGAAATCCATCGCATTTTTGAAACACTTTCATTTAAATGAATGCGTGTGCATAATCTAATTACTAAAGCAAATAAGACATTAAAATGTTTTATCATATATAATATCTTTTTTAAACACAGATATGATAAAATATGACTTCCATAATAATATAGGAAAGTACGTAAGCTATCAAAAAACCTTGCAGTGCTGCTACCACTTTATTTTATTTTTATTTCGTCTCCATGATTAAAAGTAAATTACACAATATTGACAAAATATTATATAAATTAGCCGATACTAGATTAAAAAAAAATTTTAGAAATGCCTAGACAACGACTAGAAACTGTACCTTACACTACTAGATAACTAATTCTCGATACTCCGAGGCAACTTAACCTATACCATAAAAAATATATAAAATAGTGTTTGATTCACTAAAATACAATAACACTATACTATCTGCTCAAAAACAGTACTGCAGACACAACGGTGATGACCTGTGACGTCAGACGGTTTAGGTAAATACTATCATTTACTTGTATAATTTTTACGGCGGATCGCATTACAACTAGAAACACAATTCTTAAATGTTAGCCTTAGGTTTTTCTATATTATTCATATATTATCTATAAAATATTACGTGTTTGTGCAAAAACAACGACACAAAGGTGACAATGTCTGATGTCCCGTGACCTTGGTAAATATTACCATTTACCTACACAGTTTTTACGGATTGCATTAAAACTAGAAAAACAGTCTTTAAATGTTTACCGTGGTTTTCATGATTATACAAATATTATCTGTCAAATTTTATGTTCAATTTAGAATTTATCGATTTTATTTATCTTTTTGTGCAACTCGGCTTCTGCTGTTACGATAAATTGAGTTTCGTTCAAATACGAATTGTAATATTCAAAATACATTAATACGTTAATGATTCAATTTAAAATACATTAATGACATTAAATACGTAGGTTCGTATTTAAGTTTCGTCAAAATTGTAATCATCTGAAGATATCAAAGACGACTCGGCGTCAACGCTCAGAACATCATAACACAACATTTGGTCAGCAACAGTTAGAACTCTTCTAAAACGTTTACACAACCAAGAGAACGTTAACTGACTATTTACGTTACTTCGCCGGATGTTATAGATAAAAGCTCGATCCCACTGCGAGCTTTAATCTACAGTTCAGTTATCTTATGTCTTGATAAAGCTATCGATAAATACATCGGCGTTCATGTTTGTTTAAAGGAAGCTTTTTATTTATTTACCAGTTCAACTGGAAAAAACACAGGGCTGCAGTTCGCCTTCTGACTTACAGAGCTATATCCTGTTCATGTCATAAATGTGATATTTTGTATGTTTGGATGTTTGTTGCTCGATCACTCTCAAGCGGTAAAACGAAATTAGGCGAAATTTTACCTTAATATGCTTATATATTCCAATAACATATAAGCTATAAAGATACTTGCAGCTGTTACTTGCAGTTTCTTTTGCGAGATCGTAGAACGAATTCTTTACTTATGCCGATTGGTTACTGGTAACAACAATACAGGAGACAGATCCAAATGCAACATCGGTTTGAGATCGCAAACGCTAACAGGACTAGGTTTAGAATAGGAAGGGCGTAAGATCATTTCTTATTAAAAATTAAAACAACAACATTACATGCGTTTTCGGTGTAAGAATATACAAGTTATCTATAGAATTAAAATAATAATGAATAAATAAATAAGGAATCTTTTGGCACCGACATATCTATATGACATAATATTGGTTGAATGTCCTGACTTGAATTTGTGTTTTTTCATGATTTCATACATTATATTACATACAATACATTATATGCCCACGCGGGCAAAGTCTGGGCGGAAAGTTAATTTATGATAAAATTAAATTTCAAAAAATAGCCGTTAATATAATCAAAAAATAAACAATGAAATTAAGGAAATGTCAATTTTTGTACAATGGTCACGACTTAATATGGCTTTTTTCGGTTTTTTCAAAAAGAAACATATATGTTTTTTTGGAAGAAAAAAGTACCAAATGACGGTATTGTTCGACGTTGTTATACATATTTAAATAGATAGCTATTTTACATTTCATCAATTTAATTTAAGATATTTGTATATCCTAAGATTCGTCTTTCAGTATATCCAAATGATACTAATATAATTTGTGTAAGATTAGAAAAAAAAATCTTTGGTATACTAACATAATAATAAAAGAAAAAAAAACCGTTCAGAAATCAATGAATCAATGTGAGAATTACTAAAATATTTACCTATTTCTGGGTTTACAAGTTTCGTCGAATGAACAACCGGATAACTCGATATAATTATATAGATAAACTCAGCAATAAAATGTAACACGTCTTCAAACCAAACAATAAACTTGGTGGAAAATCTGAGCGCAAATGGTTAAAACGAACTCGTGAGAGATAAATGTAGAGGTCAATAACTACGTGTACATTTGTACAGTGAGTTCGAGTTGATATTTAGACGCGACGAATATTTTTATTTGGTGTGTTCGTCACTAGTTAATCACAAAAGTTTGCTGTACTCCAAACAATGTTCCTAGGAATAGGGGATGCAGGTCCTTAAGGAAGTGAATCTGTTAGGTGGTGTTCCATATTTTGAACTTCAGCCAATCGCTCACAACTGTCGTTGTTGTCCTATGGCTGGTACACGGTAACCGATACGTCGCCTCGTGGACCCTCGTAATAATACTTTCAACACTGACGAACTCATCACATCGACTGTTGTATCTTTAAAAATCGATATTGACACTGTACTATGCCCGAAGTGACTAAATGAAAGAATAAGGACGAAAAGGATTTAATAATAATAAAGTTGCCTTAACAGTTTAATACGTGATTAAATTTTAAAGGCAACTACATACCTCAATGAGTAGCAGTTTCAAATAATTTGTTAAAAATACAAAGATATGATAGAAAGTAATAAAAACAGCGCAAGTTATTACTAAAAACTACAAATAAGAGTAAAAAATATTTACTGTTTCATATAAAAATGTTTGAAAAACATGATTTTAAATTTCATCTCAAAATACGTTTTAAACTATAGTAGGGACAACTAATATTTTTACATGGGCATAATGAAAAATTTTTTGGCGAGGGCAAGAATTTTTAACGTTTTCATCTACATCATCAAAATAATAAAATAAGATAATTAATCGTTTCATGTCAAAGAAACAACGTCCTAGTGTTATATAAAAAAAATAATTCCATTAATTTTTCAAAGGTATCAATTTGGCTAAAGCTGTTAATACGTTCGCACGTGATTTGTCAGGTGTGAGCAGCCCTTAGCCTAGCTTTGTTAGTAGCGTCGGGCACTTCCTTTATTATTCAGTCGAGAATGGTTCTACTATCTATTTCATCCCAACAGTGCATTCTACCAAAAAATTTCGGGATGTTATGGTCTAGATGAATGGATGACCAAGCAATAAGTCCATCACTTTCGAAGAGAATTTGTATTTTGTGCTGTCTTGATGTTAACTTTGACAATAATTTTGCCAGCGTTCTCAGGAACCATGGAGAAAGTTCGAGTGGCATGTATTACCGATTCCCCCCCACGGCCAGTACCGAAACCAAGTTGGCGAAGGTGTAACAAAGATGACATTTTATCTTTCACGCGGAGAAGGCAAAGCTTAGACACCAGTCTACGGAAGGTATTACCTACTGCAATAGGTCTGCTGGCTCCTCCTTTTTTAGAGAACGCATACAGCGAATACATGTATACGGAAAGGCACAAGGTAAGGAAGTGATTAGTCTGTTGATAGTTTCGAGCAAACGGGAACCGTTTGGCAGATGGTGAACAAAGTCTCTTAGGGGTTGAGGCCTGACTCCGTCTGTACCCATGGCTGATCCGTTATAGAAAGTGTTAAGGGCATTTAAAATATCATTAACATAATGGATAATGCAGATTATAAGGGAACCGAGATTGATGAAAGAGATAAATGTTGGAAAGGCGTACGGTGTTTATTATTAAGAAATGTGCAAAAGTAGTAAAAGCAGATTGTTGCTTTACGTTTTTCGGCTACTGACCCATCTCAAAACAGAAGGTGGGTAGCTTCTCTCGGATGACCTTTGTAAACTTTAGATCGAATAGTTCTATGAACTGATAACGGATAAGCATTTTTAAGCTGATCTGGAAAATATTCATAGTTGTCCTGAATATTATGTTTAACCTCATTCGTAAGACTGTCTGGCTATCCTTCTCAGAATTTTTTAAGAATGTAACAGGCCAAGAGAAGAGATTAAACCAGTTATCAGCGTCATTGGTGCGAATGCATTTTTTAATAATTTCGTTTCATAACTTACCCGCAGCCTGATTTCCTGCTCCCTCAGATACACGCCGAAGAACTCTTATATATATATTTAAGCTTTCCGATTTCATCTAATCATTTTCTTTATGTTGACCTAATGTCGTTGTCCGGTCTCCTCTTCGAACGGTCCCGCTACAGCGCTTCATAAGTGCAGTGTGTGTCCAGCGATCAGTGTTCTCATCTGTGTGTGTTGTGTGTGCAGGTGTACGCCGAGCCACAGCTAATATAGGAAATGCACAGCGACGAACCTGCGTCATCCTTTGTTTGCTGGGGTAAACTAACGGTGCCAACAACTGGCACGCGTTATTTCGATAACTCACGCAGCGCTGCGACCTCCCCGCCTACGGGGTCACGCCAAGCGTTGTGTGCGCGTCGAATTCCGAGCGCGGCGCCTCATTTTGCAGCATACCGCATCGCGATCCGCGTGCCCCGCGCCCCTCTTTACTCTTTACTCTCTAACTCATTTGTTTTTCCACACAACCCGGCCCGCGCGAGAGAAATACTCAAATCCCATATTCTATATTTTTCACGAATAATCCAGAACCTGAATCATAGATACAGAGTACATCCCTGCGACCTTCCACGATGTAAACACCGCCGTGTGCAAAACGTCTAGAACAATACGTCCCCGCGACCTCTGCAAAGACGCTCCAAGGTGCCCGGACGAACCAAACAAAGAGGCATTCAACGACGCCCGCTGGATGACCGGCCACGTAGGACATCCCCGTCCCCCGTCAGCCTCACATGCCCCGCAGACGCCCATGTTCCAGACAAAGGAACCGTAGCCTATATAAGGACGGAGCGCACCCCGCTCCACGCTCTTGATGTTTAACTCTCGACCTAATAAGACAGTGCTATGTAAACGCTTTTGTACTAAATATACTTTTAAAAAGGTATTAATACAGCCAAATTATTTTTCTCGCGCAGCGTGGTCGCCGCGTCGCGTCATCCTTTGCGATGCTGCGGGAGTGTTTAGCTACGGCCGAGCACTTTCGCGGCTGCCGCGATGGAGAACAAAAGATTTAAGGAATTCCTCACGAAGTGCGGCCACTTCGATCTCCCTCGTGAGTTCGAGGTGTACTGTGCATCTCCAGCCTTCCCTGACGCAATAGACAATGTGTTCGACCCCGATATGGAGGTCGAATTTAATCTCGGAAAAAAGCCCAGTAAACGGCCAGCCGCCGTTCGCTCATCGGAGGACTCTACCTACGATTTCGACCCCGGGTGGAGTGACGTTTAGAATCACTCCGACTTCACTACAGTTCGGCGTCGTAAAACATTTCGAACAAAACCCGAAGCACCATGTTTCACGCAGGCGACCGATGGATCTACATACTTTCGGGTTACTCCCGCTTACAAAAAACCGAAAAAGGCTATTAATGCGAAAACAAACATCCCCGTCAAATCGACCCAGTCGATTTACGACGCTTCAGAAAGCTGGAGGAAATCTTCTCAGCCTACCGCAGGCTTGCAAGGGGCAGTAGATACTGGAGAATTTAAAGTGGCAGCTCCTGCGGCCGCGAAAAACAATAATATAAGTGACTAGGCTGACGTCACTGCTCCCCCCGCTCCGCACCGCGCGGCCCGTAGCCACCACACGTGTTCGTACAGAACAAGGATCGGTGGACCGAGTTGCGTAAAAGGTGTGCGGAAAAAACATCCAGATTTCGCGAGAGCGTAATTCCGTTCAGGGATTAAAGCTGCAAGCGAAAACCGTCACAGATTTTAGAAATCTGCAAAATTTGCTCGGTAAACAACAATTCGCATTCCACACCTACTCCTTTAAAGAGGAGCGGGAAATCAGCGTAGTCATGAGGGGAGTCCCTAAGGATATACCAATTGATGAGGTCAAGGAAGACCTCCTATCTCAACATCTCCTGGTTCAATCGATACGTCGCATACAGAACCACTTCCGCGAGCCCCTCGACTTGGTTTTGGTCTCCGGCACAGCCGAGGCCAACGACAAGACGACGAAAGCCGCCTTCTTTAAAATCAGGAGCGTATGTTTCCTCTCCGGCGTTAAAGCGGAGCATCCCCACAAACGCGCCTTACCCGGGCAGTGCCATAACTGCCAGTTCTACGGGCACTCGTCCCGTCATTGTTTGAATCCTGCGCGCTGCGTCAAATGCCTGGGCAACCACGGCACAGCGCAATGCACGCACAATAGGGACACAGACGGTCCACCCGCCTGCGTCCTGTGTAAACAAAAAGGCCACACAGCCAATTACCTAGGATGCCCGCGTGCTCCAAAAAGAGCCCATCCGCCCGAGAAGGTCGCACCACGCCGCGACGCCGCCCACGCGCGCTGTCTCATCAACGCTAAATTACGCCTGCATAGCGGCGGGACCATGTAGCGTCCCGCCCGTAGGGAAACAACATCAGACGTCCTCCGCGGACGATCTAAATCAATTAATGGCAATAATATCAGTTATTGACACTAACGAGCTCGCGATTCTCGGGAAAAAATTCCACTCAGCCACGAACCCGACAGAAAAATTGATATGTCTCATCGAGCACGCCTCACTCGTAAAGGCGATTAAAAATAATAAATTTTAACTCGCTTAAAATTTTTCTCTGTTTCATTCCATACTGGGCCGGTAAGCCTAGTTAGTAATCAATGAATCTTTTCCCACGCAACGCGAAATCCCAAACTTTGTTTGTTGTTCGCTTCATCCGCCCGTCAACGCATATTTACTCCGCGCCGGACACATGAACGTTACAGTAGAGTCCCCAAGGAAGTGGTTTTAGTCGGTAAAAATCCCACATAACCCGGTCTCTAGGTCGCATGGCCGGGTATCTTTCGTCCGTGAAGATTTCCACTTCCTCGAACCAACAAAAAAAAAAAAAGTTGACCTAATTGAAACGAATGGAAGCACTGTTACATTGAACATATGATGCTCTATCAAAAACTAATGGTGGGACATGTTGGGAAGAGGTCAAAGTGAAGCTTCGGAGTATAAATCCTTTGCCGTGGCCAATGTGTATGTGGAGGTTGTCTGGATCGTTATATGATTTGGATGATCTTGGGCAGTAAGGACAAGGGGTGTGGACCGAAATAGTCACAGCGCTTCGTAAGGCTTATAATGCTTGAAAATTCTATTAGTTAACAATTGATGAACCTTGTATCATAGAACCTTAAAAACTGGTCTGTCAATTGTTTTCAAGATGGCATAATATCAATCTATCCTATAAATGAAGTCAATACAGTTCCCGAGGATGGAATCCTGCACTTATTGAAATGTTAAAGAAAGTAAGGATTAAATTATAATAAATACAGTTCGTTCAAACAGTATTTTGTAATGCAATCCAAATTGTTACAAACTTTCGTAACTGTCTTTACAGTGTTACATGAGTATTTGTGTTTTAATTTCCAACAATAAACCTTAGAAATACTGTCTTGGGACTACAAAGATAGATTTTTTTTTACAAAATAGTGTATACTGTAAATGTGATCCGTAAATAAAAGGAATACAACTCCAAAGTAAGATCTTAAGCTAATAGAAATAATAAAAAAACATATAATAGACAGATTAAAATAAGAGAATATAGATAGTTTAGGCACCAGTTTAAAATGCTGTCGAAATCGTACTTAGTACTCGTGATACCATTACTATACACTACTACACCGTTGTTTGAATATTTATGTTTAAATGTGGACTAAATAAATTGTAGATGGTTCATGTATTATTTCCCAATGATAAACGAATTGTATCGGATACTCGTGACAATACTCACACTTACATTTGGATATATATATTCCAGTATCTAACTTCCCGTTAAGAAATCGATAATGATTCAAGTACTGTTATGTTTTTGACCGTCCCAAAACGAGACAGGTACCTAATAAAAGTCATGGACTTGATCAACAGGACGGGACATGGAGTACGAATGAACTGAACTCCTCTACGACAAACAGCACGAATTTATAGACTAAATTAAAAGGAGTGGTATCCTTGTAAGACGTACGCACACCAGAAGATTACATAGCCATGGGAGTTTCCTCCTACGATGGAACTCTTCAACCGTGAACAGCATAGACTTGGTACTTTGTATACAGGCAGTTCTAACGATGGATAGTGTTTTTTTACACCAGACGACGATGCAGCAGTGAGGGTTTTCTCCTACGGTAGAACTTTTCAACGGTAGAGAGCACAGACTTTAATCTTTGTTTACAGACTATTGTGATGATGAATCGTGTCTTCGAACACCAGAGAACTATGCAGCCGTGAGGGTTTTCTCCTACGGTAGAACTTTTCAACGGTGGAGAGCACAGACTTTAATCTTTCTTTACAGACTATTGTGATGATGAATCGTGTCTTCGAACACCAGAGAACGATGCAGCCGTGAGGGTTTTCTCCTACGGTAGAACTTTTCAACGGTGGAGAGCACAGACTTTAATCTTTCTTTACAGACTATTGTGATGATGAATCGTGTCTTCGAACACCAGAGAACTATGCAGCCGTGAGGGTTTTCTCCTACGGTAGAACTTTTCAACGGTGGAGAGCACAGACTTTAATCTTTCTTTACAGACTATTGTGATGATGAATCGTGTCTTCGAACACCAGAGAACGATGCTGTGAGGGTTTTCCTACGGTAGAACTTTCAACGGTGGAGAGCAGACTTTAATCTTTCTTTACAGACTATTGTGATGATGAATCGTGTCTTCGAACACCAGAGAACTATGCAGCCGTGAGGGTTTTCTCCTACGGTAGAACTTTTCAACGGTGGAGAGCACAGATTTTAATCTTTCTTTACAGACTATTGTGATGATGAATCGTGTCTTCGAACACCAGAGAACTATGCAGCCGTGAGGGTTTTCTCCTACGATAGAACTTTTCAACGGTGGAGAGCACAGACTTTAATCTTTCTTTACAGACTATTGTGATGATGAATCGTGTCTTCGAACACCAGAGAACTATGCAGCCGTGAGGGTTTTCTCCTACGGTAGAACTTTTCAACGGTGGAGAGTACAGACTTTAATCTTTCTTTACAGACTATTGTGATGATGAATCGTGTCTTCGAACACCAGAGAACGATGCAACCGTGAGGGTTTTCTCTTACTATGGAACCCTTCAACAGTAGACAGCATAAACTTGGAATTTTGCATACAAGCTGTTTTGAGAATGGATCGCGTTCTTTTAAACCATAAGACGATGCAACCACGAGGGTTTTCTCTCACGATGGTGGAACTCTGCATACAGGCTGTTCTAACGATAGATGTGTCAGTAAGTATATAAAAGTTGCAGTCAAAATTACATGAATTATAAACTTAACTTTTCAAAAAACAATTGAATCCGCCTTTAAAAATAATTACATGATTAATTGAAGTCAGCGCCAGCTCTTTAGAAGAAAATTAAAAAGCAAATTTTATCTATAAACAATTTAAAGCATAATAAATGAAACCTAAAAATAGTAAAATATAACAAGAGATAACTAAATTCAAAAAATTAGTATATCAACAAAGTATTGAGGCAAAACGATGTCAAATTATGAGAATTTATATAACACCGCCTCTGGTATATCTTTAGCTTATGCTGACTCGTAAAGCAATTAATTATTTAGTTATTTAAAAAAATTAAGCCGATTTATTTTATTTATATAGGTATCAAAAATATTTGATTGGTTTCGTCGATTATGGGAAAAATAATATTTTATTATTGACATACTACTAAGGAAACGTGTGAGTGTATTACATAAGTTGAAATGTTTAAAATTGATGATTAAATTTAAATTAACTTATTACAAGCAATTTTTAAAAGAAATGAGTTATTATAATTTGTAATTCAATACATATTAAACTGAAAATTAAATGCTTATCTAAAAAAAAAGTACCTAATTAAATTATATAATTAAACAGTAATTATAAATGTGATTTCATTTATAATATTATCTGTTTCAGTAGTGCAACACTTTGAATGATTCAGCATGGAAAACGAAAATGAATATTCACTCATAAAAACGACAATAAAAACTATAAAGTATTTTCGACGGGCGTAGAATTTGATATTATCTTAAAGGAGTTCAAAGAGTCTATTCGAGTCTATTATTTTACTGACGTTCAAACAGCTATCGAGTTTAGTACATTTTGAAAAAATATCAGAAAAAGATCTGATACAGTGTAGAAATCAGCAATGAAAGTTTGGCTAGTTTAATTCATAACATTGCTAACAACATAGTTGAAAAATATCATAGTGTTATTAAAAAATATCTGTTGCATTGAGACAATCTCTTATAACTATCATAAAATCATATTTTCAATGCTGTCTTTTCAAATAAAAAATATTTGAATAAGATAATTAAAAAAATTGTCAACTAAATTAGTAAGCAATATTTAATTAAAACTGTAATAAATTTTCAGCATATTAGCCAAATAATTAGTTAGCATTTATTCACGATTATGAACAGAAAAAAAAAATAGCAAACATAATTAATTGAATGTTTATTTCTTATGAATTCATAAAATTATGTTAAGCCCACTATGCATGCAGAATACAGCCTTCGTTGCTGGAATATCATTATTTAAACAACACGACTTTTCCTTCTTTGATGAAAATTCTCTTTTTTCTATATTTTTGTCGAGTACGATATCGCCTTAACATAGATAGATTTTAATTGTGTTGAGTAATACGTTGTGGCGTACAGTTGTTTAATTGTGCGTTCTTCTATTATCGTTTGTTAAGCTGAATTAATAATAAAAAGCATGCTTCGAACTATTTAAAAAATTTGTAAAATTTGACAGTCTATTTTTTCTGACGATTTTGAAAAAAAACTATTGATGTCGGCCTGTGAAACCTTGCTGATTTTTTTCTGTAATCTCTTTATAAGAAAATAAAAATCAATTGACAGGTAACATCCATATTTATTAAGTGCAATTGCACAAAGTTATTTTCCAAAAACATCAATGTTTTCAATAATCTATTAGAATCTAAAAAAAACATATCTAAAAATTTAATCTTAATTTCCTATATATAAACTATCATCAAAAAAGCATTTAATTATTGCAAGGTCCATTTATTACTTTATAATATTCACAACGCGTCTTTTCTTTCTGAATTTACTGAGCGCACTGTACTTGGCATTTCGTTTGCGTGTCGTTAGCTTCTAAGTTTTCGCAAAAAGTTATGTATTATTAAAAATCAAAATATCTTTATTTTGTAGGTTATTATCTGCGTTTGAAATACGTCGTAACATTTTATAAATATATTAATTACCAATTGCTCGGAAGGCAATGTTACCTCGAGAAAAACAAGCGAGAAATTTAAAAATAGCTATTTTCTAATTTTATCATACGTGTCCGCAGTAAATACAAAACAATTTTATTTATTGTAGATATTTGTAACGGTTCTAATGAGACAATCCGGTAAGGAGTTGAGTCGATAATAGCCATGGATATTTGTCTTCTAAATATTCGGAAATTAGTTATTTTTGGAGTCGGTTACAGCTAAAGTAGAGCAAAAGAACATATCATCTATAAACATGAATATTTGAGTCAAAAACGAGATATTCTTCCAACAAGCCTTTTTGAACATTTTAATTGTAAAAGCCTGAGGTGGGGTTGGCCAATTACTAATTATAATGGAGACAAACTCGATCAACTCGAGGACAGACTCGAATTTGAAATTATCGCGCTCTCTATGTTGACCTACTATCCCGACATGGTAAACAATAGACCCTCCACGCTAGACATCGCTTTAACTAAAGAAATCGCATTAAATTTAAATTGTATCGAGACACTTCACATTCTCCTTTTTGACCACCGGCCGATCCCGCTGAAAATGGGACCTCCCGACGGCGGGAGTCCTAATTCTACCTTAAAAATCACTGATTGGAAAAAAGTGTCGACCGCGCTTGTGAAAATCGACACTCCATCCCTTAATAGCATTCCCAACGACATTAGTATAACTGACGAAATAGACTGTCACAGGTGCTCTTACCAACCACGTTAGGACAGTGGTCGAAAAAAGCGCGCGGGAGATCCCGGCGTCCTCGGATCGCAGGAGGCTCCCAGCCAACGTTCTCTAAATCGATAAGAGAAAAAAACGCAGCTCTGCGCCGCGCGAGCGCATACCCTACTGCAGAACACAGATCCAGAGCGCGAGCACTCTAACGCCGAGTGAGGGCTCGCCTTGAAGAAGTCCGAAATGAGAACTGGAACGATCTCATGGAGGAAATTACACCGTCACACAAAGCGTTTTTGAAGGTCACCAAAGCTCTTAATACAGAGGGGTATATCACTACATTTTCTCTCAAAAAACCGGATAATTCCGTTGCCCTAGACGATGTGTTGATAGTAGAATGCCTAGCGGATAGTATCGAATCTCATTGCTGTCACGCTTGCCCTACTTACGACATTGCTCATATTCAATATATCGAAGAAGAGGTCCAGAACATAGCCTCCTTCGAACCCAAAGATGATATGCCTTCCGTCTCGTTCAGCGAAGTCCAAACGCTGTTGAAATCCCTCAAAACAAAGGCATCAGACCTCGATGGTACTAGTAATAAAGCAATCAAGTCCGTTTCTTTGTCTCTATTGAGCTTACTGGTCGCGATATTTAACGCGTCCTTAAGAAATTGCTATTTTTCTCCCGTCTGGAAAGAGGCGGCGGTAATAGGCATCCATAAACCAGGGAAACCTTGCGACCTCCCTGCCAGTTACAAACCGATCAGCCTCCTGAACGGTCTGAATAAATTTTTCGAGAGAATTTTTAAAACTAGCTTAAGCGATCACCTCCTCGGGAAGGGCCTTATCATTGATGATCAGTTCGGTTTCCGCCCAGGGCATTCATGTCCCTAGCAAGTCCTCCGTCTATTAGAGTATATCTCGGCTTCAAATCTAAGTAAAAAACCGTAGCTATCTTTTTTTACGTAGTTAAGGCCTTCGATAGGGTATGGCACGCGGGCCTAATTTATAAGTTTCACGCTCTCAAAATACCAGATCGTCTCATTCATATCATTCATCGTTATATCAGCAATAGGCATTTTATTTATAGATACGAGCGCACTCACTTGACTAGACGACGTATCAGAGCAGCAGTCTCTCGAGGCTTCTCCTTCTCTCCCCTACTGAACTCCGCGTACACTAACGCTATTCCGCGTCCATTATCAGGCGTCCAACTCCGCGTCGTCGTGAAGTTGGACGCTTGCGTCGCGAATATCGTTCGCGTTATTCGCAGACGATACCGCGCTTTACTTTCGTGCTATGCTCAAAAATGTAAAGCGTTAAAACATCATACGAAAATAATGGATGTTTTATATGAAAAGATGCACTTCAAGCTTTTTTTGATATTCGCAATATTTTGTGGTTTAGGCTTAGTCATATATATTTCCCGAAAATAAAACGAATAACTGCTGAAATCCCTCCCAAAACTGAAAATACATAAACTGCATACAGATAAGTCAGAGAAAAAGTCATTTTGCTATCCTCGCCATATTTTATTTTAAGTGCTTTAACGTATTTTAAATCAACATACGTTCATCAAAACCATGTAAAAGCTCTCTCCCGTGTATGTAAAAGAAATTGTACTTATCAAAGCTAAATATAGAATAAGAAAGAGCAGGGAATTATTTTCTGCCCTCTGAAATGATTTTAAGGCAATTGAAAGGATTATCGCAACGTGTGGGATTTCCGATTATTTCTTGGATTTTATTGAGTATTTCTACTTAAAGATAAGCATTTTTTTTCTGAAACTCGTAATAGTTCTTTATGAATTCTTTAATGGTGTTTATCTGATGGAGTTGCACAGGCGCCTTGACGACGCTCGCCAGAACAGGCACAAAAAAAAGGTTTACGAACCACGTCAAAATAATGCAAAATATGAGAAGTATTCTATTAACTAAATCGTTGAAAGAGCATCCATTCGGTATAACCAGTACATATCACAAGCCAACAAAATTGTATTCTTTACAACTTGATTGTTCATTTGAATCGTGAAATATGTAGAAATGCATAGCAAGAGGAGGATATATTATGTAGGCGACAAATATAAGAAGAGTGTAAGTGTCATAAACCGAAAAGAATAATTTCCGTCTTTGCGCAAGAGATGTTTTAGGAACGACTGTAATGAACTGATCCCATACATCGGGTGCCGTGAAATCAAACTTCTGCAAACGATTCCAGTTCAGTACCATACCGGCGGCAGCTCCGTCGATTTCGTGCGTGTGCAATCTCTTTAGCAGTCCTGTCACTGTTTTATTTGACATAATCACGCCTAATTCTAGATCTCCTTCAATTAGTATTGTAAAATTGTAATATGCTACCTCAGCCATTATTTTTAAGAACATACCACAGAGGCCGATCGACGTTTCTGATACGTCGGATCCGTTCATGAAACCACATGGAAGTTCTAATTGGACATATTGTCACGTTGCAGTTGCGAAAGTCTCTCTTTATCATCTCAGGAAAGACGGTGAAGCTAGGATCGCGTACTTCGTATTTGTCTGTAGAGATAATATGGTACACAGAAAACTCACAGCCGGTTCCATCAGGAATGTTACATGCGTAGATTTTCTGTTGGTCCTAGTGATTCCCAACTATAATGACAGAACTTGTGATTATAGTTGAAAATTACAATCGTAATACTTCAAAAGCTCGAATGTTTTGTAAACTTGTTTTCTTTCAAGGGAATCGAGAAAAATTATGAACAAATAAATATCGTTTACTGGGATTCCAGGGAAAATCGATGCTTAGCTTTTGTCAGATATATTAGATAAGCTTCGTGGTAAACGCTAGCTTCGTACTTATCGAATTTCCTTTCGATAATTGGGTTCGAATCTAGTTCGTAAATATTCTCGATGATTTCTTCGGGACATTCGTTAGAATTAACCAAAGTAATGTCCATTGTATGAAAATATTCTTTATTAATGTTCAAAGCGTACTATGTTTTTACTTTTTGAATGCATTGTCTGAGGTCGGTACGATGGAAATAAAATGAAAGAGAACCATAATGTTGATATTTTGTAGAGTACGTGCATATTCGATTTTAAATTGGAATATTTAGATTTAAACACCGCGGTTGTAACACAATATTAATCGATTGAATATGATTAATGCTGCAATGGCAAGGCTTAACGACGTTAGTTAATTACGTCAAGCAAGACACAGAAAGGACTTGTCGGTCGTGATACACTTTAATTGGATAAACCAGTATTCAAAGTACTTAAATATGGCGTTTTTGATTTTTTCTGTTTCTGAATCAATTAATTTATTTAAAGTGTAACAATTTTGAACATATACCACAGATAGATGAATATATGTTGAAACGATATGCATTTATACGTTCAAGTGGACATTTGACGTATTACGTTATAAGCACGCCACTGATAAATAATATTCTCTCACAATCTTCTTTTTTATTTCAGATTAATTTACTTGAAATTTAGAGCCTTCAGGCTGACCGAGTTTTGGTCGGGGTCTACTAATTCCCTTGTCATTAGTGCGGTAACGACGTCAACGGTCAACCGATGACAAAACGTGCTCTCCAACGTACGAGGCGAGTGGTTCAGGTCATCGGTCTCTCAAACTCGAACTCAAAAACTCATCGGTCGATTCGACCGTTGTCAGAATCAAACCCAGTACCTCCTGATTCAAAGACAACGCTCCCACCCAACGCGCCACCACCGCTCATTGAGTACGCCGTCTGGAAATTATCTTGACTTTCGCAATTCCCATAACTAATTCGAGTGGCAGTCATTAAATTATTTTCCTTCATACTTGATGACTAAAGATGTTACTTTTTAAATCAAATTAAATCAAAAATATCTTTATTTGGTAGAATTACATTTGAGATACGTCATTACTGAATTCATTTCGATATGAACATTATCAAATATTCCAAACGCTGATTGTTGTCAATAAAATTTGTCTGAGCGACGACATATCAGTGTTGTTCAGTAATTTGAGTTCAGTTATCAATAAATGGTATATGAATTCCGCCTAACAATGATTCACAGTCGTTACGTAATACATGCGTAACGCACGGTGACATTCGGGAACTTTAAGTCAGTTCGATATAATCTAGAAACATTACTGATGGAAAATAAAAAGCTTTAGCAACGAATACAATTCTACAGAATATTGTGCTTTAACGAATATGATAATTAAATATTTCTGCAATGATCTAGAATGTTCCAAAATCTATGCGACTGTTAAAATCAATGTGGAATGTTCTAGGAAGTTTTAAAACATTCTGGAATCGTCTAGAAAGTTCCAAAATGTCTACAACTTTTATAATCGATCTGGAATATTCTAGAAAGTTCTAAAAATATTTATGAAATGAATTAATTCTCTAACACATAAGGACTTCTAAAATTGTCTAGATTTTGCCGTAATCTAGGATCTATCTATCTAATTCGTATTCTAGGATATTCTAGAACGATCTACTATCATCTACAAATTTTATAAAAATCCACGGTGGTCTGTCACTAACAGAATTAATTTTGAAAGTTCTGAAAGGTTCTTTGACATTCCAGAATGATCGATAACATTGAAAAATAATTTAAACATTCTTAAAAGATATAAGATAAGCTGTTATTGTTTGGAATAATCTTGAATGTTCTGGTGACAGAAATTTCGATGTTTGATGGTATAGAAACCGAAATTAAGAAAGTTTTCGTCCATTTGATCGCATTTGCAGTAGAAAGGAGATTAAATGAAATTGAGAGTGAACAGTAATTAAATAAATTCAAGTGATTTTGGTAAGTGAAAAAAGCAAACTATCTGAATATTCTAGAGTGTTCTGGTACTAGAAATTTCGATGTATTATAGTATATGAACCGAAATTCAGTGGCTTCGTCAGTATCATCATGACAACAATCAAGAGATACATTTTGCGTAATTTTGATACATTACATATATACAATGCCATGGCGTAAAAAAAGTATTTATAAAACCTCAAGTGGATTCAAAAAAAAGAAAAGTAGCACATCCAACTGAAAAAGACAATCAAAGAAAAAAACGGCTTTCAAATATTCGTAAAGAAGGGAAAAAAAATTGTAGACAACTTAACCGAAGAAGAAAGAATATATATTAAAGAAGAAGTGCTATCCAGAATAAGAACTCTTAGAAATCGTCAATCTGCCGATCAACTGGAAGTGTAAAATAGAAGAAGTAAAGAAAGAATGGCTACGTTGCCCAAATAACGAGTTGTAATAAGTAAAATTGAGAATTTATAACTTCAGGCGTTCCATTGTGATTGCTAAAATCAATACAGTGTACATCCAAATGTCGTCATCGGAAAAATTAACACGATATGCGAGTATTATCATGCGAAGAAACATAAAGACGAAACTGCTGGTTTGTGCTGATCGAGTGGTAAAACCAATTTACAATCCACCACCACAATAACTCGCATACATATGAATGGAAAAACAACAGATTCCAATCATTTTCTACAAAATATACGTCGATAGAACTGTTGTTTTCAAATGACTTCATTTGGAGCTTCATTAATATGCCATAAAGAAAATTTCAGCTCGGTTGTCAAGGTTCAACGCCAAATTAACACCGAGTAGACTTATTTCTACCGACGTCCAATGAAACTCCAAAATTTCTTCAAGTATGCTTCATTGGTAACGAATAACTTAAAACAGATCAACGTTACTCTTACATTCGGGGACTACAATGAGATATTATTCAAAAATCACAGCGTCTACTTCGTGTTCATAATCAACTAATCAATGTGTTTAAGGCTTGTCTACACCAAATGTTTGCAGATAATCATAAAATCTTCATTCGAGCAGATATAAGACCAGCCGGTCAACACGAACGTAGGTTCAATGCACCTCAAACGAACGAAGTTGCCGTAGTGATTGTTGATAACGAATGTAGTCGTCGTGATATTATTGTTCTACGCCGAAGTGATAAATGGCGACATATTTCTGAAACACATCGTAGTTATGATGCACTACAGTATTCGCTAATTTTTTGTGAAGGTGAGGATTGCTATCACTTCGACATTCAACAAATGTATCGGTGAATATAACCATATTTTAAATTGTCGCCAGTTATTTCAGCAGTTTATTGTAGACATGTATGCTAAAATTGAGACGGAAATTCATTCGCCATAATCAACAAAAGTTGTTTTCGGATAAATACATCCATTTAAGAGATCCTATAATAAATGATGAAAACGTCGATAATATGGGAAAATTTGTCATCTCGTCATCAACGTTTATTGGAAGTCCACGTCACACACATCAATATGCTCAAGATGCGATAACTTATGTCAGAAAACACGACCGACCTGATTTATTTATATATTTACATGTAATCTTCATGGGAGAAATCAAAGAAGAATTACAATTTAGACGGACAGCCAGCGATCGACATGATATTGCTGCCCGAGTTTTTTGTCCAAAAAAAAATCAAATTTATTGACGCCGTTGTGTAAATATTTGCTACTGTTATTTGGTGAATGGTTTCAATTGAATGGCAGAAACGAGGACTCCCATATTCTCACCACTTAGATTGGTTTCAAAATAAAATTCAAAAGAATCAAGTAGATGGTATTATCAAGGCTGAGTTTCCGAATCCGGAAGAAGATCCTGATCTCTATAGTATTATATAATCATAAAAAAGATGGTTCATGGTCCGTGTAGTGAATTAAATAGAAATTCTCCGTTCATGAATGATGAAAAATGTACGAAACGTTATACGAAGCCATTTTTGAACGAAACAGTCACAGGCGAAGAGGGATATCCGAAATACAGACGTCGATCACCAGAACAAGGCGGATTTACAGCTAAAATTAAAATACGAGGCAATGAAGAAATTCAAGTTAACAATCAATGGGTGGTTCCATATAATCCACTTTTATCTAAAATGTTCAATGCCCATATGAATGTTGAATACTGTAGTTCTGTACAATCGATAGAGTATGTATCCAAATATAGCCAAATAAAGGCAGTGATATGGCTGTTTTTACGGTGACCAAAGGAAACCAGCATGATGAGATAGTACAGTAATAAATGGGTCGTTACATTAATACCGACGAAGCGACTTTGCAAATTTTAAGTTTTCCAGTACACGATCGAGATCCGCCGGTTCTCGTTTAATCCGTCCACTTAGAAAATGGACAACGTGTTCCACATTTTTCACTACAGAAACGGCACAAAAAGTTGCGACAGAACCATCAACAGAAACAACTTTAACAGCCTTTTTTGAACTATGCTGGAACGATTCATTTGCTGAGACTTTACACAGAAGTACCAAGCTATTATGCATGGCATACAACAGGTAAACAATTTAATCTTCGACAACGTGGAATGCCAATAGTAAAAGATGACGGAGTGTTGAAGAGTAACACTATAGGACGAGTCTACACCGTGCACCCGAAAAACGCTGTATGTTTCTATGTACGCTTACTACTTCACACTATTCGTGGCCCAACGTGTTTTATAAATCTAAAAACTGTCAAATATTGGGTCTACTAGAAAACGATAATCATGGAGAGTTAGCTATGAATGTAGCAGCCCAAACGGCAACAGAAAATCAAATTCGTGACATATTTGCAATTATATTAACGACATGTAATTCTTATATTCCAAATCGACTATGGCTAAAATATCGAGAATATATGAGCGATGACATCTTGGCTGAACTACAAAACTCGGACTGAGAAATTAATTTTAACGAAGTGATTTTTAACAAAGCTTTGATATTGATAGAAGATAAATATTCAACAATATCTAACCAAACATTAATACAACTAGATGTTCAATCTCCTAAATGATATCATTTGATATTATGAACAGTAAATTTTTAAGAGAAACAAATTATAATATCGACGAATTGAAGCTTCTCTAACACAACAAACACTTATTGATTGGGAGTCACAAACAAGCTTATGATATAATAATGGATTATTATAAAAATAACAAGCTTGTGTAATATTTTTAGACACACCTGGCTGCACCGGGAAAATGTTTTTGATAAATTTAATTCTAGCTGAAATTCGTGCAAATAAAGAAATTGTTCTCGCCCTGGCATCACCTGAGGTAGCGACAACACTTATGGATGGTGGACGAAAAACACATTCTGGTTTAAAATTATCATTAAATGTAGCTGACTATGAATTACGGTATGTGACATCATCAAATCATCCGCACGTGGACAAATATTGAAACATTGCAAAGCCATTATTTGGGACGAAAACACAATAGCCCATAGAAAATCACTAGAAGCACTCAATAGAACAAACACTTCAATATTTACGCAACAACGCGAATGTAATTAGAGGTGTATCGTTAATGCTATCAGACAAATTTCGTCAAACGCTACCTGTCACTCCGAAATCAACGCCGCTTACTTAAAGAAGTCGGTCATCTGGACACGCGTAAAAATAATTGAATAAGCAATAAATATGAGGGCGCAACATTTAGGAGATGAAAAAGTACAAGAATTTTCTGTAAAACTTTTACAAATAGGAGGAGGCACCTATATAATAGACGAAAATACGGGCCAAATCACATTAACTAATGACTTATGTAATGTTGTTGAAATACTGGAACAACTCATAAATGAAGTTTATCCAAATATCGCTAAAAATTATATCGATTGAGTATAATTACGCGAAAGAATTATTCTAGCCACGAAGAACGACATTGTCAACGGCATTAACAACAACATCAAGGAAATGATTCCGCGAGAAGAGAAAATCTGCATGTCAATAGATACAGTGACTGATGAACAAGAAAACATCAATTTCCCTACTGAATTTTTAAATTCATTGTTCCAGAAATGCCAAATCATATTAAGTAATGAGTGTCATAATATTGTAGAAATACCAAAATAACTTATAAATGAAGTATGTAAGAAGAATAATTGGTGAACCAACTTTTAACACTGTCTTAAGTTAAAAGCTGGCTCATCAATTGTTTTATTACGAAATCTGAACTGTCCGAAACGTGTAATGGAACGAGACTGCATCAAACAGCTACAAAATAACATCCACGCAGTCAGTATAATGACTGGTAAAGAAAAAGAACAGATAGCATTTCTACCCCGGATACCTTTAGTATCAAATGGATTGCCCTTTTCTTTCAAACGCTTACAATTCCCGATGAAGTTGGCTAACAGCATGACTATCAACAAAGCACAGGACCAAACATTCCAATACTGTGGCTTTGACTTAAAGGAACTATTCTTTGCGCACGGCCCACGTCGCATGCTCACGAATAGGATCATGATCAGTTAGGTATTTTAATCCGAGCAACGTCGAGTTTCGCTGCTAGTTCTGTTTAAAAATAGAAATCTTTTGAAATACAAGCGAATTCATTGTGAACATAGAATATACAAATTAAAAGGAACGTCAATCCTTTTTTTATACTATTAACTATAAATTATTCATTTTAATTTTTGTGCGCAACTGAGATATGGATCAAGGTAATTAATCGAGAACAAAGATTGACCTTCTGTACAGGGTACATAAATCTTGTCTTCAAGCTCCACAGTAATTAAATAAACAGCTCCAGCTCCAATATTATCCAATGGCTCTCTTTCTTATACCGTACTGAATGAAGCGGCGTGTAATATGAACGGAGACGGGAACAGAAGGTAGTCTATCGAAACTTAAATTATCATTCTCATATGATTAAAAAAAATTGTCATTGCTTATAGCGTCATGTCGTAGAACTTTGAGGTAATTACACAATGGCCTAACTTGACGTAACGTTTTAACAAAAGACGGATAAATTAGCCAGATCCTGTTACGTGACATTATGTGCATGAGATTAGATACGAGCACTACCAGGCTAAATATTATTTATATATTAAAACGCCAAGCATAGCTCGGTTGCCCAGTTACTTTTAGAATAACTTTCATAAAGAGCAAGCCACACACTTTTCGTTTAGATAAATGATCACGACATATACATGCATTTGCAGGAGTCACTATAAAGTAAATTTAATTTGTAACGTATGATACACTTTGACCTCCATCGGCTGTCGTTCAGCGAGGTTTTCACAGTTAAACGTGTTTGATTAATTTACATTTTGGCAAGAGAATTAAATGCCTTTGAGATTGCTATAATTTGCACTAGACTAGATAATCTACTTAACATCCCGCTGCGGGACAAGGATTTCTTCCTCTAAGAGGTAATCAGAACACGGTTTCCGCGCAGGACCAGTGCATACTGGGAACTTGACAGGTTTTATCATTATTTCTTCCTTCATCGTTGAGTAATGAAATTATATTATTATGTATATGGTTTATAACCTATATCTGTCATTTAATATATATGAACATTAAGTCGTACAATTAAAACATCGTCAATACAAACTCATATTTCTATCTGCCCACGAGTTGAGAAGCTGTATGTGAGGCAGACCGTTCGTCAGGGTTTTGCCTTAAGCCGTGCACTAGCAAATTGACTGGAAAAACCAAGTCAGGTTCTTTTTCATAGTAAAGTTTTTGATGGGATTCACGGTCGTAATATTTATTAAGATTGCAGTGATGATGATCAATTTTATGACAATTTATTTTTATTTGTTCAAATTATACAAGTAGATGTAATACAGAGCAATAAAGCAAAATAACATTATAAGCCAAATTTAATAAATGATCAATCACTCATGTAAAACCACACGTGAAAATGAAAATATAAAATATTACACGAGCTCATGTGTTGTCGTAACACGTAACTATAATTTCGGATCGTCATCCTTCAACTGCACCATCTTCTCGCATATCTCCCACATCTTTTTCGCTTTGTTCATATCGCTGGCAGAAGTCGATACACTGCTCTCCTGGCAGTCGGAGAAATATTTTCCACTCACTTTGGCCAATTTTTCGTCGACGGCCAACATGACCGACGTCTGACAACCTTGTTCTGATGTTTTGAAAAAGCATTTGTTGATAATATATACAATCCAGCTCAACGGTGCTGGAATATTGCGCCATATCTCGGTGTCGACTATTCCTGGATGCAGGCAATTAACAGTGATTCCAGTGCCTTCCAATCTCCTTGCCAATTCCATAGTGAATAGGATGTTCGCTTCCTTGGAAGCAAAATACAGATAAGCAGGTAAAATTGTTAATGGATTTGGATTGTTCAAGTTGTACGAAACGAGTCTATACAAAGATGAAGCTACGACTATTATCCTAGAAGGTGCGTTCTTTTTCAGAAGATCAATAAGAAGATGCGTGAGAAGAAACGGTCCGTAAAAGTTAGTGGACATTGTCATCTCTATGCCATCGACCGACTTCTTCTTCTTGAAGGGTTCGGCGTAGCCTGCGTTGTGGATAAGCACGTCTAGTCTCTCCTCCGTCTTTTTTATATCTTCAGCGAACTCTCGGATGGAGGCGAAAGAACTGAGATCCAATTTCTTAACGATGACTTTAGTGTTCTTTGTGCTGTCGATGATTTTATCTGAAATATTAATACAAACTATTTTAAATTTATTTTGATTTCCCCCTATGAAAATTTAAAATAATGTTTTCAATGCGATTTTCGACAACCGCGTTTTTATTAGATCTTGATATTTGAACGTCCTAGGAATATATTCTGACCATTTCCCGTGATGTCTGTTCTCTCTCTCTCTCTCTCTCTCTCTCTGTGTGTGTGTGCGCGTGTGTGTGCGCGTGCATGCATCTGTGAATCTAATCAGATGTTTTTAACAAAACAATGTCGTTCGAGATACGTCGAAATGCGAAAAAGGTTTTCTTTTCAAAATTATTAGTTTGATACTCGATCATCTTTTTCTGCTTAGAAACTGCGTCGAAAGTTAACAACACGTTCGAAAAATATCGTTGTTCAATTATTAAGAAAAATGTATTTTTTATATTTAAATTCAGGTCTTTGAGCTGGAAGAGATCAAAAAGTATTATAACTATATTATTGAACTCGAAGAGATCGAAAGACCACTTGAATTTTTAGTTCATTATATTTTTGAATGCTTTATGTTCGAAAGTAACAAGAAATTTACGGTCGGCCTGTGTGGTCAATGATCTTTTGAATTTTTGAACTGAAAAAGCTCAAGTGCTTAAGTTGTTTATAAGCACTTGAGCATTTTGACATCAAAAAATCGAATTTTTGAACTAGAGGAGCTCAAATAAACATTGATAAATGTCATAGCGGGAAGTTTTAGGGATGGGCTGCTGGTTAAACCGTTTTATAGATTTTCTAGATTATGGCAGTTTAAAATTGACGTGTTTTGGAGACCGCAAAATATGGTTAAATTTTGAAGGTAATAGCTTGAATACTGATTAATAGTTCCTTAAAAAGGGGACATGCAGTACAACGCACGAAACTCCACCGCTCAAAATTGTCTGCGAATGATGCAATGCGCAGGTTCAACGCAACGTAGGGTAAACAAGTCTTGTCTTTGGTAAAACCAGTTTTCAGGAAACAATGTGAAGTAAATAAGTAAACATTTGCAACCTCTGAGCGACACGACAGTACACAGATATTTAGAAACGACACAGTGTATAAATATAAATAAAACTGAAGAGTCTGTCTGTGATTTTAAAGAAGCGGATGGTTTTTAGAATCCATGGTACAATGGTTCATATGTATAAAGCATTCATTTTTATATATTTTTTTATTTTCCAGTCTGTCTCTTCGTAACGGCTGAATTGACCTCGATGAAACTCTCACCGGAAGGTAGAAGAGTTTATTAGACTACACGTAGTGCACTCTTTATCTTGAAAATGTTTAGGGGGCCTATGTTAAATTGAAAAAAACTTGAAAATCAGATAATTGATCGGAACTGAATCAAAGGTAAAACTGGGATCGCGATCTAAAGTGATACAGAATTGTAAATTTAGATCGAAACCAGAATATAATCGGAATTGGGATTCTAGTGGACACAGCGTCATCGGTCGATGTAAAAGGTACAGCAATTCATTCTGCATCCACACGGGCTAAATTGTGGGTGAAACCTATTTTTGAATACATAACACCTTGCGCGACCTTTAGGTATCGTGCACAGCCGTATTTGGGATTCAGTAGATGGTAACGGCTACCCTTGGACTTTGCCCTCAAAAACGTAAAACATACTGCCGTTCCCATTTCCGCTTTATTTCTGCAAAACCAGTAATATTTAATAGTGATTTCACACGTGTAGATATAAAATGAATTCCCTTATTCTTAATCACAATAGTATTTACAGTAAGATGTATAGGTAATAGAGCGTTTGCCTGACCTACCTGGGTGCATTGGGTACTGCGCATATAAAAAAAAAATACGTGGCAACAAAGTTTTTGATTCAGAAGCCAACTAGTACTACTCGAAAGTTAAGGTGATTTTGAGTAAAAAATTAAATGGGGCCATACCCTTTTAAACGGGTCAACATCAAACCAGTATATCCCAAAGTTGTATTTTTTTGAAACAAGAAAATAAGTGACAGATTCTCTCTGAAATTTTAATAGCGTCTTAATTAGATAGAAGTACGCCACAGATACTACTGAACGCGAGTGAGAGCAATGATCACGCTATAGCGTGATCGCTCTGCTTTCTTATTGGTCACCGATCACGTGATAAGATCACGGCTGTACCGGTTGAGCTGTTCTGATTGATATTTTCGACTGTACATTGATGTTCAATCAGATGTATTCAAATTAACTTAGAACGACAATTCCGTATTGGTGGGTAAGTTCACGATTCGTTATCGAGACATAGCGAATTTGTTTTCCAAAAATCTCCGATGTGACAAGGTCTACGTTCGGCTTGTCGTTAAAACGTGTGTAATGCGTATTTAAAACGAGTTTATTAATTTTAAGGGTCTAACGAAAAAAAAATAATTATCTTATTTTTGATAATATTAAAAAAATAAATGTTTTTTAAAGTTACTCGAAAATTTTTTGTTTATTTTAAAGTATAAGAGGGAAAGTCAAAAAAGGACCAAGATGTGACAGAATATTTTTACGAAGCGGAAGAGGTCAAAAAGTGGCGGAGATATGAAAAAAAGGGTTGTGACTTATAGCAATGAAACTTCATCGAAACTAGCCGGTCACCTTTGACGGAGTTGGCCGCTTCCACGTTCCTGCAGGCCATGACGACTCTGGCGCCTCTCTTGGCGAGCTCACGTGCCGTCTCTTTTCCTATGCCGCAGTTCGCTCCCGTCACCACCACCGTCTTCCCATCCATTCTGGATTCGTCCTTGAATATTCCGCAGGTGAGCTGGGCGTACAGACGTATCGCTGCCACCGGAGCGAGCAGACTGGCCAGTTTCAGAACATATTTGAGGTTTATCCTCGGAGTTATCCAGTACAGGTAATCAGATTTCCAAGCCTCGACCACGGCCATATCTGGAAGATTCACGAGAAATACATAGTAAATTACAGCGTACTAAAATCGAATTATGTATATCTCATCACTTTAATTTTAATTTATAAAATTTAATTTAATTCTTGTGTATATAAATTTATACATTCGTATTTCGTTAATGGCCTTAACTGTGTATATGCGAATTTTTACTTTGATAAAATTTTCAAGTATATCTACATGGATGTCGTCCTTGTAAAACGAGATGAAAAAATTTTGAAACATGTTTTATTTAGCACCACTTTGTTCGATTTTCAACAAAAAATGGCACTGTATGAATAAAATATATGGGTAAAGTTTGTAATTATATAATATTGTTATGTGCGTCTAAATATTTATTATTGGAAATAAACCTAAACAACTATTACTCTGGGAATAGACTTTAGCTGAAGCCCAACCGATATAGTACGAATGTCGGTAGTCCTTCTTGTATGGCTCGTATAATGCTAGTCAGTCGTGGAGGTGGACAATTACTGTGAATTGGTTATGAAATCGATTTTTTTTTTTATAATATATATAATTTTTCAGCTCTTTCGTTATTGCTATGAAACACTTTTTAAATTTGTTTCTAAGTCTTGTGAAAACAATTATAAATAATATTTAAATAGTAAGTTAAAATTTGTAATTGTAAACACGGTTACACTTTACAATAATTTAACTAATTTTACAACTTCGTTTTTACTTAAAACTGTTCAATGAAAACGATTGTTTAATTATACATGAAATGATTCAAGAAAAAACAACAAAACAACGTTGATAAAAACCGCAATTTAAATAAAACAAATACCTATTAAATAGACAATTACCTGTGCTCGCACGCTTTGTGCGCGTAAACCTGAAATGAATACTAATGGTCGAAACAAAAGTATTGAGTTACGAACAAGTATAAATACATTTTTATTAGATGAGGTAAATATGGATGTTTTTACATATTTCGAGGCGAGGGTCTCAAACCACACGAATTGGGAATCGCACTTACTAACTAATACACGGTGCACTTATCAATACTAAATCTACGGGAAATGTGTATATAAGTCGAATTATCGAATTCAATTTTATAATTAAATCTATTCACTTTCTATATAAAAAGGATTTTCGGATCCATTTTAGGATCCTAAGTAAGTTCTAAATACTTAAAGAGGGAAGTTACTATATGTGTATGTGCGCGTGTACATTTAAAGGTGACACTTAAAATTTTTAGGCCACTTCGAAACTGTGAAATAAAAAAAAACGTATTTAACTTTTAAAAATGGTACTCTGAGTCTACCTTATTATGTATATTGTATTCATTTGCCATTTGTTTTTATAAATTGGCAACAAAAAGAAAATTACTTGTCTAACTTGAATTTAACGCAAGAAAGTTTTCATAAAACATTTTTTTATGAATTTCGTTGGCATTTAAGCCAACAAGAAAATTAGAACAGACTTCAGTTGGCCTTTCACGATGAAGCTCCATCCCTTGCCACTGTTTGTCACTGGCCTAAGGACTGCAAACGTGGTCGCACTAATCTGAGAGACGATCTGCCTGAGGGACGTCTTCTACGGCGACGACCGACGACATCAGTGCTGCCCGGCTCATGATAGAGACTGACAAAGAGTGATCTACCAGTAGATTCGAACAAGCTTAGACATCAATATGGGCCGAGTCCACAAAATACTTCACGAACATTTAGCGGTCAAGGAGTTCTTGGCCGTGGTGGATACCTCATAATTTGATTGAAGCTCAAAAACTCTGTCGTGTTAATCGGTGTCACGAAATTATGAAAAGATCTATCGGTGGTTAGTTAACCTTAATTAACCGGACTGTTTAATCACTCGAGTTGACTCCATCTTTTCGTCTGGCTTAAAGTACACTAAGCCTTATGGTGCTTTGCTTCTTTTTTGTCTTTAGTCACAATTCAGATAAACAGCGCCGACAATAATAAAGAAATAAGTAAAATGTACAAATCAAACCCATTTATATTTAGTAAGTATATTGCATTAAGGTCAAGTTGTAACGACTGCACGATGCGCGAAGTTATCGATAGTGCTTTAGCGTTTGTAGAAATAGAAACGATTTGTCCAGGCCTGCAGTAATGCCTATCAACGCAGTAGACGACAATTGTCACAGTACTTCTGAGACGTTTGTCGTTTACGTTCAAACATCCCTAACAGAGCTAAATAAGTTTATAATCCTTTGTTGTTTATTCAGTAATTTATGATTTACGAGTCCAGAGTAGAAAAAGGTATGTTGCGGCGGTTTAGCCATCTGGAAAGATCAATGAATGTAGACTGACAAGACAAATCTATAGAGTGAATGTGTGTGGTGAAAAGGTAGACGAGAGTAGCTTTACAAACCCTATGCTGATCAAATCGGTGGCATGTTGAAAAAGGATCAAATTGAAGCACCTGAAACCGACAAGCTCGGGAGAAGAGGACCTAAGCATTAGAAAATTAGAAGCAGCCCATGGCCACACATTTTGAAGAAGTATGAATAGATTCCTTAATTGTTATTCAGCAACCTAAAAGAGGTATTATCTATGTATCATTGATATATACTTACACAAAGTTTAAATAAACATTTTTTATATTTAGTATTTTTATATCTTTGTTACGAATATAATAAATATTGTGAGAATATGATTGGCCAAACTTCTTAGACGTAGAAAGCCAGAATGGTCTAAAACGTTGACACAATATTAAGGTATTAACCTTTTTTAGGGTATATATAAAAAAAATTCTATGATGAAATCCATCGCATTTTTGAAACACTTTCATTTAAATGAATGCGTGTGCATAATCTAATTACTAAAGCAAATAAGACATTAAAATGTTTTATCATATATAATATCTTTTTTAAACACAGATATGATAAAATATGACTTCCATAATAATATAGGAAAGTACGTAAGCTATCAAAAAATATTGCAATGCTGCTACTACTTTCTTTTATTTTTATTTTGTCTCCATTATTAAAAGTAAATTACACAATATTGACAAAAGGTTATACAAATTAGCCGTTACGTGATTAAAAAAAATATTATAGAAATGCCTAGACGACGACTAGAAACTGAACCTTACACTACTGGATAACTAATTCTCGACACTCCCAGGCAATGCAACTCCCCTTCCTGTACCATAAAAAATATATAAAATAGTGTTTGATTCTCTAAAATACAATAACACTATACTATCTGCTCAAAAACAGTACTGCAGACACAACGGTGATGACCTGTGACGTCAGACGGTTTAGGTAAATACTATCATTTACTTGTATAATTTTTACGGCGGATCGCATTACAACTAGAAACACAATTCTTAAATGTTAGCCTTAGGTTTTTTCTATATTATTCATATATTATCTGTAAAATATTACGTGTTTGTGCAAAAACAATGACACAAAGGTGACAATGTCTGATGTCCCGTGACCTTGGTAAATATTACCATTTACCTACACAGTTTTTACGGATTGCATTAAACCTAGAAAAACAGTCTTTAAATGTTTACCGTGGTTTTCATGATTATACAAATATTATCTGTCAAATTTTATGTTCAATTTAGAATTTATCGATTTTATTTATCTTTTTGTGCAACTCGGCTTCTGTTGTTACGATAAATTGAGTTTCGTTCAAATACGAATTGTAATATTCAAAATACATTAATACGTTAATGATTCAATTTAAAATACATTAATGACATTAAATACGTAGGTTCGTATTTAAGTTTCGTCAAAATTGTAATCATCTGAAGATATCAAAGACGACTCGGCGTCAACGCTCAGAACATCATAACACAACATTTGGTCAGCAACAGTTAGAACTCTTCTAAAACGTTTACACAACCAAGAGAACGTTAACTGACTATTTACGTTACTTCGCCGGATGTTATAGATAAAAAGCTCGATCCCACTGCGAGCTTTAATCTACAGTTCAGTTATCTTATGTCTTGATAAAGCTATCGATAAATACATCGGCATTCATGTTTGTTTGAAGAAAGCTTTTTATTTATTTACCAGTTCAACTGGAAAAAACACAGTGCTCCAGTTCGCCTTTTGACTTACAGAGCTATATCCTGTTCATGTCATAAATGTGATATTTTGTATGTTTGGATGTTTGTTGCTCGATCACTCTCAAGCGGTAAAACGAAATTAGGCGAAATTTTACCTTAATATGCTTATATATTCCAATAACATATAAGCTATAAAGATACTAACTGTTACTTGCAGTTTCTTTTGCGAGATCGTAGAACGAATTCTTTACTTATGCCGATTGGTTACTGGTAACAACAATACAGGAGACAGATCCAAATGCAACATCGGTTTGAGATCGCAAACGCTAACAGGACTAGGCTTAGAATAGGAAGGGCGTAAGTCAGATCATTTCTTACTAAAAATAAAAACAGCAACATTACATGCGTTTTCGGTGTAAGAATATACAAGTTATCTATAGAATTAAAATAATAATGAATAAATAAATAAGGAATCTTTTGCCACCGACATATCTATATGACATAATATTGGTTGAATGTCCTGACTTGGATTTGTGTTTTTTCATGATTTCATACATTATATTACATACAATACATTATATGCCCACGCGGGCAAAGTCTGGGCGGAAAGTTAATTTATGATAAAATTAAATTTCAAAAAATAGCCGTTAATATAATCAAAAATAAACAATGAAATTAAGGAAATGTCAATTTTTGTACAATGGTCACGACTTAATATGGTTTTTTCGGTTTTTCAAAAAGAAACATATATGTTTTGGAAGAAAAAGTACCAAATGACGGTATTGTTCGACGTTGTTATACATATTTAAATAGATAGCTATTTTACATTTCATCAATTTAATTTAAGATATTTGTATATCCTAAGATTCGTCTTTCAGTATATCCAAATGATACTAATATAATTTGTGTAAGATTAGAAAAAAATCTTTGGTATACTAACATAATAATAAAAGAAAAAAAAAACCGTTCAGAAATCAATGAATCAATGTGAGAATTACTAAAATATTTACCTATTTCTGGGTTTACAAGTTTCGTCGAATGAACAACCGGATAACTCGATATAATTATATAGATAAACTCAGCAATAAAATGTAACACGTCTTCAAACCAAACAATAAACTTGGTGGAAAATCTGAGCGCAAATGGTTAAAACGAACTCGTGAGAGATAAATGTAGAGGTCAATAACTACGTGTACATTTGTACAGTGAGTTCGAGTTGATATTTAGACGCGACGAATATTTTTATTTGGTGTGTTCGTCACTAATTAATCACAAAAGTTTGTTGTACTCCAAACAATGTTCCTAGGAATAGGGGATGCAGGTCCTTAAGGAAGTGAATCTGTTAGGTGGTGTTCCATATTTTTGAACTTCAGCCAATCGCTCACAACTGTCGTTGTTGTCCTATGGCTGGTACACGGTAACCGATACGTCGCCTCGTGGACCCTCGTAATAATACTTTCAACACTGACGAACTCATCACATCGACTGTTGTATCTTTAAAAATCGATATTGACACTGTACTATGCCCGAAGTGACTAAATGAAAGAATAAGGACGAAAAGGATTTAATAATAATAAAGTTGCCTTAACAGTTTAATACGTGATTAAATTTTAAAGGCAACTACATACCTCAATGAGTAGCAGTTTCAAATAATTTGTTAAAAATACAAAGATATGATAGAAAGTAATAAAAACAGCGCAAGTTATTACTAAAAACTACAAATAAGTAATAAATATTTACTGTTTCATATAAAAATGTTTGAAAAAAATGATTTTAAATTTCATCTCAAAATACGTTTTAAACTATAGTAGGGAGAACTAATATTTTTACATGGGCATAATGAAAAATTTTTTGGCGAGGGCCAGAATTTTTAACGTTTTTATCTACATCATCAAAATAATAAAATAAACATAGTTTAAAAAACACGCTTTGTGCCACATTTTTGGTATATAGAGCAACCCACGCTTTTTCCACAATAATACTAGTATTTTCCGTCAATGTTCATTATTCTTTTGAGTTCCTATTAAGGATTATTTTTCACTTTTTAGTTTAATGTGCTTTAAAAGCGTGTTTTTTAGTTTTTTTAAACTATGTTTATTTTTCACTTTTTAATTCGGTTGATTGTTAAAAATTTGTAATTTTTAACAATACAACAACAGTTGAATGCCTATTACTGTTACAGTAATAAGCCACTTGCTCTCACGTAGACGATACGTGACGAAATTATTCGATCCTGGCGATCCTGATCAGGATAAGAGGATAAACTTATAAAATTATTGTATTGTCATTGTTTCTTGATACGTACGCAAAGTTTCAAATTAATCAGACTTCTTGAAATTGGTGAAAATTAAACTCAAAGATTCCGTTACATACATAGATACATACAACTCAAGCTTGTATTAATCCTGGCTGCCCTAACAAGGATAATGAAAATTTTTTATCGAATTATTGTATTGTCATCGGTTCTTGAGATGTATGCAAAGTTTCAAATTGATCAGACTTCTCGAAGCCGGTGAAAATTGTATTCAAAGATTCCGTTACATAGTTAGTTAGTCAGTTAGATACAATCCAAGCTTATAAAAGCGTGTTAATAAGAAAATTAAGTAAAAATATGCACTTATCATTTCATGTCAAAGAAACAACGTCCTAGTCTTAGATAAAAAAAATAATTCCATTAATTTTTCAAAGGCGTCAGTTTGGCTAAAGCTGTTAATACGTTCGCACGTGATTTGTCAGATGAGAGCAGCCCTTAGCCTAGCTTTATTAGTAGTGTTGGGTACTTCCTTTATTATTCAGTCGAGAATGGTTCTACTATCTATTTCATCCCAACAGTATATTCTACCAAAAAATTTCGGGATGTTATGGTCTAGATGAATGGATGACCAAGCAATAAGTCCATCACTTTCGAAGAGAATTTGTATTTTGTGCTGTCTTGATGTTAACTTTGACAATAATTTTGCCAGCGTTCTCAGGAACCATGGAGAAAGTTCGAGTGGCATGTATTACCGATTCCCCCCCACGGCCAGTACCGAAACCAAGTTGGCGAAGGTGTAACAAAGATGACATTTTATCTTTTACGCGGAGAAGGCAAAGCTTAAACACCAGTCTACGGAAGGTATTACCTACTGCAATAGGTCTGCTGGCTCCTCCTTTTTTAGAGAACGCATACAGCGAATACATGTATACGGAAAGGCACAAGGTAAGGAAGTGATTAGTCTGTTGATAGTTTCGAGCAAACGGGAACCGTTTGGCAGATGGTGAACAAAGTCTCTTAGGGATTGAGGTCTGACTCCGTCTATACCCATGGCTGATGCGTTATAGAAAGTGTTAAGGGCATTTAAAATATCATTAACATAATGGATAATGCTGATTATGAGGGAACCGAGATTGATGAAAGAGATAAATGTTGGAAAGGCGTAGGGTGTTTATTATTAAGAAATGTGCAAAAGTAGTGAAAGCAGATTGTTGCTTTACGTTTTTCTGCTACTGACCCATCTCAAAACAGAAGGTGGGTCGCTTCTCTCGGATCACCTTTGTAAACTTTACATCGAATAGTTCTATGAACTGATAACGGATAAGCATTTTTAAGCTGATCTGAAAAATATTCATAGTTGTCCTGAATATTATGTTTAACCTCATTCATAAGACTGTCTGGCTATCCTTCTCAGAAATTTTTAAGAATGTAACAGGCCAAGAGAAGAGATTAAACCAGTTATCGGCGTCATTGGTTCGAATGCATTTTTTAATAATTTCGTTTCATAACTTACCCGCAGCCTGATTTGCTGCTCCCTCGTATACACGCCGAAGAACTCTTATATATATTTTTAAGCTTTCCGATTTCATCTAATCATTTTCTTTATGTTGACCTAATGTCGTTGTCCGGTCTCCTCTTCGAACGGTTGCGCTACAACGCTTCATAAGTGCAGTGTGTGTCGAGCGATCAGTGTTCTCATCTGTGTGTGATGTGTGTGCAGGTGTATGCTGAGCCACAGCTAATATAGGAAATGCACAGTGACGAACCTGCGTCATCCTTTGTTTGCTGGGGTAAACGAACGGTGCCAACAACTGGCACGCGTTATTTCGATAACTCACGCAGCGCTGCGACCTCCCCGCCTGCGGGGTCACGCCAAGCGTTGTGTGCGCGTCGAATCCCGCGCGCAGCGTGGTCGCCACGTCGCATCATCCCTTGCGATGCTGCGGGAGTGTTTAGCTACGGCCGACCACTTTCGCGGCTGCGGCGATGGAGAACAAAAAATTTAAGGAATTCCTCACGAAGTGAGGCCACTTCGATCTCTCTCGTGAGTTCGAGGAGTACTGCGCATCTCCAGCCTTCCCTGACGCAATAGACAATGTGTTCGACCCCGATATGGAGGTCGAATTTAACCTCGGAAAAAAGCCCAGTAAACGGCCAGCCGCCGTTGGCTCATCGGAGGACTCTACCTCCGATTACGACCCCGGGTGGAGTGACGTTTAGAATCACTCCGATTTCACTACAGTTCGGCGTCATAAAACATTTCGAACAAAACCCGAAGCACCATGTTTCACGCAGGCGACCGATGGATCTACATACTTTCGGGTTACTCCCGCTTCCAAAAAACCGAAAAAGGCTATTAATGCGAAAACAAACATCCCCGTCAAATCGACCCAGTCGATTTACGACGCTCCAGAAAGCTGGAGGAAATTTTCTCAGTCTACCGCAGGCTTGCAAGGGGCAGTTGATACTGGAGAATTCAAAGTGGCAGCTCCTGCGGCCGCGAAAAACAATAATATAAGTAACGAGGCTGACGTCACTGCTCCCCCCGCTCCGCACCGCGCGGCCCGAAGCCACCATACGTGTTCGTACAGAACAAGGATCGGTGGACCGAGTTGCGCAAAAGGTGTGCGGAAAAATCATCCAGATTTCGCGAGCGCGTAATTCCGTTCCGGGATTAAAGCTGCAAGCGAAAACCGTCACAGATTTTAGAAATCTGCAAAATTTGCTCGTTAAACAACAATTCGCATTCCACACCTACTCCCTTAAAGAGGAGCGGGAAATCAGCGTAGTCATGAGGGGAGTCCCTAAGGATATACCAATTGATGAGGTCAAGGAAGACCTCCTATCTCAACATCTCCTGGTTCAATCGATACGTCGCATACAGAACCGCTTCCGCGAGCCCCACGACTTGGTTTTGGTCTCCGGCACAGCCGAGGCCAACGACAAGATGACGAAAGCCGCCTTCTTTAAATCAGGAGCGTATGTTTCCTCTCCGGCGTTAAAGCGGTGCATCCCCACAAACGCGCCTTACCCGGGCAGTGCCATAACTGCCAGTCCTACGGGCACTCGTCCCGTCATTGTTTGAATCCTGCGCGCTGCGTCAAATGCCTGGGAAATCACGGCACAGCGCAATGCACGCACAATAAGGACACAGACGGTCCACCCGCCTGCGTCCTATGTAAACAAAAAGGCCACACGGCCAATTACCTAGGATGCCCGCGTGCTCCAAAAAGAGCCCATCCGCCCGAGAAGGTCGCGCCACGCCTCGACGCCGCCCGCGCGCGCTGTCTCATCAACGCTAAATTACGCCTGCGTAGCGAGGGGACCATGCAGCGCCCCGCCCGTAGGGAAACAACATCAGACGTCCTCCGCGGACGATCTAAATCAATTAATGGCAATAATATCATTTATTGACACCAACGAGCTCGCGATTCTCGGGAAAAAATTCCACTCAGCCGCGAACCCTACAGAAAAATTGATATGTCTCATCGAGCACGCCTCACTCGTAGAGGCGATTAAAAATAATAAATTTTAACTCGCTTAAAATTTTTCTCTGTTTCATTCCATACTGGGCCGGTAAGCCTAGTTAATAATCAATGAATCTTTTCCCACGCGACGCGAAATCCCCAAACTTTGTTTGTTGTTCGCTTCATCCGCCCGTCAAGGCATATTTACTCCGCGCCGGACACATGAGCGTTACAGTAGAGTCACCCCAAGGAAGGGATGATTTCCACTTCTTCGAATCAACAAAAAAAAAGTTGACCTAATTGAAACGATTGGAAGCACTGTTACATTGAACATATGATGCTCTATCAAAAACCAATGGTGGGACTTGTTGGGAAGAGGTCAAAGTGAAGCTCCGGAGTATAAAGCCTTTGCCGTGGCCAATGTGTATGTGGAGGTTGTCTGGATCGGTATATAATTTGGATGATCTTGGGCAGTAAGGACAAAGGGTGTGGACTGAAATAGTCACAGCGCTTCGTAAGGCTTATAGTGCTTGAAAATTCTATTAGTTAACAATTGATGTACCTTGTATCATAGAACCTTAAAAACTGGTCTATCAACTGTTTTCAAGATGGCATAATATCAATCTATCCTATAAATGAAGTAAATACAGTTCCCGAGGATGGAATCCTGCACTTATTGAAATATTAAAGAAAGTAAGGATTAAATTATAATAAATATAGTTCGTTCAAGCAGTATTTTGTAATGCAATCCAAATTATTACGAACTTTCGTAACTGTCTTTACAGTATTACATGAGTATTTGTGTTTTAATTTCTAACAATAAACCTTAGAAATACTGTCTTGGGACTACAAAGACCGATTATTTTTACAAAATAGTGAATACTGTAAATGTGATCCGTAAATAAAAGGAATACAACTCCAAAGTAAGATCTTAAGCTAATTGAAATAAAAAAAAACATATAATAGACAGATTAAAATAAGAGAATATAGATAGTTTAGGCACCAGTTTAAAATGCTGTCGAAATCGTACTTAGTACTCGTGATACCACTACTACACACTACTACACCGTTGTTTGAATATTTATGTTTAATTGTGGACTAAATAAATTGTAGATGGTTCACGCATTATTTCCCAATGATAAATGAATTGTATCGGGTACTCGTGACAATACCCACACTTACATTTGGATGTATATATTCCAGTATCTAACTTCCTGTTAAGAAATCGATAATTATTCAAGTACTGTTATGTTTTTGACCGTCCCAAAACTAGACAAGTACCTAAAGGTTATGGACTCGATGAACAGGACTGGACATGGAGTACGAATGCATACAACTGGACTCCTTTACGACAAACGGCGCGAATTTATAGACTAAATTAAAGTGAGCGATATCCTTGTAAGTCGTACGCACACCAGAAGATTATATAGCCATGAGAGTTTCCTCCTACGATGGAACTCTTCAACCGTGAACAGCATAGACTTGATACTTTGTATACAGGCAGTTCTAACGATGGATGGTGTTTTTTTACACCAGACGACGATGCAGCCGTGAGGGTTTTCTTCTATGGTAGAACTTTTCAACGGTGGAGAGCACAGACTTTAATCTTTGTTTACAGACTGTTGTGATGATGGAACGTATCTTCGAACACCAGAGAACGATGCAGCCGTGAGGGCTTTCTCCTACGATAGAACTTTTCAACGGTGGAGAGCACAGCCTTTAATCTTTGTTTACAGACTGTTGTGATGATGAATCGTGTCTTCGAACACCAGAGAACGATGCAGCCGTGAGGGTTTTCTCCTACGATAGAACTTTTCAACGGTGGAGAGCACAGACTAATCTTTGTTTACAGACTGTTGTGATGATGGATCGTGTCTTCGAACACCAGAAAACGATGCAGCCGTGAGGGTTTTCTCCTACGATAGAACTTTTCAACGGTGGAGAGCACAGACTTTAATCTTTGTTTACAGACTGTTGTGATGATGGATCGTGTCTTCGAACACCAGAGAACGATGCAGCCGTGAGGGTTTTCTCCTACGATAGAACTTTTCAACGGTGGAGAGCACAGACTTTAATCTTTGTTTACAGACTGTTGTGATAATGAATCGTGTCTTCGAACACCAGAGAACGATGCAGTCGTGAGGGTTTTTTCCTACGATAGAACTTTTCAATGGTGGAGAGCACAGACTTTAATCTTTGTTTACAGACTGTTGTGATAATGGATCGTGTCTTCGAACACCAGAGAACGATGCAGCCGTGAGGGTTTTCTCTTACTATGGAACCCTTCAACAGTAGACAGCATAAACTTGGAATTTTGCATACAAGCTGTTTTGAGAATGTATCGCGTTCTTTTAAACCATAAGACGATGCAACCACGAGGGTTTTCTCTCACGATGGTGGAACTCTGCATACAGGCTGTTCTGACGATGGATGTGTCAGTAAGTATGTAAAAGTTGCAGTCAAAATTACATGAATTATGAACTTAAATTTTCAAAAAACAATTGAATCCGCCTTTAAAAATAATTACGTGATTAATTGAAGTCAGCGCCAGCTCTTTAGAAGAAAATTAAAAAGCAAATTTTATTTATAAGCAATTTAAAACATAATAAATGAAACCTAAAAATAGTAAAATATAACAAGAGATAACTAAATTCAAAAAATTAGTATATCAACAAAGTATTGAGGCAAAACGATGTCAAATTATGAAAATTTATATAACACCGCCTCTGGTATATCTTTAGCTTATGCTGACTCGTAAAGCAACTAATTACTTAGTTATTTAAAAAAATTAAGCCGATTTATTTTATTTATATAGGTATCAAAAATATTTGATTGGTTTCGTCGATTATGGGAAAAATAATATTTTATTATTGACATACTACAAAGGAAATGTGTGAGTGTATTACATAAGTTGAAATGATTAAAATTGATGATTAAATTTATATTAACTTATTACAAGCAATTTTTAAAAGAAATGAGTTATTATAATTTGTAATTCAATACACATTAAACTGAAAATTAAATGCTTATCTAAAAAAAAAAAGTACCTAATTAAATTATATAATTAAACAGTAATTATAAATGTGATTTGATTTATAATATTATCTGTTTCAGTACTGCAACACTTTGAATGATTCAGCATAGAAAACGAAAAAGAATATTCACTCATAAAAACGACAATAAAAACCATAAAGTATTCTCGACCGGCGTGGAATTTGATATTATCTTAAAGGAGTTCAAAGAGTCTATTCGAGTCTATTATTTTACTGACGTTCAAACAGCTATCGAGTTTAGTACATTTTCAAAAATATCAGAGAAAGATCTGATACAGTGTAGAAATCAACAATGAAAGTTTACTAGTTTAATTCATAACATTGATAACAACATAGTTGAAAAATATCATAGTGTTATTAAAAAATATTTGTTGCATTGAGACAATCCCATATAGCTATCATAAAATCATATTTTCAATGCTGTCTTTTCAAATAAAAAATATTTGAATAAGATAATTAAAAAAATTGTCAACTAAATTAGTAAGCAATATTTAAAACTGTAATAAATTTTCAGCATATTAGCCAAATAATTAGTTAGCATTTATTCACGATTATGAACAGAAAAAAAAAACAGCAAACATAGTTAATTGAATGTTTATTTGTTATGAATTCATAAAATTATGTTAAGCCCACTATGCATGCAGAATACAGCCTTCGTTGCTGGAATATCATTATTTAAATAACACGACTTTTCCTTCTTTGATGAAAATTCTCTTTTTCTATATTTTTGTCGAGTACGATATCGCCTTAACATAGATAGATTTTAATTGTGTTGAGTAATACGTTGTGGCGTACAGTTGTTTAATTGTGCGTTTTTCTATTATCGTTTGTTAAGCTGAATTAATAATAAAAAAGCATGCTTCGAACTATTGAAAAAATTTGTAAAATTTGACAGTCGATTTTTTCTGACGATTTTGAAAAAAAACTATTGATGTCGGGCTGTGAAACCTTGCTGATTTTTTTTCTGTAATCTTTTTATAAGAAAATAAAAATCAATTGACAGATAACATCCATATTTATTAAGTGCAATTGCACAAAGTTATTTTCCAAAAACATCAATGTTTTCAATAATCTATTAGAATCTAAAAAAAAAACGTATCTAAAAATTTAATCTTAATTTCCTGTAGTGTATATGTGGGTAGGAGTTAGTTTGGAATAAACCTTGAAACTAAGCAGACATGTAGTTTTCATACTTAACAATTGGCGACGAGGAAAATAGTAATAAAGTGTAAAGTGCGTGCAAGAAGTGATATAAGGATATCACAATGTCGTTAGGTTTTGGTGGGTCACTATCGTTTGACCATCATAGCCATGACTGGGAAGCCTTCAAAGTGCGGCTCACCCAGTTCTGCGTGGCAAACGGCGTAACGGACGAGAACGACAAAAATCAGCGGCGTCGGCGCGCTTTCTCATTACGGCGCTCACCGAAGACACAATGCGAGTGGCGTCAAGTCTGGTAGCACCTGATTCACTCGATGCGGTTCCGTATGAGCGTTTGGTGTCCCTTTCGATGCCCATTTTATGATTAAGCGGAGCGTGTTGCCGAGCGCTATAACTTCTACCGCGCGGAACAGGGCCCGGGAAGATATGGCAGAGTGGGCAGCGCGGGTACACTCGCCCGTTACTGCAATTTTCAAAGTGAGCTAGACATCATGCTCAGAGACAGATTTATCCTCGGTCTGCAGGATGTGAGGGAAAGAACGCTTATTCACGGAAGATGCTGGCAAGATAACATTCGTGGCAGCGATGGAGCTGGTCCAGTCCGTACAGTGCGCGCGCGCGGCGCAGCGGGGATAGTGGCGGCGCGAGCTCGGTCGGCGGCGTGTTCGCGTTGAAGACGGCAACCGGTGGACAAGCTGCGCCACTGGAGAGCGCGTCGAGCGGCGGGCGGCGGCGCGGTCGACGTCCGAGGCGCGCCGTTAAGTACTTCCAGTGTCCGGTGTTTCGTGTGTGGAATGCGAATCACAAAAGAGTGTAGATTTGCGAACTACAAGTGTAATAAGTGCGAAAAAGGGCATTTGCGACGCATGTGTAGGGAGAAGGGAGACGCCAGGGCTTCCACTATTTGGCGGCGGAGCTCGCGGGAGATGTTGAAGGTAATAAAAATGTTATAATATTAAATGTGTAAACGGTTCGCCTTTGTTTGTGGTCGTAACACTGAACCGGTTGAGCATCGAATGCGAGGTAGACAGTGGTAGTGCTGTATCAGCTATGTCGAACACGTTCTATACCGCCTACTTCAAACACCAAGCCTTAAGTCGAATTAACGGTAGTTTGCGCTGTTACGACGGATCACCTATAACGCCCGCGGAAGTTGTTCACTATCGGTTACCTACAGAGGGCGCAAAACAAATAAAATTTTATATTATTGACAATGGCTGTCACGTCCAGCCCGCGCCTATCCTAGGGCGTGATTTTATGTCAGAATTTAATTTAGGTATAAGTGAAATGAAATATATAGATAATCCGGTAATTGAAGAAACATCAGTAGCGAAAATATTAATGAATAAATTTCCGGCCGTTTTCTCAAATAAATTAGGTAAATTAAATAAATTTAAAGTTCAGTTACAACTTAAGCCCGATGCTAAGCCTATTTTTTTCAAACCGCGACCGGTCCCGTTTGCATTAAAACCGAAAGTAGACGAAGCGTTAGATAAATTGATCGAAACGGGTATTTTGAAAAGCGTAAATTACTCTGATTACGCAACTCCTATCACACCGGTATTAAAGTCGGACGGTACGGTGCGCGTGTGCGGCGATTACTCGGTCACTCTGAATAAAGTGCTGCACATCGATAGGTATCCGCTACCACGCATAGAGGAATTATTCGCACGCCTACATGAAGGCAAGGAGTTTAGCAAGCTCGACTTATCGATGGCGTATATGCAACTCGAACTGACTGAGGACTCGCAGCCGCTCACTTGCATCAACACGCACCGCGGTCTTTTCCAATTTACACGACTGGTTTTTGGGTTATCGTCGGCGCCTGCGATATTTCAAAAAACAATGGAACGAATTCTGGCCGGCATAGAAGGAATATGTATATTTTTAGACGATATTTTAATATCTGGGCCAAACAAAGATACACATCGGAAAAGATTAAATGAAGTTTTAAATAGATTACAAGAAGCGGGGTTAACCTTACAGAAAGAAAAATGTGTTTTTTTTCAAAAGTCCATCGAATACTTAGGCTTCGTGATAGACAAAGATGGACTACATACTTCTCCCGGAAAAGTCAAGGCTATCAAAGAGGCCGAACCTCCGAAAAATGTTTCACAATTAAAATCGTTTCTCGGTTTAGTTAATTATTATCGCTCATTCGTCCCGCGCATGTCTACAATATTAGGCCCATTGCACGATTTGCTAAAAATGGGTGCAAAATGGATGTGGTCGGAGGCGCATCAGAGCGCTTTCGAAACGGTAAAACGCGCCTTGGAATCGGAACTGGCGTTAGCGCACTACGACCCGCGTTTATCCACCGTGCTCACGGTCGACGCGAGTCCGACGGGCCTGGGCGCCGTGTTGGCGCAGCAGCAGGAGGACGGCTCCGAGAGAGTGATAGCGTTCGCTTCTCGGGCGCTCACCCCAAGTGAACGTGTTTATTCACAAATACAAAAAGAAGCGACCGCGATTATTTTTGGTGTTAAAAAGTTCCACCAATATTTGTATGGCAGGGCAGATCCATTTGTTCTCAAAACCGATCATAAGCCACTTTTATCAATATTTGGGAACAAAAAGGGATCCCGAGATGACGGCAAATAGGCTGCAAAGATATGCACTTTTCTTATCGGCATACAATTACACCGTACAGTACGTTCGTAGTGCAAATAACGTCGCGGATTATCTATCTCGCTCGCACCCGCAGGCGCGCGGCTGCCGACAGGAGCGGCGCGGGGACATGCGCGGCGAGCGTCGATGTTGAGGACGGGGAAATTAACTCGTATTTACATTTTATTTCGAGTAATGATCAATCCAGCATAACTATTAAAGAAATCAAAGTCGAAACACAGAACGATCCGATGTTACATTCTGTCGTTAATTTTATAAGAAATGGTTGGCCCCGAAAATGTCCGTTTTTCAATTAAAACCATATTATAACTGTAGATTTCAATTAAATGTAGAGGACGGATGTATTCTGAGAGGACACAAAGTAGTAATTCCGCTCAATTTACAAGGCAGGATCTTACGAGAATTACATTCCTCACATTTCGGCGTAGTAAAGACTAAGGCGGAGGCGCGCCGTAGGTTCTGGTGGCCCGGATAGATGCGGACATCGAGGCGCAGTGGGCGCGTGCGGCGCGTGCGGCGCTGCCCCGGCCCGCGCGCCACTCGCGCCCTGGCCGTACCCGCGCGACCGTGGGAACGCGTTCATTTGGATATGCTAAGTGTGGCGGGCGGCACCCACCTCGTCGTGGTGGACGCGCACTCTAAGTGGGTGGAGTGGGCTCCGCTCGCGGACGGTGCGGGCACCGAGCCGGTATTACGGCGGCTCAGTGAAATGTTAGGTCGGTTCGGGTTACCACGAACTATCGTTACCGATAACGCGACGCCGTTCACTTCGGCGCGGTTCCGTAGATACTGCGAGGTGAACGACATTAAACACGTCACGATTCCACCTTACCACCCGGCATCTAATGGTCAAGCGGAAATCACCGTAAAACTTATTAAAGGGCATTAAAACGTTAATGTCGGAAACGAATAGTGTCTCTTCGCTCGAACACCAAGTAAATAAGTATTTACTAAGCTATAGGAACTCCGTTCATAGTACGACTAGTGTCTCGGCGGCGCAGTTGATGCTCGGCCGGAACGTGCGTACGAACTCGCGCCAGCCCGTCAGGACGTACCTAAACATCGGAGGTCAAAATTAAATCGAAATCATATCTCATCGCAAAATATAAAAATGTAAAGATTTAGGATCACGGGTGTGGTGTACGTACTCACGAACTAACTCAGTGTATAAAGAAACACGTAGATCAGTTATTACACTGGCGCGGTGGCGACGACGCCTTCATTCAGGACACCCCAGGCCGCCTACGAGCATTATAACGGTGACGAGTCGGACGACGATTACACGTTCGTAAAATGCAGTCCAATGCTGATGACCGAGCGCGGCAGACGGAAATCGAAACCACGACAACACGAGGCGCGGATCGTGCGGACGAAAGGCAGTCTGCCGAAGATTGCGGCGAGGAGCTGAATATATCAATAAACGACTCAATACGACATCATCATCGCCGCAAGGCGGTGAAGAAGCGGGGATACCATGTCCCGTGGTTGTGACAGTACGGAGGCCGAGAATGAGGACGCGAACTCCTCGGGCTCCGACCCGGAGTGGACACCGCCGCCGCACTACCGCGCGAGATTGCCTTCTTCGCCATCAAAGAGTAAACTTAAGTCGTCGACTTCGGCGTTGACGAAGAAATTGTATATTTTATATAGAGGAAGGCTCAAAATTTTGTTTGTTCATTTTGTTGGTTCGTTTTGTTGTTACAATTAAAAAATATATATTTTATTGTTAGGGATGAGGGAATGTAGTGTATATGTGGGTAGGAGTTAGTTTGGAATAAACCTTGAAACTAAGCGAGAAAAACTATATATAAATTATCATCAAACAAGCATTTAATTCTTGCAAGGTCCATTTATTACTTTATAATATTCACATCGCGTCTTTTCTTTCTGAATTTACTGGGCGCACTGTACTTGGCATTTCGTTTGCATGTCGTTAGCTCCTAAGTTTTCGCAAAAAGTTATGTTTTATTCAAAATCAAAATATCTTTATTTTGTAGGTTATTATCTGCATTTGAAATACGTCGTAACATTTTATAAATATACTAATTACCAATTGCTCGGAAGGCAATGTTACCACGAGAAAAGCGAGCGAGAAATTTAAAGATAGCTATTTTCTAATTTTATCATACGTGTCCACAGTAAATACAAAACAATTTTATTTATTGTAGATATTTGTAACGGTTCTAATGAGACAATCCGGTAAGGAGTTGAGTCGATAATAGCCATGGACATTTGTCTTCTAAATATTCGGAAATTAGTTATTTTTGGAGTCGGTTACAGCTAAAGTAGAGCAAAAGAACATATCATCTATAAACATGAATATTTGAGTCAAAAACGAGATATTCTTCCAACAAGCCTTTTTGGAGATTTTAATTGTAAAAGCCTGAGGTGGGATTGGCCAATTACTAATTATAATGGAGACAAACTCGATCAACTCGAGGACAGACTCGAATTTGAAATTATCGCGCTCTCTATGTTGACCTACTATCCCGGCATGGTAAACAAAAGACCCTCTACGCTAGACATCGCTTTAACTAAAGAAATCGCATTAAATTTTAATTGTATCGAGACACTTCACATTCTCCTTTTTGACCACCGGCCGATCCCGCTGAAAATGGGACCTCCCGACGGCGGGAGTCCTAATTCTACCTTAAAAATCACTGATTGGAAAAAAGTGTCGACCACGCTTGTGAAAATCGACACTCCATCCCTTAATAGTATTCCCAACGACATTAGTATAACTGACGAAATAGACTGTCACAGGTGCTCTTACCAACCACGTTAGGACAGTGGTCGAAAAAAGCACGCGGGAGGTCCCGGCGTCCTCGATTCGCAGAAGGCTCCCAGCCAACGTTCTCTAAATCGATAAGAGAAAAAAACGCAGCTCTGCGCCGCGCGAGCGCATACCCTACTGCAGAACACAGATCCAGAGCGCGAGCACTCTAAAGCCGAGTGAGGGCTCGCCTTGAAGAAGTCCGAAATGAGAACTGGAACGATTTCATGGAGGAAATTACACCGTCACACAAAGCGTTTTTGAAGGTCACCAAAGCTCTTAATACAGAGGGGTATATCACTACATTTTCTCTCAAAAAACCGGATAATTCCGTTGCCCTAGACGATGTGTTGATAGTAGAATGCCTAGCGGATAGTATCGAATCCCATTGCTGTCACGCTTGCCCTACGCACGACATTGCTCATATTCAACATATCGAAGAAGAGGTCCAGAACATAGCCTCCTTCGAACCCAAAGATGATATGCCTTCCGTCTCGTTCAGCGAAGTCCAAACGCTGTTGAAATCCCTCAAAACAAAGGCATCAGACCTCGATGGTACTAGTAATAAAGCAATCAAGTCCGTTTCTTTGTCTCTATTGGGCTTACTGGTCGCGATATTTAACGCGTCCTTAAGAAATTGCTATTTTCCTCCCGTCTGGAAAGAGGCGGCGGTAATAGGCATCCATAAACCAGAAACCTTGCGACCTCCCTGCCAATTACAAACCGATCAGCCTCCTGAACGGTCTGAATAAATTTTTCGAGAGAATTTTTAAAACTAGCTTAAGTGATCACCTCCTCGGGAAGGGCCTTATCATTGATGATCAGTTCGGTTTCTGCCCAGTGCATTCATGGCCCTAGCAAGTCCTCCGTCTATTAGAGTATATCTCGGAGGGCTTCAAATCTAAGTAAAAAACCGTAGCTATCTTTTTTTACGTAGTTAAGGCCTTCGATAGGGTATGGCACGCGGGCCTAATTTATAAGTTTCACGCTCTCAAAATACCAGATCGTCTTATTCATATCATTCATAGTTATATCAGCAATAGTCATTTTATTTATAGATACGAGCGCACTCACTTGACTAGACGACGTATCAGAGCAGCAGTCTTTCGAGGCTTCTCCTTCTCTCCCCTACTGAACTCCGCGTACACTAACGCTATTCCGCGTCCATTATCAGGCGTCCAACTCCGCGTCGTCGTGAAGTTGGACGCTTGCGTCGCGAATATCGTTCGCGTTATTCGCAGACGATACCGCGCTTTACTTTCGTGCTATGCTCAAAAAATCTACACTCCTCCGCCTCCAGAGGGCTATTGATGAGCTGAGTCGATGCTTCTGCACCTGGAGGATCAAGGTCAATCCAGAAAACTCAGCTGTTATACAATTTAAGTATAGTAAGCATAGGAGTCGACAAATTGTCGACTTAGACACTCCCCATCTCAGAATGTCGAACGCGAACATTCCCTGGCAGTTCAATTACCAATACCTAGGAGTCATGCTCGATAAAAATCTTCATTTTAAAGATCACATCGAGTGCGTTAGAAAAATTGCAATTTTCTACCGAGCACGGCTCAGAGCCATGCCTAGTAGAAAAAGCAAACTATCTCGGCACAATGAGCGCTATATGCAAAACGTGCTTATGGACGGTGTTGACGTACGCGTCCCCGGTCTTCGCTCACGCCACCACGAAAGCACTGGATAGGCTCCAAGTCATTCAGAATAAATTCTGTAACTCAATACTTACTATACCATGTCTAATTTCGATCATTTCTAGTCAAGGACAAATATGGGATCGTACAGTTTGCTCATGATACTTCCTTACTTTTTGTAGTTAATAGACAAAAACCAAATTTTGACGAAGTAAATAGTACTATCTCTGAAGTAGTCGAGTGATTTACTATTAATAATCTTTTGTTCAATGACAAAGAAAACAAAACTCATTAAATTTTCCTTGTCTAAAGCTAAATTGGTTGACACAAACGTTGTAGTCAGGGGACGAGATACTGAATATTGTGGACACGACCCCATTTCTTGGTCTCACTATAAACACTAAGTAACAATGGATTTACAATGCAACGAAACTGCAGGAAAAGCTTTGTTCTGTGACATATACAGTAAAAAAAATCCCTGCTGAGGAATAAAAGTACTGCGAGATTAATCTATTTTAACCCTTTTCATAGTCTCATTAATTTTAGTAAAGGATCATGCAGACGATATAAACACAATTTTTGTGCTGTAGAAGCTGACTGTTCGTGTCATTCATAGTTTGAAACCAATAGCATTTCTCAAAAAACAAAATTATATTATTATACAATTTTTTTGAAATAAAAAAAATATATAAATGTTATATTTATGTATTTCAATTGTTACGTCACAAAAAAAATATGAAACCCATATACACACTAAGAGAAATATAGACTCATTCCAAACACTTAGCGAAACCGATAACATTAAATCTAGGCACAAAAAATAACATTGCCGCTTATAAAACCCACTTCAGTAAAGTCAGCATTATCGCTCAAGAGCGATCAAGTTGTGCGCTTTCATAATAAGATCCCCACTGAAATTCAAAATTGTATTGCAGGGACTATTATGCCGTGTCCTAATTTGTTAATGAAAAAAACCCATGGAATTGAACTGCTCGGCTATTAGGTTGTTCCATATTATTCCTAAGTTTATATTAAATTTTTTTAATTATTTAAAATTTTGTATTGTTGAATAGAAAAGAACAATCCTAGAGTTTCTTGCCCATTCTTCTCAAGGTGAATCAGCGTTTGGAATATTTGATAATGTTAATATCGAAATGAATTCAGTAATGACGTATCTCAAATGTAATTCTACCAAATAAAGATATTTTTGATTTGATTCGATTTGAGAAGTAACATCTTTAGTCATCAAGTATAAAGGAAAATAATTAAATGACTGCCACTCGAATTAGTTATGGGAATTGCGAAAGTCAAGATAATTTCTAGACGGCGTACTCAATGAGCGGTGGTGGCGCGTTGGGTGGGAGCGTTGTCTTTGAATCAGGAGGTACCGGGTTTGATTCTGACAACGGTCGAATAGACCGATGAGTTTCTGAGTTCGAGTTTGAGAGACCGATGACGTGAACCACTCGCCTTGTACGTTGGAGAGCACGTTTTGTCATCGGTTGACCGTTGGCGTCGTTACCGCATTAATGACAAGGGACTTAGTAGACCCCGACCAGAACTCGGTCAGCCTGAAGGCTCTAAATTTCAAGTAACTTAATATGAAATAAAAAAGAAGATTGTGAGAGAGTACGATTTATCAGTGGCGTGCTTAAAACGTAATACGTCAAATATCCACTTGAACGTATAAATTCATATCGTTTAAACCTATATTCATCTATCTGCGGTATATGTTGAAAATAGTTACACTTTAAATAAATTAATTGATTCAGAAACAGAAAAAATCAAAGACGCCATATTTAAGTACTTTGAATACTGGTTTATCCAATTAAAGTGTATCGCGACCGACAAGTCCTTTCTGTGTCTTAATTGACGTAATTAACTAACGTCGTTAAGCCATGCCATTGCACCATTAATCATATTCAATCGATTGATATTGTATTACTACCGCGGTGTTTAAATCTAAATATTCCAATTTTAAATCGAATATGCACGTACTATACAAAATATCAACATTATGGTTCTCTTTCATTTTATTTCCATCGTACCGACGTCAGACAATACACTCAAAAAGTAAAAACATAGTACGCTTTGAACATTAATAAAGAATATTTTCATACAATGGACATTACTTTGGTTAATTTTAACGAATGTCCCGAAGAAATCATCAAGAATATGTACGAACTAGGTTCGAACCCAATTATCGAAAGGAAATTCGATAAGCACGAACGTAGTTTTTACCACGAAACTTATCTAATATATCTGACAAAAGCTAAGCATCGATTTTCCCTGGAATCCCAGTAAACGATATTTATTTGTTCATAATTTTTCTCGATTCCCATGAAAGAAAACAAGTATACAAAACATTCGAGCTTTTGAAGTATTACGATTGTAATTTTCAACTATAATCACAAGCAGGGTTGGCAATGTTTAAAACATTTGTTTTAAACATACGTTTAAAACACTGATTAAAACACTACAAAATTATGTATCACGTTTAAAACATAATTAAAACTAATTTGTTTTAAACATGTAGAAAACACATAAAAAAAACTCTTTATACTTTTAATTAGAAGAAATTAAAAAACTCATTTTATGGTATGTTTTTTACTAAAGAGTTGGCAACATCGTTAGCAACATCATTACTAGATGGGATTCCCCTGATTGACAAGCGGTAATGCGGTGATTGGCGGTGAATGTTCATAAAACGCGGGGATTTCCCGGTTTGCTTTTGTTCAGCTAGATAGAATGAAAACCGAACGAAATCGATCAATTCATGTTTTGCTTGTGTAATGTGGACACGTACTTTTTTGTTTACATAATTATTTTTGTTCGGCGTTATTAATAAACAATAACGGTGTGTGCATGTGTGGTGTGTTATTTGGGAAAAAAATATGATAACAGGGCGGAAGAAAGACCCGCTTTGGCGGAACTTTATAGAAATTCCAGCCTCTTCGAGTTCTACCACTGGAGTTGGCGGAAAAACACTCAGAGCGCAATGCAAGCATTGCAAGACAAACATAGTGAGCCTGATTGCTCGTATGAGAGCACATTTGGAAAAGTGTCCAGATTATGCATCTAGAAATTCGAGTGCATCAACCTCTTCTTCGAGAATACAAATCTGTGAAAATGATTCAAGTGATGAAGGTAAGAAAGTAAATAAATGTATATCTATCCATTAACTATTTGTCAGTGATCAGTGAAAAATAATGTCATTTTGTTCTATTGTTCAGTTTTAGAAACGTTTTGTAATTTTTATAATAAATAAATAGTCATTGTTATTGCCGGTCCTGATACATCCTTACCCATTTCATTTATATTAGCCTATTGACATTTTAAATTATTCTTGTTTGTCTGTTTGTTTTTCCTCCACGTTAAAACAAACACCCAGCCTAGACATATTTAAATGTAAATTTATATACTTAGTATTAGTAGGTACCTACATAACACAAAGAATGCAACCTGGAATATTAAAAATTTCTTTCTTATTAAACTATAATAACCTTGAATAATTAAAGGGCGGAAAACCAGACAAATTATGTTATTTTCTATTTGTAGATAATAAAGGACAGTTGTTTTGGGTATTTATAAGTTTCTTTGTTTCTAGACTGCGGTGCTGATGGAATGCAAGTCAAGGTCAACCCAACAGCTGAGAAAACGAGTCAGGCTTCACAAGTGCCGACACTGTCGAAGTCTTCTTCAAGAGGCTCAATGTCACAATACATAGTGAAAACATCGGAAAAGGAAAAACATAAAATTGATATTCAGGTAGCAAAATATATTTATGCCACAAATACTCCATTTCGGCACTCTGAGCATCCAGAATTTATCAAGATGATGCAATTATCTCGACCGGGCTATTTGCCACCAAACAGAAAAAATATAGACGGAAAACTGCTGGATGAAGTATATGATACCGTAAAATCAAATATGGAAAATAATTTGAAAGGAAAAGTGGTTTGTATGGCTCTTGATGGTTGGAGTAACATACGTAATGAGCCTATTGTGTGTGTTAGTGTGACCACTACTGAAAATGATGGTAGCGTTTACCTCGTAGATACAATAGACACTTCTAGCAACAGTCACACTAGTAATTATCTCTTAATTCTAGCAATAGAAAGCATTAAAAAGTGCCGAAGTTTTGGTTGCAATGTACGTAGCTTCGTAACTGACAACACCGCTAATATGGCAAAAATGCGAAGACAATTAACGGAATTAGAAGATGATCAGATTGGCGATGTTATAACATATGGGTGTTCTGCTCATTTAATTAATTTATTTGCCAAGGATATTGAAGAGGCAGAGATAAAAAGTGATGTGAAAAAAATTATTAAGTATTTCAAATATCATCATTTTCCACAAGCAAAGTACAAGGAGGCTGGTGGAAAAGCACTTGTACTACCTCAAGATGTACGCTGGAATACATTAGCCGATTGTCTCGAATCCTACGTGAACAACTGGCACTGTCTTGTGAAAGTATGCAGCGAGCACAGGTCTGTATTAGATTTAACAATCGTAAGGAAGGTCCAAGATGTTGAATTCAAAGAAAATGTTGAGAACTATCTCAAAAAGCTGTAAAAAGTAGCCATTGCTCTCGATCTCATTCAGAAAGACCTGTGCGTCCTAAGTAATTGTACACATATATGGAAAGATTTACTCTCATCGGACTGGTTGCCAGAAGAAGCAGATAAACTTAAAGCAAGATTTAAAGCCGCAATGACACCAGCACATTTCGCTGCTTATATATTAGACCCCAATTTTAATGGAGATGGTCTATCAGAAGAGGAGGACACAATAGGCATGGAGTTTTTAGATTCAAGCTGTCCGAATACCATGAAAGATGTCCTGGCGTACCGTGCGAGGAGTTATCCTTTTTTGGAGTACAGCTTGGAGCAAAGCTCGGCACAGAGAAAGCTGCTAAATTGGTTGCAATTATGAGAGCTCTTAACCCCCATAGTTCGCTCGAGAAACTTCAGATCATGGAAGTTGAGGGTTGAGTTGAAGATAAGAGATGGGAAATTGATTGCATTTTAAGTTTAACGTAACTGTTATTTTAAAATAATAATTATAATTTTAATAAATAAATACTTTTTGATTTTTAATATTTTTTTTTTTTCATTTTATACATATGTACGTGTTTAAGACATGATTAAAACATGTTTAAAACAAGGCAAATAAAACAGCAATGAAGCATTAATAAAAAACATGTTTTTTTTTGGTTTTGAAATAAAACATGATGTTTTGTTCTTTACAAAAAAAACATGTTTTTTTTCCAACCCTGACCACAAGTTCTGTCATTCCTCAACGCGTGTGCGGCGTCGATGGAGAAGGATGGTGGCATAGACTATTTTTATTTTAGAGTATTTTTCTTTTATTACAACGAAACGTGTTTGAGTATACGGGATACGGGATAAAATTGGGAAAAAGTTTTCTCAATTTAGTTTTTACTGTTCTGTTAGTTAAAGAAATAAGCAGTTATATTCTTGAGTTCTATTGAACTCTAAAACGTATGCGTTCCTTTTCGAATTCTCTGTGCTCGAAAACGGGGGAAATTTTAGGATTGGATTTTGTTAGTTTCAAAACTTGTAGGTAAATAGTGAACTATCCAATTTTACGAAACAAGTTACGAACAAAGGACGTTTTGTACGAAAATGAAAAGTACGCAAAATTCGTGTAAGACCTGTGATGAATCGTTTCTGTACACATTTCGTTAACTTTTCACATCAAAATGCGATTTGATATGAGAGAGTCGAGCAATCGAAGTGAAGTCGTGAAAACTTGCTGTATTTACTTTTACGACGGAATATTTAAAATTGTTGTAAGTTTCCTATCGTTTACACAAAGTTGGATAACTTCTATCAAAGTTTTTAATTATTGTGTGGAGTGCAAAAATGTAAAGCGTTAAGACATCATACGAAAATAATGGATGCGTTATGTAAAAAGATGCACTTCAAGCTTTTTTTGATATGCCCAATATTTTGTGGTTTAGGCTTAGGTATATATATTTCCCAAAAATAAAACGAATAACTGCTGAAACTCCTCCCAAAACTGAAAATACATAAACTGCATACAGATAAGTCAGAGAAAAAGTCATTTTGCTACCCTCGCCATATTTTATTTTAAGTGTTTTAACGTATTTTAGATCAACATACGTTCATCAAAACCATGTAAAAGCTCTCTTCCGTTTATGTAAAAAAAATTGTACTTATCAAGGCTAAATATAGAATAAGAAAGAGCAGGGAATTATTTTTTGCCCTCTGAAATGATTTTAAAGCAATTGAAAGGATTATCGCAACGTGTGGGATTTCCGATTATTTCTTCGATACTATTGAGTATTTCTACTTAAAGATAAGCATTTTTTTTCTGAAACTCGTAATGGTTCTTTATGAATTCTTTAATGGTGTTTATCTGATGGAGTTGCACAGGCGCCTTGACGACGCTCGCCAGAACAGGCACAAAACAAAGGTTTACGAAGCACGGCAAAATAATACAAAGTATGAGAAGTATTCGATTAACTAAATCGTTGAAAGAGCATCCATTCGGTATAACCAGTACATATAAAAAGCCAACAAAATTGTATTCTTTACAACTTGATTGTTCATTTGAATCGTGAAATATGTAGAAATGCATAGCAAGAGGAGGATATATTAAGTAGGTGACAAATATAAGAAGAGCGTAGGTGTCATAAACCGAAAAGAATAATTTCCGCCTTTGCGCAAGAGATGTTTTAGGAACGACTGTAATGAACTGATCCCATACATTGGGTGCCGTGAAATCAAACCTCTGCAAACGATTCCAGTTCAGTTCCATACCGGCGGCAGCTCCGTCAATTTCGTGCGTGTGCAATCTCTTTAGCAGTCCTGTCACTGTTTTATTTGACATAATCACGCCTAATTCTAGATCCCCTTCAATTAGTATTGTAAAATTGTAATATGCTACCTCGGCCATTATTTTTAAGAACATACCACAGAGGCCGATCGACGTTTGTGATACGTCGGATCAGTTCATGAAACCACATGGAAGTTCTTATTGGACATATTGTCACGTTGCAGTTGCGAAAGTCTCTCCTTGTCTTCTCCGGAAAGACGGTAAAGCTAGGATCGCGTACTTCATATTTGTCTGTAGAGATAATATGGTTCACAGAAAACTCACAGCCGGTTCCATCAGGAATGTTACATGCGTAGATTTTCTGTTGGTCCTAGTGATTCCCACCTATAATGACAGAACTGGTGATTATAGTTGAAAATTACAATCGTAATACTTCAAAAGCTCGAATGTTTTGTAAACTTGTTTTCTTTCAAGGGAATCGAGAAAAATTATGAACAAATAAATATCGTTTACTGGGATTCCAGGGAAAATCGCTTAGCTTTTGTCAGATATATTACATAAGCTTCGTGGTAAACGCTAGCTTCGTACTTATCGAATTTCCTTTCCATAATTGGGTTCGAATCTAGTTCGTAAATATTCTTGATAATTTCTTCGGGACATTCGTTAGAATTAACCAAAGTAATGTCCATTGTATGAAAATATTCTTTATTCATGTTTAAAGCGTATTATGTTTTTACTTTTTGAATATATGACGTCGGTACGATGGAAATAAAATGAAAGAGAACCATAATGTTGATATTTTGTATAGTACGTGCATATTCGATTTAAAATTGGAATATTTTGATATAAACACCGCGGTAGTAATACAATATCAATCGATTGAATACGATTAATGGTGCAATGGCATGGCTTAACGACGTTAGTTAATTACGTCAAGTAAGACACAGAAAGGACTTGTCGGTCGTGATACACTTTAATCGGATAAACCAGTATTCAAAGTACTTAAATATGGCGTCTTTGATTTTTTCTGTTTCTGAATCAATTAATTTATTTAAAGTGTAACTATTTTGAATATATACCACAGATAGACGAACATATGTTGAAACGATATGCATTTATACGTTCAAGTGGACATTTGACGTATTACGTTTTAAGCACGCCACTGATAAATCGTACTCTCTCACAATCTTCTTTTTTATTTCAGATTAAGTTACTTGAAATTTAGAGCCTTCAGGCTGACCGAGTTCTGGTCGGGGTCTACTAAGTCCCTTGTCATTAATGCGGTAACGACGTCAACGGTCAGCCGATGACAAAACGTGCTCTCCAACGTACGAAGCGAGTGGTTCACGTCATCGGTCTCTCAAACTCGAACTCAGAAACTCATCGGTCGATTCGACCGTTGTCAGAATCAAACCCGGTACCTCCTGATTCAAAAACAACGCTCCCACCCACTGCGCCACCACCGCTCATTGAGTACGGCGTCTGGAAATTATCTTGACTTTCGCAATTCCCATAACTAATTCGAGTGGCAATCATTAAATTATTTTCCTTCATAGTTGATGACTAAAGATGTTACTTTTCAAATCGAATCAAATCAAAAATATCTTTGTTTGGTAGAATTACATTTGAGATACGTCATTACTGAATTCATTTCGATATTAACATTATCAAATATTCCAAACGCTGATTGTTGTCAATAAAAGTTGTCTGAGCGACGACATATCAGTGTTTTTCATTAATTTTAATTCAGTTATCAATAAATGGAATATGAATTCCGCCTAACAATGATTCACAGTCGTTACGTAATAAATGCGTAACACACGGTGACATTCGGGAACTTTAAGTCAGTTCGACATAATCTAGAAACATTACTGACGGAAAATAAAAAGCTTTAGCAACGAATACAATTCTACAGAACATTGTGCTTTAACAAATATGATAATTAAATATTTCTGTAATGATCTAGAATGTTCCAAAATCTATGCGACTGTTAAAATCAATGTGGAATGTTCTAGGAAGTTCTAAAAATATTTATGGAATGATTTAATTCTCTAACACATAAGGACTTCTAAAATTTTCTAGATTTTGCCGCAATCTAGGATTTATCTATCTAATTCGTATTCTAGGATATTCTAGAACGATCTACTATCATCTACAAATTTTATAAAAATCCACGGTGGTCTGTCACTAACAGAATTAATTTTGAAAGTTCTGAAAGGTTCTTTGACATTCCAGAATGATCGATAACATTGAAAAATAATTTAAACATTCTTAAAAGATATAAGATAAGCTGTTATTGTTGGGAATAATCTTGAATGTTCTGGTGACAGAAATTTCGATGTTTGATAGTATATAAACCGAAATTAAGAAAGTTTTCGTCTATTTGATCGCATTTGCAGTAGAAAGGAGATTAAATGAAATTGAGAGTGAACAGTAATTAAATAAATTCAAGTGATTTGGGCAAGTGAAAAAAGCAAACTATCTGAATATTCTAGAGTGTTCTGGTACTAGAAATTTCGATGTATTATAGTATATGAACCGAAATTCAGTGACTTCGTCAGTATCATCATGATAACAATCAAGAGATACATTTTGCGTAATTTTATTACATTACATATATACAATGTCATATATTTATAAAACCTCAAGTGGATTCAAAAAGAAGAAAAGTAGCACGTCCAACTGAAAAAGAAAAACAAAGAATAAAACGGCATTCAAATATTCGTAAAGAAGTGAAAAAAAATTGGATTAAACTTAACCGAAGAAGAAAGAATACATATTAAAGAAGTGCTATCCTGAATAAGAACTCTTAGAAATCGTCAATCTGCCGATCAACGTGAAGTGTAAAATAGAAGTAAAGAAAGAATGGCTACGTTGCCCAAAACACGAGTTGTAATTAGTAAAACTGAGAATATAGAACTTCAGGCGTTCCATTGTGATTGCAAAAATCAATACAGTGTACATCCAAATGTCGTCATCGGAAAAATTAGCACGATATGCGAGTATTATCATGCGAAGAAATATAAAGACGAAACTGCTGGTTTGTGCTGATCGAGTGGTAAAATCAATTTACAATCCACCACCACAATAACTCGCATACATATGAATGGAAAAACACCAGATTCCAATCATTTTCTACAAAATATACGTCGATAGAACTGTTGTTTTCAAATGACTTCATTTAGAGCTTCATTAATATGCGATAAAGAAAATTTCAGCTCAGTTGTCAAGGTTCAACGCCAAATTTATCACCAAATAGACTTATTTCTACCGACGTCCAATAAAACTCCAAAATTTCTTCAAGTATGCTTCATTGGTAACGAATAACTTAAAACAGATCAACGTTACTCTTACATTCGTGGATTACAACGAGATATTATTCAAAAATCACAGCGTCTACTTCATGTTCATAATCAACCAATCAATGTATTTAAGGCTTCTCTACACCAAATGGTTGCAGATAATCATAAAATCTTCATTCGAGCAGATAAAGGACCAGCCGGTCAACACGAACGTAGGTTCAATGCATCTCAAACAAACGATGTTGCCGTAGTGATTGTTGATAACGAATGTAGTCGTCGTGATATTATTGTTCAACGCCGAAGTAATAAATGGCAACATATTTCTGAAACACATCGTAGTTATGATGCACTACAGTATTCGCTAATTTTTGGCAAGGTGAGGACAGCTATCACTTCGATATTCGGCAAATGTATCGATGAATATAACCATATTTTAAATTGTCGCCAGTTATTTCAGCAGTTTATTGTAGACGTGTATGCTAAAATTGAGACGGAAAGATTAGAATTTATTCGCCATAATCAACAAAAGTTGTTTTCGGATAAATACATCCATTTAAGAGATCCTATAATAAATAATGAAAACGTCGATAATATGGTAAAATTTGTCAACTCGCCATCTACGTTTATTGGAAGTCCACGTCACACGCATGAATATGCTCAAGATGCGATAACTTATGTCAGAAAACACGACCGACCTGATTTATTTATATATTTACATGTAATCTTCATGGGAGAAATCAAAGAAGAATTACAATTTGGACTGACAGCCAGCGATCGACATGATATTGCTGCCCGAGTTTTTGTCCAAAAAAAAAAATCAAATTTATTAACGCCATTTGTAAATATTTGCTACTGTTATTTGCTGAATGGTTTCAATTGAATGGCAGAAACGAGGACTCCCATATTCTCACCACTTAGATTGGTTTCAAAATAAAATTCAACAGAATCAAGTAGATGGTATTATCTAGGCTGAGTTTCCGAATCCGGAAGAAGATCCTGATCTCTATAGTATTATATAATCATGAAAAAGATGGTTCATGGTTCGTGTAGTGAATTAAATAGAAATTCTCCGTTCATGAAAGATGAAAAATGTACGAAGCGTTATCCGAAGCCATTTTTGAACGAAACAGTCACAGGCGAAGACGGATATCCGAAATACAGACGTCGATCACCAGAACAAGGCGGATTCACGGCTAAAATTAAAATACGAGGCAATAAAGAAATTCAAGTTAACAATTAATGGGTGGTTCCATATAATCCACTTTTATCTAAAATGTTCAATGCCCATATGAATGTTGAATAGTGCAGTTCTGTACAATCGATAGAGTATGTATCCAAATATAGCCAAATAAAGGCAGTTATATGGCTGTTTTTACGGTAACCGAAGGAAACCAGCATGATGAGATAGTACAGTATCAAATGGGTCGTTACATTAATACCAACGAAGCGACTTTGCAAATTTTAAGTTTTCCAGTACACGATCGAGATACGCCGGTTCTCGTTTAATCCGTCCACTTAGAAAATGGACAACGTGTTCCATATTTTTCACTACAGAAACGGCACAAAAAGTTGCGACGGAACCACCAACATGAACAATTTTAACAGCCTTTTTTAAACTCTGCCGGAACGATTCATTTGCTGAGACTTTACATAGAAGTACCAAGCTATTATGCATGGCATACAACAGGTAAACAATTTAATCTTCGACAACGTGGAATGCCAACAGTAAAACATGACGGAGTGTTCAAGTGTAACACTATAGGACGAGTCTACACCGTGCACCCGAAAAACGCTGTATGTTTCTATGTACGCTTATTACTTCACACTATTCGTGGCCCAACGTGTTTTGTAAATCTAAAAACTGTCAAATATTGGGTCTACTAGAAAATGATAATCATGGAGAGTTAGCTATGAATGTAGCAGCGCAAACGGCAACAGAAAATCAAATTCGTGAGATATTTGCAGTTATATTAACGACATGTAATTCTTATATTCCAAATCGATTATGGCTAAAATATCGAGAATATATGAGCGATGACATCTTGGCTGAACTACAAAACTCGGACTGAGAAATTAATTTTAACGAAGTGATTTTTAACAAAGCTTTGATATTGATAGAAGATAAATATTCAACAATATCTAACCAAACATTAATACAAGTAGATGTTCAATGTCCTAAATGATATCATTTGATATTATGAACAGTAAATTTTTAAGAGAAACAAATTATAATATCGACGAATTGAAGCTTCTCTAACACAACAAACCCTTATTGATTGAGAGTCACAAACAAGCTTATGATATAATAATGGATTATTATAAAAACAACAAGCTTGTATAATAATTTTAGACACACTGGGCTGCACCGGGAAAATGTTTTTGATAAATTTAATTTTAGCTGAAATTCGTGCAAATAAAGAAATTGTTCTCGCCCTGACATCATCTGAGGTAGCGGCAACACTTACGGATGGAGGACAAACAGCGCATTCTGGTTTAAAATTATCATTTAATGTAGCTGACTATGAATTACGGTATGTTACATCACAAAATCATCAACACATGGACAAAAATTGAAACATTGCAAAGCCATTATAAGCGACGAAAGCACAATGGCCCATAAAAAATCACTACAAGCACTCAATAGAACGAACACTTCAATATTTACGCGACAACGCGAATGTAATGAGATGTGTATAGTTAATGCTATCAGACAAATTTCGTCAAACACTACCTGTCACTCCGAAATCAATGCTGGCTGATGAAATTAACGCTTGCTTAAAGAAGTCGGTCATCTGGGAACACGTAAAAATAATTGAATAAGCAATAAATATGAGGGCGCAACATTTAGGAGATGAAAAAGTACAAGAATTTTCTATAAAACTTTTACAAATAGGAGGAGGCACCTATCCAATAGACGAAAATACGGGCCAAATCACGTTAACTAATGACTTATGTAATGTTTTTGAAATACTGGAACAACTCATAAATGAAGTATATCCAAATATCGCTGAAAATTATATCAATTGAGTATGGTTACGCGAAAGAATTATTCTAGCCAAGAAGAACGACATTGTCAACAGCATTAACAACAACATCAAGGAAATGATTCCGCGAGAAGAGAAAATCTGCATGTCAATAGATACAGTGACTGATGAACAAGAAAGCATCAATTTCCCTACTGAATTTCTAAATTCATTGTTCCAAAAATGCCAAATCGCATTAACTAATGAGTGATGTAATGTTGTAGAAATACCAGAACAACTTATAAATGAAGTATGTAAGAAGAATAATTGGTGAACCAACTTTTAACACTGTCTTAAGTTAAAAGCTGGCTCATCAATTGTTTTATTACGAAATCTGAACTGTCCGAAACGTGTAATGAAACGAGACTGCATCAAACAGCTACAAAATAACATCCACGCAGTCAGTATAATGACTGGTAAAGAACAGATAGCATTTCTACCCCGGATACCTTTAGTATCAAATGGATTGCCCTTTCTTTCAAACGCTTACAATTCCCGATGAAGTTGGCTAACAGCATGACTATCAACAAAGCACAGGACCAAACATTCCAATACTGTGGCTTTGACTTAAAGGAACTATTCTTTGCGCACGGCCCACGTCGCATGCTCACGAATAGGATCATGATCAGTTAGGTATTTTAATCCGAGCAACGTCGAGTTTCGCTGCTAGTTCTGTTTAAAAATAGAAATCTTTTGAAATACAAGCGAATTCATTGTGAACATAGAATATACAAATTAAAAGGAACGTCAATCCTTTTTTTATACTATTAACTATAAATTATTCATTTTAATTTTTGTGCGCAACTGAGATATGGATCAAGGTAAGTAATCGAGAACAAAGATTGACCTTCTGTACAGGGTACATAAATCTTGTCTTCAAGCTCCACAGTAATTAAGTAAACAGCTCCAGCTCCAATATTATCAATGGCTCTCTTTCTTATACCGTACTGAATGAAGCGGTGTGTAATATGAACGGAGACGAGAACAGAAGGTAATCTATCGAAACTTAAATTATCATTCTCATATCATTAAAAAGAATTGTCATTGCTTATAGCGTCATGTCGTAGAACTTTGAGGTAATTACGGTAATTGCACAATGGCCTAACTTAACGTAACGTTTCAACAAAAGACGGATAAATTAGCCAGATCCTGTTACGTGACATTATGTGCATGAGATTAGATACGAGCACTACCAGGCTAAATATTATTTATATATTAAAACGCCAAGCATAGCTCGGTTGCCCAGTTACTTTTAGAATAACTTTCATAAAGAGCAAGCCACACACTTTTCGTTTAGATAAATGATCACGACATATACATGCATTTGCAGGAGTCACTATAAAGTAAATTTAATTTGTAACGTATGATACACTTTGACCTCCATCGGCTGTCGTTCAGCGAGGTTTTCACAGTTAAACGTGTTTGATTAATTTACATTTTGGCAAGAGAATTAAATGCCTTTGAGATTGCTATAATTTGCACTAGACTAGATAATCTACGTAACATCCCGCTGCGGGACAAGGATTTCTTCCTCTAAGAGGTAATCAGAACACGGTTTCCGCGCAGGACCAGTGCATACTGGGAACTTGACAGGTTTTATCATTATTTCTTCCTTCATCGTTGAGTAATGAAATTATATTATTATGTATATGGTTTATAACCTATATCTGTCATTTAATATATATGAACATTAAGTCGTACAATTAAAACATCGTCAATACAAACTCATATTTCTATCTGCCCACGAGTTGAGAAGCTGTATGTGAGGCAGACCGTTCGTCAGGGTTTTGCCTTAAACCGTGCACTAGCAAATTGACTGGAAAAACCAAGTCAGGTTCTTTTTCATAGTAAAGTTTTTGATGAGATTCACGGTCGTAATATTTATTAAGATTGCAGTGATGATGATCAATTTTATGACAATTTATTTTTATTTGTTCAAATTATACAAGTAGATGTAATACAGAGCAATAAAGCAAAATAACATTATAAGCCAAATTTAATAAATGATCAATCACTCATGTAAAACCACACGTGAAAATGAAAATATAAAATATTACACGAGCTCATGTGTTGTCGTAACACGTAACTATAATTTCGGATCGTCATCCTTCAACTGCACCATCTTCTCGCATATCTCCCACATCTTTTTCGCTTTGTTCATATCGCTGGCAGAAGTCGATACACTTCTCTCTTGGCAGTCGGAGAAATATTTTCCACTCACTTTGGCCAATTTTTCGTCGACGGCCAACATGACCGACGTCTGACAACCTTGTTCTGATGTTTTGAAAAAGCATTTGTTGATAATATATACAATCCAGCTCAACGGTGCTGGAATATTGCGCCATATCTCGGTGTCGACTATTCCTGGATGCAGGCAATTAACAGTGATTCTAGTGCCTTCCAATCTCCTTGCCAATTCCATAGTGAATAGGATGTTCGCTTCCTTGGAAGCAAAATACAGATAAGCAGGTAAAATTGTTAATGGATTTGGATTGTTCAAGTTGTACGAAACGAGTCTATACAAAGATGAAGCTACGACTATTATCCTAGAAGGTGCTTTTCAGAAGATCAATAAGAAGATGCGTGAGAAAACGGTCCGTAAAGTTAGTGGACATTGTCATCTCTATGCCATCGACCGACTTCTTCTTCTTGAAGGGTTCGGTAGCCTGCGTTGTGGATAAGCACGTCTAGTCTCTCCTCCGTCTTTTTATATCTTCAGCGAACTCTCGGATGGAGGCGAAAGAACTGAGATCAATTTCTTAACGATGACTTTAGTGTTCTTTGCTGTCGATGATTTTATCTGAAATATTAATACAAACTATTTTAAATTTATTTTGATTTCCCCTATGAAAATTTAAATAATGTTTTCAATGCGATTTTCGACAACCGCGTTTTATTAGATCTTGATATTTGAACGTCCTAGGAATATATTCTGACCATTTCCCGTGATGTCTGTTCTCCTCCCTCTCTCTCAATCTCTCTCTCTCTCTCTCTCTGTGTGTGTGTGTGTGTGTGTGTTTTTTTTTTTTTTTTATAGCGAAGGAAATTCCTTTACGAATCTCGGGCTTAGATGTTTTGCCTGGTATGTCGGACTCGAACATTAACTTAAGGAAGGTGTCGTGTTAATGCTAATACCGACTAAAACCTCCGCTATCCTCTGAACTCTGATCCCCCACGGTATCCGCCGCTAGGCATTACTTCGTGGGGGGAGGATTTAGCTACTGCTTTTTCTTCTGCTAGCTAAGATGTTATAACTTCTTTCTTCTAGTTGTTGTCACTTGCCCTTTTCCTTTCGATGGAACGCAAGTCTATGAGGACTTCTGTTGCAAATGTGCTGATGGCGTTCCAAGAGGCTTTTGATGACAACATTGCTTCTACTATCGTCTCTGGTTGAATACTCTGCTGCAAGACATTTTCTAGTTGATCACGCTGTGGATAAAATCGTGGACACTCGAAGAAAACATGCTTCGCATTTTCGATTACTCCTGGGCAGGACGGGCATTCCGGAGAATTGTCGTGCTTGAAACGGTGTAAATACTCTCGAAAGCAGCCATGTCCTGATAGCATCTGTGTGAGATAGAAGTTGACCTCACCGTGACTCCGGTTCAGCCAAACATCAATCCGCGGTATGAGGTAGTGCGTCCACCTGCCTTTCTCTGCGGCATCCCATTGACGCTGCCAACGTGCGATGCTCTTCTGTCGTTCTTCTATCCTGAGTTCTTTAGCGCTCGATGTGGTTGTCGTCTTTCGATGGTAAAGGTTCCGTCTTTCCTTAGCTAGGACTCGTAGAGGTAGAGTCCGGAAATGACGCACACAGCTTCCTCAGATACGGTGCGGAAAGCGCTTGCGACTCGTAGTGCACTCATCCGATATATTGGTCCAGCCTTTCTCCACGAATCTTGCGTTTCTAGTGCGTCAGCCCAAATGGATATTCCGTAGGTGAGCACCGACGTGACTACAGATGACAATAATAGCCGTCTACTCTGCTTTGGACCTCCGACGTTCGGCATCAGTCGTGCGAGACTAGCTCTTACTGCTGATGCTTTAGTACAGACGTGTTCCACTTGCTGCTTAAAGTTGAGTCGGGCATCAAGCTTCACCCCCAGATATCGTATATGAGGTTGTGATGTGATTTCTTGGTCTCCGACTTTTAGCGTAATTGTTTCAATTTTTTTCCGGCTGGTAATAAGCACTGCTTCGGTCTTCTGCTTGGCCAGTTGTAAGTTCACTGAATCCATCCACTGGTTGATCTGTTTAAAAGTGATGTCAAACAGATGTTGAATCTCGTCGAGATGTTTGGCGACGATCACTGCGGCAACATCATCTGCATACGCTACAAGTTTGACACATCTTGGAAGATTCAATCTCAGAAGACCATCGTACATGATATTCCACAGGAGTGGACCGAGAACAGAGCCCTGCGGAACACCACCGGTTACATCATATTCTTTTGGGCCATTCTTCGTGTCGTATTTCAGCACTCTATCTGTGAAGTAACTAACCACTAGTCTGCGCAGATATGCTGGCACGTTCTTCTCGTCGAGAGCTTGCATGATGCAGTCCCAATTGGCGGAGTTGAAAGCATTTCTGATGTCCAACGCAGCTACCAGGCAATACTTCTTCGCTCCACCCTTCCATCTTGTTCCTGCGATGGCCTCCTTCGCTGTATTAACAACCAGACTGATTGCGTCCAGGGTCGATCGTCCTTTCCGAAATCCATACTGATTGTCTGCGAGGTGGGTCGACTACTGCATCTATTCGCTGGTGAATTATACGCTCGAATATCTTGCCCGCCGTGTCTAACATGCAGAGTGGACGGTAAGATGACGGTTCTTCTGGTGGTTTCTTACCTTTCGGTAGCAGTACCAATCGTTGCTGTTTCCACTTACGAGGAAAAGTCCCCTCCTTGAGGCATGAGTTGTAAGCTTCTAGGAATAATGATGGTGCTGCCTTTATGATGGTCTTCAAGGCTATATTCGGAATTCCGTCCAATCCCGGCGCTTTATTATTCCCTACGCGATTACAGGCCTCCAGCAATTCTTCTTCAGTGACAGGTGGAATGTCGTCCAGTTCGCCTGGCTCTAACTGATAATCAAAGCTGCGTTGTTGTGGAAACAGTGCAGTGACGATTTTCTGAAGAAGTTGAGGGCACGTAGGTGACGGCATTTGTTGTTTCTTCAGGTGGGTCATGACCACCTTGTAAGGCCGACCCAGACGTCTTTGTCCACCTCGTGTATAAGCTCTTTCCAGCATCTACTTTTGCTCTCTTTATGGCCTTATTTAGTTCATGACGAGCTTTTTGTACTCTGCAATCAGCACTGCAGAGTTAGGTCGTTTATAGCTACGCTGAGATATTCTTCTCTTTCTATGACACTCTTTACGGAGGTTGCTGATGTGGTCGTTCCACCAATGTACCGCAGGTCTTGAATTCATAACACGTTTGCGAGGCATACTGGCATCACAAGCTTGCGTTACTCGCATCATCAAGGCCTTAGTATGGTCTTCTGCACATTTAGTCTCGATCGGATCACTATCGAGAGCTGTTAGTAATACTTCTGGGTCAAAGATTTCACCTTCCAACCAATGGTGTTGGTTTGCTTGATAGGTCCCCTGAGGTTCCGGTCTTTAGATGTTTCCCAGAGTATCGCATGATGGTCGCTTGCAGTGTAGATGTCTAGTACTACCCAGCTGATGCTACCTTTAGCAAGGCTGGTACTGACAAAAGTCAGGTCTACAATCGAGCTTGCGTCACCTTTGGTGTAGGTCGGCCTGTCACCACTGTTGAGCAAGACAATATCTAGTGTAGAAAATGCTTCAAGTAGTTCTCTTCCTCGTGCATTAGTCTGCTTACTGCCCCAGTCCACTGCCCAGGCGTTGAAGTCCCCGGCTATCGCCACTGGATGATGTTGCTTCGCATCCTCGGTCAGTCGATCCAAAAGTCAGTAAATTCAGCAATAGAGGCTAGGTGGTGCGTAGCAGCTGTAGTAACGGATGCCATCTACTGATGCTGCTACAAAGCCAGCGCTGCCATTGTTAACTGCACTCTGGAAAGGATTACCACAGGCCCAGATCACTGCTTTGGTGGTGACATCCGTCCCCAAGGTTGTCCAGCTAGATGTTTATATGGCTCCGACAAGATCACAAGATCAACTTGCAGCTCTCGTACTGTTTGCATAAGCAAGTCATGCGCAGCTTCGCAGTGATTGATGTTAAGCTGCAGTATCTTCATGTTCGTTTGTTCGTCAGCTTCTGTAGTGCTTCTTGGAAGACCGGGCATCGACCAGAACCAGACTGATGAGCGGTATCCTGGGAGCCGGATTTTTCTGCACATAAAACACATTTCGACTTATTTGGGCATTGAGCAGCCTGATGACCTGTTTGCCCACATTTGATGCAAAGCCCAGATCGGTTGACCTCACTTTTACATTGAACAGTAGTGTGTCCAAAGTGCCAACACTTGTAGCATCGTAGTGGAGTCTTCACTGCTCTGATACGGCAATTCACCCAGCCGATTCGTATCTTGCCTTTCTCTCCGAGTATCTTCTGCGCTGTTGCTGCTGGTAAGCGTACAGAGGCGGTCTGGGTGCCTCTGTAGGCTGGACGAATTTTAATGACCTCTTCAGGTATCTTATAGTCATCCCCAGCTGCCTCTTGTAAGGCCTCCCGGACATCGTTCTTAGTTGTTTCCTCGTCAATGTCCCGGATCTCAAGCTGTTCTTCTGGGCCTTTACAGATGACTTGGGCTTCTTCTTTAAGGATGCTCTGGATAGTCTTCAGCAGAGCCTGTCCCTTATCTGCGCTCTTTCGGGAAAGCGTTATAAGCATATTCCCATTACTTGTCTTCTGGACCTTGTCAACCACGTCACGGGTCTGATCTTGTGGGACATCTTTTTTAATTCGACGCAGTATTTCGACATATTTAGCCTTCTCAGCAGGTCGAATGATTAAGGCGTCCGGTCTGATGAATTTTCGCGGTTGTTTCCGCTTAGGCTCCGGCCGAGATTTGTTTGCCGGTTGTTTCGGTAACCGCTCTTTGGCTTGCTTCTTTTTCTCTTTTTTAGACAAGACTTCTTGCCAAACGTTTTCACGTTTTCTCTCGGTCTTCTGTACTGTCGTTTTCGGCTGTGGGCTAGGTCCAAAGTCTCTCAGCTTCTTAGTAGTGCGCACTGTTCCATCCTCAGGAGAATTTTCCTTTTCGCCTTCCTTACCTCTCGGTTGTCTTGGGCAGTAGACTCAGTGTCTGCATCTGTCTCTAGTTCCATCTCCGTGTTGGTGTCGGTAGTCACATCGTTCGTCCGAGGAGGTGGTGTTCTCTTCGCTGGAGACCTCTGGGAGGTCTTCTGTCGTTCACCCTGCTCCTGAGTTTCCAGCTTCTGGGTATCTCGAACACCTTCGATGCTCGCCAGCTGGTTTTGATCGGTTTATGGACGTTCACTTTTGGGTCTGCAAAGCCTCGTAAGTCTTTGATGAGCTTTCCCAGGATATCCATAGCTTGCTCCTTGGTGAACTCCAGGCCAGACTCTAGTGCTGCCTTTAAAGCGTTCCGTCCTTTGCCCGAAATCCGTTCCTCTTTAGAGACTGAGACTGATAAGACCTTCATCAGTTTTTCCGTTTCTGCGCTTCGATTGCGCGATGTTTGATGGGCAGTTTGCCCGCTTGTTCCACTTTCATCTTCTTGTGTGTTTTTCAAATATTTTTCATCTTTGATCCCACGAGTACAGGAAATAAATGTCCACTCCAGCAGAGCCCACAGTGATACTGGAGTAAGGCCATAATACGCCCAGGTTGGACCAGGTGCCCTGGGGTTGAACCGTAAGAACGCCTGTTCCTCAGCGCCATTCAGTCTTCGTGACGGTTCCGCTCTTGACTTGGGGTAACTTTTATAGAGGGTTTCTACCTCGCGGCCCGTTCAGTTAAGCCTAGACCACCGGTGCCAGAGACATGACCGTAGCATTACGGTTGTTGTTCATTAGCGTTACCCAGGGCACGTATAGGGTAAACCTATGGACGCGAACAACTCTGCTCCCCTGTGTGTGTGGGTGTGTGCGTGTGCGTGTGTGCGTGTGCGTGTGTGTGCGCGTGCATGCATCTATGTCTGTGAATCTAATCAGATGTTTTTTTAACAAAACAATGTCGTTCGAGATACGTCGAAATGCGAAAAAAAAAAGGGTTTTCTTTTCAAAATTATTAGTTTGATACTCGATCATCTTTTTCTGCTTAAGAAACTGCGTCGAAAGTTAACAACACGTTCGAAAAATATCGTTGTTCAATTATTAAGAAAAATGTATTTTTTATATTTAAATTCAGGTCTTTGAGCTGGAAGAGATCAAAAAGTATTATAACTATATTATTGAACTCGAAGAGATCGAAAGACCACTTGAATTTTTAGTTCATTATATTTTTGAATGCTTTATGTTCGAAAGTAACAAGAAATTTACGGTCGGCCTGTGTGGTCAATGATCTTTTGAATTTTTGAACCGAAAAAGCTCAAGTGCTTAAGTTGTTTATAAGCACTTGAGCATTTTGACATCAAAAATCGAATTTTTGAACTAGAGGAGCTCAAATAAACATTGATAAATGTCATAGCGGGAAGTTTTAGGGATGGGCTGCTGGTTAAACCGTTTTATAGATTTTTCTAGATTATGGCAGTTTAAAATTGACGTGTTTTGGGGACCGCAAAATATGGTTAAATTTTGAAGGTAATAGCTTGAATACTGATTAATAGTTCCTTAAAAGGGGACATGCAGTACAACGCACGAAACTCCACCGCTCAAAATTGTCTGCGAATGTTGCAATGCGCAGGTTCAACGCAATAGGGTAAACAAGTCTTGTCTTTGGTAAAACCAGTTTCAGGAAACAATGTGAAGTAAATAAGTAAACATTTGCAACCTCTGAGCGACACGACAGTACACAGATATTTAGAAACGACACAGTGTATAAATATAAATAAAACTGAAGAGTCTGTCTGTGATTTTAAAAGAAGCGGATGGTTTTAGAATCCATGGTACAATGGTTCATATGTATAAAGCATTCATTTTTATATATTTTTTTATTTGCCAGTCTGTCTCTTCGTAACGGCTGAATTGACCTCGATGAAACTCTCACCGGAAGGTAGAAGAGTTTATTGGACTACACGTAGTGCACTCTTTATCTTGAAAATGTTTAGGGGGCCTATGTTAAATTGAAAAAAACTTGAAAATCAGATAATTGATCGGAACTGAATCAAAGGTGAAACTGGGATCGCGAACTAAAGTGATACAGAATTTTAAATTTAGATCGAAACCAGAATATAATCGGAATTGTGATCCTAGTGGACACAGCGTCATCGGTCGATATAAAAGATACAGCAATTCATTCTGCATCCACACGGGCTAAGTTGTGGGTGAAAGCTAGTTCTAAATACATTACAACCTTGCGCGGTCTTTAGGTGTCGTGTACAGCCGTATTTGTGTTTCAGTAAATGGTAACGACTACCCTTGGACTTTGCCCTCAAAAACGTAAAACATACTGCCGTTCCCATTTCCGCTTTATTTCTGCAAAACCAGTAACATTTAATAGTGATTTCACACGTATAGATATAAAATGAATTTCCTTATTCTTTATCACAATAGTATTTACAGTAAGATGTATAGGTAATAGAGCGTTTGCCTGACCTACCTGGGTGCACTAGGTACTGCGCACATAAAAAAGGTATAAAAATATACGTGGCAACAAAGTTTTTGATTCAGAAGCCAACTCGTACTACTCGAAAGTTAAGGTGGTTTTGAGTAAAAAATTAAATAGGGCCATACCCTTTTAAACGGGTCAACATTAAACCAGTATATCCCAAAGTTGTATTTTTTGAAACAAAAAAATAAGTGACAAATTCCCTGTGAAATTTTAATAGCGACTTAATTAGATAAAAGTACGCCACAAATCTACTGAATGCGAGTGAGAGCAATGATCACGCTATAGCGTGATCGCTCTGCTTTCTTATTGGTCACCGATCACGTGATAAGATCACGGCTGTACCGGTTGAGCTGTTCTGATTGATATTTTCGACTGTACATTGATGTTCAATCAGATGTATTCAAATTAACTTAGAACGACAATTCCGTATTGGTGGGTAAGTTCACGATTCGTTATCGAGACATAGCGAATTTGTTTTCCAAAAATCTCCGATGTGACAAGGTCTACGTTCGGCTTGTCGTTAAAACGTGTGTAATGCGTATTTAAAACGAGTTTATTCATATTAAGGGTCTAACGAAAAAAAAAAAATTATCTTATTTTTGATAATATTAAAAAAATAAATGTTTTTTAAAGTTACTCGAAAATTTTTTGTTTATTTTAAAGTATAAAAGGGAAAGTCAAAAAAGGACCAAGATGTGACAGAATATTTTTACGAAGCGGAAGAGGTCAAAAAGTGGCGGAGATATGAAAAAAGGGTTGTGACTTATAGCAATGAAACTTCATCGAAACTAGCCGGTCACCTTTGACGGAGTTGGCCGCTTCCACATTCCTGCAGGCCATGACGACTCTGGCGCCTCTCTTGGCGAGCTCACGCGCCGTCTCTTTTCCTATGCCGCAGTTCGCTCCCGTCACCACCACCGTCTTCCCATCCATTCTGGATTCGTCCTTGAATATTCCGCAGGTGAGCTGGGCGTACAGACGTATCGCTGCCACCGGAGCGAGCAGACTGGCCAGTTTCAGAACATATTTGAGGTTTATCCTCGGAGTTATCCAGTACAGGTAATCAGATTTCCAAGCCTCGACCACGGCCATATCTGGAAGATTCACGAGAAATACATAGTAAATTACAGCGTACTAAAATCGAATTATGTATATCTCATCACTTTAATTTTAATTTATAAAATTTAATTTAATTCTTGTGTATATAAATTTATACATTCGTATTTCGTTAATGGCCTTAACTGTGTATATGCGAATTTTTACTTTGATAAAATTTTCAAGTATATCTACATGGATGTCGTCCTTGTAAAACGAGATGAAAAAATTTTGAAACATGTTTTATTTAGCACCACTTTGTTCGATTTTCAACAAAAAAATGGCACTGTATGAATAAAATATATGGGTAAAGTTTGTAATTATATAATATTGTTATGTGCGTCTAAATATTTATTATTGGAAATAAACCTAAACAACTATTACTCTGGGAATAGACTTTAGCTGAAGCCCAACCGATATAGTACGAATGTCGGTAGTCCTTCTTGTATGGCTCGTATAATGCTAGTCAGTCGTGGAGGTGGACAATTACTGTGAATTGGTTATGAAATCGATTTTTTTTTTTATAATATATATAATTTTTCAGCTCTTTCGTTATTGCTATGAAACACTTTTTAAATTTGTTTCTAAGTCTTGTGAAAAACAATTATAAATAATATTTAAATAGTAAGTTAAAAAATTTGTAATTGTAAACACGGTTACACTTTACAATAATTTAACTAATTTTACAACTTCGTTTTTACTTAAAACTGTTCAATGAAAACGATTGTTTAATTATACATGAAATGATTCAAGAAAAAACAACAAAACAACGTTGATAAAAACCGCAATTTAAATAAAACAAATACCTATTAAATAGACAATTACCTGTGCTCGCACGCTTTGTGCGCGTAAACCTGAAATGAATACTAATGGTCGAAACAAAAGTATTGAGTTACGAACAAGTATAAATACATTTTTATTAGATGAGGTAAATATGGATGTTTTTACATATTTCGAGGCGAGGGTCTCAAACCACACGAATTGGGAATCGTACTTACTAACTAATAATACACGGTGCACTTATCAATACTAAATCTACGGGAAATGTGTATATAAGTCGAATTATCGAATTCAATTTTATAATTAAATCTATTCACTTTCTATATAAAAAAAGGATTTTCGGATCCATTTTAGGATCCTAAGTAAGTTTCTAAATACTTAAAGAGGGAAGTTACTATATGTGTATGTGCGCGTGTACATTTAAAGGTGACACTTAAAATTTTTAAGCCACTTCGAAACTGTGAAATAAAAAAAAACGTATTTAACTTTTAAAAATGGTACTCTGAGTCTACCTTATTATGTATATTGTATTCATTTGCCATTTGTTTTTATAAATTGGCAACAAAAAGAAAATTACTTGTCTAACTTGAATTTAACGCAAGAAAGTTTTCATAAAACATTTTTTTATGAATTTCGTTGGCATTTAAGCCAACAAGAAAATTAGAACAGACTTCAGTTGGCCTTTCACGATGAAGCTCCATCCCTTGCCACTGTTTGTCACTGGCCTAAGGACTGCAAACGTGGTCGCACTAATCTGAGTGACGATCTGCCTGAGGGACGTCTTCTACGGCGACGACCGACGACATCAGTGCTGCCCGGCTCATGATAGAGACTGACAAAGAGTGATCTACCAGTAGATTCGAACAAGCTTAGACATCAATATGGGCCGAGTCCACAAAATACTTCACGAACATTTAGCGGTCAAGGAGCTCTTGGCCGTGGTGGATACCTCATAATTTGATTGAAGCTCAAAAACTCTGTCGTGTTAATCGGTGTCACGAAATTATGAAAAGATCTGTCGGTGGTTAGTTAAGCTTAATTAACCGGACTGTTTAATCAGTCGAGTTAACTCCATCTTTTCGTCTGGCTTAAAGTACACTAAGCCTTACGGTGCTTTGCTTCTTTTTTGTCTTTAGTCACAATTCAGATAAACAGCGCCGACAATAATAATAGAAATAAGTAAAATGTACAAATCAAACCCATTTATATTTAGTAAGTATATTGCATTAAGGTCAAGTTGTAACGACTGCACGATGCGCGAAGTTATCGATAGTGCTTTAGCGTTTGTAGAAATAGAAACGATTTGTCCAGGCCTGCAGTAATGCCTATCAACGCAGTAGACGACAATTGTCACGGTACTTCTGAGACGTTTGTCGTTTACGTTCAAACATCCCTAACAGAGCTAAATAAGTTTATAATCCTTTGTTGTTTATTCAGTAATTTATGATTTACGAGTCCAGAGTAGAAAAAGGTATGTTGCGGCGGTTTAGCCATCTGGAAAGATCAATGAATGTAGACTGACAAGACAAATCTATAGAGTGAATGTGTGTGGTGAAAAGGTAGACGAGAGTAGCTCTACAAACCCTATGCTGATCAAATCGGTGGCATGTTGAAAAAGGATCAAATTGAAGCACCTGAAACCGACAAGCTCGGGAGAAGAGGACCTAAGCATACAGAAAATTAGAAGCATGGCCCCGGAAGCCCATGGCACACATTTTGAAGAAGTATGAATAGATTCCTTAATTGTTATTCAGCAACCTAAAAGAGGTATTATCTATGTATCATTGATATATACTTACACAAAGTTTAAATAAACATTTTTTTATTTAGTATTTTTATATCTTTGTTACGAATATAATAAATATTGTGAGAATATGATTGGCCAAACTTCTTAGACGTAGAAAGCCAGAATGGTCTAAAACGTTGACACAATATTAGGGTATTAACCTTTTACAGGATGTTCATAAAAAAACTCTGAGATGAAATCCATCGCATTTCTAAAATACTTTCAATTTAAATGAATGCGTGTGCATAATATAATTACTAAAACAAATAAGACATTAAAATGTCTTTTCAAATGTCACGTCTTTATAAACACAGATATGATAAAATATAACTTCTAGATTAATAAAGGTAAATACGTAAGCGTTCAAAAAATATTGCAATGCTGCTACTACTTTCTTTTATTTTTATTTTGTCTCCATTATTAAAAGTAAATTACACAATATTGACAAAAGGTTATACAAATTAGCCGTTACGTGATTAAAAAAAATATTATAGAAATGCCTAGACGACGACTAGAAACTGAACCTTACACTACTGGATAACGAATTCTCGATACTCCTAGGCAATGCAACTCCCCTCCCTGTACCATAAAAATATATAAAATAGTGTTTGATTCTCTAAAATACAATAACACTATACTATCTGCACAAAAACAGTACTGCAGACACAACGGTGACGACCTGTGACGTCAAACGGTTTAGGTAAATACTATCATTTACTTGTATAAATTTTACGGCGGATCGCATTACAACTAGAAACACAATTCTTAAATGTTAACTTTAGGTTTTTCTAGATCATCCATACATTATCTGTAAAATATTACGAGTTTGTGCAAAAACAATGACACGAAGGTGACAATGTCTGATGTCACGTGACCTTGGTAAATATTACCATTTACCTACACAGTTTTTCGGCTTGGATTAAAACTAGAAAAACACTTCTTAGATGTTTACCGTGGTTTTCATTATTAGGCACATATTATCTCTCAAATTTTATATTTAATTTAGAATTTATCGATTTTATCTTTTTGTGCAACTCGGCTTCTGCTATTACGAAAAATTGATTTTCGTAACAACAGAAGTTAGTTCAGTTACGAATTGTAATGTTCAAAATACATTAATAACATTAAATACATAGGATCGTGTTTAACTTTTGTCAAAATTACAATCATCTGAAGATATCAAAGGCGACTCGGCGTCAACGCTCAGAAGATAACAACACAACATTTGATGAGCAACAGTTAGAACTCTTCTAAAACGTTTACACAACCAAGAGAACGTTAAATCACTATTTACGTTACTTCGCCGGATGTTATAGATAAAAGCTCGATCCCACTGCGATCTTTAATCTACAGTTTAGTTATTTTTATAGCTTGACAAAACTATCGATAAATACATCGCCGTTCATGTTCATTTAAAGAAAGGTTTTTATTTATTTACCAACTAACATGGGTGAGATCCAACTCAACTGGAAAAAAACAGGGCTGCAATTGGCCTTCTGGCTTATATAGCCATATCCTGTTCATGTCATAAATGTGAAAGTTAGTATGTTTGGATGTTTGTTACTCAATCACACTCAAGCGGCAAAACAAAATTAGGCATAGTTTTCCATTAATATACTTATATACTAGAATAATATATAAGCTAAAAAAGATACTAACTGTTACTTGCAGTTTCGCTTGCGAGATCGTAGAACGAATTCTTTACTTATGCCGATTGGTTACTGGTAACAACAATACAGGAGACAGATCCAAATGCAACATCGGTTTGAGATCGCAAACGCTAACAGGACTAGGCTTATAATAGGAAGGGCGTAAGATCATTTTTATTAAAAATAAAACAGCAATATTACATGCGTTTTCGGTGTAAGAATATACAAGTTATCTATAGAATTAAAATAATAATGAATAAATAAGTAAGGAATCTTTTGGCACCGACATATCTATATGATATAATATTGAGTTAAATGTCCTGACTTGGATTTGTGTCTTTTCAAGATTTCATACGTTTTTGGACGATAGGTAATTTATTATATTATGCCAGAGGTCGCTTGTTTATTTACTATTTATTTTGTTTCCTTTAAATGAATTCGGTTGAGGGTCAAAGTAATTGTTGGTTGCTAGTATCCATTACTATGCAAAATATCTTGATAACCCCCTCATTGCCAAGGAGTCGCACATAATTCTAATTCTGAGACGAAGAAATCCACATAGAGACAACAGTAATATAGAAAGTGCTTCATAAACTTACAATCATTCGAGTCTAAATACGCACTATTTCCTTGCGTATAAAAGTTACTTCATTAAATACTTTCAGATCTTGCTGGTTTTAAGGTGAAATTGTTACGTTAAGCTAAACATGTTTTCACAAAACGTCAAAACAAAATCTCTTCTTGTAGGTATAAAAATGGATGTGTGTATGTATGTAATCGCCTAACCCCAACATAGCTGATCACCATACACGTATCTATAGATTCATCTGCTTGGTTTTTTTATAGAGATAGTTTACAAATACAATCTATTTTAGCATTTGTCCCCGGATTCGTCCACGTATCGGTCCTATTGAACCGAAATACTACACCAATTCTAAAGATTCTTTCGCTAATATAAAGGTTACACTATTCTCCATTAACAAAGCTCATTACTGATATTTTGATACTAGTGGCCTTGGCTTTGTCGTGAGACAACTAATAAATTGTATTCATATTACTCTTTAAATTATCCTCGCATGTACAAATTATACAAACAATGGTTCGACCGTGATAAGTACAATGAACAGTGTCCAAACTTAGGACAATATAGAGACATTGCCAATAAACATATAAATCTGTCCTTTGATGATAGCCCAGAATTTTCTAATGACGTAAAACAAGAACCTGCTGATGGAATATGTACTCTTGTACATGTTCCATCAGATGTGCTAAGAAGAACATCGATGGCGAGAAGTGATTTATGTGACATTGATGAAGAAGTACAATTCACTTTATGTTATACTTCCGAATTCCCTATAGCTAAATCAAAAAAAATACTTGTCAAGTTTATATGACAAAAATATCATCCCATCGGTTCACCACGGTTTTTTAAGAATTTAATTAGTGCTGACGATAAAAACCTTAATCTTGATAGTGATGATGATTGGGCAGATTGTTTTTTTTTTTAATAAAACTTAAACTTGTTCACATTGTGTGAATATACCCTTTTTACTCCTACAATTATGAAAATTATTTTTGTTTAAAATCAATGTATAAAGTCCAATGTGCAATTTCGTGAAAACCAAAAAATTATGGGTGGATTTAAGGTCTTTGAATTTCTTCTGATCCTTTTTATATTTGCGTCATTTCAAGGTAATCGGTTTTCTAGAAAATTGTATATAATTATTTTAAACTTTTTCACGCTCTCAATATACTAACATCAATGAATTGAGAAAGAAATTGAAAAATTAGGGTTAGAATTATTAAAATATGTACCTGTTTCTGGGTGTACAAGTTTCTTCGGATGAACAACTGAATAACTCAATAACTATAACAGCAATAAAATTCAATAGGCATTCAACCCAAACAATACGCTCCGTGGAGAAACTGAGTACAAATGATTAAAACAAAGTCGTGAGAGATGAATGTGGAGGTCAATAACTACGTGTACAATTGTACAGTGAGTTCGAATTGATATATAGACGTGACGAATATTTTTATTTGGTCTGTTCGTCACTAATTAATCACAAAAGTTTGCTGTACTCCTACAATGTTCCTAAGAATAGGGGATGTAGGTCCTTAAGGAAGTGAATCTGTTAGGTGGTGTTCCTTATTTTTGAACTTCAGCCAATTACTCACAAATATCGTTGTTGTCCTATGGCCGATACACGGTAACTAATACGTCGCCTCGGGGACACTCGTAATAATTTCAACACTGACGAACTCATCACATCGACTGTTGTATTTTAAAAATCGACATTTGCGCAGTACTGTGCATTTTAATTTATATTATTAAATTTAAATAATAATGACGAAAAGGATTATATAATCATGATTAAATTGTAAAGGCGGCTATATGTGGCCGACCCGAAAAACTTGATTTTTCAAATAATTAATGAAAAATACAAAAATAATAGAGATCAATAAATAAAAGCGCTAGATATTAATATAAACTACAAATAAGGGTAAAAAATATTTACTCTTTTATATTTAAATGTTTGAAAAATGAGATTTTAAAATTCAACTCAAAATATGTTTGAAACTATAGTAGTGACAACTAATTTTTTTACATGGGCAGAAAGAAAAATTTTTTGACGAGGGCAAGAATATTTAACGTTTTCATCTACTCTGCACAATTAAAGAAATAAAATAAAATAATGAAGTAAGATAGACGCTTTTCATTTCATACCAAAGGAACAACATCCTAATATTAGATATAAAAATAATGCCATTAATGTTTCAAGGGCGTCAGTTTGGCTAAAGCTGTTAATACATTCACACGTGATTTCTATGTCTTTTTTTCTGATGCTTAGAATGATTTCAAAGTGTTTTATATGAAAATAACAAAACGGTCTTTATATGAAAATATAAAGGAAATGTTTTTACTCACTCGTAATGCAGAATCTATAAATTATATTTTTCGAGTTTTTGAATAATTTTATTACATTTATATTATTCAAAACGCAGTAAGCCATCGTCGACTGACACCAGATTTATCGTGCCAAAATCAAAGAAAATATATGTTCATATATATTGAAATAGAAAATTACGTTAATTCATAAGATAAATTTTATTCTATTATTTATTATTATATCGTATAAAAATTAAAATTAAAGATACATTTCATTGTCGATATTTATTTATAAAACAATAATGCATAATTAATTTAATATTAGTGGAAAATCGAGAAAATATTTTTATAATTTGTATACGAATACGATTTGTGTACTTTTATATTTCTTTAAATTGTCAACTAAATTAATGAATATATATATATAATGTTTATTCAATCATTAAATTTTTTTTTCATTACAATGCTAGTGATTGGCATAATTAACTAATGACAGACAGTCCTATTAATATTTAAAAAACAATCTAGGATATAACATACACTTCGTAGACCCCTTGGACTTCAAACTAAATGACTTAGCTAAAACACATAAATAGTCAATGAGTCTATGTTGCAAAATTGCCGACCCTGGTCTAACCTAGTCTGAAAGTCTCGAGTATAAATTACACTAGCAGCATTGCATTGGTTGGATAGAGACAGATAGGGTTGGGAACAGATAGGACCCAGAGCCGGAGTCGCCCACTTTGTCTCTGAGTCTCCTGCGCAAATCTCTTATATGAAGGATTTTGCCTCACCGCCTCGTGAGCCAGCTGCTTTGCGGGCGACCTGAATGAAATGGTACGTGCCCTTCAGAATGCTGTATTTCAGATCTTTCAGTTTGGTTGACAGATTCAGCGCCGGAGGCTGCTTCTCTTGACGTATTATTTAGGTGTGTCACTACGAACCTGTTAATACGTGGTATTCCAGATTAGATAGCGCTCTTATTGCCAGGGCATTAACGTCAATCCATCAGTTTGCTAACCATCCGAGCGACTGAGACTAGGAGGCTTAACGGTGTATGTAACGTTGTCAGAGGTCAAAGCCCGCCGGATGATATTATTGAGGGCATGGTCACTCGCAAATCAACCAGAGCTACGCTGACAACTCTGCGTATGATAACCATTGGTCTCTACTGTTGAGCCACAAATGCATAAGTGCGGTTTGCAAACGTTTCAGCTTAACCGGTGTACCACAGCAACTCGAAGAAAATTGTCTTTTAGTAATGTGCCAAAGTTGGGTGAAGCCAACGCATGCAACCTTGCTCCAGATTCTGAGGAGGGAGCACCCACTGGTCACTATGCAGAGCGACGTTGAAGATACTCTCGACGCTTCATCTCATAGTTTCGTCGAATCCAGCAAAATGTTAAGGAAATGACCAAGTTAAGTCAATCAATCAATCAAAATATCTTTATTCCATAGGTAATAGAAGTCACTTGAAATGCGTCATAAACAATTATTTTCAGCACCAACATTACCACCCATTCCAAATGTTGATTCACCATGAAAACAATGGGCAAGGAACTCAAGGTTTGCTCTTTCTTACTCATCGATACAAATATTGAATAATTAATAATTCAGTACAACACTTAACAATAACATGAAGCAACTTGATAGCCGAGCAGTTCAATCGTATGAGATTTTTTCATTATGATATTCAGGCAAGGTATAATAATCCTTTTCATATAACATTCTTTTAACGAAACGTTTAAATTCGTAAAATGACAAATTTTGAATTTAAGCTGGGATCTTATTATAAAGGGGCACACATTGCCCCTTATATGAAGCTTATTTAATCTGTACCTCCCCCTTAACTTGGGAAGGCTACCGTATTAGTAATTTAAAAAAAATTAAGGCGATTTTTTTTATTTATATAGGTATCAAAAAGATTTGATTAGTTTCGTCGATTATGGAAAAAATAATAGTTACTTACATATAAATAATATTAATAATTTGAAATACAATACATATTAAACTGAAAACTAAACTAATCTAAAAAAAATCAGTACCTAATTAAATAGCATAATTGAACAGTAATTAGAAATGTGATTTGATTCATAATATTATCTGTTGCAGTACTGTTGCAATACTGCAACACTTTGAATGATTCAGTGCAGTGTGGAAAACGAAAAAGAATATTCAATCGTGAAAACGCCAATAAAAATCATAAAGAATCCTCAACGGGAATGGAATTTGATTTTACCTTAAAGGAGTTCAAAGAGTCTATTCGAGTCTATTATTTTACTGACGATCAAACAGCTATCGAGTTTAGTACATTTTCAAAAATATTAGAAATAGATCTGATAGAGTGTAGAAATCAACAATGAAAGTTCGGCTACAAATTATTTATTGACAACTAATATTCCTACATAATAACGTAGTTTAATTCATAACATCGATAGCAACATAGTTGAAAGATAACATACTGTTATTAAAAAAATCATGTTGCATTAAGACAAAATTATGATAAACTTATATTTTCAATGCTGTCTTTTCAAATAAAACTTATTTGAATAGGATAATTAAAAAAATAGTCAACTAAATTAGTAAGCATTATTTAAAACTGTAATAAATTTTCAGCACATTAGTCAAATAATTAGTCGGCATTTATCTACGATTATAAACAGAAAAAAAAACAGCAAAAATATATTTAATTGAATGTTTATTTCTTATGAATTCTTAACATAATGTTAAGTCAACTGTGCCTGCAGAGTACAGCCGTTGTTGCTGAAATGTCATTATTTATACGACACGACTCTTCCTTTTTTGTCGAAAACTCTTTTTCAATAGTTTTGTCAAATACAATATCGCCTTAACATTGATAGATTTTAATTGTGTTTAGTGACGAACAACTGTACGCCATAAAGTAAAAAAGTGTTTAATTGTGTGTTCTTCTTTATTAACAATTTAGGTGTATCATAATTTGTCAAGCTGAATTAATAATAAAAAAGCATGCTTCGAACTATTTAAAAAAATAGTAAAATCTAACAGTCGATTTTTTTCTGATGTTTTATAAAAAAATCTATTGATGTCGGCACATGAAACCTTACTGATTTTTTTGGTAATAATTGCATGAGAAAATAAAAAGCCATTGGTTGATAACATCCATATTTATTAAGTGTAAACGCACAAAGTTATTTTCAAAAAACATCAATTTTTTTTAATAATCTATTAAAATCTAAAAAAACGTATCTAAAAATTTAATCTTAATTTCGTATATACAAAATATCATAAAATAAGTATTTAATCCTTGCAAAGTTTATATATTTATTATTTTATAATATTCACAACGCGTCGTTTTTTTTTTTCTGAGTTTACTGGGCGCACTGTACTTAGCATTTCGTTTGCATGTCGTTAATTCCTAAGTTTTCGCAAAAAGTTGTTTTATTAAAATCAAAATATCTTTATTTTGTAAGTTAAAATAAATGGCGAGAGGAAAAATAAACAGAAAAATAAAATTATTAATGTTAATAAAAATTTTTAAAACCAAAGTCATAGTACGAAAATCAAGATTGGCTGAAAGATAATATATGCAATAAAAAAGAATCAAAAATATGATCAGATCTTAAGACAGAATAAATAAATTAGTGAGAATAAGTACAACACTGAGAAAAAAGGTAAGTCGGTTTACAAAATAAAATGAAAAACCAGCAAGCACCATTTGTACTAGTTGAAGATATGGAAACAAAGAATACAAATTCATCACAACAATTCTTTATACAAAAGGAAAATAAGTTTAATCATGAAATAAGTTGCCAACCCCAAAAACCGAAAGTTTAGTAAAAAAATACTTATGATATCCTACTAGATCGTCAACTAAAAGTGAAGAAGCAATTATTTTATCATAATATACTATTAACAGTTCTTGAAAACACACACAAAAGGGCCAAGAATAACACAATAAAAATGGCTTAATAGAGATTATAAATAATGACATTATAAAAGAATATAATTAAACATATAGAGTGACACAAAGCTTGGACTTAAAAGACAAATTTCTCCAAAATTTTGATTCGAAGAAATCTAATAAAATAAAAACAAAAACTTAAATGAAATCAAACTTTCTATGAGAAGGTTGATGATAGCAGGGCAACTACGTGCATAAAAGATTGTAAAACATTTTATCAAACAAATAGCAAAGAAGGTATTTGCTAAATAGTTTTAGCAAACTACAAAAATTGCAAATCTGAGACAGGTAAAATGAAATATAGTCTTGTACTTTTATAAAATGTTAACCATTTTTTATACCAACTCGAAAAATTACAAATCGGGACACATGTGCATGTTTAACTCATAAAGATATGACAATAAAATATAATAAACTAAGAACTTTGGGTACGATTAAAACAAAAAAAATATATATAAAAAAAAACAAAAAAAAATGTGCATATAGAGATTGAACATTTTGTAAAAATAAAGATATTAAAATGAAAAGGGAAAGGAAGGATGTAAACAAAATAAGAGCATGGTAGGAGTGGAATCTTGTGAAAGCAGAATATAAACATGAAAGACTACTGGTAAAACTAATTTATCAAAGAGAATGATTAATAGTCCAAAGATACCTTCTTTGCAAGAATGTGAATTGAATTTCATGAAAAATCAATAATACCAAAAAATATTTATTTAACAATAGACACCAGATAATGCACAAGTTGCTTAAAAAAAATAAATGACAAAGAGGAAGTGATTCATATAGCTTTTCCAAGAACTGGATGTGTAAGTTAGCAACCAAAGTGCAAGCAATGCACATCGGTGCATCTATACACACCACAGTTTTGCACATTACAGATCAAGAATTCAAAACATTTGGAATAATATCATCTAATAATGAACATGACTCTGAAGCTATAAGCGAATATTTATATCCAATATTAAAATATGTCAAAGAGAAGCATCAAGCGCTACCGGAATATATTTTATGTCTGATGGGCCAGCAAAAAAATTAACTGTTTTCTATCTTTACAAAGATTTACCCATTGTACATGAAAATTTTCCGAATCACATCATGTTGAGGGTGCGACGGATGGCGTGGGAGCTGTGATACAACGTAAAATTGATAATAATGATTCTCGGAACAGTGTTGTGCCAGACGCACTGACTGCTTGAAAGCAGTCCGTGTTTCAGTATACTGAAGTATACTTCGTGAAGCAGATTCTTTAAAAAATAATGATTTATTATGTCTTATAAGAAAATGTCATGTTTAAGGTAGTTCAGGAAAGAAAGACGAGACAAGGATTAGTTACATAGAAACAGACGACTGTGATATAACTAATTACTCAGAAAGCACCGCAATATTTCAATGCTTCATTTTTGATAAGAACCCAGGTTTTTCCTAGTAATATAATTACGAAACTGCAAAATATCTACAAGCTGAGGACTTGACAAATAGTCTGAATAAAGAAAATGATGCTTTTATTAGCTCACAACTGTCAGTAATAAACGTTTTAGAAGATTTTACTATAGCAGCGGATAAATGTGTGTTAATTAACTTTAACACAGACAAGACCTGAACAAATTACTTCAGCAAAATTCTTGTAGTGAAAGTATTAACGTAACAATCAATTTGGTGAGAAAAAAATCCAGACAAGTTTCACTGACAGCTTGTAAAAGATGTATCGGACGCGTTTACCTCTGATATGGCTAAGGTATCTGATAACGTAAGGTATCTGATACGGTAAGATTTAACCCTAGAAACTGTCGCCGCGGTCTTTTAAAGTTTGGCAATAAAATGCGGGAAAATAAAATTTATTGAACGAGTTTGAATTCTCGCTTTTGATATGAAAATCAAGTTTTACTTTGAGTACACTTGAATTTCACTTTAATTTATTCGTTATTAATACAATAATAATGTGAAAACCGATCATTTCGGGATGGCGGCGCACGCTCATAGTACGGCGAATTCTCCAGCTTAAGCCTGTGTAAGTACTGAGGTTAATGAACCTTATGCGCCTCGCCCACCGCGGGTATAGCAGACAGTTACAGTAGCAGTGCTGAGTTCAGAAAATGAAAATGCCAGTAAAACGGTTTACCCTTCAGGCCATCCATAAAAGTTCCCGCTATGATATTTATCGAAGTTTCCTTGAGTTTATTGAGTTAAAGATTTAGTTCTCTATAAATTTTTGACATTTTCAAGCTTAAAAATTGGAAACACGGTTCACCCTGAGGCCGTCTCTGCACTTCTTAGTACGTTTGAGCTTAAATCATTTAAAAATGTGAGTGGTAGTAAATTATTGAACTCATCGTACTCAAAAGAACGTTTTTTGTACTCTTTCGAGATCTCCGAGCTCAAAAATATGGATACAATACGTTTTGAACTCTTGTAAATCAAAAATCTATATGTTTATTTGAAAAATAACGCTATAATTTAAACTACGTTATCTTTCAAAAGCGTTGTTAGATATAGGTGCACTTTGCGGTATTGGACGCAGTTTTAAAACAAAAAAAAAGTGACCGAGTTCCAAACATCAGCCCATCAAGATTTCATAAGTCATTTTGAAAAGCGCCTATTTTTCGGATTTTATCGTTATCCATATTTCTCTAGCCAACCAACCGATCTTGATGCATTTGTGACAGCTGCTATTGTTTTTTAAAATCTATATCTGGCTAGATTCATCTAGGAATTCATCGGGGTAGTTTGAAAATAGCACAAAAAGCACTTTAAAGTAATTTTCCTCCTACGATATTTCTTGAAAAAGTCAACCGAACAAATCTTATACGACTTATACGACAATCGATGCAACTGTTCAGAGAAAATTGCTGATTAGATTTCGGTGTCGATTGGCAGAATAATTTTAAATTCGTGTAAGAAAAAAAAAGTTTTTCAGAAAACTTTTATTTTGAAATTTTTCAAATCTACCAAACTGAATTAGTTCAAGCCTTTAGGAAGTTTAAGATGAATAAAGCATTTTTGAACTTTCCAAACTGATTTTCGATCACTTAATCTGTTCGAAAGTTATAAAAAGCAAACATACGGACTTCATGTGGAAAATGGTTACAATAGATTTCTAGGACCCTAAAATGTCAAAATCTGATGGAAACCGAATTATCGAAAATCATACAGAATACAATATCTTTTCAATTCATATCGAGTTAATGTGGAAGCTCGATCTTTCAACTATTTTCGTATATTTTCTTTGGTATGTTTACAATGCGTCGGAGGAAGTATGAGTCGGATGAAAGCAGATTGACAAAACAAATCTAAATATTTATCGAAATGTATGATGGAGAGATCCGCAATGGTTGCATTGGAAAATCCTATGCAGAACATATTGGTCGTATACTGTAAAAGGGCCAAATTTTAATCTACAGAAGCAGACGAGTTTTCATGAAAAGATTGACAGACATCAGTGAAGCACGAGAAATATGCAAAGACCGTACCTTGTGGAACTCTATAGTCTCTGCTTATCGTTCTGGGAAATAAGCGTGCATTTGTATTATTATGCTTTCAATATTTTGAAAGTTGTTTTAGGTCCTTCATGTTTTTTTGTAAAACAAACCTACATATGAAAGATACAAGAACCGTCCTCCATAAATACGGTATTCAATCAACGCCAAAAACAAACAAAACCTTTGTATTGGAACTTCCCAACTTTGAGCTTCGTCACAAAGACGGAAGTTTCGTTGTAAAGCCGAAAAATGGGCAATGGCGTTTGAGGTTATTCGGTTTAGTAGTTTTGGCGTTAAAGACAAAGGCAACAAACGAACGGACAGAGTTTTAATTTAAATTTAAATAGCGATTATGTACAGCCTGAATTTTGAACTTGGAATGCGTTTGAAACAGGCTCAGGCCTGTGTCCGAGATGTGATCGAGGGCGGTAGAGATTTATATCTGAAAAAGCATACTTTTATAAAGCAAAAGGAAATTTTCAGCATAAAAGTATATTTATAGTCTGCATGCCACACATAAAAAAAATTTTTTTACTCTATTGAACGTAATAAGATGGTCAATGTCATGTTGTTTCTCATATTTCAGGACAAACGCTGCTTACTGTATTTTTTTTCCAAATATCATGACGAATTGAAATTTGAGCCATACTTTCAAAAAGTATTTAACATTTTAAGTATTATATATTAATATTAAACTTTAAAAATATAATAAATAATATGAGAAAGCATCGTGTTTGGCATTAAATTTATAGGTACATGTAATGCTTAGTATCTATATACAACGAACAGTAACATAGAAATATATCTAATCACTTTTTATACATAATATTTTCGAGAGGTAAACGAACTTGCGAGCCATCACAGAGTCAATGGTCATCATCACCCATTAACACTTACAATTCCAGAGGATCCACCAGTGTGTTACCAACCTCTTGAGTACAAATACAATATCTGATGGAAAGGGATTTGAGGAATGATAGTGGGTTAATAGACGGAGAACGGGCTACGGATCTCTCACTCACTGGACGAAATGTAACATCGGGTGCTTTTAATTCATGTTCATATTCTGTAAAATTGTAGTATCTTACCGGTCGAATCGGCTCATTTCTATATTACAACTAAGTTGATCGGAACATGGCTCTACCATTCACACTGAAGGGACCGCTAAGACGTTAAAATTTAGACTCGACAGTCAGACGCCGATGTTTTGATATTTGCTTACGATGCCTAGGTAGAATACAACTGCAAATGATAAAAATTGTATTTTAACATTTGTAGTTGTATTCTGTTATGTTACTTACAAACTCAGCCATCCTCCGACACGACGACGAGACTTGGATAAAAATATTATCTATTACTTATATCGAATTTAAAGAGCCAAAACCATATTATTTTTTACTTTTTATAGGTAGTGTTCGCGCCAGATCTTTTTTTTTATTTTTAATTAAATATAATTCCTGACTTTTAAGGTTCACATATTACTAGTAGATTGGTTATGATCGACACTTGTCTATAAGTTGCAAGAAAACATAGTAGAAAAAATCGATTCCCTTCCAAGAGCTTGGCGACGCACCGGTTACCCTGCTGGGATCGCGAGTGTCCACGGGTGACTGTAACCGTCTACTGTCTGATACTCTCTGATCGTTTGCCCCTCGAATATGCTAAAATAAAACTACATCAACTTTTTCTACACATTGACAAATTCCAAGAACAACGTATGCATTTTGAGAACTGGCGACTATAAACTTTCTAGGAATAAACGTGGATTTATTGTACCTTTTTAATTTCTTCACAAGTTCAGATAATTTTAGCACAAATTATGAACGATAAAGCTACGCTGCAGGATACCCCAAGAGTACAAATAATAGATAATTGTTCATTCCACTGGAAGACACGACTCCACGGCCAGCATGAATAACTATTAAAATTAACATTTTTTTTTTCTTCCTCCAAGATTTCCGGCAACGCAAAGGTATTCTCCATTGCCTGTACTGGCGCCATCGAAAATAATTAAATTCAACCCCTCGTTTTTTCCTGTTGCTTTTTTTGTAAATAATATTTTGTCTCGCCTTCATATTTATAGGATGTATCAATTATTTGAGAATTCAACCCCTAATTTACTTTAGGAAAAGAATTACCGTTGACTTTGCACGACAAAATTATGTTGCTGTCAGATTATTTTACTGCTAATTTTGATAAACGATGTATAATTTCGGGTTTAAATACATGCAAAATCACCAGAATTGAGGTCCACCCAAAGTTTGTTCAAGAATTTCGGCGGTTCCGTACAAGATATGGGATGCGTGTATAAATTATTACTGACGACCCAATCTCTGAAAGGCTGGAGATGACAATCGCAGCGCCATAGATTGTTATGCAAGTCTAGACTCCATAAAGATGTCAAATTCTGAAAATTGCCTACATTCAAATATTCCAGTTTATTTCCATCTAAACGCAGAATACTTAAATTGGGAACAGTCATAAATGTCCTCAGTCCGAGTTGATGAATTCTGTTATTACTCAATTCAATTCTTTGCAAGAATGGTAGATTTCTGAAAAGTCCATCTTCTAATGTTTCTAATTTGTTGTCATTTAGAAAAATCCATCTTATTCTCTGAGTATTTTTAAAGGTATCGCTATGTAAAGTCTTTAGGTCATTCTTAGATAAGTCCAATTCTATGATAATGTCGAGGCTTCTGAGTCCATCTTTATGAACCGTCGACAGTTTGCATTGCGTTAGGATCAGCTTTTTAAGATTAATTAATCCGACAATTTCAAATGCACGCTTAGGGATTTCAATAAGATCATTTCCGGTGAGATTGAGCACTTGCATCTCATTGCTGAGCGTGGAAGGTATATGTTCGAGTCCAGCTTTGGAGCAATCAGCAGCTTTATTTCCCGCTCTCCATTGGCAGTGGCAAATCGCAGGGCATTCTGCAACAAAATCACCGGCGGCTATCACCGCCAGCACCAGACCAGCCGTCACCTTCCACAGCCAGGTGAATCGATGTCTCGCCATCTTTAGTTCGCGAATAAAGTCTAGTTTATAACCTGCAACAATAAAAAAGGGAATTTTAATAACACTGTAATTAAATAGCACAAAACTCGATTGCCATATTGTACTCCTAAGATAAAATATAGAGCAAATCGAATTGAAAAAGTAACTATTGCGAATTAAACATATATACAGTATTGATGACTGTTTATAAGTAATATTATTCTGAATTTGTTTGTGAACTTTATCGACCTTCGATGAGAAATTTCGAACCTGCAAACAATCATTTACATAGCATAAAAATTGCATTTGTATTATAGAGAGATCGTCGCACTGTAATTGCGGAATTCTAAGCCCACGACGAGGCCGCCGTTACTCTTAAGATACTGCGTAAGGAAGCCTCGTAAGGCAAGTTTGCGTTCTGCAACCGCCCGCTTACTCGATTAGATCCTTTTCGTCTAAAAACAAGTTAAGCCGGTTTAAAAAATTAGGAATCATTTTACCGTTTTGCAACATTTTCAGTTCTTCCATAAATGAATTGACTGAGCCGGCTTTATTCAAAAATGTTGAGCGTTGGGCTTCTCTTTCGCCGAAAAATTCTGCGTAGGCGATTTTTATCATTTTCTAGCCGGCAATTTTTTAAATACTGCTACAGTCACCCTGTGACCCGTATGAGCTTGTTTTAATGAAATCCGTGTCGCAATAAAAGTAACCCACAAAATTCGCCACTACTGCTAAAAGCAGAAGTACCATGTCTATCTCCCTCACTGAAGGTGGTGCCCACGCCATGGACTAATCTCATAGCATTGACCGAGGTGGGGATCGAGGAGAGAAATTCCTAGAGGAACGCGTGGGATACCCCGAAATCCCAATTGTGTACCATCAAGCCGGTCCCCGTTCTTTATACAGCTGATGATCTGGATCTCGATTTCTAGGTGACCTCGAGCCCACCCACCGACTTCCGTTTACCCGCTCCGAAGCGAGTTACTTTTTCAGATGAGTATTGCCTTCTCCCCCGCCCGTTATGTGAGCCGGCCTGTACTGTTGTCTGGAAAGGCCTTTTGTCTTCCCTGTCCGCCTGGCCGATGGTATCTTAAGGAAAAAGGGATGCTAAGTTCTACTACAGACTCTGTAGAGCCGCCCTCTATCGCACTATCCCGTAAAATGCCCCCCAGGTAGATGTTCCACAACACAATTTGCGTTGTGTTACAAATGCTTTTTCCATCATGGACTAATCCATCTTTCAGCGAAACAAACTTGCTACGGTTGAGCTGCGTTGAGCGTTGATGCTGAGAGGCGAAAAAATCGCAGTAACTCTATTCCGGGAGCCCTATGTTAGGAACATTGGGGAGCTGCATTGTGGTCACATTTGTCTTGCGTGTAAAGAGGCAATCCGGTCCTTGGCCTGCTTGTGGTACACAGATCTACAACACTGCAAAGGCTAGCCGTCGAAAGCTGAATCCAGAGCAAAGTCGGTGCGGCCCTTACGGTACGGCGAGACGGACAGGAGACCTGGTACTCGACGGTACGACTCGATTCCTTCTGCACGGTCTTTCAAGCGGAGATGGTCACGCCGCAAACAGCGATACGGAGAGTGAAAAACGGTAAGGACGGATTAGTCGACATATAACATAACACAGTAATTGCAGGTCTTCTCTGGTGGTATCGACCGGTCCGAAAACCTATCACCCTGTGGTTCATGAAGCTACGCGCGATCTCTCCGAGATCATTGTGGAAGGCAGGACTGTGCGCCTATTTTGGGTTAGAGTGCATGCCGGAATCACGGGAAACGAGCGTCCAGACGAGCTCGCCAGGCGAGCTGCCCTCACCAAGAAGACGGCAGCGAACTACAATAATTCGATAATATTTAAAGGTTAGGTTGTACTAGCAACATTGAATGTAGAAATTAAAAGAATAGACAATATGTGCCGGAAACAGGTAAAGGTTAAATTTTTTTCTAAGCTTTTTTGATTCAGCATTATATCTCTATTAATATTTTTTGTTGATATTTATTTTTGTTAAGAAAATAATTATTAAAGAGAGCAAAACTAAAATGTGGGACATTCTAAGAACTTAGTAAAAACGCATCGTCATTGGTCAGATGATCTGACCAATAGCTGTAGCCATGTGTGACGTCAAAGTCTATGTCAACAAAGCGGTATATCGGCTTTGTGAAATTTATTGTAACTCTCAGTACAAGAAAAAACACTTTATTGGGTGCATTACTTGTATTTTTAAACATAGGCACAATACGATTCTTATAAGTTGATTTTTTGGCTTATTCCATAATAATACAAAATCGAGTACACAATACTTCAACATTTGTTTGTAGGTTAGTTTTTGTTATCATAGATTTTGATGTCACGCCAAGAAACGCAGCAAATGGCGGGCGTTTAAAAATCCTAAACCTCTTTGATATTTCCAAATAAATTTTTGTAATTGTGTTTCAGTTTTTCCGTGCTGAATATTTTTTTACAAAAATATAGCCATAAGAGCTATCATACAAAAAAAATGTGAGTTGTCATGGGACGCCTGGCAGATGTGAAACATCGAGTTTATACAAGTAATATGCAATAAAGACAAGATTACGACAAGAACTAAATATAGCATAATGGAATAATGGAAAGATTAAATATGTCGAATTTTTTTGCAGAACTTGATGCTATTTATTTAATAAACATTTATTTTCATTAAATTCAAAAATTCAATATTAATTTCAAGTTGTTACAACTTAATTTATTTCATCTGTGACTTTAGTGATAGTTATATTCGATGTGTCCTCTGACGATATTAGTGTGACAATTGCTTGTCACAGTAATAATTAATAATTTATTATCAATAACCAATTATTAATCAAAAATACAATCATATTAATCAAAATGTAGTAATGTATACGGTGTGGCGACGGGTCGCCACGCTATACTGTAGATATACACAGTCCACAGGTAGTAGCGTGTACGATGTGGCGACGCGGCGCCATGTGCAAGCGACTGTGCGACTCCCTTCTCTCTCAGTTCGATGGTGCTGTTTATTGCGGTATTCATTTTGACTACATATATATATATACTATTGTATAGAGTGGCGACCCGTCGCCACACAGTGCACACTACTATAAATAGACTGTATATATACCCTAGTACAGCGTGGCGACCCATCGCCACGGCAAGCGTCACCACGCTAACAATCCGGTTTACCCTGCGCTACCCTAGATGTTTCACATCAATATTAAAAAATAGTGCTTATTCCCTATTAAACAATAACCCAATTTCATTATGTATTTATGCAAATGAAAATAAATAAATTACCCATGAATAAAGCTGCCACGTTGCTTAAATGTCCTTTCCCGACCTGGATTTACGGAAATTCACCACGTCTGTGTTTGAATGACAAAATGGCAAAATAAAATGGCACCCTAAGTCATTCAGTGGACAATAGATATGTACGAGTTTCGACTGCATACTTATTTATTTCAAAGCACGGAAAATATATTTTCTTCTTGGTTTAAAAAATACTTTGCTTTATTTTTATTATTTTTCCGATTTTTACTCCCAACTTTAAGACGGACTGCTATTTATGTATACGGAATATAAGAAAAACAAACATCTATAATCCAACATGATTTTATTGCATTTAAAAATACTTGCCATGATGATCGATGCACTTTGCATATGCTGAAAACAATTTTTATTGCACTTTTCCATTCTGATTGAGGTATCTCCAAACGTGTATTTTGAACGCATCTTCAAACGGCCTCTTCGCGACTCGAAAACATTGACCACGTAATTTTTTTACGCTTGAGAATAAATAGGAATCGTTGGGTGCCAAATCGGAACTATACGACGGATGACCAGTCAATTCAATCTTTTGACTTCGAAAAACCGAGTTGTTTGTGCTAACGCGTGACAGCTAGTATTGCCATGATGAAGAATAATTCTGCATTGTCGGTTGTTATTTCTCATTTCCTCAAAGACTTCTGGCAAACAAATGATTGTGTACCACTCTGAATTGACTGTTTTACGATTTTATAGTGGCACTATAACCACATGTCCATTTGTACCTAAAAAACAGGCAACCATTTGCTTCAAAATGCATTTGGCACGAATCACTTTTGCCGGGTTCGACTCATTTTGGAACACCCACACCGTTGACCGTTGTTTAGTTTCGGGTTCATACGCATAGATCGAAGATTCATCACCTGTGTAGATATTATAAACAGCTTTTCATGCGCCATGATTGTATTTTTTTAGCAATTGTTTGTACCAATGGACATGAGCCTATTTTTGGTCAATGCTCAAGTTGTGCAGAATCTAACAAGAACAATTTTTTTTTCAAAGCCAAATTTTCGTGCAATATCTTATGTGTGCTCGTCATACTTATGCTCAGGAATACTTTTATCTCAAGATATGTAATATGACGCTCTTGCATCATAAGTTCCCGTACAGCATGGTATAACAACCGATTTAGGGCAACCTTCTTTGAATTCGTTCGTGAGCAGAGACCGACGAAAATTTTCATATATTAAATCCACGGCGATAAGGACACGCAATTTTCAAAATGACCCCACAACGGTAAAACAGTAAAATTGACAGTTACAACAAACAAACTATGTTCTACAGCAAAGGAGATCCACTTTAAAATGTTGTAATTACTCCTTAAATATTGTTCCGTATGTGGCGATTTCCGGATACATAAAGAGCAGTCCCCGCAAATGGTGTCACATGCACTATAATATATATTTTCTTATTTGAATGGAAACCATAAACCGTTTCATATGAAATGTAGAGTAATTGACGCTACTTTCTGTTTATCTTTTGAATAAAGTGTGGTTTATTTTATTTACTTTTGTAAACGAATCAGCCAGTTTTACGAACAGAATAAGCGTAATAACTCGATTGCCGGTGGCACTCGGCACAGCAGCTATGAATTGAATTCTGATTCTTGAAGCGAATACGTACTTCCATTTGGACGAAAGCAATGAATGTGGGTTATATCTAGTTGTGGTGTTGTTTAGCTTCTAAGAAGTCCAGAAAAATTAACGCAAAACACCAAGATTTTCCTTTGAATTTTTCCAAAAATTGACAATATGCAGAGGAATGAAAATTAACTTCCTTTGCCGAATATTTTCACAAAAAACCAGGTAGAACTGTGTCAGGGCACACGACCGATGATTTAACGTGAAACGTCTCCATCAGCGGAACACTTTTAATGTTAAATATTGAAATGGAAGGCTGAATTCGTTCAAAAAATTTTAATACATAACAGACACCAAATTGGCGACAGATACAGCAGCGGTTGGGCGACTCGCGAAGTCGGCGTCCGGCGTCGTCAATAAAGCCTTCGGTGGCAACTTTGAAATCGTCCCGCTCGCTCGGCACTACACGTGGGGGAACCTATGCGTGTCCCATAACCCCCTCTTTCCAACGATAGCCTCGATACATATTTCTGACTGGCTCTAGCGTGGGCTGAGGCCGACATATTGAATCTTAATATTTTTTTTACACAATTCCTCGTTATTATTAGCTATAATTATTATTGCACAGATTACACTTATTTTTATTTTAATCGATTGTTCTAAATGAATTCCATAAACTAACTATTGAATCGTCGTGCTATCACATGTGAGTCGTGAGTTATACTAAACAGAAATTAATATTTTTCAATTAATAATTAATTTACCTCGACTTCAAAAAACATTATTTAACCAATTAAATATTAATATTAAAGAAAGTAAAAATTTTGGCAGTACTTAGAATCATGCAAGGACAATAATCCGTTCCGAAAAGATAATAATTTCGAAAGAATAATAAAGTAAATAATAATATACGTTACGTATCAGTTCTTCATAGTTATAAGACACATGTAAATAATTCAAAAAGTAATTGAGTTAGAGAATCGGTTAAAAGTCATTTTATTTGTCACTTAACAGAACATAAAAAAGACTAAATATAGTTTAGTTGTATCATGAATAATTGATAAGATCTTATAACTTTTAAGTGTGCAAAAAAATTTCAAATTTGTTATAAATAATAGCCGATAATTATATAATTAATAGAGATAGAGCTACTGGTACAAGTTCGAATGATTCATTTATTAATAGTAAATAAAAAAGACTTGCAGTGTCTTTATCATATCTTTAATAGTTTATAAGTTATTTTAATTTAAATGACAAAAGAGCAAATGAAAATACTGAGCTTGACGACACAAAAAAAATTAAAATTATGTAAAAAAAAGAATAAAAATTACAAAAATCCACTTTTTTACAAAAAAAATGTTTATCACGTAAACAAATAAAAGAATAAAAAAATGATTGCTAAATAGTATATGGGGTTTTTAAATATAAATAATTTTTATCTTAACTTCTTATTCTTTTCTTTCAATTTTTACACATATTTAATTGTTAATAAAAAAAGTGTAAAATTGTTATTTTATTAATTTTTCCAAGGGGATCTCTTTTACAGCCTTTCAATAATAGGTAAAAGAAGTGGAAAAAATCTCAGAGATTTAGTTTAATAATTATCGCGGATTTTATACAAATTTAAAGCATGTAAAATATACTTAATTACCTACTTAATTAAGCACAACTAGTGGAAAAATTGCGTAAAGAATTTTTTTCCAACGGATTATTGTTTCTTCATGTTTCTTAATACCGTCAAAATTTTTTTATTCCTTAATATTAATATTTAATAGATTTTTTTTTTGTTGACTTCTATAAAACTTGAAGACCCAGCCGTCGTATCACCCGGTTTTAGCCATATTTTCACCTTGCAATTAAAATTATAAATATTGGTTGTAGAGTGAAACATTTTTGTAGGAAATTTCCTGCTCCTTTGGATCTTTTTTGCAATTTTAAATATCTTCAAAAGTTTTGGAATTATTTGCAAAAACCCGAACCCTGTTTTCTCACTAAATTGTTTATAACCTTTACAATTTTTTTCAGCCCCTTTTTGGAATATCTCTACATGTCATTCTAAATCGAATAAACTCTAGATCATAATTTTATAACCTTACACAAAAAAGTTGTGAAAAATGGCACTTGCTTATCAGACTATAACAGCAATAAATACAAATTGTTACTTTAAATAGAATTAAAGAAAAATGGTTAGCTACTGTTCTAAAAAAAACCTAATTATTCACATATAGTGACTAAATCTATACTCAACTAAATAACGTTGACTAACCTACCAACTATTTACGCAATGTTTGTTTGGGTGTTTTTATCAATTATTTACGCAATGCAGGCTAGAACCATACGAAAAATTATCGTTCAGATACTGTCGCAATCATTGGGAATTTTACAATAGCATCATGGAGACTTTTTCTTGGGTCTATTATTAAGAAAAACCCCAATTTAATATATTCAAAGATCGATATTTAGGTATTACAATATACACAATTTATAAATTCGTTATAACCGGGTGTCGTTTAAGGTCCTCGATGTGTGTATATTTTTTCAAGTAAATTTATGAAAAAAGTCAAAGTCATTTCGTAACTTTCAACGAGGAATCCAATAGTGACCTTCAATTTGACCTTGGACTTGACTTTAAAAGTTATTTCAAGGTCAACTTTGTGTTTGTTCATAGTAACTCCCATTTTTCATACCGGCAATCGAGAGTCCGAATCGATAGAGAATATTTACAAATGCATAAACTCTAAATTTAACCCTCAAACCGACACAAACTTTTTAAAATTGTTTATTGTATTTGTAGCTGGTAGTTCCCATTTTATAAATTGCGAATAAATTTGTCATTTTTTTTTTCTTTATTTCAAATCACTACATCTGACTCAAGTATGAATGTGAATCTAAAATTTTCCACTTTATCGATTGCTGGTGTGAAAATTGGAGATAACCATTAAAAAAAACAAGTTGACTTTGAAATAACCTTTAAGATCAAGTCTAAAGTCAAATTGAAGGTCACAATTGAGCTTCTCATTGAAAGTTACTTGAGAAATGACCTTGATCTTTTTCATAAATAATTTACCTGAAAAAATATACAGCCATCCCGGGACTAATTGACACCTGGTGTATACAATAATAAATCATTTAAAGTACATCTCACGAAAGCGGTAAATGCTCAATATGAGTGAAAAAGTCTCATCTGCTATCAACACCTGTCCGATTCATAACTTTGCACAAATGAAAATATCCACATTCTTTCTCAGATCTTAAACTTAAAATGAAAGAATAAAATAAAAAAAATAAACTACTTACGCAGTTAGTCTAAACGATATTTTACAGCTCGATCGTGCAAAATATAGAGAATTTATATATAGAGAATTATAGAGAAATATAGAGAATTTATAGAGTTATAAATCATAGATTAATTTAAATATTACGTTATAAACCATAAATCAATATTACGTTATAAATCATAGATTAATAAGAATAAGTTAAGGTCGTAAATCGGGATTTTAAAAAATATTGCTATAGACTGCGCAAGAGATGGCGCTTATTAAGAATATAATGCATATGACAATATACAGCAGTACCAAAGCTTATAAATCTCTTGTAAAAACTAATTTAAATTTGGTAAATATTTTGGAAAGATAAAACAAAATAACAATATGAAATAACATTCTTTCATTTCATAAAAGAAATATACTACATGACCCATTTAAAAAGCAGTTTATGATAAAATGTTCACAGATTATTTTCGTTTGTTTTTATTTTACTAAACGAACTTCCGTTTCTGCATCCAATTATACAGCACATTATATAAACATGAATAACAACAAAACAATAACAACACAAATAATTGAAAAAACAAAACAGTAAGACCGAAACAGTTATGGAAAAGTAACACGAAAGCGATACGCAATAATAACTACCATACCCACATACAGGGTTTTTTAACCCCCATATATTTATAATTTCATTTTTGTACTAAGTCACTAGTGGCGTTTAGAATTTGGTCTCCGTAAAATTACGAATTTTTTAGTGACAAATAACAGCATTTATTTAGACTATAATTCCTTGTATTAACAATTTTATAAAGTGAAGTGAGTATAAAACCCTAGATTCAATTTAATTTTATAATAAATATTTTTTTATTTAAAATTACTGAAATTTGTTATTTAACTTCAATTACAACAAAAATAAATTTATAATACATACAAAAACTTAGTCAGAAAATTTATATCTGACTCATGATTGTGAGTTTTTAATATGGCAGTCTATGCGCCAACTGATGTTAGTGTCATTGTTCTATGATTAGTTTATAAATAATTTTATGCGGGTATGGTAGGCATTATTGTGTATCGCTTTCATGTTCTTTTTCTATAATGGTTTCGGTCTTACTATTTTGTTATTTATTTGTGTTGTTGTTGTTTTGTGTGTTATTATTATTGTTTACATAATGTGCTATACGTATAGATGCAGAAACGAAAGTTCGTTTCATATAACATAAACAACAATAGTGTAATCTGTGAACATTTTTATGTCACGTAGCAAATTTATTCTAATAAATGAAAATTCTTTTCGTATTACTATTATTTGTTTTATATTTTCAAAATATTTATCTAATTTAAATTAATATTTATAAATATTTGATACCGCCATCTATTGACGTAAATATACATCATCTTCTCAATGACCGCCATCTCTTTCGCCGTCTATAGTAATATTTTCAAAAATCACGAGTTACGACTGTACAGTCGTAACTAGTGATTTTTGAAAACATTGGTTTGAAAATATGGTTATATAACCACACTATATTATTCTTCTCTATGTCATCATATAAGAATAAACTGACCACAGAACAATGACACTGACATCAATCGACGCACCGATAGCCAAATTAAAAATTGACAATCCTATGTAATATATAATCTTCTGACTCAGTTTTTATATGTATTATATTTTTTTTGAAATTAAAGTTCAGTACATTTCAGTAAATTAAATAAAAAAATTATTAGTCATATAAAATTATATTAATCCTAAAATTAATATAATTTTATATGACTAATAATTCTATGACTAATAATTCTATTCACTTTATTAAACTGATAATACAAGGAATTATATTCTAACTAAATAAATGAAGTTGTCAGATGTCAGATAGATGTCACTAAAAATTTCATAATTTTACATAGATCAAATTTCAGATGGAACTAGTATCATAATACCAAAACAATGAAATTACAAATATATGGAGTTACACAACCTTTTATGCATACTTTATTCTATGACGACTCCGGTGCAAAACTAAAACGGTTACATCCTTTAACAAGGAAGTTCCATAAAGAGTTTATGGTGCTGTGATCAGATTAAGTGGATTTCTATTTTCTCAGTAGATTTTAGGTATAGAATTTGCTTCTGAAGTAAATTCAATTTTACGATTGATATCAGTAGATTACAGTTACAAGCATTACTAGTTTTTTTTTCGTATATTTTTGCTCAATGTGCATAGACTCTAAATTGATTTATCAGATACATGAAGTGCAATATTACGTAAATTAATGAATTTGAACTTAGTGAAATTTACCCCTTTACTCGATGGTAATCCATTGTTTTCCATACGATCACTGTCATCTCCTATAACAAACAAAATTATTAAACTTAACTTTTTTTTGGCGTAATAAAAACAAAAAATGAATAATAAAACGAAAATTAATATAAAATATAACACGGCCGTCACGGGACGTACGGCAGATGTGAAACATCTATTTTAATATAAAAATTCATAACTAATAATAGTTTGTCCGTCATAATAGATTTTGACATTTTTAACATTACGTTGACATTTCGGTATTTACACCCATCACCAGAAGTCAAAACAGTGCTTCATATTTTTTTTTAATTTTCATACATTTCCGTCACGTATTCGAGTCGATTTTACTGCCAAGGCGCACCCATAGATGTTTCACATCAAAAATTAATAAACAAATAATAAATTATAAAATGTTTTCCTGTATTGATTATAAATGAGTCATCAATTAATCTATCGTTGGTTCAACACTTTTGTTCTATTCTCTTTACGTGATTCACCTCTTTTTGCCAATCACTATTTGTTATTGCGTTCAAAGCCTCCAAAATAAGTGACTCAGTTTTAGTTTCTAACTGCTCAACGTTCTTATCTGGAACCTTTTGCTTCACCAAATTCCAAACATATTCGGTCGGGTTACGATCGCAGTTGTATGGTGGGAGACATACGACTTCGTGTCCATATTCAGCCAATAATTTGTCATTAACGTAAGTTTTAAGTGGCTTATTTTTTTTTTAATAATGTCGTATAATTCTGGTTTGGTTATTTTTTCTGGAAACATAGCATTATGAGATTGTAACCACTGAATCATTTCTTGTTTAATGAGTTTTATTGTAGGAGTTTTCTATTCTTCTGTGCTGTGATAACTAACGTTATCCATTACTATAATGCTAATTATAGGTATGTTGGGTAAGCGTTTATCTTTTATCCATTTTGGGAAATTTTGCGTATTTATTTGGTCATGATAATCGCCCTGTTTGTTATTGGCTTTGAACATTAACATAGCCCTGTTTTCAAAGTCATGCTCGTTCTCAGCATCGACAATAATCCAACGTCGACCAGGACTGTCATTCTTTCGTACGCCTTTATCCGAGATACATTGCCAACACTTTTTGACAGAATAGTGAGAGTGTATCCATGTTTCATCTATGTAAAACACAGGCTTCTTAGCAACCCCTAGCGCACCATGCTCTTTCATTCTGCGTAAATATCTGGCTCTCTATGCCTATACAGGGTCTTTCAATTAGTTCTAGTTGGTTTTGACGAAATTTTTTAAGCCTTGTTGATTTTTCATCCTACGCCATAATGTCACCCGACTACCTTCGAAGCAGCAGCCTAAATTTTACACTTTGCCGGTACTTCCTTGCGTACAGTATATATTGAGTGTACAATATTCCTTAATGCTGACACTCCAAATCCATTTAAAAATTGTTTTTTTTACGACTTTTTTTGTTTTGTTGGAGTCTTTATTTTACTACTATTAGCAATGGATGCTAGTTTTTCCTGTCTGATTTTAGCTACTGTATTTTTTACCACTCCGGTGGCAGTAGGTAACTACACCTTCTGTGACCTTGACAGTATTTTTGAAGCAGCATATTACATCTTTAAGTAATTGCCGTGGAACAGTTACGTCTTGATCAGAATCATGGGAATTTTGTATCAACTGGGTGACATTATGAAATATTCCTACATATCATCTCTTTCTTTTACAAAATAATTGTCTATGTTAACAACTATTTCACGGGCGCAACTATTAATAATGCCCAGTTTTTTACTCGTTTTATAATAAATTTATAAATAAGAGCCAGCAACACTGTCAATAGCAGTTTCAAAACCATATACTTTTATCAATATAATTAATTATTTACCAATGGACCAATAATAATTAATATACAACAATAACGAAATAATAACAACACTGATAACAATAAAACATATGTTAACAAAAGTATATCAAATAACTGACTCAATAAATCATGACACGTGTTTACTCGTTGGCGTTGGCAATGGTACTAAACAGCCCACAATCACAACATAGGTATGTGTCATCGACAAGGCTCTTATATCTCTATATCTATAACTTTAAAAAAAAAATATACTCGTATGCTCATATGCACTCAGGTCACTGAATTTGACCCCATTTTTTTATTATTGAATTATTTTTATTTTTAATTATTTGATCGTTGTTTGTTCGTTATTGTTCGAATGTAAAAATTGTTTGTTTGTTTTTTGTTTATTTACAATTAAACAAAGGTTATCCTTAAGTTGGCCCCTCTTAATAGAGATCTTCATTTTTGTCGCTCAAATTAATATATTTTGATTAATTATCGTTTGTTCGATCACTATTGATGATTATTCGATCATAAAAACAATTAAATCCTTAATTATTAATTATTTTTAATTTAATAAACAGCCGTCACTCTACGGCTGCATTGCGCATGCGCCTGCAATAAAAGTCTTAAAAAAATCTGGCTTACTTTTTGAAGTGTCTACTATATAGCCTAGCAGTTGTCAAAGTCAAACGTTTAAAATCGTTGTTAGAAAAATTGAAACAATAGCCACAAAAATGAGAAATCTGATATTAAACGGTTCCTTCCAAGACCCAGTATACACACACCGGGTTAATTATATTTTAAATAAAAAAAAACATGCATATAATTTTTTTTTATTCAAATGACTTCAAAATTAACTTTTCTATCATTATAACTTAATTGGTTTTATGGATCTGATTAGAGAGTCACAATTAATGATCTGATTATCATCATCACTTATCCGAGAAATAATCTAAAAATGGATCAAAGGACTCAAGTCGGCCGACAGCGACGACAACAAAAACAATGTTTTAGAAAAGCTATTGAAGAACCTAATATACAAAATATACAACTTCAGCAACATTTTGATATGTAATGACTAAAAAAAACTCTAACTTTTATTTCTATTCTTAAATTTCATATAAACAATTAATAGTGATCGAACAAACGATAATTAATCAAAATATATTAATTTGAGCTACCAAAATGAAGATCTCTTTTAAGAGGGGGCCAGCTTAAGTTTAATTCATTATAGCCAGTTTAATTCATTATAAATAAACAAAAAACGAACAAACCATTTTTACATTCGAACAATAACGAACAAATAATTAAAAATAAAAAAAAATGAGAAAAAGTGGGGCCAAATTCAGTGAGTCTATGCACTCTATGACACTGTGATAGATAATCTGACATCTGACAAAGATTTGGGTAACAATATACTTTATTTTAAACTTCACTTGATATTCATATTGAACAATTTGCAAATAAAATTGAGTATGGTTTTGTTATGATATCTTGTGTTAATTTCACTAGGACATAAACATATTTTCAATTATATAAATCATTAATTCAATCTTCATATTATAGGAGGTTTAAAAATGATTTTTAAATACAATATACTACAACTTGGTATATTTGTATCCATTAAAGAAATAGTTCCTCGTCAATTGACTGGCGTCTTTGGAAATTACCATAGGAATATAGTTTATATTCCCATGGTAATCTCCAGAATATAGAATATAGTTATAATTCTGATGGGAAAAAATTAAGTACATTATGGTCGTTTCCAACTATAGATATTTAGACAGGTAACATAGTAACACGTATATAACTATCTGCAGTTCATGTAGTTCCATTAGTCGTTCAGAAACAACAACAATTTTAATTATTTCAAAATTCCACGAACGAATTTAAATAAAGCAACAATTTAAAAAATCTCGGTTTTCCATTGAAATAATATTATTGTCTACCATATTTTCATATTTGAAAACATTTTGGAATAACTCTTTTAACGTCCTTTTAATGATTTTCATCATTCAATTACGAGACTATCGCCTTTAATCATTTTATACACAATGTCTTAAAATTACATCGGAGTTTTTTTTTACAGTATGATGCTTATATGGAAGATTTGTCATTTCACAACTTTTTTCCTAAAATTGGATTGTTGGTTTTTATTATGTTTTCATGCATTTTTAGTTTTGTTTCAATGGATAGATTATATAGGTTTTAGTTCTTGCAATTCTTACAATTTTGACAATCATCGAATGTCAGTTAATTGAATGAATGATTGACAGTTCGTTGTCATTTAATTTTTAAGTGAGCATGGTGTATGGTGCGAGTGAGATCGTATGATTATTTGAAGACTCTAGAAGAGTCTCGATAGCGGTAATGAAACTACTAATTGAAAATACCATGCTTTTATAATTTAAACTGAAACTAAAGTCAATTGAAAACGGTGGATGAACAAACAGAAATATATTTGAAAAAATGGAAAATAAAGAAAATGAAAACGGTAAAGATGAGCATAAACCCCAAAAGGTAAAAGCATTCTTTTCAGTAATAATATATATATTTTTGTATTATATTTTTGTACCTATAATAAGATACATATTATGTAATTTAGGCGCAAATGTATATCATTTTTAAACGAATTTAATATTTTATGTACCTAGTAAATAAACTCGAGTGTCTACATGACCATTCAAATTTAAGTTTTCACATATTCACTGATGTTTTAAAAAAATGTGCCTAAGAAGTAGTTTTGATTTTCGCACTACCTACCTACTTTATTTATCTATATTTTTATTTATGAATATATATAAACACTTGGACCAGGATGAGGAATTACATAAATTAATAGCTATTTATAAAGTTTTATGAGGATTATTGAAATAGAATATATATATATAATAAATATTTTTATTACAAGAACGAAGGTTACGGCCATTTCACTTGATGAAAATAGAATGAACATCCTATCTTCAGATACTCAAATATACTAATGTTAAACTATATTTCATGGCAGCACTTACCATACAATCTAATGGAGAATAATGCTTATCGAAAATAATACATATATTTTCAAAATTGTACAGAGTGATTCCATTAATATATTGTTGCAAACAGTACAATCAGGGGTGACTTTTGTGATTCTTTGCTTTAATTATAGAAGCATACATCTCTTCATCACCTTCAAAAGATAGTTAATTATTTGACTGCCTTTCAGTATTTGATATATAAATCTCTAAAGTGTTATGTGATGGTCCAACATAATTTATATTATAAGACAAATATATTTAATACTGTTAAAGAAATATTTGGAAACTTATGTATGTGTGTTTATAATTACAACTCACAAAGTATGTTCACTATCTTTAAATGTTCATGATTGTGAATTTATTGGTTTGATGTAATCTGCTATATTTTGAATAAAATTGATGCTTTAAATAAAATAAATCAAAACCCTCCAGTTGGTAGGTGATCCAATATTGATACAGTTTTTAAATATTTTGATTTATAAATTCCAACATCTCACATGAATTGATACTTTGAAAGGTTATCTTAAGAAGTTACCAAAATGACTTAAGAACTCAATGATTAATAAATACACATTGTCTGATGTGAAAAAAAGAAACAATTTGAATAATTCATAATGCTGGTACTGTTCTTTCAACATGATGAAGTTTTATTACATATCGAAAAATCAGTTTTGAAGGTAGAGAGATACAATCCTCTTTAAATACTGCACTTAATTTTATATTTTAAAATTTTGTAAAAAATTTAACACTTAAATTTATTTTTATTAAATATTTTATGATTTGAAATTAGATTTACTTGGAATGTCAGTTACACATATTTAGTTTTAGTAATTTTATTTTACTTAAAATTATTGAGATCTATACTGGTTAGGTAATTAATCACATAGTTATCTACACATTTTTCTTGGAATATGTCAATATATTCGACTGGTATATTTTGATTACCTCTGCTTTGACAAAATTGTAATAGGTATAGAAAGAATAGTTGAAGAGAGTTATTGTGAGATAGACGAGGCAGAACTCAAGACAGTAATTTATTATAGTAATTTAATATATCAATATTCTCTTCATAATATAGATAGTGAAATTAAGTCACCTAGAGACAAAACTGCATATTACTATATCTTTATAAACGAGTTGATTTCAAGTTTTTCCAACATAATGATAATGTTAAAAATGATACCTATTCTGCCAGTTTCTGTCGCATCTGGAAGAAAATCCTTTTACAAAGTTTAAAATTACAATAAAACATTTAAAATCAACAATACATTAAAAAATGTTGCACATAATTTGGCAAAGACTTAGAATCTGTTCCGCCTTCTTCTTGTAAACTGTAATTTAACAAAAAGTCACTATTAAAATAAAATTTGCATTTCATGTCTTCCTTTTAACAGGCATTAGCCCGGACAACCATTAAAATGAGGATGTGTAAAGCAAATTTTATTTTATAAGTGACTTTTTGCTAAAAGTCAGTTTAAACGATGTTGGAAGAGGCTTTTATCATGTACTAGAAGGAATTCAGCTAATTTCACAAATATTTCTGTAGTGAATATGTAGTTTATAAGTTAACCAATACTAATGTTGCTCATCTAAAATATACCTAACTAATGCTTTTGCTGTTGGAAATTCCCTTGTTATAAATCTTAAATATCTTCAAACACACACACGCACACAACACCACAGTGCTGTGGGTATCAGATACTTGACAAAATACATATATGTTTTTTTTATATATACATAGATACAATACAAACATACAATCTCAAGAAGACAAATTTGTCGTTTTAATCAATGAAATGTTTATCTTTTGTGGTAATTGAATCCGCACCCTCAGTGCAACAGGTAGGGCTACTATGTGCTGTAATTAAAGCTACAAAAAGAAGATATAGTTAGGCGGCATAGTTGGATATGATGCGGGTGTCCAGTAAGTTGATAGTAGACCTATTTCCAGAGTATTTTACTTATAGCATCTTCGCCATGTGTAATGCCCTTTATAAGGAAAAAGGATTGTTTAATTTATTACTTTTTATTATTATTTCAGCATGCCCTAGTAGCATTAAATATATATGTCCTCGCTTAAACAGTTTTAAAAATATATTTATGTTTAATTTGTTGTACGTCATAAGTACCCAGTCTGTTTATAGAAGGGAGAAAATGTTAATTATCATCATTAAATTTTTGCTGTTTTTTGTTGTATAGAACCGCAGTCCGTCTCCAGGCATTAAGTCAACTGCAGTGGTCAAATACACTGCTGTTCAGAGCCCAGTGGGTTATGCCCGGTTGCAATGTAACACCGACTTGAATCTACCACCGTCCAACTGGAGCACTGCAATAGATTCATACGGCTTGAAACAAATTTTGACACAAAATTCTGGACCATCCAGGTACATAATATAAATAATTTTCAATATTTCTTACCATTGATAATGAAATTATATATATGTAATTTTTATAAAACTTATTCCATAGTGTGTTATTTTTATGTGACAAAAAACAGTATGCAGAGTATACTCTCAGAATATATAAACAATAGTTAAGGGTCGGATAATTATTTTGTTACAAACAGTTTTCAAAAAAAGCACTTAAGTTAGATAGGGTATATCACTTTTAGGGTTCCGAGCCAAAATGGCATAAATTAGGACCCCTATAGTTTTGTCATGTCCGTCTGTCCGTCCGTATGTCACAGGCATTTTATTCAAAACTTACAGTACGTATATTGATGAAATATATGATGTAGGTGTCTTGTGTAAACCACTACTTAGTTTGGCGATTGAATAACAAAATAAATATTTCTAGGGGGGGGGCATCCATACATGTAACAGAAGCTGAAAAATTTTTTTTTGAGCAAAAATTAACTTGTGGCACATATTTCGACAGTTCTTTTAAAAACACTTTTAAGGTTTTTAAGCAATTTTGTGATGACATGAATAATTTTGGAAATATCTCTCCGAAATCACAGAAATTGGGCCTCCCTTTATTTTCTAAACCGTATGTGTCAAAATATGAATAAAATACCAAAGGTAACTTAATAAATACTTTCAAAGAAAATAATTTTTAACATTATCAGATATATCGTTATGTCCTTTTATTCGAAAACTGCACTTTTCAACTAAAGGACATAAGTGCAATGAAGATACGCTCTTTTGCTGATGCACTTTAGTTTACACCAGTTTAATAATAATAGTTGACATACCTACTTGTTTTTCTAGTTATAGATGACTAAATTGTTTATAACTATTCTGAGCAGGAAGCATGGAAAAAGTGTAACAACATACTTTTTTCATCTATAGTGAATTTCTTTGTAATAATGACTTTGGAACCTATAATGAGCATGGTCTGACACGCTCTTGACCAGTTTTATTTATGTTATTACTTACTTTAATGAAAGATCTATATTTATTCATTAATGATGAAGTCTTGACATGTCAGACCAACCTTTTTCATATTGTATACCCACTTGAATCTGATAGTAATGGTAAAACAAAGAAAATACTAAGATGCTTTCTCTTAGAAATATGTTAATCGAAAATCGTTCTTAAAATTATTGTTAATATTGATCTTGTTAAATACTATTCCTTATCAATGACATGACTTGTACATGATATAGAACACCTCTTCAATGATTATTTCAAGCCATATTCACATTTTTTTATACTATTCAGTATTGATATTCCTTTAATCTTATTGGGGTACTAGCACCTGATAAACTGTAAAAAAATATTCGCAATCAAAAATTTTTGTCTACATTTCTCGTTTGCTTCACTTTAGGTAGACATTGGTTCATTTTAAAACAGGCACATGGTCGACTTACACTTCATTTCAAAATCATACAATTAAATCGATGATCATCGACTGTAACAATATCATAAATGTGTCGAGGCAAATCTGCTTCAAATTTTGCTATCATGTCACAGTACCCTTCTACATAAACCATTATATAAAAGATATCAAATGCTGTAATTTGTTCTATTGGTTAGTGACATCGCTATAGTTTTGTCTTTTTTTTAATTTTTAGCTTCAGAATGGCTCACATGTTTCCTGATTGTGTTGGTGAGGTAGATGTGATATCGGGTGCTGAATGTATAAAAAAGTTATTGAAATTGCCATATCAGCCTCATGGAACTGTAAGTATAACACAAAATGCATGTTACTTATGATTACAATAAAAATCAATTTTGACTATTCAATTTTCAATGTTGTTTAGCAAACTCAATCATTACTGTTACTGTCAAATGCAATGTATATTTTTATTCTTAGTACTTAATAACTGAAACTGGAAAACGAATTCACAAGGGTAATTTTCTTATATATATATAAATATATATATTATCTATTAATTAATATATATATATATATATATATTATCTATTAAATAAACAAATATACTTAGGTTTAGAAAATTCACCTTGCATTGTACTTTACATCAACATAAATATGATATTAATATATTACCACAAATACGAAATTAACTTTATTGTCATATAGCATAATGTTTTAGTTCATATGTGCAGTCACATAAAGAAATGGTCACAAATTTAATTTCTTTTATATCTGCTAGGTCAGTATGATGGTGCATAGAGTAGAAAACACCTTACTTTTGGATGATTTTGATGTCTATGATTATTTGATGAAATCGGAATGGTCATGGCTCAAGGACTTCTTCTATGAGAACATATTAAAGACGATGTCCGAACAGGAACGGATGATGATAGAGTTAAAGAACAAAGGAACTTCTGGTCTGCAGTTGACTTCAAAGTTTTTATGTCACAGCATAGTGAGCTTACCCCAACCAGAAAAAGAAGTTAAAACAGACCTACAACCTTCGTGTAGTACTGGACCATTGACTGGTGAGTACTAAAAAAGCTTAGATTAGATAAGTTTCTATACATTTTTACAATTTTTTAGCTATATCTATCACATGCTATAATTCATTAAAAACTTCATATGTTAAATTTTACATATAATTAACAATTTAAATTCTTATTTTTTGATATTCTTATCAAAAATATCTTAATACATATATAAACAGTTTATTTGAGTATGGAAAATGTTTATTGAAAAGATTAACAATATTTTCAAGGTCCATTTCTTCCTGAAGCAGAAACCAGATCTGAAATACCTCCAAATGAGCACTCATACAACAGAAACGTACTATGGACATTTGAAAACATACAAATGTTGATCGGAAGTGATTTGCCTATATTTGGAGGCAAGGACAGACCGTGTGTTAGTTTAAGATTGCGCGATGCTAAGGAACCTATAAGTGTATTGACAGGTATAGATTATTGGTTGGATAATTTGATGTGTAATGTACCAGAAGTTCTAATGTGCTACCATTTAGATGGGATAGTGCAAAAAATATGAACCTATGAAAACCGAAGATTTGCCAAATCTGGAAGGTTCAAAGTTCTCACCGAAGGTAATTAGGAATGTAGCACAGAACATTTTATCATTTCTGAAATCAAATGCGACAAAATCTGGGCATACATACTGGTTGTTCAAAGGACCCCATGATGATGTAGTAAAATTATATGATTTGACTTCTTTGTGTGGGGGATTAGGTGGGACTGAAGGTATGGAGAACCCATTCACGACTCCTGTAGCCATGCTCCTATATCGTGTAGCCCGCAATATGAGGATGACGAACAGAACTAAACATGTCAAAGAGCTCCTGGAAAATGCTATCAAACTTTTGTCAGAGGAGAGATATCCTCAGATTGTGGCATCATCTCATTACATGTTGGCCGATTTATACCTGCCTGCAACTACTAATCCGGCCCATCCGGACTTCAAAGGTAAATCCACTTGTTTGTTTATTGCCTTTTAATACTTTAAATCCACACGTTTGCATTATTCAGTATGGTTCACTACAATATAAACTTGTAAAATTGCTTTGAATCATTGATAAATAGATTAATTTTAAAAAATCTGTAAATTACATTTGTACATAGGTGTATTATAATCTTAAAAAATCTGATTACTTCATTTCATTTGATTTTATAAAGAAAGTAAAATGAAAGATAATTTTTATAATTAAAATTAAAGGTTGAAATTTTTTTTCATACACCCCATTATTTTGATGTTTGATAGGTATTCAAAAATGATTAAACGTTGTTAAGTAACATTTCCATTTTAACATATATTTTAAATTAGAAAAAAGATAAAGAAATCTTTTATTCATGATGGAATAGCTTAAATATTAAATTTGTTGGCAGTTATCAAAAAACGATCTTTCAACAAACAAATGAAGGAGCTATGAGTGATGCTGCATGTTGACATAACATAAGTTGACAATGTAAATCATAAAAAATCATAACATGAACACAACTCCATTTTGTAGTTCACATGAATATTTTTTAAGCCCATGCCAGTTAAAAAAAAAAAGAAGACAAGGAAACCATAGATCATTATCACATTTAGAAAAATATTGTATTTTAAGCATTTGTATTATAATCTAAATCACTCATTCAGATTTCTAAACAGGTTTATTGTATTCTTGACAATCAGTTAACAATAATACACATACCTATCAGTTATCAATGATCATCGGTGAATTTATTATTTAGAAGAATCTGAAAACTCTGAAGAAGAGGAAGAAGAAGTGCCTTCAGCAGAAGTGGATTCAGCCCAACCAAGCGGAAGCGGTAGCCAGCTTGCCTTGCAGATGAGGGGTTTGGCCCTGCACGACATAGGTGAAACCATACGGCCTTCATATCAGGTTATTATATTTAACTTAAATGTTAATAAAGTCACTTCATAAAACAAATCTTCACATACAACAAAAATCTTGAAATATGAAAATAAGGTAATATACAAATCTTTATAGATATGGAGTTCATCAATATGTTATTACATTTATTGAAAAACTATGATTATTAATCTTAATTAACCATAAAGTCCATACTAATATTATGAATGCAAAAATAACTATTTATGTCTATTACCTTTTTACGGCTAAACAGCAGAATGAATCTATAGGAAATTTGGCAAGGAGATAGATTGTATCCCAGTGAAGAATGTTGGCTACATAAAGGGGGTTAAATAAGGATGAAAATTTGTATTGGCAACCCATAATTCCTCAAGTGAATGATAAGAAAATTCATATTTAAGTTTTTACTAACCAAAATCATTTTCTAATAGGATAAAATAGCATATGAAATTTTGTTATATATTCTTCAAATGCACTATTTATGTAGTCTATGAAACCCTATGTAAATAAATTATGCTACCACTGAGGAAGTGTTATATAGATCATATTTATATCATGCAATTTGGACGCATAGTTCTTGAGATAATAAAAAATTGACAATGCGCTCATATGCATATTATTATAACAACATAATTTAGAGATATGAAAGTTCAAAAGGCTCACCATTTTTAGGGTTCTGAGCTAAAATGGAAAAATCGGAACCCTTATAGTTTTGTCGTGTCTATCTGTCCATATATCACAGACATTTTATTCAAAAACTACAAGATATATATTCATGAAATTTATAGTATAGGTGTCTTGTATAAGCCGGTACTTAGTTTGGTGTTCGAATAACAAAATAAGTATTTCTAGGAGGGGACACCATACATGTAACAGACGCAGAAAAAAATTTTTTTAGAAAATATTAATGAGTTGCACATAAAGCACTTTAAGATTTATAAGCCATTTTTCTGATTACATAAAAATTTTGGAAACAATCGCTTTGAAAGATGCAGAAATTATGTACCCATGTATTTTCTAAACCATATGTCCAAAGAATATTAAAAAAATAGGAAGATAAAACATTTAGTAAATTCTTTCAACTAAAATTATTTTAAACATGGTTGGATATACTGTTTTTTAGTTATTTTCGAAATACTGCGCTTCTCATCAAAAGAATGTAAGTGCCATGAAGATACGCTCTTTTGCTGATGCACTTTAGTTTACACTAGTTTAATAGTAATAGTCGAAATACCTATTTGTTTTTCTAGTTATAGGCGAATGAAGTGCTTATAACTATTCTGTGTGGGAAACGTGGAAAGAGTGTAACAATGTACTTTTTTCATCTACGTTTGTAATAATGGCTCCGAAACCCTATAAAGAGCATGGTCCGACGTGCTCTTGGCCAGTTTTTCTTTATTCAGAAAATAAAGAAATCAATGTGGATGAATTCCTTTGTAACAGCTAGTAATATATTATATAATAAAATGTATTCTATTCTTTCTTTTTTGATTGGCTTTATATTATTTGTTGATTCTAAGTACAAATATTTTCATAATGCAGCGAAGGAAGACCAAATTGGATAAACGGAAAGGGCTGGGTATTGAGCCACTGGAGCGCTGTGGCAAAGCGCTGCAGCACGCACTAAAAGGACTTTATGCACTCCATCATGTCACCATAAACAAATGCAAGGTATTATCGTTATACACATCTACATTTTAAATTCTTCAGGTACTCACCTCTAACATTGATTTTCTATGTTCAAAAATGTTTCAAGATTTTATCTATTTTATGGAAGAAGTTTACAGGTACTCCAAATTACAGGTTCTGTAAACTTATTCAAAAGAAGCTCTGGTTTTTAGCATTCTTATGTCGTAAATCAACTTTCTTGTCCAGAAATATATTCGAAAAAATGCAGTAACTTAATTATTTTGTTTGATATTTAAATACTTCTCAGCATAATTCTTATTCTGTACTTGGTATTCTAAACTTATCCTGTATTGAACATTTGAAAGTATTTGTTCATTATACAGTATAACAATCTGCAATTAAAAGTTTCTCTGTTCATTCATTTGGTAATTACCATACCATTATTACAATATGTTCGTTTTTTGTTATGTATGAAAAATACATTCTCTTTTATTTCTATATAAGGTCTAACCAAACTGTACCTAAAATATGTACCTAACGGTTTCAGCATGAAGAACGGGAGAGGTTGAAACAACAAATCATTCTAGAAGAGCAACATCCCAAAATGGCTAATCCCTTTGAACCAATAAAAATGACTTATGAGCCTTTAGACAGTACACGAAAGGATCAAAACAATCCGAAAGAGCACACCTCAAGGAGCCGTCGCAGAAAAAAAGACAAAAAGAGTCAGGAAAGATCTTCCAACTACCTCATAGAAAAGAAATCAAATGTTGATAAAAATGCTATACTTATTAGGAAAGAAAACAATGTCTACCCTACATTACATGAACCTAATAGGGATGATAATTTTGCATGGAAACTGCACCTGAAAACGCTGTTGTATGAAAAAATTTGCTTGGCTTACGCAACTCTAGCAGAGTACAGCTACATGAGAGAACACTATGGTTTCTCATTGAAATACATTGACATGGCGAGCAAATGCCAAAAGCTGTTGAGTAGTATGATCCTAAAAAAGTAGGGTTGTGGACGCGAGTTGTTTAATAGGCAGAGTTGGGGACAATTATTTTCAAATTTCGAAACATTGGAACAGGTTGGAGACGTTCAAGAAGCAATTCTATACCGACCATAGTGTTGACACACAATTAAAATTTGAATTAGAAATTGACATGAACGAAGAAGTTGACGAAGTGGTAACAGCCGACGAATTTGATCTAGGTAGCTTGAATATTTGTCTCTTTACATGAGCTTATACATTTGACAATTTTTGTTCTTGTATCTGTAATAATTTTACTTCTGATTTAGAGACTTAGTAATCTTAAGGCCTCCGTGTTGGCCCAATACTGTCTGGAGTTTCATCAATAATATACTAATTCCTTATCAATTTTTATATATATAACTAGTATAAATTGTACAAAAAAATTTTGTCAAGTTAAAAATGCTTAAATATTGCTAGTAAACCTAACAATATTTCACATTTTTTATATTCTCTATAAAATATGTTAATTTTAAAAGAATTAATAGCAAAATTTTTTTAAATTAGCATTCAACAAAATTTTTTTCTTTATTGCCAGATATTAAGTTACCGGAACAAGAAAAAGAATCTATGATGATGAGTTGTGTGTATTACAAAAAGGCGTTGGACTTCACTGCAGACGAGAAGCGGCACGAGCTCCTGCGCCGCCTGGGGTCCGTCAACAATGAACTAGGTGTCCGGCACATGAATGAGGGCCAAGGTCAGTTACACTGACTGTGCAATTCATAAACACACCATATTTTATCAACTGTATAATTCACATTGATTTAGCTTTAATAATCTTATATGTTTGATTTACTTGAATAATTGCCAAAAATAATTATAAATTATCAATCAATTTGGATTACTCTTTTTGTGAAACACACTACATTCAGTGGCTTAAAATTAAGAACATTTTGATGAAGCCTAAACAAAAAAGTTTGATTGCCATTTTTTGACATTTCAACAAAAAATAAAAACAGTTAAATGTGACAGTGATAAATGAACTGGAATACTTTTCCGCTTCATCAATAATAGATTGCAGTTCAGTCAGCAGTCACATTATTGTCTATAGAATAATTTATTTTAAAAATTGCCATCTGTTTCTCTAAAGTATAAATTGATTAGGAATTATATCAATTGCATTGCAGATATGTACTCACATTTGTTATTGTTACAATTATTGAGTGAATTATTAAGAGTTTTGAACCTAAGTCCTAAATTGGCTTTGAATGTTTAGTATGTTTTAGGAATAAATTATTGTATGAATTATTTGAATCTAAATTGACAGTGTCTCGAGGAACTAATAAAAGAAGTAACTTAATTTTTAGGTTAAAAAAAATGTAAGGATATCTAGCGATTGACAATATTTGTCACTAAATAATGTCTTTAAATAGTGTTGTAAAGTAAATTTTAAAAATTTAATGATATCATATTTCATATATGACATGATAATACCTATTAACTGTATATAAATGATGCTCTTTGTAGATATATGGAATATTTTGTAGATATGTGTATACTGAAATTGAAATAGGGATGGGAATTGAAATGAGGTAAAGAAATTCACTATATGTATATTGGAAAACAGCTAATTCAATAATATATAATGTAATATCTTCTTCGGACATATATACACAGCACCATCTGGTCCCAAACTAAGCAACGAGGCTTGTACTATGGGTATCGAACTTTTTTTATATTACATACATTATTTTTATATATATATATATATATATATATATATATATATATATATATATATACATATAATACATAGAAACACCCAGACTCAAGACAAACATTAATTTTTAATCAAATAAATAAATGTTTGTTTTGTGTGGGAATCAAATCCACAACCCCAGTGCAGCAGGTAGGGTCACTACCACTGCGCCAATCAGGCAGTCAAGTATACATATAGCGAATAATAATAGTAGTATATTTAGGGCGCACTGTAAATTTCTGGATTGAATAAGGGAAAATTACTATAAATGGTCAAAAATAAATTTATTGTTTCTCAAAATATTCTCCGTTAGCATAAATGCACTTTTCCATATAATTAAACCAATTTTGACAACATTTATGTTATTCCTTTCTGATGACCTCGGAAACATGTATTTCATACTCTTTGAAAGCCTCTTCTGGTGATAAAAATTGTCGACTACATAATTGGTACCTAATTTTTGCAAACAAAAAACTGTAATAAAGTGCCAGATCGGGATTGTATGCGGAATTGCTCATAAGTTCTACATTTTTCTCCTTCAAAAATTTATTTGTGTTTGGCCATGTGAGAACTGGCATTATTCTGATGCAAGATGATACGTTTATAGTTATTTTTATGGATTACGATTATATTATTTTTGTCAATAAGCTCCAGCAAACAAATGGTAATGTACCAATAACTATTCACCATATGACAATTCTCCAAAGCAACAATAGCCTTTTGTATAGTTTTATTAAAAGAAGAAGCAATCATCTCCTTAGAGGCAATTGGTTCGCACGTCACTTTGGTTGGTTTCGGCTCATCTCGATACACTTGCACGATCGATTGCTTCGACCATGTTTCGTCACCTGTTGCTATGGTCCACACTAAATTTGACGTCTTTTCCTTGAATCCATTGTACCAAGTGACACGCTCCATTTTTTGAGCCTCTGACAAATTGTGTAGGATCCACCGTGAGCACAGCTTTTTCATACCCAAATGTTTATGTAGGAATCATTGTATTTGATTGATGTCTATGCCTAAGGATGCTCGAATTTCATGGTAGGTCACATGCCTATCTGTTTAGATCATACGGCGCACAACATCGATTTTTTTGTTGTTCACGGTGGTGGACAGGTGAACGTCACGAAATTCGTCATTGAGATTGACACGACCGCACTTGAATTTTGCAAATCAATTATAAATACTCGTCTTGCATGGTTCTTCATCTCTAAAAGCAGTTGAAACCGAGCGAAGGTATGCTAAGCTGTCAAATTACACTAAAAATCATAGAAAATTATACCACAAAACAATAATGATGCAGAAACACAATTTTTAAAGTAACGCCACATTGAAAAACTATTGACAAGATGAAACAAACTATTTTACAGCCAAAGAGTTCTATTTTCAAAAGTAGTAATTTCTTTTACGATATTGTTTATGTAAGTGGTCAGATCGAGAAACTTAAAGTGCGCCCCCATGTAAAATTAAACTCTGGTTGATAATTTTCTAATAAATTTACAATTCATTAAAAATTGTAATTAAATTCCGCATTTTAATAAAATTTGTACTTTAATACACTATTGTTTCTGCAGATATTTTCATGAAGTACTTAGAAGAGGAAGAAAATAAAAATAAACAGCAAGCGAAAGTACTGCATAAACAATTCGAGAAGCTGGCAAAAGATTCATGGGATTGCTTGAATGAGGCTCTAGAGATATTTGAAAAAGTCAACGACGTCCCCAACTTGGCTCTCATATACTGCAACAAAGGAAGGTACATGAGGTTCAAAGCTCATTGCGACATCAGTAGTTTTAAGTAAGTATCGCATAATTTTGTTAAGTTCCTTATTATTCAAAAATTTATATATTTTTAGAATTTGTACAAAAGAAAGATGCAAATTGCTCTTTTACCTTCCTGCCAAATTGTATTCCTGTTTTAATATAACTTTTGCAAAAATGAAATAAAAATTGCCTTAGAAAATCTTTATGAATAATGAAATGTTTTTGGTATCGGTTCCAGTTAAAGATAAATCAACCTCAGTTGTATGTCTTTAGAAGAATCCTTTTGCTCAATATTTAAGGTTTTATGTCCTCACTTTGTGACTATGGGGCCATCTCAAAGTGTAAACCTTTCAAACAAAAAACTATTTTCCACATCGACCCACAATTTATAAAGTTATTGCTAACATACATAATTACAGACAAAAAGCCTCCTCTTTTTTTTGAAGTCAGTTAAAAGATAATAAGTAAAGAAACATACACTTATTGTATAAATGCACAAAAAAGTCTTGAATTGTTATTGAAATTAGAGCTTGTTGTCTTGATTGAACTTCAACTATGTGACCCCCCTTACCTCCTTGCTAGTGTGCAACTGTTGAGTGATCAACATTTTTTTTTTTATAATTAATATGTTTATTAATTTCAGTAAAATGATCCAAAGGATAAAGAAATAATCTATTTTTAAAATTAATTCAAAAATAATTATTAGAATACATTATTGACCAATTCTTTATTTAAATGTAATTATTTCATTTATTAGAAAAGTATATAATAATTTTGGATAATAGAAAACAAATGCAATTGTTAAAAAAAATACAATGAAATTGTAGGTCATATGTACATGGACTTTATAGACATGCATTGGTTATGTTACTTTTTAATGTATGCATTATTGAAATAGCAATTTTAATTATTGTATTTCAAAATAATCACAATTTTCGAAAAGTTGATTTGATGCATGAACCTAAAGTAAGTTTGATTTCTGATAGTATTATTCAATTTTGTCTCTATTAGCATCCTATACATGTAGTGCAGGATAGTAATAGATCTATACTTGGTGAAGGGGAATGTCCAATTTACTATAGGATATAGAGTCACTCAATTTTTCTAGTGTCCATTTCGAAAAAATAAATTGTTTGATAAATCAATAGAAACCTTTGTAAAATAACCAAAACCCTTTTTTTTAAAGTTATCCATTTAGTGTTATGATGTTGGTATTTTTAATATGGATGTAATAATTTAGTGTAAATTCATTGAATTCGAGGTCAATATAAAATGAAGAATAGTTAGAGCTCAAAATTTTAGGTGCTCACCGCAACAGTGGTATAGCCATGCACAAAAATAGCCAAAAATACGCCGGCACAATTCGTGAAATACCATAATCTCACATAACACGGTTGTAAAGTAGCAGCTTTTGTCACTGCATTTTTTCCAATGAATTAGAGTTCCCATATTCCACTCTCCCTCCATCACCCCACCCTCCTTTTATCATTCTACCACTCCTGTCTCCATCAGATCTAGTTGTATCCAAGAGACTAGCAATGCATTAATGAATTCTATGGAGTTGCAAGTATCCATGGGTGATGATGAGCAAAAATAATTGTCTGTGGTGGTTCGTGTGCTCATTTACCTCTAGGAAATGCTACAAAAAAAAATATAAAAATCTTGCTTACTATCATGAACTAATTTAAATTCTAGTCGAGATTACTACTTTTGTAATGGCCAAACATCTTTGATTTATATGTATTGATTATTTAGCACAGTAATTGTTATCAAATATTTTATTTTGTTTTATGTGTTTCGACCCTCACTGAACCTTTTCAAGTACTGAAAAACAAAACCACTGAATGTGAAATACAATATAATTATAAATTGTTTATTGTATTGTTGAGTAAATTATTCTTTATATAGTAATATAGATTTATAAATGTTTGTATTACACGATAGAATATGTCTCATAATAGTACTTAAGTTAAAATTTATAATAGATTGATGTACAAGTGATACCTACAAACTACACGGACATTTTAATTCCATTTTTGAAATTTTCTATCATTAATTTTCTAGCAATTCTGAAAAGAAGAGTCTGTACAATAAAGCAGAGGAAATGTATCAGACAGCTCTCAAACTGCTAGGGCCCAAGGAGACGTGCGGCGCGATATGCATCAGGGAATTAGTTTGCTGGGAGCTGTCGTGTCACACATACACCCGCGCCACCATCATGCAGGACCGACCTTCGCGTTATTTCAATGTGAGCATATCTTTATGTCGTTAAGTTTAGTGCTGATATGTAGAACTAGGTTTTGGCTATGTATTTGCCCATAGGCATATAAATGCTGGTGTCCAAATGAAGTTATATCCCATGCAAATATATGTAATAAAGTACTTTGCGGTTTAACTCACAAAAACAGTATTATGGGTTCTTCTAGTTTTTAATTCTATTGAGTATGTGCACACATAGCCCTCTAAATGAATTTGTGACTTTACTTAGTCGAATAACATGTGAAATCAGTTTATTTTTATTTCTGGTATTGAGTTTATGTCGACTACTATTTCTTTTAAATTTTAAATATTTTCTTATATATAATAAGTTATAATAATACAAGAGATGTATTATTTGTTAAAATAAATATTCCCTCACATAGTAATACTAGGGTTTTACCAACGAATTTGCGTGCATCTATATGCAATATATTCTTTTATATTTTCTATCGATTAGATAATTGAACAATAATGATTCCGAAATTGATACCAACGCCGAAATGAAGATGAGAATCAAGTGCAAGACTTGGTATTTAACCAAAAGAGAAACTGAAATTAAAAGTAGGATCAATATAAAAGATGAAAGAAATAAGTCTATTTTCAGAAGGGTGAACCTGAATGCAAATGCTAGTGTATAATACAGAACATATGGTCTAATTATGCTGATTTGTAATTGTCTTTATTGGAAATAAGAATTAGGTTAACCATAATATTGTCTTCTTAAATCACAGATTTAGATTCTTAAATCACACATTTAATCTTGTTAAATCACAGATTATATTTAAATTTATAGGTTTTTGCTATTTTCAGATAAATATCACAGTACATATATAATATATCATTCATCAAGTGTCATGTTGCATAGAGTTCTATGTCTAGTTACTAACATTTCGTTTTTCATTATATTGCATTTTTACAATTTTCATGGCCACATATGATTTATCGATTTATCAACAGTTCTGTGTCGGCTCTCAATACATAATATGCTGTTGTTAGTTGAAGTATATGAGAATTTGACAATTTCTTGTATGCCTGAATTACCCTTATTTATGCATATCATAAGCATTCAAATGCTATCATTTCTTTAGCAATTTCGGTCTAAAAAATAGGTTAACCCTGTAGGCCAACCCTGAAACTTCCCGCTATTTTCGAGTTCAAAACACTCAAAAATATATGGTATTTGACACGATTTTTTGAGTAAAAAAACGGTTTGTTTCGATTTCTTTCGACAACGATTTCTCGCAAACGAATCAACCGATTTTGACCCGGTTTGCGGCAATCGACGTGTTTTTACAGGGTCAAGAGCTGGTTAGAATTTGGAATTGATCGGTTAAGCCATTTTAAAGTTATTTTGAAAAAACGACTTAAAAAATTTTTTTTTCTTAGTTTTTTTGAAAATTTCTCAAAATCTACCAGTTCAAATCGATCCAAACTTTCAGGAAATCTAAGTTTGGTGAAACTCTTTGGAACGCCGTTTAGTGGGCTCGATTCGGTCAAGCCGTTTAAAAGTTATAAGAGGTTTACATACATCCACACACACACGCACGCATGCACACACTCGGACAGACATACAGACATCATCTCAGGGATGATCAGGGAAGCTTCCTAGACCCTCAGAACGTCGAGATCTGATGAGAACTCGATTTTTGCAAAATGGGATGAAACCAATAACTTTAGATTTTTAATTTTAGAAAATTTTCAATTTTCTTAGCGGGAAGTTAAAAAGTAGGAATCTGTTGTGATAAAACACATATACATGCAAAACTAAGTATTTGATTGGTGCACGCTAATAATAAACATTCAAAAGTGAAAATGAAGATAGCAGTTTATTGGGGAATTGATGTTTATGAATTCTATATGTAATGCTATACAAATTTCATATTTAGTTAACATTTTGTCCATACATAAATGTAGATAAAATATTAATTAAACAATATTCAATGTATTTTCTGGACTTTTGTATTCTAGTCTAATAGTTGCATGCTTATTAAGGATTCTTGCTTATGAGCTGACGAGCGTACAAGTTTGGAAACTGGTGTAAAATGTGATGCAATGAAGTATCGGGTAATACCTTCTTCTCGGACAGGACACTGTGATGAGACATTGTATTGGTTGTGCAAGTAACAGATGAGGCTGTAGTGTCAGATGATGGCTGTATATTCCAGTTCGTTTGTAAATTGTATTTTAATTTTGGAAGTGTCATTATTCATATTATATTTAATTTTGACTTCCACAGGAGGCAAACGAAGTAGCAGAAGCATTAAAGCATGCTTTGAAATGCTGTTTACTGAGTCCCGGTCCGAGGCAGTATCTGTATCAATTCAGAGCCGCTATGATACACCACAGGCTAGGATCACTGTACCATAAACAATATAGGTGAGTGAGTCTTTCCAGTATTGGATTATTAATGGTGTAAAGATTATTTTAATTGCTGCTTTTGTAAGTAATTACTGTAACACATCTCAAAGTTATATTGAAAAATGTAAAATATAGTGAGCAAAGTGTAAGTTCAATTTGCATATTTTTGTAGAAATTAAGATGTAAAATTGAGCAACCATTAAGTTATATGTTTTCTTAGCATTAGGTTTTTCCTAGTTTGTAAGAACCATGTGGCTTACATCCATCTAATTATTAATTAAATTAAAAAAACTTTGTAATTCTCTATTTGAGGGAGTGTTACACATTATAAGTATATAAATTTGTGTGTACCCTATATCACTGATTCTGTACAATACTCATATTGTTAACAAATTAATTGTACTACAATTTCAGCCAGCAAAATATTACATTTAAAGTTTAAGTGGCTTGTAGCCCATCATCAGCTTATTATAGCCCATATTTAACCTTATCATCGTAATAAAATGCTTCTCAGAGGCCATAATAATTAGCAAACTTCCAAAACTAAACTATTCCACCCTCTATTTAGTAAAATTAAAATGTGTTTTAATCTCTTTTTTGGCCATTGCATCCAATTACAACAACTTGAAAGTATTCGACTGTATGCCATTTGTAAACTTTATTTAGGTGTGTATATGAGACTATAAAATAGCCCCAAGGCGCCCGATTTTTTCACAAGGACAAATTTCATTGAATTACGGTCTTATATGCACTCCACATTGAGCTAGACTTCTGTCATTTGAAAACCACATTTCTTACATTTCTATACCCTCTAGTGCAGTACAACGCACAAAGTTGCTGGTGTGAAATTAGTCACGAAAGCGTTGCAATGGCGTAAAAAAGATACGCGGGACAGAAGAAGGAAGGATCGGGCAGCGTTACACCTGCACATTGCATCGTTCGTAGGTAATTCAGAGCGGCAGAGTTTCGTGCGTTGTACTGCAAGAGGGGTAGATCATGATGCAAAAATTGTAGGTAATTAAACCTAGAGATTCTAAGAGCTTATACAAACTGTTGATTTTGCCACTTAATGAGATCAATATTAAATCGGTACTGATATTGTTGTAATGCACACGATGTACTAATAAGAAATGAAAATCTGCGTTTGTTCGTCACAGAGAAACGACCGAAGAGGGGCCGAAGCGCCGCACGCTGCTGAACCTCGCGCGCCAGAACTACGAGCACGCTGCGAACATGTTCGCGAGCCTCGAGGAGGCGGCCCTGTACCTCACCGTGCAGATGGAGCATGTGGCCGTCATGGAGACCCAAGCAGAGAGTTAGTATGATCTTCTTTATCTTATGATGGAGAACGAGAGTAATTTTAAAAAATATTGCTTTTATTCTGATGATCTCTGATAGTGATATTTTGTTATCCTTCTAATACTAGAAATGTGAAAGTCTGTGGTTGGATGTTTGTTACTCTTTCATGGAAAAACTTCTGAACGAATTTTCATAAAACTTTACAGTAACATAGGTTATATTTCAGAATAATAAAGAGATTATTTATAAAGATTGTAATTCGTATCATTGTCATTAGTATTAGTCTAAATTGATCTATATATGGGAATTATGGAAAGTTATCTTATTTAATTGGATGTACCTTACAATACAAGTATGAACAGATTCAATTCTAAATTTTGTTGTTTGCAATAGTCTATCCCAGAATTCGTAATATCCGCAACTGCTGTACACATTTTTTGACAGTGCGACTATAAATTCTGTTAAAATCTTTGTTTAAAATGAGCTTTTTTTGGCATTAAACGTGTGTTTTATATATATTTTATGCCTTTATATAAATAGACACAGACAAAGAAGTACGGGATCTCTTTCTCTTCTGTTTGTCAACAGATTTTTCTTATTGTTTTTGTTTAGTAGCTATTGATGATCTTCAGTGTTATCCATACAAAATATTGGTAACAGTTAGTCTCATTTTTTCTGCATTTGACATAAAGTCAAAGCCTTTATTTAAAAGTCTCTATTCGTCATACTTGGCACTCCTTCTGTCAACAATTTTATAACGATACTGAATACAGTTTTTTACCTTTTAGAATTCATTATATATCTGTTCCATATCATTCCCTTTACACTTTTACATATTATTGTATCTACATTAGATGCAAACACATACAAATACATTAAGTATATGTTTTTATGACTGTTACCAACATTAAATTTTAAATTTCACAGGTATTAAGGCAAACAATTCATGCTAACCATGTATTTGTACAATGTACACATTCATAGCTATTTCATATAAATTTTTAGCTAAACATGATACAAAAAAATATTATCAATGATTATATGTATACTGTTTGACAAATTAACATCAATAGCATTCTAAGTTAAAAATTTAACGAATTATAATAACCATAATTTTGACAAAATTTTGACATCTGGTTGACCACTAGTATGTTTTATTGAGTTACACATTAAACCTTATACATTTGTGTCTTACTTTATTTACTTATTTAACGCGTTAATTTCATTTACTCACTTACTTAACGTGATAAAAAGAAATTCGTATCATTGTACATTTTACAGATTCAGCAAACTTGAAGCTTAAATCACTCCAAATGGCACTCCAGTTACTCCGCCAATCGCACTCGATCATGAAGATCATCAAAGAGCGGGACCCGGAGGAAGTGAAAGACGAGAGATGCAAAGAAGACGAGGAGGGTCTCACCAGTGAATACAACTTGTTGGGCCTTTACGAGGCCCGGCTACATCACGTCCTAAAAAGTATCATACAGTACTGCAGAACGAGATCTAACAAAGACTACGAGAGGATGACGGATGTTTATAAGAAAATGTACTGCGCCAGTTTGAGGATAAAGAAGTCCGAAGATCTGAAAAGCTATGCGGCCAGCATTTGCGATGTGTTGGACGCGATGGATAAAGTCGAAAAGGAGAATAGTTAGCCCACGAATCTAGAATAAGGTTGTAATTTTAGAATTATGTTCATATGTTTTTGAAAATGTGTTCAAAACCATTTTGAATGGAATGTATACATGACGAGCATAGCAAACAAGCATTGTCCCACTATTTTTCTGGGTGTTAATTGATTCGGGCATTAACTTTTTGATGATCTTTTGTATATTACACAATTTTGACAAATAATTTCCATGGTTTTTATGCAGATTTATATTAATAATGTACAATTTGTTTTAATACATATCACAATAACTTTGAAGTTACCCCTAATAAGTTGAATGGATCGCAAGGAATACTTTTTTATTACTGCTATGTTTAATTTAATGCTTTTTAATACGATATGTATTTGAAAACCTGATAATGTTAATATTCATCTACTTTCATAAATAATTTGTTAAAGGATGTGATGTAGATGGGAAGTCAGTTGTGGTCCGGTTAAAGTATAATATATTTTTCAATTTTTTTTCATGGAATATAAAACTTCTTGTATCAAAAGTAAAGTCAAATATAAGTATCGGATAGCCTTAAATTTTTATGCCAAAATAATAATAGGATCTCAATCCGAAATAAAAACTTTTCAGAAAACTTCAAAGGGAACTCCAGAGTAAAAGATCTGACACTCAAATATTTTTCTCTTACATTAAAAATTATTTGTGTTTGCATACGTCTCTGTTCATTGTCTGTGTATTTTGTTGATTAATTTTAGACTTGTGATATGTAAGGGACATGAAATACTTTAGTATTTAGTGATTGTGTTGTTTTTTAACATTTGAACATTGCTCACTTGTTTATTAAGATGGCTACCGCTTTTACATGTTCAGACTACCGTAATGTAATGTAACATTTGTTAATTAAAGTAATGAAATTAATTTACCTAGAATTTTATAATCTTTTTCTACACCGATTAATCCATTTAAATGATTTGACTAGTTTTATGAGTATTTAATTAACAAATGTTAAATTTCTTTTCGGCTAAAAAAAAAAATTGTTTATTATTTTGATAATCCAGTGACTTGAATAATATAGGAACATAATTTTGTTCTTAATGAGTGATAATAATGGTGACATTAGTGTAATGAATTTTTTTAATATATTTTTTTCCCACTCATCACACACTGGTCAGCAATTTAGAATTGACATTATATTTTATTATGTGCATATTGATGTGGTATGACACTGCCATTTTTAAGGCTATGATTTTTAAGGGTTACCATCCTTTTATAACATCGAAAAGAGTTTTCTGCTAAAGGGTTTTTTGGAGTATCTCAACTATTATCGTTTACGCTGAAAAATTGCGAAAAATCCTGACTAAGAAAAAATGTGTATGAAACTAATTGTATTTTTAAATGGCATGATATTGGCATTTTATTCAAAATCTATAATGTCACTTGCATCAATCAATTTTTTTTAGAATTGATTATGTCAAACTTGATGTGCACTCAAAAAAATATTACTTGGACAATGACCATAATTAAATTTTAAACCTAAACAGTATTGGTTGTGAAAGGGTTTGATGTCTTACATTTTTTTGGACAGTGTTTAATACTGCACATTATTATATCATAATATTCCAACAATTTTAAGAAATATAAAGATCTATTGGCTTACTTTAGATCAATAGACTAATTTTGCTTCAATAATTAACATTTATGTGTATATATGACATCACAGTTTTTATATACCTTCTACCAATAAAAGGAGTACACACCTTTAGTATATAAATCTAAATTGTATTTTCAATGAACATTCTAATTTCGATATAGCCTTGTGAGAACTATGACTCTTCTGTCTGTAAAACTTTGTCCGGTTGAAAACAGCATTTGACCATTGACCAACCCTTAGTAGATGTGGATTTACTTAATTGATGATGATTCTGATTGCTGTAGTGTTTTAGCATTATACTCTCATAAGTTCAATTTTAGTGCTTATTGTTTATTTTTCCATACTTGGCTGTTGACCCTATTTTTATGAATGATTTAGCAAGTATGGCCTTTTTTTTTTAATGTTTGATTTTGTTCTTACCCACTTATTTTCAATCAATAAAAAGAAACCACCACATGATGCGAACTACTGTTGCCTGTTTATTATTTATATTTTAAACAAAATGACGATTATGTATGAAAGTGTGTGAAACTAAGATTAATTAATCTAAACAGACATTATAACTTTGCCACTTTAAAGTCTACGTAAATGTGAAGAAGTCACACTATTCTGTAGATCGTATTGCCTAGTTTTGACCAAATCCAATTTAATTTAGCGTTCTTGTAAGAATCTAGTGTTTTGATAAAACATTGGAATTGTAAATGCGCTGTCTAAAAGGAAAACTTAGATTTATTACTAATTTAAAATATCACTACGAAAACAATGCTAGTGTACAAAAAACGAAAAATGCCCAAAAGAAAATGGACGCGCTATTCAAAATAATGTTATATCCGATGTAGTCATTGACTTTTATGGTAATACAATACATGAATATAAAAACTGATATCGGCGTACTCTTGTAGGCCGAAACCGAGCGCTTGATCACCATCAAAATGCGCATTTAATTTGTTAATAATAAGGTCCAATTTTCGGAAGAAAGATTCAGGTAACAAGGGTCGTTTTAAAAAATTCATTTTATTATAACAAATGCAAATACCATTACGGAAAAAGAAGTCAACGCATCTTATTCAGAGTTAGCTAGCTATTATTTCACGTTAATAAAAGACGTGCAATTGTTAGTCGTGAGAGAAAAATGTCGCTGGGAAAGTTCTAGACATGCAATAATACCTTAATTAGTGATTGATATAGAGCAGTTTTTCTAATTCGAAATCATATTTCAATGAATTAATTTCCAACCATTTTAAATAGTTACCTGCTCATTTTGAGATATTGTAAAACATTTAAGTTTTTCCAGATTAAAAAGCATGCGAAAGCATAACTGAACTAATGTGGTCAAGAATTTTTTTAATAGTGCCTGACTTTGTAACAGAAAATTTACATGACTTAGGTTTTTCTGATTGCATTTCATTGATTTCATGAACATCCTTGTAGTCTATAATCCCGACAATACACAGTAATTATTGTTTTGAGGATTTATGTTGAACTCTAAGGCAATTTTTATTCATATAACTGTCATTGAAATGAAATAAAATAATTTTCCTGTAATCTTTAAAACTTCGAATGTATTTTAGTGTGGATAACTTTGTTTAATGAATCGATGGCGGCCAAATAACTTTCAAAGCGATCAATATACAGTTGTAGCAATTTCAATGTGTTCGCATCAAACCAACGAGACCATCAGGCGTACATTCATCAGCCTTTCAATAGAAATCGATGCCCATATGCATTTCGTGTGGGCGTACTTGTTTTAAACAAAATTCGAGTAGTGTAGCAAATGTATCGTATAGCTCACGTTTGGTGCGTATGCGGCGCGGAGCCTTTAAATTTCGACGCAGTGCCTTGCTGTTCCTTGTCTGCGTGCACAAGACTGATGTGTGATAAGTTGTATATATATACCATGTTAAACCAATAAATGATCGGAATTAAACAGACTATTTTTTTGCATTTCGTCCATATGCTCTTAAAATTTAGAATACTCCCAACAGTAATTGATATGTGATTCGGTGTGTACTTTTTTTTATATTCACACCTAAGATTGGGTATGAATATAGAAATAAACCTCGTAAAAATGGTAAATATTTGTTTTCAAGCAGTAGTTTTTTTTTAATATATCAGACTTGTTAGTAATCATGTCATATTTTTAAGGTAATGAGACAATATCAAGTCATCAAAGCACAATAATATACCTAGATATTTTCTATTCGACATTCAACTTTGAAAATATTAACATATGCAGATAATTCTATGATCAATCACATTTAGATTAAGCCAGTATCATATAACAATTTACTATTTTATATTTTTTGTGATTGTGAAAAGCACTTACTAGCTATATATTGCGGCGGGTCGCACAAAAAGAACCCGTATGTCCTAATTGTAAGATTTGGCACTGTGTTTACATTGTGTCACTTCTTTATTTTATGATTAGCATTTTTATTTTTTGATATGACAGTGTTTGATCCTTTTTTATATTATTTTTAAATTGTATTTTCAATACAAATCGTATACATTTAATGGCAAGCTAGATTGGTTTGTCTAAAGTATTTTAAAGTGAAAGTCAAGTTAAATTAATTTGTTAAAATAAACTTCATCTTGTAGCATTGAGAACTAAAAGTAAAGGCGTAACATATACAAATCTAAACTCTCGTATTTAATTTACATTCCGAGTTGTAGAATATTAGTGGTGTAACATAAGTTACGACTGCCGTACCAGTGTTTTTGTATCTCATGTACGATTGAAATAAAAATTGCACTTTAACGGTCAAAGAAAATATCGTAATAGAAACTGGTTTTTAAGGATATATAAATATGAATATAAAAGTACATTATATATATACATGCGATCGCATGTTATTTTAAGGAAGTATATATATACTTTAAAATAAAATAAAAAAAGCAAAAATATTTAAACAGTAAAAAATATTTATTTACAATGTCATTTATAAAAATATTCTAAATGTAAAATATAGATATTTTTTATAACATGATATGTAGGTATTCATTTCAACTTACAAATAACAACTATTTATAATTCATGTACGAATCATTCAGTCTCTCTCATAAACTCCATTTTACTTTTATTTTTTGTTTTAAATCACAAAATATTTGCGACGCTACTGTTAACTTACAATAAAATGTCTTGGCACTTAGTGTACATCCTAAAAAAAACTTTTACAAAATGACAACCACCATAGAGCTACAAACAGCAAAATGTGAATATTAAAAATGGCGACTTGCAAAAATAGTGACGCGTTAAGCCGAGTCACGTATCCAGGCCACACGCTATTCGTACGCGTATATATTCGTTGTAAGCCGCGTACGGTATAGACAAACGCTGGCGACATCAGCTATCAAAGCATTCCTTGTCTTTTACAAAATGTAGGTTCTTTTTTCACGAAATGAATCATTACGAACCGACACGAATTCACTAAATATTTTATGGTTCCTGATTACAAACTAGAATTGAATAATAATATGTTAACTTCTTTTTCGAGATTATTAGCATTTAAAATTTTTTTTTCAAACTGCCACTTTTCTTGCAAGTCGTACATAGGAGCGAGAACGTCGCCGCCGATGCAGAATAATATCGACACGTAACGCCAACATTAATCGTCTGTTTGAGCGAAATTTGCAAGAAAAAATACAGCACTATATATGAAACTATTAGATTTGTTGTAGACTTTTATTTTTTTGCAGCTTTATATACTTAATTGCGAATTAGACTTAACAATTAATAGCTGCTGTATGTTTAAAACAACAGATCAAGGTCAAATTGCGTAGTAATTCTGTCCATAAGATTGGAAAATACCTAGACCACTCAACCGTCACCGTGAGAAACTCGTTTAAAAACTCGAAGAAGCTATTACTCTATGGAGTGATTGTCCCATGGGACAATCGAAGGGCCACATCGTCGGTCACGCATATCAATATAAAAACCGTAGAATAGTAGACACGAGAATTAAAGTTTTACATTATGCGCGTTTAACAACTACATCAACAGAGCAATTTAGAATTGCCGTGCTTGTTACGTAGAAAACAATACTGGACAATGTGACAGAATATTGAATACTATGGAATATTGCAAAATGTGTAAGTACAATGATGGATAAACGTTTCCAAATAACTATATTTTTATTATAGAAACCAATTATTAAAAGTCAATACTACGACTCTTGAAGATGGTTATTCAGTACTTAAACAGTATTTTAGTAGATAGATAGTTCAAAGATATATATATATATATATTTGAACGAAATGCAGTACGATATTTTATACATAAAAAAAATAATCCAATACCAAAAAGTAGTAATTCGCGACCACAAACTTTAAATCGGCGGGAAACGGCTAGATAACTAATAGTGCATAACCTAGGCATCCAAACCGTTCAAATTGCCAAATGGACAACAAAGGGTTGTACTCAAATGTTTTATTGTATCACTACATTCCTATTATAAAACAGTGACTAACCGATAGAAAAACTATATTTTTTTATTTCTGAATTACTTTTTGGTCCATCTTAATGTCATTACTGTAAAACTATTTTTAGTAGACCACAGACATAGAGCGTGAACGTTAGTTTACTATGTAAATGTGATATTGAGACATCAATCTAACACTTACTGTCCTATTGAATTTAAACAGCTATCTGTTCGAACTTCATGTAATTAAATTAACACATTAGCTAGTTTTTTTGTCATGCTTTAACTTAAACCATTATTACTCCTTTACAATATACATACATTAAATAATGATTTTCTGTAGTAACGTAACTAAGGGTATATTACATAATGGAATTCCATTCAAAATAATTAAAAAGAAACCGTTTCTCAAAGGAAATAAACGTCTTACGATAAAAATAAATATTAATCTGTTTGCAATAATTCTGAAATTATCTCGTACCTAAATTTTAATTGCCAATAAATTACAGGACAACATTTTCTTCCCACATTTCATTACATTTTTTTTAATCGGCGATACCTATGCACTATTTATTTATAACGTACTAATAATATAGATTTCAATATAAAAACCTAACAGATTTGTACAGATTTGGTTCATAAATTCGCACTTTCATATTCCTTAAGCTTTTGTCTTTTCCATTTCTTTTGTTGGTTTCGACGTCCTGGAAAAAAAAAAGGAACACATTGTGATTATTATATACAAAAATAAATGCAAAATTACTGTAGAAATAATAGGTAGGATAATCGTTTTATTTACTAATTTGTTGATGAGATAATACATGAAGTGCGATCAGTGAAAGTGTTCGAGTGGTTCCGTGGCGTGTTTTTTTGTAACGGTATAATTAAGAGTTAGATATAGACATTCTGTTTGTCACAGTAATTACTTTAATATCGCAATCCTTAAATCGCGATAAGGGCAGATGGTAAAAATAAATATATGGTATAATTCTTTCAAAATAATTATAACCGCGCACCTTCCGCTCAACATGTCCTGAATCTGTTGGAAGGACTTGCCCTTCGTCTCGGGCACCAGGAACATGGTGAAGACGAACGAGCACACGCAGCAGATGCCGAAGATCCAGAACGCGTAGTGCATCCCCAGAGCGTCCGATATCGGCCCGAAGAACCTGCGAACATGTCATCAAAAAAGATAAGTGTCGATTGAAGATCAAGAATTAAAAGAGGTAATAAATTACATTTTCAACCTGTTCACTAGTTAAGTGCTGTCAGTAAATTCGTTTTCTCGTCGAAGTATGTTTCCGATGTAAACATTACTTTATTTTATCTTACACGAATTTCAATATACATATAGATATTAATATACGTAATGTTTTAATATATATGAAAAATAATATGTAGTAGTATAAAAGTAAATTTCGGAATATGATTAAGAGGGACAATGACAGTTTTTGCGTGGCGACCACTATGCATTCACAAAAGTTCTGATTGCTATAAGACACATGTCGTTGTAGTTGTAGTAGTAGTAGTAGTAGTAGTTGGAATAATACAAACACATCTGGTAATACTTTCTAGTGTGGTGACCACATAAACTTATAATATATATATATATATATATATGGTATATATATATATGGTAATAATTACAAAGTTTAAAAAAAAAAAAAATCTAAGATAGCAGCGAGCTAATGTTTAAAGCGATACCGCGGAGATAATAAAACGATTTTTCGAAATTTCTAAGATAAAAGACAAAGTTTAAAAATGTTAAATTCGACTAAGAAATGTAAACAAACTGGATGTTTCGTTGAAAAGTAAGAAGTAGTTACTACTATTAGTTAAAGCATAGATAAAACATTGTTTATTTAAATAAAAGAATTTATTGTGAAACCGCATAACTCAATTTGGCCCTTATGGTACTTATTCCGCGTGATCTATATACAATCTGGGCATATTCTCCCTTTGCGTATTCTATGTACAATAAATTCTATTAATTCATTTCAAAAACTAAATCGTTTCTATGAAATTACGTAATTTCTGTTGACGAAAGATCATTAACTTCTAAAGCTCGCCTTTCTTTTCCTGGTAGAATAGAACGTGTCGTATAAAATTATGAACGGGAGTCAAAAATCAGCCGTGCTAACGCATAATGTAGTTTGTGTTAATCTATATCCTTCGATCATGATGAACTATACATGAAACTGACAGACAGACTGACGGGCGGACGGATGGACATGGCGAAGGTTTCTTTGTTGACTACAGTACTTTAAAAAGTCCAACTACTTGTCTTGATTTCAAGTTTAATTGAAATAAAGTTATTATTGCTGAATTAGGGTATACGGTAGAGCACTCGCGCGAACGACTGCCGGAGACATGACGCCGAAAGAAAAAAAATAGAATGCAATATCAACTTTGCCTGAACACGACGGATTGTTTTATTCTGTCTTTTTATTTTACTAAACTAGTAGTCTAAGTCTAGTAAAATAGAGTGAGTGGGAACGTGCCCTCATAGGGATGTTACTTTCTGTCTATCGCTCGATCCCTTACAGCATAAAAAAATACACCACGCAGAACACAAGAAACTTTTCTTTAAATTCTGTAGGTACAACCTAGATGCAATCAAATGTTTTCTCATTTAAATCAATATAACAATTTAACGGTCACGCTGCAGCTATTCAATTGCTATGAAATTACGAATGTATATCGCTTTTTTTTTAAAGTATCGATCTCTCCTAGAACATCAGCATAAAAGACCAACTCGCCTGGTGATGAAGAACGATAGGATCCAGCAGAAAGCGGTCGCGATGGGCGCGGCCACGGCCTTGACCTCGACGGCGAACAGCTCGCCCATGATGGCCCAAGGCAGCGGCCCCAAGCCCACGCAGTAGGTTATGATGAAGAGCACCAGAGACAGCACCGGCAGGAATCCCAAACTCGACACTATGGCCACCTCGTTCGCGTTCATTATGAAATACATGCCGAGCAAACCCTGAAGTGAAAATTAGTGTTGAGTGTGCGGTTCTAAAATTGCAGAATTTAGAAATAATTTGAGTAATAATCGATATAATATAATGTAAACAAGTAATAAAACTGTAACTGACCGATTTTACAATACTTGAAAAACATTTATGAGAAACGAATGTGGCTATGGTTTTTATAAGTGCAATAGAAACCAAAATAATATTTTTTGGATTTTTTTTTATGTTTGTCTGTTTGCCTGCCTGTATGTGTGTTTTTTGGCACATCACACAAAAGCTACGACACTTAATTGAATGCAGTTTTCAAAGGTGTGTTGTTTAGTCTAGCTTAAAAAAATAAGGCATACATCTACATGTTACTACTACGTGTTAATACACTGCCTATGAGTTATATGCAAAACTCTCTTAAACTTGCAACTATAACTGAACATAGCAAATTGATCGTGTTTGATTTAAGTGATCGATCGATATAAAAGGAACAAATTTATTCATATGTCACATATACTTTACGCCTGTCTTCCAGAGGGATATCAAATTAAATCAAATCAAAAATATTTTTATTTCGTAGGTAATAGAATTACACTTGAAATAGGTCATTATTGTATTATTCCGGCATTAACATTACCATCAATTCCGAATGCTGATTCACCTTGAGAAAAATGGGCAAGAAACTCAAGGTTTGCTCTTTTTGCTCAGAGATGCATGAGAGATTAGTCAATAAGACTAGTACAACGTTTGAAAATTACATGAAACCACCCGATAGCCGAGCAGTTCAATCCCAGGGTTTCCTTTCGTTACTATATTCAGATACGAATTACGTCTTTTGATGTACAACGGTCCTGATACATTTTAATGTTGCTTTCATTCACGCAACATCTCATACGTGAACGTGTGTGTGTATTTGTATTAATTCTTTGAAATAAAAATGAAAATGAAATAAAATGAAAAACTGTTTTTTTGAAAATATTAATTTTTATTAATAATATGAAACATCAGCACCATTATTACTTCTATTCTCCCAGATAACAATTTATGAAAAAGATCTCTATGATTTATTAGAGAATTAATTGTGTAATTTTATAATTGTCAAGAATACAGTATTTTTCTTGAAAATTACAAATTGGCGATCTCTAGTCATTTACGCAGTACGTAGTCACTATCATTGTTGTAAACATTTTGTCTCTAGTGCGTGGTGTGTCAATCCGATGGGTGTACTTATAAAATTCATAACCATCTATAATGTTCAAACTGTTTTATTGTTTATGACACGTTGCACCAAAAGTAAAAAAATAATACGTAAAACTGATACGTAATATTTGACAGATAATCTATGGATAATCTGTCAACTTTTACGTATTACGTTTACGAATTACATTTTTACTTTTGGTGCAACACACCGCTTGTGTCCAATGGAAAAGTAACGAAAATATCATTAAGCTGGTCCAATGTTGGACCTAAACCAACGTTAACTGAGTACCAACGTGATTGATTTGAGAATGTACCTGGGCATGCAAGGTAGTTTATTTAGTTCATAAACTACTGTGTGTATACTTATTTATATATAAACTTTATAAATAACCTAGCTTGCCCCATACTGAAACAGTGGATAAACGAAGGTATTCCTTTAATACAGTATAACTCATTAACGAGTGTATCATCGAAGTTGGAAGATAATTGATATTATTAGCAGGGCCGGATCTACCATACGGCTTTTTGGGCTTCAGCCCAGGGCCCCGTGGATTCAAGGGCCCGGCTAAGTCAAGTCAAAGTCAAAAATAGATGATGTGCGAAAAAATAGATGGACCCCTAAGTAGTATTAGCCCAGGGTCCGCTTAACTCACGGTCCGGCCCTGACTAGAAGATGCTTACTTAAAACTATACTCACCAAACCGACGGCTGTGCCGCAAGACGAAATGAGTAGCAGCAATCTGCGGCCGAGCCGGTCCACCACCAGCGGGGTCACGCAAGACGCACCCAGCTGCGACAGAACACATTCATCGAATCATCATCGAAGCGCGATATGTATCATCATTCCAAAAATTGTATATTTCGGAAATGGTTCACCATTTCAATAAAATGATGTGAAGTTACTGACACACGCAACGCGTCAGATATGGCTTAATATTCTTTTCTTACGTGTTCGCCCAGTTGAAGTAGGTACATCGTATAGCACTGGACGGAGGGAATGGGTGCTATTGACTCTCTCATTGAGAAGAAGTTTCTTGTTAGCACTTATTGAAAGATAAGTTATCACACAAAAATGCTATTGACAGACATCTTGGACAACGCACTGAAGAAAATACACCATCTCTTAGCCATCATGAAATAACGACATTGAGACAAGGATGAGTAAATAAGATTGACTACTCTCAGATCCTGAACCAGCTGATGTGCGTGGATGTGACAATAACTGACGATAGGCGTGTTATTTGTTATTTAGGAGTCCCATAGTCTTATTCGATTGTAAAAATCATATTAAGCGTTATAGACAAGAACAATTATCAAAATCGGTCGTGCATAAATATATTATTTAAGCGCTAACATGTAAAATATATGTACGAAGAAAAGAATTGACTATCTCCTGCGTCTTTTTTTTAAATCCTTTAAGTAATAAATTTTACCCATCATTTTACACGAAAGAAGAAAATAAGAAGCAGTCGAAATATTTCTTTCGCACGACAATCATGTTCCTACTACAATGCCGCCATTCAATAAAAAAAAAATAAGGTATTGTATCGATTATCAGAACACGCAGTACCTGCACCGCTCCAATGATGATAGTGGCGACGGCGGCGCTGAGGTCGGAACCGGAGGCCTGGAAGATGTTGCCCATGTAGAAGAGGACGGCGTTGATGCCGCAGAACTGCTGGAAGAAAAGCAGGGCGCAGCACACGTACATGGCCTTGATGTTGGCCCGCGTCGACCATATGTCGGAAATCTGAAAGACGAGAAATGTAATGGCATTAGACATCGACGACAATGGAAAACCGTATCAACAGCTTCAACCAATACAAAAAAAAATGAAAAAGTAGCTCTGTCTGTCTGTTATGTATTCACGGTTAAAGCACTGAACCAATCTAGATAAAATTTGTTAAGGAGATATTTTAAACCCTGAGCAAAAGCATGGAGTATTTGTTGTTTGTCTATCTGCCTGTTTGTGACTAAATCTTAATCATTAACTGTTAGACTGATTTTTATGAGATTTAGTACGCTAATGAAATTTTTACATAAAATATAGTTATTATTTTTTCCGCCTTTTTTTATATCTTCTCGTAACTAATATAATATATATGACATTAGGTACAAGAAATAAATTATATTAGTATAATTTAACTTACATAACGTACAAATGTATATATATATATGAAATTAGGTATACTAATAGAACATATTCTTGCATAGAATATAGGCTATTGCACATCTGCTGGTATGCATATCTTTTAGTAATTTGATAAGGATTTAACCGACTTTAAAGAAATTTAGCATCTTAGTAGAACATACACAACGTCACTCCACTAACCATCTCTCATTATTTATTTGGAAAAATCAAATATTACCGGCTCATTTTATGACCATACTTTTGTATCTATAAAATTTCTATAAACAAGATGCTTGTTTACATGAGGAGTCATTTTTTATTACCAAAATTAAATCAAATAATTAAATTCAATTTAAATTTGTTCCCCGGCCATAGATAAAACATTATACAGACCTTGGCAGTTGTGGCGAGCGACTTGGCAACATCGGCGGCCATCTTGTCGAGTTCCGGCTGCACCGCCTCCTTGGACAGGCCCCTGATCGACGCCAAGCACATGGCTGCCGACTCCCGGTCATCTGGGAAATAGATCATTTGATTGATCTCTCGAAATTTAAACGTTCCTGACTACGATCGTCGAATAATATAAGTATCTACAAAACACAAGTTGTATATGAGCAACACTGATGATTTCTGGATTGTCATTAATAAGACAGTATATTATGTTTATGATATATTTTAGGATGTCGGTGAGGCAATAGAGATATGCTAATACCATACCATGTTAAAATCTATAGTCTCTACCTACGGCTCTGGGGAACAGGCGTGAATTTATATTATTATTATATATTTATTGTTTTTAGAAGTGCTATATTATATTCTCATTATACACTTTTGCTTTCTTTGGAACCATTGTAAAAATCACTTGGAATTTTCTTTTGAAACGTTTTCAACGATGTTTTGGAATCATGCGGTATCCATTTAAGGCAAAGGTTCCGAACCTTCAGACGTGTATGCAATATCTTTCGCACTTGGCTCATACCGATGCCTAGTGCAGTAGGAATTGTACAGTAATATTTGTTTCGGTAGCCCCAATCGCCGACCGACTATCACGCAAATCGTAAAAAAGCTGATCACGACCACGCCTGAATTCACCGAACCGGCGATACACAGAGCTACGAGGTGGAGCTTCATCACCGCTTGTCAATTGAAGTCTCTGGCGACTTTGTTGTTGACTGAGGCCACGGAGAAAAATGTAAAAAACCATGGTGCGAACTATATTTCGATTTAAATTCATTGTAATACCTATACACGATTTTTAAAACGATGTCGCATTGAAGAATCAAATGACAATCCGCACAAATCAAAACGTAACCTACTCCCAAAGAATTGAATTTTCAGCAACTACAATTTTTTACAATCTTATTATATACTTATATCCATTTCCAGAAATTGTCAATGTGACCGACGTTACTGTTATTTAACTATAGAAATATAGATATTTAAAAGGTGTTTTGTTTGCAAAACTAAATGTCTATACAAAATTTTCTTTTATAGCAGTGAATTACCTCAATAACTACAAGTATTGAATTCCAAGAAGTTATTTAGTCAGTAAGCCGATTTGAAACATGAATTTAATATCCTCAGATTGTTACACTGTTATGGTATAATAAGTACATACATATGTTATTGTATTATTATTAAACAGCTGCACTGAGCTATTTTTGGATTGTTCAACAATAACCTACAAGATTTAAGTAAACATATCTACGCACTAACTGTACTCCAAATCTAATGCATTGTCTAGCAATGTTATGCATGAGTTGAATAAAAACTTGTATGTACTAAGATATATTTTTTTAATGTACTGAATCAGCTGTGACTTTGTATTGACATGCTTTTCTATATATAATGATCATAAATAGAAGTTAAACTCGTTGGTGATACGACCATATTGTAAGAAAACTTAGTGCTTGTCGTAGGTATAATATATATCAATATATGATAGAATAAATTGTCTTCTAAAGGTCGACTCGATTCGATATTCGACCCTTGTTCTGTTCAGATAGCGATCTTAAACAACCGTCCACCGTCCGCGGCTCGCGTATCAGTGGTACTCACTTTTGCTCAGATGGTAGGTCGGCGACTCCGGCATGAAGAAGAACAGTATAACGAAAACTATGACGATGGCCACGCCGATGTAGGAGGTGACCGCGTACGAGACGTAGGGGCCGATGGCGTACACCATCAGGAAGCCCACCGTTATGAACATCTGAAGGAACGAGCCCAGGGCGCCTCTGACGTCGTCCTAGAACAATAACACGACATCGAATAATGACCGACGAGAAGAATCTGATGAGTCCGAAGGCAGTTCCGCTTTTAATGATGTAAATTAAATTCTAAATGGAATCGGTGGCTTGGCTTTTTAATGTCAATGTACAAAATTAAAGGCCTAATATAGAACATGCGGTATACTGCGGAGAACTATACGCTTAAGATGTGGGATAGCGCTAGTTGTTTAATGTGGTGTGACAAGGGCGAAATAGTGCACCCCGCGCGACACCCACTCAGTGTAAAGGAATTGATTTCAAAAAGGAAAAATGTTTGCCCGACGAATAATCGGACATCAATTTACGATATTATTTTTAAAATTGAAATTGCAAACACAAATCCATGAGCTCGAAAAAAAAATTCATAAAGCCATATAAAAAAATGTCATCACAAGAAGTTTGTCTCTGTAGCTTGTGTTTTAACCAAAGCCTGTCCAGCTTTTATAGTGTCCAAAGCCGTCCCCGCGATGTTGGCTGACTCACTCGTCACTTATTCAGGGAAGACAGCATCCGTCTACTCTATCTCTATCGTCCTACGACATCATGATCGCGGATTTTAATTAAAAATATACTCGTAGGAAAGTCCTCACATTTCTAGAAAAACCTTCCCGTATTCATTGACAAGTTTACATTTACTAATTCAACTTCACGGGCAAAGCTCAACAACAATTATTACTAAACCAACAAGAGAAATAACCTCTTCGAGAATAAACGGCTAATAAATAAAAGCCTACGCTTAATTATGATTATAGTTGCACTGTTTTTATTAATGTTGTGGATATTATCCAGATTTTCAATACTGACAGGCATTGGGCGCGGAAATGCATATTTCACACAAGAACGACCTCATTAAATCCTCATTATCGGAACCGTGTATCAAAAAAGCGGTTCCGATGAATGAGGACTTACCGCAAAGTTTTTTATCAGTTTTAATTTCTACGAGAATAAAAATAAAAATAATAATAACTGGACCCACCGTAGCTATCTCCGCACAGTACATGGGCGATATGGTGAACACCATGCCAACGCCCACGCCCCAAAATATCCTGCCCACGTACAGCATCCACACGTCCGTGACCACGGCCACGAATATCCAGCCGGCGAAGAGGGGCAGAGACGAGCTGAGCAAGCCCCACTTCCTGCCTATGGTGGAGGCGGCGAGACTGCCGATGAAGGGACCTGCGAGAAATATAAATGTTACGTGTTTAATATAAAAAAAAAAAGTTAAGAATCTGCAGTGTTACGACTATGGCGAAAGAAAAACCAAAGATGAGGAACATACGTAATACACGTTATGTCCATTTTAATCGTTAACATCCATCCGGCGATAATTGCAATTTGCCAATGCAGTACATATACCTGACTGAAAATAGAAATAGATGCGTGTCTGAGTTAAGGCGATAACTCTGAATGAAAACTGTTAAAAGACCGAGGGACGCTCAATGCGACGTAGTGAGAGGGTAAATAAAATGTATTAAATACAACCAACATATATAGACTCTGAATTAGATACGTCAGTTTTGTCTAAAATTTGGTCCATTAAAAAAAAAAAGCTCTTTCCGTTGTCTGAGCCATGTTATAAAAAACATCTACAGCTCTCAGAAGAGTCAATGAGAACTACAAAGATTTTAGAAGTTATATATATACATAAAACTTAGACGTGGGTATCTCAAAACCACCTTAAATATAATATGTGAAAATTTTCAAGTTTATAAATTATACATAGATGTCTTCCTTGGAGAAACGAGATATTTTTGAAGTGAAACTTCTTTATCGGCGTATGGGAGAAATTTTATAGCAATGTAACGTTTTTCTGTTACGCGCCATCTTTATTTCTGGGTAACATTTTTCCGTTACACGCCATATTTATTCAATGTTATTAATGTCATCGTGGCATAAACATAATTGTTACTAAGGCCACCTGTCACATATACTTTCTGTCAACACCCTAGATCTATTTACAGTTTGTATATATTACATTTTGCTATTACCTAAGTTGAAACCTTTTCAACCGACATACATGAACTATATCTCCCATTCTTTCATTGAGTGACTCGATTTTATATGTAGCGTTCGATAATTTTCCTACAATTCTATATGGCCCTTTATAACATCGCATTAATTGAAAAGTTTTACCTATCACCCTTCTAGGTACATATACCATTACCAAGTCTCCTACATGAAACTCTGAACATTTCTATTTCTGAAACTCAGTAGTGACGTGAAAAATAATATTTCAATTAAGTGATTAGCGAAAAAATTTTATAAAGTTATTTGTATCCATGTCTATGATAATAAAAGCCTTTTGTATAAACTTTATCTAATTTAGCTTTATTCAACCAATTTCTGTGAAGTTGTAAATAGTAAATCATTTTTCGAAAAATGATGTCATAAAGAAGTTTCACTTCTTACGTGTGTACACTAACACACTTTCTTTTTTTCTAAACGTTGCTCGATTTAATGCCATTTTCATAGAATTTTCATGTACATAATTACATTGTTTGTATGTTATTGGTTCTCAACAACAAATAGCACTTTGTATTTATTCACTACAACATATGGCACAACATAAATAAAATACGTAAACAAACTTTGCAATTACTTAGTGTTTTATTATGTATATTTATTGTTGGAAATAAACATAAATTTTCCTGTCGTTAGTTGTCATATTTTCACAGCAAACCACCGTTGCCCAGATAATATCATTATGGCTAGTTTGCGTACTTGAGTGAAAATCGGGTCACATAGAGATTTCAGTCTTGACAACAATGCTAATTGCTTCTACATATTTTTGAATTATTATTTTGTAGTTCAAAAATGCTACCACGCCACATTACAAACAAGATTATTATACAAAAAAAAATAAAAGTGTTATTAATTTGTCACACCAATAAAACTTTTCGAGTTTATGCAAAATTTAAATAATTTAATAATATCCTAAACATAATTTTACCCTTCAAGCAGGTACTGCAAATCAGACTTCCCGATTAGATAAATAACAATTGAAAGGAAATTAGCAAGCTGTATAAAATACATAATATTTGTTTAATACAAAAAAATGTCATTCTCCTCTATGATTGTCTATAAATGCAAAAGACAAAGTATGCTTGCATCATCTTTGTGCGACAGCGAAGTTTATAGAAAAGTTCGCGTACGAGACATAGACTAAGGAAATGTTTGTTGTACAACGCGGTTCGCAGTGCAAACAAAAATAACCTTTAGATGGAGCACGTGTTGGTGCAGCAAGTTTATCATACTCGTTTATTCTATAAACTGGTTAGTGCAAAGTATTTACTACACTTTCTTTACTTAATAATCTCAATTATTGTTTAGCATTTGATATATATTTATCTTACTTTTTATAACGCTTCTTCTGGCATCTCCTTTTAAGTGATATTTAAAAAAAAATCATGTTTAAAATGAAATTTATATTCCACGTCCGCCTTTTAACGGTTGTTCCGGCTAAAACCCGTCAAAAGGAAAACATGGAACGCAAAATTAACTTTAAAAGTGACCTTCAGTTAAAAGTGATTTTCAAATACGGTTGTAGAAGAGGCCTTTGAACATTTGAAAAATGTTAAAATATATTTTTTCTCAACGTACAATAATACATATGTAATTGCTATATATATACGAGTGTTTTTGCCTTTATTACTGATAAAGTAATATACTTGTTTTAAGTAAATTTATTTAACACTGAGGCGTTTTAATATTATTGTATAAATAAATATAAAAAAAATGTTGAAAAATGGCGTATGATCATGAAGTTGATTCGCTTTGAAGTGTGTGCGTATTGATTTCGCATTCATTTTTAATTTAACAAATGTAATCGACATAATCAATATGCATATACACAAAAGTGGCAAACGCTTTTGATACGGTCTTAATATAAAAATGTATCGTGACACTCACCTTTTTTGTTTTTCTTTTCTAATACAAAAGCGGCGACCTTGCATGAATGATGTATGAAATTGCATGAAGCCGTTTGCCACCTAACAAAAACAGAATAATGACAAAATGGCGACACGAGTACCACATGAAAAATATGAAATATGACAGATAAAGCAAAGCATGCGTATCGTACAAATAAGCGTTAAAATTATGTATTAAATGAGGATGCATATTATGTATAAAAAACATGGGACGTTAAAATGAATCATATACATATATATATATATATATATACTAGCTGACCCGCCCGCTTCGCTGGGTAATTTTTATTATAAAATGAAATGTCAAAGGATTTACGGAATTCTAAAAATGAGTAGCCTAGAACCATCTACAAATCATTCTGCATCGAATGGTCCCAGTCCCATGTCTATACGTTTAGTAGTTTTTAAGTGATTGGCGAACAAAGACAACCTATTTTCGTTATATCTATATATAATGAAAATACACACACACACATTTGTTTTTTGTCCGCTTGTTCATATTAAAATCGACAGTATAATTTTAAAGTTCATATATAAAAGATGTTTTCAATGAACAAACGACACGAAAAACGACTGATGAAATGACAACTTACCGATTATCGCGCCTATGTTCAGCAGGGACCCTATCCAGGCCTCCTCATCGCCGGTGATGGGCCGGCCCAGCGGCGACTGCGTGGCGTAATCCTCGCCCAACTTCTGGTTGGTGGGGGATGTCCATCCCATACAATATCCCAGAGAGACTATGGCGATGTTCGCTGTAAAAGAAACGATTGATATCAATCCGAGGGGGATCAATCTACGATCGAATATTGCATTAGGAATGACGTTGGAAATGACGCAAATCGCCACCGTTAACGTCATTGCCCTTTCGTCCCTTCACGGCAAAGGAACGCCCTATCACAGTCTGATTTCAGATTAAGGACTTTAGACCATAAGCCGTCGCCATATGCTATCACCGCAATATAATAAATATCGCGATGATGTGAGCATTTGCATATTCAAATATTAATCAATGTATATATATAGTAAAAGGGGCATACGAGACTGTGGTTTTAGATCCGACGACATGTATCATAAAATGGTTTGTTGATACGTCGGTCAGATTGAACCATTGAGGAAAACACTTCGCCAAGTCGCACTTCGGTGCCGCGTTGACTGCATTTTCATATGCAGCCGCTGCTTCCTCGGCGTCTTTAAACCAATTTCCACGAAGTTTGCTTCTATTTTATCCGTCCGTCCATTTATTTTATGACAACCTTATAACTACGACATTCGTCCATCGATTCCGATGAAATAGGAGCTACAGGTATTTTATGTAAACATTCATACAATCATGTAGTCACTTTCAGTTCAATTTCACAAAATATGACGCGCAACATCACATTTAACTTTATCCTACGTCGATGTCGCGAACGTAACGTGACCGTTATGCATTAACTCGACAGCGCAAACACACCTGCACTCTCACGTTCATGGATAAAAGGCGGGCGGGCAAACCGATAAATCACTTCGGCAAACCGAGGCGATGCCGTCCGGGATGTTAAGGGCCGACGGGGGCGCGTTCAAACAAACGTCAAGCCCATATAATGCAGGCAAACCTCCCTTGAACGCGTACGATACACGGGAGTCAACACGGGTAATGTATGAACCCTTTTAGTGCGCGCGTATTTTTTTCCATCCTGATCAGTTTAATCCTAACAATTACTGATCACTTTTTTTTTTGAAGCAAAGACGACTTGTGAGAGGCAACAAATATAATTAGCTTGTCGTTCACGTATGTTGGCAATCAATATTATTCAAAAAAAGTACTTTGCTATGCATTTCACAGTTTAGACTTTTCAATGCTCATGGTTAGGTATATGAAAATCAACAACTGGCTATCCGCTCGCGGCTTCGCTCGCGTGAAATTCCGTCTGTCACTGCTTCGGTTGTTTCGGTTGTCAAAATGTTCATCGCAACTCAATCAACTCCTTCATTCACCGATCTACTATCCCCATTCCCTTTCGACCCCTTTATATTTTTTTAATAAGTCGAGCGCGTCGTTGTCAGAACATCAAATACGGGTGTTTCTTTTTTTCTTTTCTTGAACGTTATCGTTTCTTCGTATCGTGACGTCTCCATAGGCCTTCGACGCTAACAATTATATTTTTCTTGTGACTTTTTAGGCTATATCTTTAAATAGGGTTAACTTCTGTATTCTGCTCCAAGCCAAGCCCTATCCACCTATGAAAACTGCATTATAGTTCATTCAGTAATTGCAGAGTCGTGCGCGAACAGACAGAAAAACAGAAAAAAAAATTAAAAATAGTTGTTGTCTCTTATATTAACTTTCTCTTATCGTCGCCTTTACATTTACCATACATACCTTCAACGTACAGACACACCGGGTTCTACTGTTTTAGTTTACGTATAGATTTTGAAGCAAATCTACAATTCACTTTCTCATGAATCGATTGTTCTAGCACTACATTCCTTCAGTGCTATTTACTTTGAAGAGTTTTTGAGCTTCACCATAACGTGTAATGATCACTAAGGAACTACTTTTAGTGCAAAACCTACATGTAGTTTATCTGACTAGAATACAGTTCACAACTCCATTTTTTTATGTGTTTATAAATTTTTATTTCCGAGGGTCAGGTACAAACAAAAATTGTCCAAGAGGTAACATTTTCTACTTCTTCTATTCTACTAACATCCATCCATTCTTTCATACAAGCCTAACTGTTTCAGATGCTTAAAATTTAGTTTTCTTTAATACGCCATCAATATATTCTGTGTAAGATTTTCTAGAGCTTTCCTTGCCAATCCCTCCACCTAACACATTCACAATGTTGACTTAATTCATAAGTCTATTTTGATTTAACTTTTCCAGGTGACCAAATCAGCTCAACATACTATTCTTTAGTCTATTCACTCTTTGACACGTTCTCTCGTATCACTGTTTCTTCATCTTTCTATCAAGTACAATTCTTTGACTATCGTATACAATGTAGGAATCAGATTCGTTATGGATAGTCAAACGTACATGTCGTCAGATACCTCTACGCGTTACAATAGTAAGCAAGGCCCCATTCGTTTTGTTTCCTAAACTTGATCCCTTTTCAATTTCAATATGTCTATCATATTTGTAAACGACAACCCAAACGGACAAATTTTTTTTTTAATCCCTCTCTTCGTACAATATATTACATACACTATGATAAAAATTACTTCATAATAATCTACTAAGTTAAAACTGTAATACAGTAAACAAAAACAGCGATATTTAATTAGTAGAACACTCGATTTTGCACCTGAAGCATTGATCTCGGACATGTTCCAATATTTTTTTTAATCTTAGGTACCTCTGTTTATTCAACAATGCCACTTGTTGATGGCCATTAAAAACATCGTGAAAAAACACATACTTCAAAGGTAGGCAAAAACTTACACCTTGTACCGTGTGACAACTACATACGCCGATGAGCTCGCAACCAATACCTAATACACGATTCTTGCAAAACATGGATTCGTACCAAAACCGCCGTGTCTGGATACTTCTTGTCGGGAACAATACCGTGAGGTTATATGTGAAAATAGGTATTGATATTACGAAATTAAATACATGTTTATTTTTAATTAGGACAGTAATCGCAGCTTATCTATTATATCAACTCAAGGCAAAGACGACCTTTTACTAACAGTCGGCACGCCCCTCTTCCACGGTCAGACGAAACAAAATGAATCTAATGAGGTTCCGTATAAGCCCTTAGGCCAGATATCGACATGCTTTATTAAATTTTAACAAATCGTTAAGCGTTTAACGACCGTCAATTCATCGTTTACAACAAAAAATATCGGGGCTACTACCGCAGTTATTATCATTTTGTGAATTTTATCAATTTTTGCGAAATAATTCTAGGCCAGATAAAAACATAAACGTATTATGTTTACACTCGCAATTTTTATATTTTTTTATTCCTTTGCATCATCCACGACTATTAGAACCATATTCAAAACTATCTGAAAGGATTGAATCGAAACAAAAGATTACAAAGTTGAAAACTTCAATAGTTATCGTCGGCGCTCGATACTTTGGCCAACCTGGTCGTAGCCGATCTGGTTTTCCTGGGCTTATATTTTCTTTAAACAATAGAGACCTTTCTTTTTTGCTTACAAAAGTGATTATAGACATTTGCAAAGGAAATCAGTGACGTGATAGCTTTATGGAGGTCCGCTGGTCCAAAAATAAACAAACATATATTAGTTTTGCAAGGACTTCATACAGATAAACGTAGGATTCTAGACGCCAAACTCAGTCATTAAGAAATTATATAACCATTAAAGTGCGTGCAAAGTAAACTGCGAGTTTATTGCATGGTTATTTTAAAATGCTTGCCCGCAACGTGCGTCAACATGCAACATGCAACCCGCCTCTGACCCTCGAATTTGAACTTCTGCTACGAATCCAACGAATTGAATATTGATTCGAGAAGACGAACTGACATCGAACACTTAAGCAAGTGCTAATAGTTTATTTATTTAGTCCGCTAAATAATTTTGGATTTCACCTGTTCAACCAGGTTTGCCGTTTTTTGCGGACTAAGATAAATAAATTATTAACACTTGCCTAGGTGTTCGATATCTGTCAATCCTCTCGAATTTCAATCAGAGATTCACAGTGGAAAAGAAGATTCTAGGGTCAACGGTCGGTTGGATGACCCAAAAACGATAGCCTTAACTTTTAAGGCTATCTTTTCATGGGACTTAAAGCGTGCCTCAAGTTCTAATCACACTTTTAAGGAAAGGGTAAATCTATTGCACGGTCCACGGATCATCCGTACCACAAAATATACGCTTGTGAAACAATATATATATATATATATATATATATATATATATATATATATATATATATATATATATATATATATATATATATATATATATGTATGTATATATAAACACAGATAGTCATTATAATATTCTACGATTTTGTTTTCGCCGTACTTGTGCTAAGGGGATGTCCGGCTATTCTAAACCCTCCTGCCCTTGAACAGGGTTTTATTTTTAACACCCATCGTTATTCCTTTATGTCCTTTTGAATTGAAATCTATACCAGAATTATTTACGAAGAAATATATTTCGCTCGCATGACTGTCAGAATTTGTTCTTGATCGTTATAACTTGACGCATGCCAAGTTAATCACGGATTAACATTGAACAGCTAATCGATAGATTTTTGGATTTATCAAAAGTTATCACTGGATAATAACAAATGAAACAGTACGTATCTAATCATTTATCGGGCGATGTTTATGCAAACTGCACCATTATACTTGTCATAATTTTTTTTATTATCTTTTTTGTTCTGTTTAGTGAAGACTATATAGGTTATGGCGAGTATCATCCAAGCTCATATTGGATACGTTGATTTAATGTGGATCGGAAACTTCAAATGCGCTTTCAAATAAACCTAACATTGCGTAATCCCGCTTAAACCAAATTATAATTTCTATTCTAATCCAGAAATTAATTAGAAAAAATTACAATGCAGGTCTGAAATTCAATTCATGCTCTCTGCGACACACGTGGACGTGCTATACACTTAATCCATCAACGATTATAGATTAATGTGGATCGGAAACTTCAAATGCGCTTTCAAATAAACCTAACATTCCGTAATCCCGCTTAAACCAAATTATAATTCCTATTCTAATCCAGAAATTAATTAGAAAAAATTACAATGCAGGTCTGAAATTCAATGCATGTTCTCTGCGACACACGTGGACGTGCTATACACTAATCCATCAAAGATTATAGATTGGTATACGAGAATTGTTACTGACTATATCTAAAGTTCAAAATCGTTTAAATAATGTCAACAGTGAATATCATATCATATGGCTTAAAAGCTAAAAACTTAGCGGCAAAGTAACAACAACCGAGAGCAACAAAGCTTATAGCTTGCTATTGTGAGAAATGGTAACAGCTGCCGTGTACAGTACAACGCACGAAACTCTGCCGCTCTGAATTCCTGCGAATAATGCAATAAGCAGGTTTAATGCTCCTCAGTGCACCTGATGCTCCTTCTTTCTTCTGCCCCGCGTTCCCGTTTTACGCCATTGCGACGCTTTCGTGACTAACTTCACAGCGGCAGAGTTTCGTGATGTGCACTGTATACTGTATAAGGGACGTTTCGATTTGGTGTCGATTTTGTAATTGGTTACCTCTTCAAACTTCAAACACAAGAATATGAGAGTCGTCGACCGGCATAGACCCTATATAGGATTTAAACGTTGCGGTTACAACATATTAGATCATACTCAACAATGGATAAGTATTTTGGCCTTATATGCTACATTGAAATATTTCCTTCGTAAAATATTAATACATTTGTTATTTCGAGATTCTTGTCGCCAATTTGCTGAATCACAACCTTCCCGTTTTTATTTCAACCTCCCGGTTTTTATTCGAACTTAGACCCTTCGTGGAAGTTAGGGGTCATCGAGACCGCTGTCACAGCCGCGGTGATAACATCCAGAACCAGCAACTCGACATGACTTAATTTAGAATCTCACTGGTCAATTTATCCGTGGTCAGGCTTCGAACCCGTTATTTTCCGGTTCGAAAGCTTGACCGCTCGCCACCGTTGCTCTGCGTGAAAATGTTGAGTTCTTTTTTTTTATTAAACGGCCATTTCGCTCGACTGTATCATGTATAGCACATCTCAATCGTATAGCGATGTCCCTTTTAGTATTACATAAACACTCACAAATAAAACGATAAAACGTCAACGTCAAACAAGTTCTTCTTTCTTAACCTTGAACAAAAATTCTACACGTGAACGTCTAACCATAAATTTCTTCGTTCAAAAACAAGTTTTACGTGTTAGACCATCTAGTACTTTTTTTTTGTTTTCGTTGACATTTCATAAAATTTATTTCTTTAGCTGTATAATGTTTCGTTGAATTTTAATGCGCACGATGAAAAGGTCGGCGATGGTCGCCCTAGAAAATGCTATGCAGATCGTACTGGTGGTGTACTGAAAAAGGGCCAAATTTTAAGCATCCACAATCGACGAGCTTTCATGAAAACATTGATGGATGTCAGAGAAGCAATAGAGATATGCAAAGACCGTACCATGTGGAAATCTATAGTCCCTGCCTACCCTTCTGGGAAATAAGCGTGAGTTTATATTATACGATGTTAAATTCGGTTCGCCCTGTTAATTTCTGATATGACGCGACGTTATTGAACAATATGAAAATGAAGTTAAAATTTGAACAGCGGTTCGGTTGCGAACATACGTTCAAATATTTGTACACGTTGGACGGTTTCGTGGCATGTGAATACATTTTACAAATTAGAATTAAAAGCGAATTTACAGGCACGTGTCGTTTAATTAAACTACTTTTCAATAACATAAAAAAATGGTTATATGTGAATATGAAATGGCAATACTAATAAACAAAAATTAGAATTTTTTTTTTTGATAACTAGTTTTCATATTTTTGACGAGACTAAAAAAAACATTTAATACATTCAATCACATGTGGGGAACTAAGAAACTATTTGCGATGTTATAGAAGATATAATGAAAGTTATTCTTTTTTTAAGTATAACTTTCCAAATAACTCTCTGCCGGCGTCTATACACACGTCAAAATCAGTTTTCAAAACACATTTTCCAGACTGTATCAGGCACTTCTGCGATCACCTTCTTCATTTTTAAGGAGCCCATCCATCATCAGGTGATGAAATATGTTTTCCCTTAAATTGGTTTTATTTTAATTTAATTAGTGACAAATTTTTGTTTGTACAGAATATGGAGGAAAGTTTGAATTTCAAATGTCTATATTGCTTTTTTCTCTCATTTAATAGAACTTTATAACTCAATTAAAACCAGCCAGTGACTCCTTATTAAGAACTGTTTTCCTCAAAATATTTGGACAACATGACCTGATATATAAAACGTAGTTTTGCACGCGTGGATAAAGAATCTACATCGAGATTTTGATATTTAGTACGACCTGTACTGGTACCCTCAACCCGATCCTAATTGCATTGTCGTATCTCGTATAAAATCTATCCCCAACATTTATTACCTTGAAAAATTTATTTTTCAGAAAACGATGAAACATCCAACAAAATTGAAATACAGGTTTTAATGTTTTCAACATTTTGATGATGAAATATGAAATATCTTTTTTATAAAGATATAAATTATATCGTTGTGCGGAACCTGGATTCACGGATATTAACTCGGCCCAAAATAATTTCTGTATATTCTAAAGTATAAGTCAAGTCGTTACAGATTAATTTTATGTAAATGCCCCCTAAAATGATTTCATGGTGTATCTGTCTATAATACAATCTGTGTAAATATCAAGCTGATGGCATCAGCAGTTCTTATACATATTTCGAAATATATGTATTTTATATCCTAATTCGTTTTTTGAAATCTCAAAACCATAGTAAATCCCAAAACCACAGACGGACAAGTCTCATTTGTTTGTCTGTACAGATTTTCCTAGCATCATATCTAAAAAAAATTATGTGAATGATGCGACAAAGTTATCGATAATAGAATCGAAAAACTGTTTAAACCTAAATCATACATAGACAAGAAATAATTTTTAATCGATGGAATTAACATCGATATGATTTTTATTATTCCAATATATAATAGTTATAATAGTTTGTCTTTCGTCGACCTGTCAAATACGATTTGTTAAAACGATTGCGATAACATTCCGATAGAAAATCTTTGAAGATGAAAACAATCAATTCAAGATTAAAATTCATTCACAAGTATACGGACATAGTTTGTTCACCGCTTTTAATGATTTCATTAAACATCCCCTAAGTCTAACAGCGTGATAGCCCTCGCACGTAGCTCCGGGAATGTTGAGTTAATTTTCATCATCCCAATGCTGAGATTTATATTCAATCTAAAACCCTCCACGTTCCGCCCAATGAGAGTCGATGGCCGATGACGTCGTCGCCATCGCGCTAACGGTATCCTGGACCGACGGCTTAAAGCGCTGACCATGTCATGGAGTCTATGGTTGGAGTTTAGAACTGGTCGGTCAACTCGCTGGCCATACTCGAACCGGGTACGATTTAGTTCCAAGGCGACGCTCTTGAATACCGACCCACGGTGTCAGCGACTCGTTCTGGTAACGTGCGAGACGCAATTTTAAATCGCTCGCGTCCGGCCCTCCCGCTGCGGCCCGGATAATAGCTATCAAATAATAGAAGGTTACAGGCACGTCCATCTGTACGTCGCGGTCCGAACGAGGGCGCTAGCTCACGCCGCTTCGCGTCTGCGAAATGGAACAGGAAATTGGGCGGCAGAGCCTAAATTTCTCCAAAACTTATTGACGACTTCGTATAACGTTAAAATTGACCTTTTATAAAAAACCTACAGGTTACAAAAACCATTAAAGGCGAGCCCCCTTTTTTTTTTTAAGTCGACGTCCATTGTACAAACCTGATCACGTTTGCGACCCGTCACATTGTTTGATGACTGTACTGATTTTAGCGTAGCATCGTCTTGGCATCGGAATGAGATCGGGTAGAAGATCTAGATCTTAATAATGTGGTCTAATTTGCACTCATGAGCAGCAGACGTTGTTCGTGCGTCCGTTGTTAACAGAAATTTAGGCCGCAAACGAAGGTGGAAGCTGAACATCGTCAGTGCCGAATTGAGGTAAATATTCGACTGGTCTATGTGTGATTTAGTGATGAGGTTACGGCTATACATAATTTGAGAAATGGTCACCCGCCCGCTTCGCTAAGCGTTATGCGTTATCAAAGTGAAAAATAAAATATATTATAAATAGCCTAAAGCCGATGCCGACACATTCAGTGGTTTTTAACTGGTTTTTATTTATCCGTTTTTTTTTTGTATTACATAATATTATAAATGTGAATGTGAGTTTTTTTGTTACGCTTTCATGCAGAAACTACTCAACCGATCATCATGAAACTTTGTTCACGTATTGTCAAAAGTATTACAAAGAATATAGGATACTTTTATTAAAAAATATGTACATTTTTTACGGAGAGTAAAAAAAAAATGTTTTGGCAGGTATGATTGTTTGTCAAAAATTTGAAAACCTATCAACTTCAAAACCATCTAGCATTCCAGTAAGTATACATTTAACTAGCTTTTAGCCGCGGCTTTGCTCGCATTGAAGCCCTAAAATAAATATCAAAGTGGCACCAAGTGCCACTTGGTGCCACTATTTTAACAGGTGTCGGTAAGAGAGAAAGTGTTATCATACCTCGGATTCCAATTATTCCCACTGACCTTCCATTCCAATTCAAAAGGGTTCAGTTTCCCGTCAAGCTCAGCTTTATTGTTACCATAAACAAAGCACAAGGACAGACATTACAGGTAGCAGGGGTGCATTTAGAAAAGCCATGCTTCTCTCACGGTCGACTATATGTATGTAGCCTGTTCGCGTGTGTCTAATGCCCGAAAATTACACATTTTTGCATCGGACGGAAAAACTTATAATGTAGTATACAAAAATATTCTAGAATAATATGCTGCATTTTATCTTTTTAAACTGTTAGAATTCAAAATTATTTATTTTTGTTATAGTATATTTTAACTTTTGTTGTAGTAAATTATTACAATAAAGCATGTTTTCAGTTTTTGATACTTCATTATATGTAATAATCTTAAAATACTGATGATTACAAACAAGTAATCAAATACAGTTACGTTGATTAATTTCTATTGGAATGTAATGATTTTTGATATTTACTTAATCTTCAATGCTAGGGAAGCCGCGGGTAAAAGCTATACATATATATAGCTATATATATATGATGGAAGATATAGTCATGACTAGGTTATATATATTTCGCTGAATCGACTTTTGTAGGTACCGGCCGCCCGACTGGCCCGCGCGCATTTAGCGTGAAGAAAAAACTTTATGTGTTATTTTTCTTGTAATTTTCCGGGTTGTTGTCGCTTATAATCGTTTGACGAGTTTTGTGCGACGATTATCTTCAAACTTTCCAGTTTTTTTAATGATCCCATTATTTTTAATGATCCGGTAAGAACCGTCCGATATACGACGGTTTTAAATTGACCGACGCTGACGAGTATAACATATGGTTTATATAACCGATTTTAATTTATTTATTGTTATCACACAAGAATTCAGAATTTGATATTAATATAGAAGTTTAAATGTATTTCAATATAAAATATGAAATAAATTGATATGAGAATATCATGTGAAACGTTAGGTATCAGCTCTAGATCGACCACGATGTTATTTTATATACGATGACATACAGACTGCTAATAAATTAGTCCAAACCGCTTAAGATACCCGGTTGATCAGACTGGCCGTTTAGACAAGAAATGCACATTAAAAAAAAATTGTAAAGCAATTGGTCCTCAAGCCATCCCTAAAACTTCCCGCTATGATATTAATGGATGTCGCTTTGAACTCCCTGAGTTATAAATATTGTCTATGTGTTTTTGAGTTTTTCAAGCTCAAAAATTTTAAAGACTGTCAACCCTGAAGACCATCCCTGAAACTTCTTACTACTTTCAAGCTCAAAGCATTCAAAAATAAAATAGCATTAAATTATTGCGCTCTTCACGCTCAAAAGATCGATTTTAGTGCTTTCTCTATATTAATAATATACCGGGATATTAAAAAAAGTCAATATTGCGGTATAGGCCTTATGAGTTTATCGCTCAACGGACAACATTCGATTCCCAGCAGAATCAGATAACACTTGTAGTTAGAATTACACGTTATATCTTGTTTACACAGATGGCATTATAATATTGACATTAAAACGTTGATAAAAAAATGACGCCGGCCAGCGGAAATAAACACCGCCTACGCACTTTACGAGCGTATTACATTTTGTTACATTAAGTAAATCACACTAAACTACATCGTCCAGTTAGAATTTAAAATTATTGTGCCTTTATTCATACAAATATTATCTGTCAGATTAATATTGCAACCGACACACAAATCTGTGTTGTCGAAGTTCAAAATGCTTAAATATAGTTTTGTTTTTACAATGAAGAAATAAAATGTAATTAACGAGTATAATATTATAAAATTGTGTAAATCATTATATTATTAATTTATTTATTTTTGTTACTATTACATAAAAAAGATAGAACAATTTACTCCGTTTAGGTTTATGTAAATACATATATTCCATAAATAATATAGATGAAGACCGAATTTTCTTTCAAAATTTCACCGGAAAGCGCTGCTGCTCCGTTGAGGTTGAATATGATTGTGCTATCTCTTTCCTGTTACAGTTTTATGTTTGACCGGATTTTATAATAAAATTTGGTCCATCTCCGTCTATGGCGAGAATATTATAACACGACAACAATAAAGTTGGTGATTTACTCCCAATTACGATACAATAAAATTATTAGTATATTGTTATAAATTTACGCTATAATTAATGTCCGACCGCTTGTTTTTCTGTTCTGAACGCAATACTGGGTATATAATGTAAATAATGAGTATACGATGGATAAATTATAACTAAATATGAATATAAAATACGTCGTAAATGAAGATAGAGAAATCATAATTTAGAGCGGGCGCAGTTAAGCTAATGGCATATAACTCATGTTTGTTGTAAAGATGATAATTTTTTGCTATAATATTTTTTGCCTCGGTTCATGTGGGTTTATCTGTCAAATAAAAATTTTTAGCTAATTTGACGTCAAAGATAAACTTTTCGATATCAAAATAGTGTAATAAACATTTTTATATTTTTAAACTTTGTGTTGATTATGACATTAATTAGGTAATATTTCAATGCTTCAACTCATTAATTCATCGTTGGTAAGGCCCCCTAGTGTGTATCGACACAAGGGTATCATATTTTAATACAATTTCTTTTTTAGTCATGAAGTAATTTGTAGAAATCAAGATAAAATAAGATAAATCATAGAGAAAATTGATTATCATCAATTTATAAAATAAAATAAAGAAACTAATAATTTTCAGTGAACACGAGCAGTTTGTCACCAGCTTCGTTTTATGTAAATTAAAATTAAACAACGTTTATTTCTGATTCCAGTACGTCCCTAGATTTTTATTCTAGTCTTACTTGTTTTGGGCATTGCCAGTATTTTGTGTGTATAATTTATTTTGTACAAAACATATCCTATGTCGTGTTCCGCGAGATTATTTACCTCTACGCAAAATTTGAATATAATCCATTCAGATCTGTCAGAGATTAGTCCAAATAAACAGACGAACAGACGTTCAATATTTATATGTACAGATAAATATTTACACGTTTGCGTTAATATTTAAAATAAATTTACTTGTAAATAAATATCATAAAAGACAATATCATTAAAAGTGCACTACCCATATACGATATAGGCCACTTCCGAAATTGAGGGCGTATATTTTAATCGCTACACTGTACAAGCGAGTAGATGCTATCAGGTGTCCTATTGGTATTAAGCATATTGTTATTAAGCAAGTAACATGAGTCAGTAATTCGACTAAATAAAATAAGTATGATGTGGATTTAAATTTTTTACCTCTCTGATACGGAATAAAATCTACATTTGTATAATAAAAGAAGTGTAGAGAAACTTTTCTGTGTGCTTTCCGAAATAAGTCTAGGTAAATTTGTAAAAAAAAATACTTCTTCCTTGTATATATTTAGGATGGTAATTATACAAATCACCTTTAGGTATAATTATAACTGAAATATAGAAACGCATAGAATGATTTAAAAAAAAATAGACATATGCTAAATAAAATAAATGAAAAAAACCGACCAAGAGCATGTCGGACCATGCTCAGTGTAGGGTTCCGAAGCCGTTACTGTAAAGATATGCACTAGAGATGGATAAACTACGTTGTTACAACACTTTTTCGATGTTTCCCGCACATATAAAGTATAAGCACTGTAGTCGCCTATAACTAGAGAAACAAGTAGGTGTGTCGACTCTGAAACTAGAGTAAACTAAAGTGCACCAGGTAAAGAGCGTATGTTCATAGCAGAGGTGAGAAGCGAAGTTTATCAATAACTCAAAAACGGTATATGCGATCATATTCTAAATAATTTGTTTTGAAATTGTTTATTAAGCGTTACCTACATAATTTTTTTCATATTTTTATGACATACGGTTTATAAAATAAAGGGGGGGTTACAATTCCTACGACTTTCGGAACGATTATTTCCGAAATTATTCACTTAATCAGAAAAATTGCTTAGAAACCCTAAAATGTTTTTAAAGGAACTGTCGGAATATGTACCACACGTTGATGATTACTGAAAAAATTTTTTTTCAACTTCTGTTACGTGTACATATGGAGTGTCCCCTCTAGAAATATTTTATTTTTATTATTTAACTACCAATGTAAGTAGTGAATTATACAAGAGACCTACACTATAAATTTCATCAATACACGTCTTGTACTTTTGAATAAAATGCCTGTAACATATAAACGGACGTACGGACATGACGAAACTATAAGGGTTCCGTTTTTGCCATTTTGTTCAGAACCCTAAAAAATTACATCTACCGATTGTATTTGATATAAAATGCAAAACATTCATCGATTGAGCGTGTGTCAAGTAAAATCATACAACAATATTACTTTTGCATCTTAAAAACTTTACATAGGTATTTATATAAAAAGAAATCCTGCTAAACTATGAATGTAACTACAATGTAAACATGAATGTTATGTAAAACGACCATATTTTTCTCGTTTGACATTCATGTTTGAAATTCAACAAAAAAGACGGCAACAGAAATACATTGTACAGATGTCCGTCAAGTGACACATGTTTTATATTCAAATTAACACCAGTCAAGAAATGCAAAAAAATTCGTACAGTTTTCCTGTTGATCAGAAAATGAATTTTTTTATTTACACATAAGCTTTAGTTGTTCATCAAAAAGTCAAATTGCCGTATAAAATTTTTCCTTTGATGAAAGAGACAAAAACAGATTCTCCAATCGAAACCATAGACATAGATCATAAACCATAGACTATAGACAACAAAATGAAGAAAGTTGCACTATTCTATAAATTGCAGTGTAGTCTTAAATTCGAACTAATACTAATCAATATTTACAGATATTTCGTCTATATATTGAAATTGTGAATGTACCATATTTTCGTTTTGGACTATTACCTAAATCATAATTGGAAAAAAAAATAAATGAATACCCAGAATTTGTCGTTTGACGTTAAATCTGATCACAACTTAAAAGTCACAAGGCATTGTAGAGAAAAGTCGACGCGCTGTACAACTTAGCGTCATTTTCATCAGCATATCATCAGTCCACATTCTGTCACTTAACCTAAAAGTTAACTCAGTATTTAGGTTTTATGATATAGACTACACTTTAGTAATATACTCAGAATGTCTGTAACCGAATTCAGAATTGTGAATGGATTTTTTACTACTGTGTAAAAGGTATTCTTATTGTATACCTATAGAGAAAGTTTGAGATTGAATTAATGTATTTTGCATTATCTCTTTTTTTGTGGATTAGTTCTACATATAAAGCGTCTCGTTATAACATTGATGTCAGAATTGGTGCTGATTTCATAGATGTTTTTAATAAAGAGAAAATTAAAAAAAAAATTAAAGCCCGCATCACTTGTCGTTTCGACACCCTATTCGCTTTTGAGATTTTCCTCCTTAACTACCCGGCACGTCTTTGCCTAAGTGCTGGTAATAAAAACATATTATTGTCTACAATAAATGCATTAATTATTAGTAAATTTGTTTTGTCATCACGATTTGAGATACTCGTCTGTCGGCAAAAAGATAATTAAAAAGAAGTCGGTTAATTGGAAATAAATTCTTTATAAACGAAAAAAAAATGGTTGTGGTTAGATTTAAATTACATTGAGCAATTGATGTATGAGTTTCGTGATTTCATCAATTACACGATATAGTAATGAAGTATCACGTTAAATTCACGAATTTAACGTGGATACAACAAGTATGTATTTAATATTCAATTATTTTATGTAAATCTAGATCTATATACAAATTTTCTCACCTTTATAAGCCGCATTCGTTGTTTATGTTTTGTGATTGTAACAAATAAATTAATAAAGTAAATATTTATCTCCTTGAGTTAGAAATACATGTTGTTTTCCGCGTTTGTTTTGTACAGTATATAATAAAAAGAACATTCATCGCTGCTTATCTATTAAACGATTAATCGAACGATTGGTTATGCATAAGAAAATTAATATTGTAAGTAGATAAAAAAAAAAAATAGAAAACAGAGTATTAAAAATTTAATACAAAAATAGAAACGTTGGTAATAGTAGTGAAAATCGAGTGCTTTTCGAAATCAGCACAGTCATACAAACAAGCAAACAATCGTTTACGGCTTTAGTCCACACCGCTCACAACAAAACACCTTAAAATTTTCGACCACCTCACACACAGACACGCAGGCGGGCAAGGAGCTCGTGCGCGCGCGCACGCCAGCCGCCCGGTGACTTTAATCAATTTTTTTAATGTTTACTTTTCCATGATTCCGATACCGCACCCCGTTATCGGCTGAAGTTTAATTGCGCGACGACATTCGCCAGGCGACGGCGCCGGGCCTTGAACTCCGCCCTGACGTCGGCCGACGCGAATAAAGCCATTCGTATGCTCTATTGTGTCCGTCGTTACTGCTACGAGTGATACTTCTTTTAAGGTTCCGCTTTGACGTTTTCAAAACTTTTTTATTGCGGTCGTTGTAATAAAATAATATATTATTTAATGAAATTTAAATGAACGAATTAAAGAACTTAAGTTGTTGTTGTTCTTGGTGATGAATTTTTGTAATTAGCCAGCTCGGTTGCTTTAGCTTTAAAAAAAAACTATATATTGCTAGTGTGTATTATATTTATGGAATACTTGTGTAAGCCCCAAATATACTATGATATAAATAAAGGTAAAGTGATTTTCAAAAGAAATTGTTTATTTAAAGCTGTTTGCGTAATGTTTTCAATAAAAAACTATTTGTTTTTATTTTGATAGTTTTTTTAATTATCAGAATGTTTTTAATTACTTATTGATCACGTAATGAGACATGTTTCAATGATAAAATGTGTCTAATTATTTCAACCTCAGCCGATTATCGTTCGTAACTTATTCGGCATTATCACTTGAAACATTATAAACATGCACTTAACATCCCAGTAGAAACATGAAAGTCCTGTTTACAGAATCGAACAAACATATCAAAAGTCAATATTTTTTAAGGCTTAGGTAAATTTAATTTCACAAAAATGAATCTTTGATGTATTTAAACTTTTTTAAGTTATAAATTCGAGATATCTTTTGGGACTAAATTACCTACCAGTAAGTGGCAGATCGGTTTAAAGACAGAAATAAAATTACAATGCTTTCTTCGATCGGGGAACGGGGATTTCATTATATATTAAGCAATAGATAAATTATAATTGCAAATGAAAATTGTAAATAACCACACTATCATCAGTCTATATTCTAAATGTTTTTTTTTTCCAATATCATTGAAACACATGAGTATCGCGTTAAATATAAATATTTTTGATTGTTTTGGTATATTTTTTTAATATTTCTTGATAACCTCTTGTCAGTGTTACCAGTATGCAAAAAACTTATCTCTAATAATGATATGTAATTCGGTAATAAATTCTATACCCCCTATAAAATTCTATAATATGTAAGAACGTCATATCTTGTGGATATGTCAAAAAAGATTATAATATTATAAAACAGATAAGTCTGGTTGATTGCATTTTATCGGTTTTATATTACATTACATCAGGGTCGAAGATCAGTCACTTGGTGGCCCACCAGTAAACTTATCTATAAAAATTTATACATTCGTTTTATATAAACAACTTGTAAATAAAAAAAATAGCCATTTCGTCTAGGAGGCTTACAATGCACGATAAATTGTGAATCTCTAATAAAAGCCAATTTCATTTAATTCCCTTTTATTTTTATAACATTTTTGAGAGTCAAACAAGTTTGCAAATTACCGCTAGCCATGGACACTCGCAAGCCCAGAGGAGTGATCAGTGCGTTGCCAGCCTTTGATTAGGAATAGGATATTGGATGGAGGAGGAGTGGACCGCCGGTACTCTCTTTTTAACACTGGATGAGAAGCCGCTACTTCTCGTCCGTATTCTGTGAGAGTCAATTTTTGTGCTGTAGGAAGTTGGCCACAGCATGGCTCTGCCACATCAATCTTTTCTCTGCCACATTTAATTTCCAATTTATCACGAAAAATGTTAATAAAATAGAAATATATTTTTCTTGAATAATTAATTTAAGAATTGTAATAAATACGCCCTTAGAACATTATTTCATTAAATTAACAGATGAAAAGAGGTTTTCCTAATGTCAGAGCCTAGACTGCAAATTTACAGCAACTGTTTCGCGACCAGACATCGTTTACCAACTCAATGACAAAACATCTAAACTCTTAAACTTAAACTAGACTTTAACTAAGTCCTCTCATTATTTAGAGCGCGCGCGCGCGCACTCACGCACACGCAAGCGCGCACACACGCACACAAACATTCACAAATATGTACTACGTCTACAACATACCCCATAACATCGATGTCAGTGAACAAAATATTAACGAAATACATTAAAATTTACTATCACCAAAATACGAAATAGTCATGATAATGAAGGTCAACATACATTAAAGTTTTTAAAACCAACGTCGACCCGTCGAGGACCATAATTTTCAAACAAAATCAACTTTTTCAGCTTACCGATCTTCAATCGTTTTTGGGTAAGTCGTATTCCATAAAACTAACAATATTGAAATCAAAAAAAAAAATCTTTGATATTTTGTTTAGTGAAATACGAGTGCTCACTTTAAAATTTCAAGAATGTGTGACGAAAAAAAACGACAATGAAATGCATTTATTTTAACGAGTGGTAGCTGATTTTTCTCAATCGGACCGTCTATATCAATCGGGCTACTTTTTTATTTATAAAACTGTAGTGACTACTACGACATTATCCAATAACCATAACTTTGACGATAGTTTATAAGAATGTTTTTCATTTTCACTGATACGATCACTACAGATATCTACTTCGATTTTAGACTTAAGTGGTCATTGTTAACTGAAGTAAAAAGTGCACGTAAAGTTCTACATAAAGTATGAATTCTTTTATAGATAATTCGCTACAGGGCAACACATTTTACTTTACCTCCTAAACATCGAAACTTCGAGAATAATATTTCGAATTATAAAAGCAGCATAGATTTTTCACGTCCGCCTGACCAAAAGTAAATTTCAAATTCGAATTCAAAATATCTTTATTTCATACATTATAAAATAACACTTGATATAAGTCATAATTATTTGCGAATTTACTCTTTACCGCTCTTTCGGAAGGTAATTTTCCCTCGAGAAGAACGAGCAAGAAACTTAAAGTTGGCTCTTTTAAAATTTCATCATGCACAGCCAAAACGAATACAAAATCATATTGATGAACGCATCAGACCGGTAAGAAATCGAGACATTTATGTCCATGGATATTTGTCTTCTAAATATTCGGAAATCCTATAATACCCTTTGTTACTAATACTTAAATTTATATAAAGGTAATTCTTGTATATCCATAACCAAATAAATATACTGACTGTATAAAACTACCGCCTAAGTATCATTTATAATTGGTAGCTGGTGATCTAATTAAAATACAAGTTTATACCGTTCGTAACGGGCGGCTGACTTCTTTAGCTGAGGTATTTCCACTATTCTATTTGTGATTCAAGCGAAAATTTACCATAGAGAAGATAGAGTAATTTAAATTTTCCTCGTTTTTATTTAACGATTTGTTATTTATCTGCTTATCAATTAAAACTGTTGATATCGTACGACATTGGTGATATGTCAATGATAAAACCTTCATTAATTATCATTCGGGTGTGTAAGCTGTTTAAGTAGCACCTCTTACACGCAAACAGATGTTTTGTGGAGAGATTAGCATACATTTTCCGCGAATTATGCGACTTGAAGTGCATTGGAGTGTAGATAAAAATTTAAATCTGATTGAAAATTTTAATAGAGAATTACCGCCAGAATTGAATTTTGTTACGCGCCATTTCAAACATTTTTATTGAATTTCAATTAAAACTTATCTAACATATACATACATAAATATAAAAGTGTAAAATAACAAAGTAAATAACAAATGTAGTTCCAAATACGTAATAATAAACCAGATTAATTAAAAAAAAAAAAATTAATAGAAAATTACCGCCAGAATTGAATTTTGTTACGCGCCATTTCAAACATTTTTATTGAATTTCAATTAAAACTTATCTAACATATACATACATAAATATAAAAGTGTAAAACAACAAAGTAAATAACAAATGTAGTTCCAAATACGTAATAATAAACCAGATTAATTTAAAAAAAAAATTTAATAGAAAATCACCGCCAGAATTGAATTTTGTTACGCGCCATTTCAAACATTTTTAAAGAATTTCAATTAAAACTTATCTAACATATACATACATAAATATAAAAGTGTAAAATAACAAAGTAAATAACAAATGTAGTTCCAAATACGTAATAATAAACCAGATTAATAAAAAAAAAACTAAATATTACGCAGCATATGCCGAACATTTCGCAGAATAGAACGTCACAAATTCAAATTTCGAATTCGTCAATAACAACATAACATGAAATGCACCACACACGTCATAACACTCATCTAAACTCATGCAGGGTATAGACGTACCGACAGCGGCGATTAAGTACTGCCTCCACTTTTGCCCCTGCTCCATTCTGCGTCTAGAATCGGACTGAGCGAATCGGACGACATGTCGCCGATCGCACAGTTGACCGCTCGTATCGGAAACGTCACCGTGCGCGTGTTATCCGTTACAACTATTGAATTATCCACGCGTTTCGATAATGCCATTGTTGGAGCGCAAAAAAAATGGTGGCTACAATAGAACGTCTCGATTTTGTTGTAGGTAATGAAAGCATCACAGTTGAGTCATATTTTTGTCGTTTATTTCAGGTGTTTCAGCATCGACTGAAAAATAAGTTGACGCCCATAGCTTAGCTAATCACGTTATACGATCAAATTATGTATAACACAAAGATATTTAAATAAGATACTTATACAGAATATCACACTAAATTGAGCCGGGTTATCGAGACTGATTAGCTATAGGTAACGAATTGTGGACTGTTTTGTCCGCATGTTGTCCGCTTTAATACAATACTAAAATTTAAATTTCTTTGAATACAATGGAGTATTTAAGAAACGATCGATTAACATTCCTGTAAACGAATATACTTTGCTGGAGGGAACTATGAAAACATTTTGTAAGATTTAAAACAGTTTGATATTTTTTTTTAAATTAATTATAAAGTCTAAACCTTAATTTCCTTCATAGTTTATTTAGATTTTCCCTTTTTAAAAATAAGAGGTAAAATTGGACTGATAGACGTACTAAACAGGCACTATTAATAAAAATAATAGAAACATTTGCTATCAAAGTTAATCCTTATGATAATTTTATAGCAGGTTTCTCGCAATGCATTTTTGTAATAATACAAGTAAAAAGTCAAAATCGACATTCATCATACCACTATAGAATTTCATAGTTTGTCTATGCATTCAAACGTCTGTGTTAGTGTCGCGTTTCTCAGTGATTATTATTATCATTAACAACCTCCAATTTCTACAATACAAAAAGTTTTGGTAAAAAAAAAATGGGAAAGTATTTCAAATTTCGTTTTGGTATTGAAAGATACGGGTCGTTTTAAATAGTGGTGAGAAATGAATTTAGTCGTGACACGTGGGAGCCCTCACATGTACTTTTGTTTAAAATGCATTTTTCTTAATTTTATTCGTTGATAATTTATATCCGATAACAGTCGGAAAATTCCACTTCTACTTATCGCCGAACTTCACAAATCAAATTAACCGAAATAATTGGTCACCAGTTATCGTTAAAAAGAAGATAAATAAAGTCAATTTCTATATACTTACTTACCGAAGATAAGAGCGTGTATGAAAAGCACGCACAAACGTTTAAGCTTCTTTAGTTAAGTAAAGAATTTTAGAAGAATATATCGGCGATCTACATGGAATCGGGCGTGTGTTAAGGTCCGAATTAACCTCAACTGTATGACGAGTTACAATTCATTATTGCAAAATCAGACTGGAGTGTTAATAATTCTGAAATAATAAAAGTCTGATGTATTCGGGAGGGAGAAAACGGCGAAAGGTACAAAAGAATATGCAAAAAAAAAAACTGCGTAAAACTAAACCGTGAATTTGCTGTCGGACTTAATTCCGTATCCAATTTAAATTTCTTTTGAAAACCCAACAACGACCGTAAAGACGATCGTTCGATCTCGAGAAGGACACGAGCGGTTAAAGGCTCAAATTTTTGAATTTAATTTTAAAATCGATCTACTTACAGACATAGTTTGAAAATTCCTCTAAATCGGAAACGAGATAGGAGACGCTTGCCTGCAAAATGCATTAACATGCAGCATGCAACCCACCGCTGACCCTCAAATCTGCCTCTCCACTACGAATTTCTATCCAAATGATTGAATATTGATTCCAGAGGATTGACTGATATCGAACACCTAAGCAAGTGTTATATGCAAGTCTAATTCCGCTAACTTTAGCGGAATTAGATGGCGGAATTCCGCTAACTTTAGCAAAATTAGATAATTATAAAAATAAATAACACTTGCTTAGGTGTTCGATATCTGACAATCCTCTGGAATCAATATTCAATCATTTGGATAGAGATTAGTAGTGGAGAGGCAAATTCGAGGGTCAGCGGTGGGTTGCATGCTGCATGATAATGCATGTTGCAGGCAAGCGTCTACTATGGATTTCTGCGAATTAACACCTCACACAATACAACGAGATAGGAATCAGAACCAATATCAAACCGACACTGAATCAAAACCGTTTCCGACATCAGGGCCAGGGTTGGGACTGTAAGCTAAATTGAGATCTAAACCATGAAGTAAATCGCTACCGGGATCGTCACCGAGACAGAGATCAAGATTAAGAATATGCTCGAGAAAATATACTAGTATTGGAATCTAATTTAAGATCGAACCAATGTACAATATATGAAGAATTTTATTCTATGTCCATGCGAACAATAAATACTAGGAGAAAAAGCTATAGTCTATATACGTAATAAAATCCTTAACAGAATTTTGTTTGTCTGTACGTACCCACTAAACCCACCCACCCACTGTGCAAACTCAATTCCACAATGGTCTTACTGATTTGAATGTGATTTGCAGCGATATATTGAGATAGGTTTAGGCTAAGATTTAGTGTTTGTTTCACTAAAATTTATCTTCAACTTTTCTTGTGTATTTGTAACTTTTTTCACTTCTATTAAATTCGAATAGAGCTCTTATGTTAAGTGTCTTATAATGTTTTAAAGTGCCTGATAGTTTATCCACATTTTTAGGTTTTGCGATATTTATCTAATTATTCTCCAATTATGAATACTTAATGAAAACGTAAACGGCTAAATATTGAATATGGTTCAATGATCCAATATAGATATATGAAATAAATCTGTAATGGACCTATACGCGGGCGACCCTTATCTTTTGATATTTTGAAATCAACTTGCTATAAAATAGAAAAAAAAACTTTCTGTTTTATTTAAATTTTACGCGAAAAATACTCAACTATTAAAATAAGGGAGCGAAGAGCTAGTGAGAAAGGGTCTTGTTGAAAAACCAAGCAGCGAAAAGGTAATGAAAACGGTTGTCCCTCAAAGAGCATGCTTGTCTTCAGTCGGGCGTAACTGCGAGCAGAAGCTAGTGTGTAATGAAAGTTCATTTTAGTTAAAAATAATGTGGTGTATGTCAATCTATTGACTATGATTGAATATTAAATTGATTGTTGTATCAGGTCGTCATCACTCACAATTGAGGCATATTCTCCTATTTCTTTTTATTTCAGATTGAGGAGATTAGAGCTTAAACTATCGGTGTGTTGACAATTTCCGGAACTGGTGGCTTAACGTGTTATCCGAGACATCTATGTGGTACAATTAGATTTAAGTTAAATACTCATCCGTCTATTCATCCGTGGCCAAGTATCAAACGTGTACCTCCCGATTTTAAGTCAACGCGCTTAATCACTCGGCCACTATCGCTGTTAGGTACGTGAAGACAAAATTTTATATTTATTAGCATTCACATATTTTCAATCCTACGAAAAAGCTAGCGATCAAAGTGAATAAGTTTAGCTACGTCATTAAATGGGTTATAACGAACTATTTGCTCCGAGTGCTAAAAATATAAGTGATCGTGTATACTTCAGGTACTAAAATTTGAGACTGTAATGTGTAATGCATAAACAGTTGTCCATTTGGACATGTTTAGACGTCTTACTGCTCCCACCAACTCTTATTTGTGATAAAATCGATTGTTGAAAGTAAATCATAATGTACGGCGAATTTATATTAAGCGAAATGAAATGATATTGATATTAAAAATTATCCTAAACGACAAAAAACAAAAAAGAACTTTTCGATTTCTCATAAAAATTTAAACTTATTACCTTTCATTGACCTATGAAAGTTTTACGCGAAAATGAAAAAACCCAACGAAATGAATAATGACAGTTGCAGAAACGTATTCACTACACGCCCCAGGCAAAGACGCGACCTGATACTAATCTTTACATTTACCGCATTACACAATCCGAAGAAGAAGATATTATGGCAGATTATCTCGACATTAATCTTCATGTTATCAACTATTTCGAATTAAGTAATAAAATCGCGCGCTGTGCGCAGATAAAATTATTTGACGTACCAGTCTTCCAAATATCGATAACCCTTGTCCTTGAACGTTGGAAGTTTATCGCTTTCAGTGTAATAACATTCTGATTGAAATAAGTATTATATAAACTCACGCCCGTTTCCCATAGGGGACAGACAGAGATCATGGACCTTCACTCGCTATGACCTTTACGTATCTCTCTATCGTTACAATGATGTTTATCAATAGCTTTATACAAACTCATCGATTTCGACTATTTAGAATTGGACCCTTCTATGATATGTCACTAACTCAATCTGCAATCATAAGATTTTCCAAACTATCAGAACCTTCTAACGCATACATCGATTTTGTATATTTCGTTCGTTCACTGACTTCTGATAATTTTCTCCAATTGGCTGAACTATCTCAACATGCCCTCTTCCACTTTTCTTACCTAGACTTATACATATTTAAGGCCTAAAGCATTCTTTATTTCCCGTATTCACTTTCATTGGAATCCGTGATAAACGCTTTCACTAGTTTTTAAGTCTTTTTCACTTGCCATCTATAATAATATTGAATTCTGTCATTTTTTTGCTTTTCGAACATCATAGCATTGGTTTTGCTTACATTCGGTTTTACACTTCTACTTTTGACAACATCGTTCATCTTGACTATCATCTCCTGTAGATCGGAGGCCAAAAAGCGCAAAGAATACTCGGACTTCGGCGTATAAGAGACATTTGACGGACAACTCATCCATTCCTAGTCCACAGTCCACATAAAATACGGCTATCCATAAATATTTCAAACAGCCACGGTGACTAACAGACTGACGTCTCTACGGATGTCGAACCGGTTAGTGTATGGCCCATTTACGTTTTACATCAACACAGGTCTTTAAGCAGAGATTGTACTCCTTTATTAGTTCGCCACTCACACCGTGTATATCTATCCACACACAGTATGAGGGCACGGATAATAGAAGGAAATTTATGGAAAACACTATTGTCTTCCATGAATTATTCCACTATAGTCTATTTTGAACTTTTCCAAATTTAGAAAAATAGATTAAACCTTTTGTTCTACGATCCCCTTTATATTGTGCAGGAAAAACTTGATCCATACATTCAATTTATTTTCTAGGATCCGTTTTATGTCTATTTTATAAATATTCTGATTATATTTATTATTAATAGTGAATGTTTTTTCAAATACTTACAGAAAACAATACTGATTATAATTAACCTATTTGATTAATTATATTCAAAAGATATATGATTATTACAACAGTTCAAACTTTAATATAGTTTGTGTTAAAACCTTCAAATTATATTAAATATAGTACAAAGGGAATTCACAATCCGTACAATACAATGATCAAAACTAAGCCGAGTCGGGTCTTATTATCAAAACCGGGTATATCAAAATAGTATAATGTCTGTAAACTTTATTTTAGTTTTCCCGTAACATTATATACCCTCTATGACCGCAGGTTATTTAATTCCGATTACCTTGAAAACTTTGTAAAAGAGGACTCGAAAGCATGATATATTTTGCAACATTTCGATATATAAAAAAGGAGCTTATAATATTAAAAATAATATATTTATATAAAGATCCTATATACCGAATGGAATCAATCATGCATCTTTCCGCAAATATTCATAACCTCCTCCTTTTTTAGAACAACTTTACCAAAGAAACCATAGTCACTGAAGTAGCCGTTTCTGAGAAAAATAGCTTAGAACTAGTTCTAAAAATTTACGATGTTCCAACCTTGCGACTTTGAAGGTCCTGTGTCACACCGCGTCCATCTGGCTAGCGTTCACGAAGTGCAGTCAGTCTGGCGCTGACCTGCTCGTGCGTGACGCTGCGTCTCCCTAGCTAAGGGCAAAGCGCGCCCGCGTCGATCGTTGAACTTCCAAAGACATTTGTGACGCAACGCTTTTAAAACTAAGACAACCTCGAGTCCACAAGTAATATTGCATTCTATATATCATTTACGCGACAGTTTGCCTTAAGTTTGCCTTGTTTGTTTAGAAATGAGCAGAACACATGGAAAATCAGAGACTAGTGTAATAATACCTTCGGTTACCTTTACATTACTAACAACATCAAGTATCATTTGTAGGTAAGTGAATAGATAAGTTCGTTAAAAATAATAATCGCATAGCCCGAGCGCGAGGCAGAATACGGGTTCGTCACGTGCCCGTGCACGCTGCGCCGGGCACGATGCGCGGCGTCCGGCATTGCATTCGCAATGGCGGTCTAGCCGAGCATTTAGTAGGGTCGTATCTCGTTTATTTTATATCAGTTATAAGAACATTTTCAGTGTTATATTTTTGTTATATTTAGTTTGGCATAGTTGTTCTACAAAGGAAGAAATTAATAATATTTGCGAAAAATTCTTGATGGATTCCATTCTGTATATACATTTATGTATACTTACTATATAAATGTATGTACTTTTCGACGGACACTTTTTCATACACAGAGAGAGATCTCATTACCTCTACCCTCCCTACCTTACATTCTACTTTGATAGCAACAGGCCATTCTACACAACAATTATAATTATTCGCTGTAAAAAATACATACCGATACCGGCAATACAGTACAGCCGCACTCTGCTTCCCGGCGTTACGACATGCACTCTATGCGCTTGCTGGTCACCACCCTGCCCCACAGGGTCGTAATCGTAATTGTAATCCATGATCAATGGCTAAGCGACGACCTGCAACAATTATTTGACACTTTTATTAAAAGCGCACTTGCTGGTGCTATTGTTACCCAGTAGTTAATAGTTCCATGCTAGTGATGCACTTTCATCATTTTGAAGTAAAAGTCTTCTTCTTGTCTTCTTAATGTGCGAATTATGAGTAACTGAAATCTTCTTTTTTGGACAGAATTGACGTTCCGTAAAATCTATAGTCCATTTACGCAACTTCCACATCTGTAATATGAATTTCGAATTTGTCATCAAACCTAAAATATTCAAATAAAATGGCCGATTCTAAAAGAGCGACTTCATGTCATCCTTTAATATGATTACTTCATTAATAACCAGCTGTACCGGCGGCTCCGCCTGGGTAGACATAACATGTATCTCTTGATTTTTCTGTCTGGTGTGCTATGTACATTTTATACCGACGCACTAACAGTACGCTGTATAGCTGTTAATAAATAATGGCAATAAAACATATCTTTAATAATCAGCAGCGCCTGCGGCTCCGCCTGAGTGGACATACAATGGATTCTCTCATTTTTAGGGTTCCGAGCCAAAATGGCAAAAACGGAACCCTGATAGTTTCGTCATATCCGTCCCATCCGACATGTTACAGGCATACTACAGAAAATATATTGATGAAATTTATAGTGTAGGTGTCTTCTATAAGCTGTTACTTAGTTTGATGGTTAAATAACAAAACTAAATATTTTTAAGGCAAGGCCAATCATATATGTAACAAGAGCTGAAAAAAAATTTTTTTAGCTAACATCAACGACTGGCCCATATTTTGACAGCTCTTTTAAAAACACTTAAAGCTTTCTAAGCAGTTTTTTGATTTTGAGAATAATTTTGCAAATAATCGCTCCTAAAATAGCAGAAATTGTACCCTCCCCCCTTTATTTTCTAAACCGTATATACAAAAAATATAAAAAAATAACAAAGGTGACGCTTAATAAATACTTTCAACGAAAATTATTTTGAACATGGTCGGATATACTGTTTTTGAGTTACTGCCAAAAAAATTGCGTTTCTCAAAAAAAGGACGAAGTGCCATGAAGATACGCTTTTTTCCTGCTACACTTTAGTTTACACTAGTTTAATAGTAATAGTCGACGTACCTACTTGTTTTTCTAGTTATAGGCGACTAAAATGCTTATTACTATCCTGTGCAGGAAACAGGAATAAAGTGTAACAACGTACTTTTTTCATCTGTAGGGCATTTCTTAGTAATAATGGCTTCGGAACCCTATAATAAGCACGGTGTGATATGCTCTTGGTCATTTTTTTTTATGTTGAGCGATCTCTCTGAATAACAATGCTAATCTCGAACGATACTATTGAATTCTAATATGTATGACTTATTGGTTTTTAATTTATTTGTAAAATCTGACACGACACCAAACAAATATTTTACTTCTATCGCTCGTTAAAATTACATTCACTGACAATCTTTGTTTCGTAATCGTAGTATAAAATAATTTCGTTTAAAAAAAATAATACTGCCCCTAAAAATAGATTTTTTATTTCAAATCATTCTCACGAGATAAAGATCCAGGAAGTCTAACCGCTGTCACCCGAGAAAATGCACCGTACGCATTGACAATGATCCACGGATCAAGGATCCACTCGATCATTGTACAGCAAACGGAAGTAGGATAGAAACAAAAATGACGCACTCACATGTCCGTTTCCTGCTAATGACTGCATTGTTCTAAAGCGCATGATGTGAATTCAAAACGATTCGTTTGTTTTAAGCATGCATTTAATTTTGCATCTTCTTTTGCTCAAATTACATCGTTATATGAGTAGTAATTGAGATTATTTTAGGTTTAATTGTGAATTTAATCACGCCTGTTAAATCATTAATATATAATAAATAAACTCATAGATATCTAAATAATAACATATTTAGTATTCTATGAGAGTAATCATTATTTTCATTAATACACACATGACTTAACTAGTTGCGCCCATGGCTTAGCTCGCGTGGACTACAGAACTATTATTTAAATTTTTAGGATTCCGTAGTCTAGGTAAACTTTTTCTCATTGAATTTTGCGTGATAATACAGTGACAAAAGGTTATATAATGATTTCATAAATATTTTTATTGAAAATTTATTTGGCCCCCTAAAACATTGTCTAATTCGATGTATTGTGTAGAGTCAAGGTTTCGTTGAGATGTGATAGTTGCATACATTTTTTTTTCTAAAAGTATACACATATTTAATTTGTTGATTAAATATGAGTATACTTACTAATATGAGTTTACCAATAGATTCGCATAGTTTTAAAACTAATACAAGAATACAAACTCTAAATGTATAATCATTCCATAATTGTTAAATGAAATAATCTTTTGCAAATGTCTATGAAAATCTAATTAGCTAATCAACAGAAATTCCAAAATATTTGATCATTTGAAAGAAACTGTCAATAGCAACAAACTGTTGTATAAAATATAAGAATCATTTTTGGCACAAAATACTTAGGGTATTTTGTGAAGTTTTCTCTGTATTTGCAAATAGAAGTAAAATTACAGTTTATACGGAATTTATTGAAGTTCTATAATTTGTTTCAGGAAAACATCCAATACTAGGATTCGAAAATAAAAAGAGGCTCGTGGCTCACATGTTCAAACAAAGTAAGGCAGGATTTCCTTCGGATAGAACTGTGATACGTAAGTTAGCATACCAATTTGCTAAAAAGTTAGAACTGGAGCAAAATTTTAACGACGAAAACTATCTGCTGGATAAATCAGACAGAATATTTAATATGGATGAAACTAGTATCCATTTCAATAACAAACCCGGCAAAGTAATTGCAAAATAAGGAGTAAAAATCGTAAAAGCAGTAATTTTTGCCGAAAAAGATTAAACAATTACCATAGTCATTTGTTGCAATACTATAGGTAATTTTCTTCGACCAGTGCTAATCTTAAAAGGTGTCAATAATAAACCGGAATTCGAAGAAGATCTTCCACCTCGCTCCAAGGTCTATAAGCAGAGGAAATCAGCATATATCAATACAGAACTATTCTACAAATGGTTAACAAAACATTTTGTCGCTCATAAGCCACAAGGAAAAGTGTTGCTGATCCTAGACGGACACATGTTGCCTTCAAGAGCAATAACATGCTAGAAGTTGTTCGCGACAATGATGTTATCCTGTCGTGTTTGCCTAGTTACACGACTTCGGCTTCACAGCCTCTAGACAGGGCAGTATTTGGACCTCTTAAAGCATTTCACAATTCTGAGACGAGCAGGTTTATGCGCGCCAATCCAAATAAAAAATTGAGCATATACAATTCAGGAGAGCTGGTAGCCAATGCGTGGATTCGTGCGGTTACCCTTGCCAACGCCATAAGTACGTTGTTACACTTTTTCTGTTTCGTGCATAGTACAGTTATAAGTGCTTTAGTCGCCTTTAAGTAAAAAAAGCAAGTAGAAATGTCGATTATTACTATTAAACTAGTGTAAACTAAAGTGCAGCAGCAAAAGAGCGTATCTTTACGACACTTGTGTTCTTTTGTTGCGCAGATTTTCTGAAATAACTCAAAAACGGTATATCCGGTCATATTTTAAATAATTTTCTTTGAAATTATTTATTAAGCCTTATCTTCGTTATTTTTTTCATATTTCTGGAGTTCAGTTTAGAAAATAAAGGGGAAGACACAATTTATGCTAATTTCGAAGCATTTATTTCCGAAATTATTTATGTAATCAGGTAGATTGCTTAGAAACCTCAAAATGTTTTTAAAAAATGTCAAAATATGTGCCACTTGTTGATGTTTGCTGAAAAAAAATTTTTTCAACTTCTGTTGCATGTGTATCTAACCACCAAACTAAGTAGCGGCTTATTCAAGACACCTGCACTATAAAATTCATTAATTTACGTCTTGCAGTTTTTTGAATAAAATGCCCGTGACATAAGGATGGTCGGATTTTGAATAAAATACCTGTGACATAAGGACGGACGAACGGATGGACAGGCATGACGAAACTGTAAGGGTTCCGTTTCTGGCATTTTGTCCCAAAATCCTAAAAAATAAGAATAATGGCATTTAGACTTAAATCCTAACACTAGAAACTCCATACGGTCTGTGAACAAAATACCACTTCTGTACCTATGTAGACCTCCTTCGCTTCTTCTGTCCATGGATGTCATTAAAACCGCATCCCGAACCATGATGAGAGGGCTATTGAAACTTAAAAGCAATTTCGAATGTATGAAAACGTAAAGCAATTATAAAACATTCTTCGAATTTAATCCCACTCGTGCATAATTATTTTAACTTTCATAGCAACTTAAAAAAAAAAAATAATCTACGATTCAGTCAACTGAACATACAATGGAATTGAATTTATATTTCACACACAAATGGCAACACCTGAATACGTTTAGTATAAAAGAAGTTACAAGGAGCGCATGAAGTGGAAAGAAACGGGTAATAAAGAACTCGTTCGTTTCGGACTCGGCTACGACAGGCGGCGCATGCGCGACCGGCCAACTGAGGTCCGATTATGTGCATGTTTTTTTTTTCTACGCCTCATAACCATGTCACTTCTGCTGACGCATACCCTCCTATAGTCGATGTACTCTAGATTTAGAAATTAGGAACCTCCACGCTGGTCGAGTGATCGTGGAGGCTAGTGTTAATGACCGTTCTTGCCGATACGATGGTAGTTAACTGTTTGTTTAACAGCCAAAAAAAAAAATAGTATCATTTCATAATAAACTCCTTAATTATCGCTACAAGCGAACCTCGGAAAACCGGTTAATTTGATATATATAAATTTTAACTTATATAAGTATTATTTCAAAAGCTCGCGGCTCTATATGACAAAGTTCCTTCTACCTTTATATTTATATGTGTCCCTCTCTATTCACGTATTTTTTTATTTAACTGTCCCAAAATAAATTAAATAAAAAAACTATAGACAACGTAAATTACAAAGTTATCCTTGTTTGTATCCTTTACGAACTTGAAATCACATAATAACGACGATTAACAATAATAGGTGGTTATTAGACAAATTATATCTTAAATATCCTTCTCTGCTACTCGTTTAAACGTATCTATTAATACGTAAACAGGAAAAATCTAACATGAATGTTTTGGTATATTATTGAGGAAATGCACGAAACTTTTGCCCTTCCCACGAGATGCAAACAAGAAGCAGTCGGTCTAGCGCCTGCTGCAATTATAAGGCAACAGGAAGGACTAGTTACACTGTAGCTTTCCTCTTTCCTCAAACTTTCGTCACATGAAAAAAGTCACCGTGTTATTCAAGCTAGCCTAAAAAAAGAATTTACACTTGCCCGCTGTAATAATAAAATATACAAATGTTTTCTTTTTGAAATTGACTGCATAAGCCTTAAGTATGTCACAAAAACATCACATATCTAAAACGCTTAAGTTGCTACATTTTAGTCTGGTTACTTAATACAGTAAGCGACAACTGCATAATTTTATTTTTCTGTTTATAATTTGTAGTGTTTAATTGTTCAACAAAAAATAATTGTAACTGCACACAAGTTGATAAACGGTTTCAGCTCCTAAAACAACCACTCAAGTAAATTTATTGCGTAATTAATTTATCAGGCGTTATACATACTAAATTTTTTACTCATTGAAGGATATACATTTATACTAAAATTTTATCATTTACATTTGTACATATCTGATATAGATGTCCTAATCAATCTAAATCGATTCTATCTTTTTATATAATAAATTCTCACACAATAGATCAACGGATTTTTTTGTACGATAAATCATACTTTGATAAACGTCACTATAACACAAAAGGAGCGCCAAATGGAGTGACTACGAGTCGTGTTATTAAGTTAAGTGCATATTCCATCTTAAGAGTGGAAAGAGCAAGACACCCACGACGCTTCGCTATCGAAAGTGTTATGTTATGGCTCGCTCCCACGTCGTCATTTGAGTGAGGTTTATTAATTCGACCCTTGGGCCTTAAGCCCCCCGCGCGGGCCCGGAGCGGGGCGATGACAACGTCCGGAACTACGGCTTGACGTGCTCTCTGGGGTATAAAATAAGTGGCTTCATGCGATTTAACTTTAAACTCAACGAGCAGTTGAATACTTAGACACCATTTCTCAGTACGTGTCTTGAAAAAAGGTGATAGTTTTTTATGTATGTTTGTTGCAACAGACTAAAAAAAATATATAGCAGATTTTATAATTCTTACTATTAACATAATTATATATATACACACATAATTTTCGTTCTTTCGTTCTTCGTTCGTCCCCAACTTTCATTCGCAGCTTCGCCCTATTCCGATTGAATTCAATTTCGGTATATTCTGCCTTCGATTCAATTCTGATGAAATTATTCTATAGGAAATAATACGAAAATGTACGTAATACCGCTCATTTTTAGGGTTCCGAGTTAAAATGCCAAAAATGGAACCCCTCAGAGCCCAGCTGAAAATCAGCGCTGTGGCTCAGGCTGCAGCATTTTGCTGAACTGGTCATCCTTTCGGCCTTTTGTTATTTATTTTTTTTAATTTTAATTTGAAAATCTGTCTTGGTTAAGTTCATTTTAAGATGTCATACATGTCTTCCTTTTTGGTTATTTGAGGGCCGAATAAAGCATTATTATTATTTTTATAGTCCCGTCATATCCGTCCGTCTGTTTTAAATAAATTATATGTCACTGGCATTTTATTCAAAAACTACCAAACGTATATTGATGAAATTTATAGTATACGTGTGTTGTATATATCGTTACTTAGTTTGTGGGTTAAATAATAAAAATTAATATTTCTAGGCGGGGCACTCCATACATCTAATAGAACCAGAAAAAAAATTTTTCAAAGCAAACATCAACGAGTGGCACATATTTCAAAGTTCTTTTAAAAATACTTTAAGGTATCTAAGTAATTTTTCTGATTACGTGAATAATTTTGGAAATAAACGCTCAGAAAGTAGCGGAAATTATGCCCCTCTCTTTAATTTCCGTGTGCTTACGCTTAACAAATACTTTCAACGAAAATTATTTTGAACATGGTCGGATATACTGTTTTTGAGTTATTGCTTAAAAACTGCGCTGCTCAACAAAAGGACGTAATTGCCATGGAGATACGCTTTTTTGCTGCTACACTTTAGTTTACACTTGTTTAATAGTAATAGCCGACATTTCTACTTGCTTTTCTAGTTATAGGCGATTAGAGTGCTTATGACTATTCTGTGCGGGAAACATGAAAAAAGTGTAACAACGTACTTTTTTCATCTGTAGTGCATTTCTGTGTAATAATGGCTTCGGAACCCTACAATGAACATGATCCGACATGCTCTTGACCAGTTTTTTATTATGAAACGATTTCGCTTACGTTCTTCAATTGATACCAATCCCGAACCGATGTTGAACTTAACCCTCCCTTCAATATTGCTATTACCAATGACCGATCGACACATTTAAAGAATTCCTTCTGCGAAGCCGTGACCGAAAGTTGGTACCCTGAAAAATTATAATTTATGTTAGTCCGATATGTTAACCATGTCACAGTAAAGTTTCATTAAAATCTGTTCAGTAGTTTTTGCATGCAATATCCATTCATCCCCACGAACTTACGTGTTTGTAGACGCAGGCGGTAGAATGTTCGAGAAAATTCAGTTTTCCCCGAATCCTCCGTGGCTGCATAGCCTATTAAAATGTTTGGCTTCACCGTCGAAGTAAGCGATGACGTCGGGATGCGTGTTATAGAGGCGGCATTTAAAATAATCAAAACGAGTCCTTTTTTAGTTGGCACAACTAGCGTTAGTGAGAAGCGATGTTTTGTAATTATCAGTTTGTGTGTTTCTGTTAGCAATGCCCTCTTGAGCAAAAATGAAAGAAATAAATGATTTAAAACAGTGGTTCTTAATACTCTGTAAATACGTATTTGTCAAAATCTGAACGTTTATCACATTAGTTTTCGTATTAAAGTCGTTTTAAATCTTTAAAAAATAGGATTTAAATCATGCATGATAAATTATTGATACAATACAATTTGGTACAAACATCGAAGTTGACGCTTATGGACGGACTGAGAGGATGAAATGAAGTTGTATATAATGAAGTCCTTATGATTATATCGGTGAATAACCATTGATGCTTCAATTTGTTACATTGCTTACAATGCTGCAAGTCCCTCGGACAACAGTTCAACATCCTTATATAGTTACGTATGCACTCTACATAGTTTGTAACCTCATACAATACAGTCGTTGAGTGTACTTGTGCAAAATCATAACTATCGTAATGTACTCTCCAGTACAACGCACGAAACTTTGCCGCTCTGAATTGCCTACGAATGACATAATGCACAGGTTTAACGCTCCCCGACCCTTCCTCCTTCTACCCCGCTTGCCTATTTTACGCCACTGCAGAGTTTCGTGCGTTGTACTGTAAGCGTCAAGTTTATGCGAGGTAAGCATGAAAATGTTGATTTGACATGGGCAATGGGCCATGCGCGGGTACGTAGCCAGGGCAGTGGTACAACTGACGCCCTGACTCATGAGCGAAGTACTTCATATTGAACAGTTTAAAAATTATAAAATAGTCGTAAGGACATCACTACCAGTAAACAAGAATCGTTATTGACCCATCACTAGCTAATGGCATTTTGTTCTACCAAAGAAAACTATGTGTAGGTAGGTAATAACTTTTTTTCGAATTCAAATACACAAATGTCTTTATTTTATTGGTTACCCGTTAATACGTCATTATAATATGAATTTGCCAATGGTTCGGAAGGCAGTTTCCTTTCAAAACGAACAAGCAAGAAGCTGAAAGTTAGCTGTTTTCAAATAAAAAAATATTAATTTATAAATGTGCGAGTAGGAAATCATTTTAACAAAACAAGATACACAGCGATGTGCTTCAAACTCTCATCTGAAATAATTAACTATTAACTGTTAAAATTAAAAACTAAACACGTCAAATTACATTGTTTAACTTCATAATTATCAGTTGATTAAATTAGTCTTAAAAAAATTGAAATTTGTGACATAAAATTAATATCGTAAATGCCAATATCTCTAAGATTACCGATATTTTGACATATTAAATTTTTAAATTTAATAGTTATTAGTTAACTACTTATTGCAAATAAGAGTTTGCAGCACACCGCTGAAACAGCGTTATTCTCCTCCAAATAGATATACGACGTCCTTATCACTATTAAAGAAGTATGTACAACCGTTCCTTCAATAGTTGATTCACAAGGGTCCAGGGTGGTTTATTGTGTTCTGTTATTTGTTCTATTCATTGTTCATAATTCATTAGTTAGTTCACATTAGTTCACGAAGTATTCGACTGCTCGCGAACGTACACTTCGCGAACTCTGCGATGTCTTTTTCGTGTATTAAAACTTACAGAGCGCACTATGTGTCAAGTTTTACAATCTAATAAAGTAATCTGAAATACAATCAGGACTCTGTTAGACGTTAAATAATCGTTTCTAACGATAACCTATCTAAAATGAGGTTAATAGAATTAAATATTATACAGGCGCATGATATTGATAAGCCGCTATAAAGCCGCCATTATAGCAAAACTGTATTTAAGGCCTATAAAAAAGCAATTATGGCGTTTTCTGTCAAATAGCTAACACATAAAAACGGGATTTATATAAATATATCTATCCAATGAGAAACTTTATAAGAAACTCAAAATTCACTTGGACACAACAGATGGCGCTGTTGTGTTTTTTTAGAAAGCCGTTGTGATTAACTGATTTCATGAATTTACCAAAATATTGTCTGACATACCGATTTAGTTTTGTTGTGCCGTTGATTTTTAAACAAGTTTTTAAATATTTTTAAACAAACTTGGTTGTAGTTTTAACATATTTTTTTTTCTCATGTTTGTCGAAGACGTTAATTATTCGTATAAAGGAATCGACTAGACTACGTTATTCTATATTCTCTATCTTCAATATAGAGTATCATTTTGTCCTTTTAATAGGTTTCCTATGCCTATAGCAGTCTGTTGCCAACTAGAATCACTTAGAATTATTTTAGTACTTCTGCATTCTACTACAATTTATTTGCATAATTTAAAAAAAAGTATTAAATGCCTCACGCTAGATACAACTACGGGTGTTGTGTTATGTAATTCGCGACGTACCGGGTTTACATTCCGCTAGCTTTCTGCCCGCGGCTTCGTTCGCGTGGAATTCGGTGCGTCACACAAAATTTTAATCACAACCCGACCCTCTCCATCATTCGCCAGTCCACTCCCATTCCAAAACCTTTCCACCCCTTTAAATCGAATCAAATGAATCAAATCCTTTCACCTTATATATTTTTCCATTACTTTAGCACGTCGTAATCAGAAAGTCTTGTTTTCTGTGACGTTTTAAGCTTCCTACGAGGCTAGCAATTATTATTTGCCCTGTCTCAGGATAGCTCTTTTAAAAACGATAACTTTTTCCCGACATCCGATTAGAATGACTTGAGGTCTGTATTCTGCTTCAAGTCAAGTCAAACCCATGAAAACTACATTAAAATCCGTTCAGTAATTTCAGAGATGCACTCAAACAGACACAAGGACCGATAGGCAAAATAATTAAAACGTTGTTTTCTGTTAAATTACCTTTCTCTTTTCATCCCTTTATACATACGTTTTTATAAATACCTTCAACATACAGACACCTCCGGATTTTATTATTCTATTATATATATATATATATATATATATATATATATAAATTACAAATGCCGTAAATCACCGTTACATTGGCTATTTATTAATTTTTTCACAAAAGTATTCTGCATTACACAGAAGCACCAAAAATAATTTTGCGATGCAAATTGCCTACATGCTGATTGGTGGTTAATGACGAGAACTAAATTTGGTATCAACAATGATTAATGATTGTTTTTTTAGTTGTTTTTCAATCCGATTGCGACCGACCTAAAAGAAAAAGCGGTATTGACAATGTTTAACAGCATTACAATCGCGTGTTTTGCGAGATTAATGACAATGTTTTGAACGAGTGTCGTGGTCGCCACAAAAATTTGAAAGACTCGAAGTTCGTTAACCTACTTGTATGTAAAAAATTTTCTTCCTGTTGTATGAATTTTCCAGAAGAACCTGTCGTTCAATGAGAGTCAGGTAGAGTAGGTAGCCACCGTCGGTGGACCAACACAAAAGTCTATAACATGAAGCGAGTCACCAAAAATCACTTTTATATGTTTTGTATTTTTTGAGAAAAATCTAGATCCCTACCACCAAAATTCCCAATTTGTCACCTTAAAGTTGAATATTAATGAATTTTCAAGCGTCATTATTAATAATCCACTAGGTTTTGCGGTATCTTGCTTAATGTAATTATTTGAAGAATTAACTACAAGCAAAAGAGGATTATAGATAAGTACGAAAATATGCGAAATACAAAGAATGGAGGTCTTAAGTAAACAAAATAAAAGTTTTGAATAGAAAATATCCACTACTAGATTCCATTTCATTATAAAATGATGCGAAAATTACATTAAAATATTTTTATTATCATGGAATGGAAAAGTAACTATGACAATAAATTGTATTACAGACGATAATGTAATGGAATTGCATAACTTTCAATAAAATTTAATGGAATATCACCACCCACAGATAATGTCGGCGGGAGTCGGCCAGATATGGTGATAACCGCCGTTTATCTGTAATTTAATACTTCGAGCTTAACGGCCGATTAATTTCCTTTAGATGTTTCACCATTTTGGGTATTTAACAATTGAACTTAAAGTGTTATTCTAAGTTTACATTCTAAAACATAAACTAATTAAAACGCAGAAAGAAAAAAAGTTGTGGAAACACCGGTTACAGGTTTATGTAGGGGAATATACGTGTGTGGGATTGTAGCAGTATTGTTTTAACTATAAATTACTTTGTTTATTCCATAAATTTTAGAAATTTATGATATTATTTATAACCGCTAATCGATATAGAACCAAAAATTTTTTTCTATGAAACTTTAAGATTCATTTTTTTGGGGCTATCAGTGGAGTCTCTTTCTAAATCGTTCGCATGACAACTATTCCCGTCAATCCATGGAATAAAATTAGGCCACTATTATCCGCGTACTATGTTATACTATAATCATTTGTTCCTTAGCTCACAAAAGTTCTGTGTTTGATTTTTTCACAACCCAAGATTTCACCCTTATGTTCGATGGAGACCTTTAATATTTTCAACATTAGTAACTATATGTTTTCAAAATGTTGTATTTTAAAATATATAATGACTAACGTTTTAATAATTTATTATAAACTCACGCCTATTTGACTATAGATTTCCACCTGGTACGATCTTTGCACAAGTCTCTTGCCTCACTGACATCCATCAATGTTTTCATTTAAGCTTGTCGGTTTCGGGTGCTTAAAATTTAGTGTTTAACGTAATTTAACGCTTTAATGTATAAAACATATAAATCATTTCAAATGCCATGTGGCAATAAAGTCCACGACTTGCGGCCCATCAGACTCATTATATTGACCAATCGCAATCAACTTGAGCACTCTTGAATTTGCACTTGAGATATTGTCCTAATCAATAGATTTTATAGATCGTACCTGACTCTCAAAGTTAAGTTCACTATTAATTATGATACATATCACTTGTGAATGAAGTTAAGTGCGATTATTAATTGGGACACCCCGTCAAATGTAAACTTAAGAGCGCTCTCAGAATTAAATGCGATAGGCGATCGACCAAACGACACCTTAAATGCGGGAAGGTGTTTTTTTATTCGTATTCACATTAGAAATCAATGTAAAATATAATTTTTTAACACCGTATAAAGCTTTTCGAACAGGCAAATAGTTTATATAGCGGGAGAATTGGTATTGACCTCGATTTGTGATCTCACGGTCAGTCGGCTTTTTGCCAAACCTTGTGAAGGAAAATTTATTTATACCTATGCATTAAAGACACAAAACGTAGGGAAGTAATAAAAAAAAACATTAACTGCTTTTCCTTGGTTGGCTTTTTCCTGTGTAAGTAATTGTAAACAATAACGCGTTGTGTATTAAATATAAATAAAAAAATATTAAAATATAAATGTAACATATATCTGTGTTGGAGTAAAAACTTTGAACGATGAATTGTGTTTTCTGTCAAAAAATTGGAAATGAATGAAAAAACCAAAAGTATAAAAAAAGTCTGTTTATCTATTGGTGCAAAAGTATTTAGGTCCCTAAAAGTTACTAATGCTAATACCAACGTTGACAAAAGTCTCATTTATATATCATATTCAGTTTAACGTACACACAGTAAAAAGAATAAAGTTACATATAACTTAAATGTTATTGAAAACAAAAATTGTGAATATTCATTATATTGAACCCACAATTTGAAACTCAACGAATTAGAATAATTAATTACTACAAAACTTACATATATATTGCCTATATATGTAACGATTCCAAAAGATAAGTCTAAATTTATTATTTTTTATGAAAACTGTCATTTTACGGATTCCATCTTAGGGCTTTGTTATATTTATATACATTCTAATTTGTTAATTTTGACTATTTTGTTTACTAATTAACAACGTCTCACCTCATTTAAAAGGGATAATAATTTCAAAGTATTATTTTTACTTTTTACCGGATCGTTTTATCCCGATAATTTTTAAGTCCCTAGATTTATTTTTATTTAACACTATTTAAAGTTTAATATTAATAGAATTTTTACAACTACAATACGGTATACGTTGTTGTTTGAAATCAAATACCCTTTTGTAATTTATGACTCGTGCTAATAATTTGCGCTGTAAACTAACGATGGCGAAAATAAACATTTGTTTATTTTCGCCATCAGAGGTGAAGCCAATCTATAGAACGATGTCCTATTAACTGATCTTGATGAAGTATTAAGAGAGATATGGCATAATAACAAAAAAAAAGTTTTTGACAAATAACATATAAAGTCTCTATGTCTACTTTCTATATGAATTTGTGCAGCCAAGCGGGAATTGGACACTTTTTCTGGTATCTGGTTCAAGTTTATCGTCGACAACTGAAGCGAAAATGGCATCGGTATGAGTCAAGTGCACGAAATCCTTTACGAACAAACATTTAGCGGTCAGGAAGCTTTAAACTTGGTGAATATACCTCATAATTTGATCGAAGCTCAAAAACTCTGTCCTGTTAATTGGTGTCGCAATATCATGCAAAGATTTGCCGGTGGTGACGCAAATGCTCTATACGACATAGATACAGGTGACAATATCTAGATTTATTGTTACCATCCCGAAACCAAAAGACAGTCTGCTCAGTGGGTGTTTCCTTTCGAGGAGTTGCCTACTAAAGAAAAACGAGGTCGAAGCGTCAGATAAAAGACTATGGCCCTATTCTCCGGAATGACAGATTACTGTAATTGTTTTATCATTGTTGTAGAAATTTAAAAAAAAAAGCAGTCACTGTAGACCCAACAATCGTTTGCCTCTTGTTTTGCAAAATGTTCTGGAATAATAAAATATACAAAGAAAGTTATCATATAGCAGAATTTTAATCCAATGCTTACGAGTAAATTTAAGCTAACTATTGCAATAGTAATTACTGTTACTAAACCGCTCAAACTTATTATTCCTCAGTTAAATTAAACAATTTATACATATTTTCTCTTCAATAATATCTTCCGTTTCGCCGGCACTTATAGGGATTTAGGATTTTCGTTTAGGTTGTACTGTAAACTAGGAGCGGAGGTCCATATTAGGTATTTTTTGAAAATTTAAGACTTCATAGTGTGAGATTTAAAAAAGGAATGTTTAATTTACGTACATTAAACTATGAGAACCTGGACGACCGAGCATTGCTCAACTTCTTTCGGATTTGCCGTAGGTATATGATGACTTCCTATAGGAAATACTTAAATACATGATACAAGTATTTTATTTATATGTTATACACCTATTTTACATGTGACATAACACATAATGCTATGTCGCGTTGAAAACCAGTAACATAGCAACAAATACTATAAAAAATATTTATATTTTCCATAACAATGCATTTAATGTGTCACGTGACGCACTTAACGATTTTTTTTTAATTTTCTTAAATTACTCCCAAAATCAGAATATTTGTAAATTAAACAGTAAAGTATTAATAAAATGCTTAAATAGATATATACGTCCATGAATGGATACTTATTAACACATTCTTCGACCGATGTGAGTGCTCTTATGAAGGTTCATATTTATGTCGGATATACGAAACCCTAAAAAAAAACTGATGCTCATATACCCAATACCTGTTTCAATTGTTATCGATTTCTTATCGACTTTCAATATCTATCTTTAATGAATAATCTCACTGTCACTGTCAGATAACGAAAAACATTTTTTTCCGCGTTAATTATGTTAACACACAACGCGTTTTGTATATAGTAACTTAAACACGAATACGGTGTGAACACACCCTTATTAATGCATCAGTTTACAAATTATAATCTGATATTTACTATGTAAATATACATTCAACGCGAAATGACATTCAGCAGTTTGCGTCTATAGAGCTTTTTTTTTTTTAACTGACTATGTTAGGTTCTAGCTAGGTTCTAGGAAGAAGCTTCTAGCTTCTTCCTTATGCTACACGCCGTAGTAGCTCTACAATGATTCAACCAAGTCATTTGTATTAATCTCAGATGATAAATATCGTTTAAAATACAATCCATCTGTATGAGTACGTATTCCGACACATTCTCTCAAACAACCTTATGCAAGGCAGAAAGATATTTGTGCGTCCATAGACTTACATTTTAATTTCATCATCTTTATAACGGAGATTGCGGTCAGTCTGTGTGTCCACATAAAAACATGTCACGTGCGCGACCGGCCAAAGTTAATCTACGTACGTACGTACGTACGTGAAAATACCGCGTGAATGATGCACAGACCATAGGTGGCCTGAGGTATCGTATGCATTCATGTCATCAATATATTGTTGCATTCTTTTGCCGTTGAGAGTACGATGCTGCAGCCAATGACCGTTGCAAGGTCACGTCCGTGTTCGATCTTTTGACCGACCGCGCCGACGAAAACGGACGGTCGATGACGTCCGATGCGGGTCCGTTGCGGTCGTCCATGAAAATATTGCAATATATAAAAGAATTTGCCTCAGCACAATTTTCGTGGGGTTTTAGGAATTTACAAAAAAAAAAATATGGCGCGTTATACACACCTAGATTTAACACTTATAACGTCATAAAACCCCTGATGCAAAGAATACTTTTAAGAAATAAAAAAATAATAATAATACGCATTGTCCTTCTAAGTTTCATTCAAGAAGTAGGTAATACGCGAGGGGAGACCGCTGTCTTAATTAAGACTTAGCTCAACAATATTATTGTGGCATCATAGACGATTAAATTATAAGTGTAATATCTGCATACAGACGTGTTAAATTTTTATTCGTACAGTATTCATTGTATTGCGTCTAGTTGTGTGGTGGTGAACCAAAAAAAATTAAAATTGAGTTTTTTTATTTGACATCCTTAATTCACTGTCAATTTCATTGGAAAACTTAGAAATAAATCCAATACCAATAATTCAGATCGACTTGAGCGCCAACGTGCTTCATGTCATCGGCAAGAAACCGTCAACGCACTTGAAGTTAGACGTAATTTTGTTTCTTTGCTCTTATTGCAAGTGATACATCGCTTGAAATAAATCCATGAGATCGTCCGTAAATATTTTAATATACGCCTCTTGGATATCATGGCGGAGCTACGGCAACGCCATCGGTCGGTTAACCGCGGCAACTCGAGGTCGTTTTTCTCATAGACGTGACCATATGATTCGCATAAACGTTACTGCACGTTTTGGATGTTTATTTATATTGTAACAGAAGAATCGATATTATGAGCCAAACTATTATTAAGTGTGGATTTCAGAATATCTATGCAGACTTTTTTCGCGGAAAATCTGTGTCGAAAGGTAAGTAATTACACGAAACATGAAATATTCTTTCAAATCGCTGTATATGTAATTTTTACCACGTATTCATTTCATTATAAGATAGATTATCGTATTACTTATAACTGGATGTTCAATTTATTAAAAATATAGGGCATAAACTTTTCCAAAGCCATCACGTTCAGGAGGTTGTCGAAATCCGTGATAGTGGAGGAGGATTCATCCATGGAAAAGTAACACCACAGACCAGAGTGAATAATCGACCGTACGACGTGAAAGTGGAGGTATGTATTAATTATAAAATGAATTCATAGTTGAGTAATAATCTAAACAAATATATTTTCAGCAACTTTTCAACCATCCATGCAATTTAGAAATGGAAAATGAAGATATATTTCTTTATCAAAGAAATATATACTGAAGGAATAAGTATTGTTCGGAAATGTGGAACCGATAATAATTTCATTTATTTACTTATTTATTATTTTATCGTTTTGCATCCACAATATATTATATATACTAAAACAATTAAATAAAAAATAACTTGCACGTAAAACTCTAAAAAATGCAAGATTTATAATTAATCACGATTAACATTCTGCATGTTGTTTCCGCTTTTTTTTTATACGCGGAGGGGAAAATTGTCGGCACATACGCGGGGCTGTTTTCGACGTTGGACTGCTTGCCTCCAACAAAATGAGCACTGCAGATTCGAGTGTTCTTATTCGGTTGCCACGTCTTGTTATCGAATGTACTAAAAATAAATATAACATACAACAGGCGAACAGAAAATTTGGAGTTTGCATTTTTTCGATACATTCCTAGTATCAAATCGTCATAATTATATTTACTCACATTCTTCTGACAGCTTTTATCCACTTATTTCTTTTTTCAACTTCCCAACTTCGTTTCGGAAACGAATAAAAAGTTAATTCACGATTCCGAGATTGGGAATTTTTGCACCCCACAACACAACAGTACCTCGTACCACCCATTTTTTTCCTTTTTGAGAGCACTTTTTCACGCATTCAACGTTTCCAATAACGTAAACCGTACAGCTGATCGCACGCGAAACGCCCACGAGTTGCCTAAGTCTGCCACAACGCCGCGCCACTAGCGTTATCCAAGAGGCCCATAGAAAAAATATGTCGCCATTATGCCTCCAAACATGGAATACGTGATTTCGTACTGAGGCATTAGCTTAGATTGTCGATTCGCCGTTTTCGGTCGGTTTCGTTGATTAAATTTCTTTGACTTCATAAATTAAAACTTAGTAATTGTTATAATTAAACGAGATTTATAATTATGTTCAGTTTTATTTTATAGGAATTAATGTACAGCAGACCAAAAAGTACAGAAAAAAAGGAAGAATCTACACAGAATAGATTTTTTGCATGAAATTGGGACACAGACCAAAATGTTAACTTTACATGAGCATTGTTTATAAGGAATGTGGCAATTGTAAATTACAATTTCAACAGTAATGATTAGTTTATTTTATGATCAAAATATGCTTGTGGTTTCTTTGTGGGTACTAAATTAGAACATTTATTTTCGCATATTCATACATTCGTGGTAACTCTGAATCTTTGGTTTTCCGCTCGGCTCTAATCAAGATGTGATGTATCGATGATCATCGAGAGATTGAATTGAAGAAGTCCACGTCGCTATAGATACACAACTGATCGCATCATTCATTCGAACCAGGGATATTTATTAAAATATTATAATAAAAACGTACATAAATACCCCCATCTTGTCGATGAAGTATCTATAGCTATCTGTATTCCTTCATGCATCCTCACGACGTACAATCCTGACAGGAGAGCCAACGCATCAAAAAAAATTCAAATGTATGAAATAAAAATATTTTTGAAGCGTCATTCTAATTTAATACTCCATTGTATTTCTAGAAGCGATGAATCACTGATATAATTAACGAGATCTGTACCGGGTCGTCTAAAATATTTGGCAAAAAATAGTTTTTAACAAAAAGACACTGGCTGGTTAAAAACATGGTTATTTATAAAAGAAAAAATGTGGATATTCATAACTCAAATTTTCCTCTACATTTTTTATAAGCATATTTAAAATACTCTGCCTCATTGCAAAATAGATCTGTAACGACATTTTCATTCAATTATTTTGTAAATTGTCAAAGTTCATCTAAGACCAGAAGAATCGTTTGAGAGACTTCTGATGGCGTTCAAAGACAAGAGCCCGCATAAATCTGGATCATCCAATTTAAGCTCAGTTGAATAACTTCTGCGGACGAAGAGAGAAATGGTGGCCCTTGAACGGCTGTTATAGAAGAATACGAAGAAATCCAGCATATACAGTAGACTGAGGCGGGAATTGTGGCATGAAGTTCTACAATGGAACAGTCGCGTAAAAAGGACCGTTTCACGCCGGGTACCGCACGATCTATCACATGTTCAGAATCGGTTTAGTGCTAGCCTACGTCTTAAGAGAAATCTCTCTACAAATTTTCAAGTCTCTAGACCCAGTAGTTTGGGCTGTTTGTTAATGTCAGTCACTCAATTTACTCTTTCATAGATAATGTCAACGAAACGAACGAAAGCTTGGAAATTCGGTAGAAAAAAAACTTAAATTCCATCGTAGTTGGTCAATTTATAAGTTATTTCGTGGGAAATAACACACGAGTACTGGAGATAGAAAAACTCAAATGTGAAATAAAAAATAAGGATTATAAATATTCTATAATTTAATAATGATTATATATAAAAATAAAAATAAAACATTTGAATTAAGAAAATATGTAGGATCTACTACGCCGAATTACCGTCGCGCCGGCGCATTGACTACGCTGCCTATCTGTGAATGTCAACAAAATACGTAGTACGTGTATTTAAAATAAAATGCGAATACAGCATTTTTCCATACAATACGTTGGCGCCTAGTAGAGCTCGGCCTTGGCCGGTGGAGGCCCGCACACAGACGAACGAGGCGTTCGCCGCGGCACATCCGTCTGGCATCGGAGCGAGCGCCAGCAGTGGTATTTGCGAGCCGTTAGAGACACGCGCGTACGTTAAAGATAGGTGGGAAGTAGGAAGTGAAAAGGCCAAGTGCCAGCCGGACTCGTGCACCGACGATTCCGTACCAGCATACGATATATTTATATTAAAAAACAAGTGTGACTTTTTTCAATCAGTTTGGGATCCTTGACGCGAACGCAATTCCCATTTGGTCAGTTTTTATTTTCTATTATCTTAATTTAGAATTTGCACTACAATCACAGAAAAAATGACGCTTTTTTGTATCTCCGTTTTTACGATAGATAGAAAACAAAAAAAAACTGTCCAAGAGCATATCGCACCATACTCATTATAGGGTTCCGAAGTCATTATTACAAAGAAATGTACTGCAGATGAAAAAAGTACGTCGTTACAGTTTTTCCATGCTGCCCGACAGATTAGTTATAAGCTCTTTATTCCCTATAACTAGAAAAACAAGTAGACATGTCGACTATCACTATTAAACTAGTATAAAATAAGTTAATCAACAAACGAGTGTATTATCATGGCACTTACGTCCTTTTGTTGAGAAGAGCAGCTCTTCGGCAATAACTCAAAAACGGTTTATCCGATCAGAGGAAATAAAGGAAGGGGGACAATTTCTGCTACTTCCGGTGCGATTATTTCCGAAATTATTCACGTGAGTAGAAAATTTGCTTAAAAACCTTAAAATGTTTTTAAAAGAACTAACGAAATATGTGCAACAAGTTGATGTTTGCTGAAAAAAATATTTTTCAGCTTCTGTCACATGCATGGAGTGCCCCCTTAGAAATATTTATTTTTGTTACTTAACTACGAAACTAAGTAGCGGCTCATGTAAGACACGTGTACCCTGAATATCATCAATATACCTCTTGTGGTTTTTGAATAAAATGCTTGTGACGTAAGGACGGACGGACACGATTTAACTATAAGGATTCCATTTTTGCCATTTTGACTGGTAACCCTAAAAACAATCTACAACAATTTTCTTGCAAGGAGACCCCTTCCGTTCTTACTCCATTTTTTATTTGGTTATCCGCTATAATAATACATATTCTGTGAAAACACCTAGTTACCTATTACAGTTTAAAAAATACAGGTTACTAAAGGTAGGACGGAGGAGCGAAGGACGTGGGCTTAAAAATAGGCTTTCGTGAAACGACCTGAAAATGCCGATTGAAAATGAGATTTATGAAAATCTACGCTTCATAATTCCGGCAAAAAACTGTGTTAAAATAAATTGTACGTCAAAAGATACTTCATATTTTTACAGTCATTGTGTCTGTTTTACTGCAATTTTGGATAACATATAAAAGACTTTTCAGCCCCGACTTAAGAATCCAAAATAATGTTTTAACAATTATAATAATCCAATGACAACAATTCAAATTAATTGATACAACATTATCGAATTTGCAATTGTATTATGATCTGCAAAGTATACAAAGCATGAATATACCTTAAAGGATAATTATATTCTTTTGGCTGTCATATTGACTTGCCTCATATTTTATATATGATATTAATATTAATATCCATTACAAATCCACGTTTTGATCTACAAGGCTTAGAATTCTCTAATAAATTAAAAAAAATAATAATTCAAATATGCACATCCTTCATAAGTAACAAAAATAACACGAACACACGGTTTTAACAAATAACACATTCCATATATAACAATAAGAGTAGTTATTACCCGTTGCTTATTGTTATTCTTTAGTGTTACTGTGTAGGTAAATCGCTTTCGCTTAAGACCTCGTCTTTTTTTCTATTCATTTCGAGGTGCAAACGAACACGCGAGTCATCCGAGAGCAGGTAATCATCGCCGTCCACGGACACTCTCATCCAAAGAGGAGTCACCAGCATGTTGCTGACCTATCCGGAGGGAAAAAGCTATTTGATGGTGGGGAGAGTGGGCCACCGGAACTCTGACTCGCAAAACGAAACGTGACAGCAGAGAAGCTGCGTTTTCACTCTGTTTTCTATGAGAGTGTGCTACCGCAGCGACTTAGCCGGCCCATTTTCGTATTACATCCAAGTCGGCTACAGTATGGCTCTGACATGTGAAAGTAATAATAAAATAGAAAATTGTATAACTCCAAGGAACCTAAGCGAACACGAACAGTTCACGCTTGACTTTACGTACAAACATATCGGAATCGCAGCGGATTAAAAAGTTCCTACTGTATATACGATTCTAGTTATTAACTTTACAGTGGCCACGTTATAAAATTCAATATCTAATCAACGCATTAACGTCAGGTATAGAAAATCCTAGATAGATTGAAGGATTACTCAATAATATTGCGTGTGGATTATATTACATGTTGCGGCTACCGAATTGATAGACGTTGTTAAACTCGAGACATCTTAATCCCGCCCTCTGACGGACGCGTCATGCTTTTCATTATCATCAGATAAAGAACTTGTGAAACTGTCGCTCGTGCAATGAATGTGTTCCGCATTTGATTATACACAGGCCCTACACATTGTAAATCTGTAGGGTGTGTCGAGGTATTTCCCCATGGTGAGGGTAAGGCAAAGAGATTTAAGGGTGAGGTGCTTAGTACCATGCACGCTCCCACTGAAGTGGAGGGTAACACATGTCGCGAAGTTCTAATACGATTTATTACTCGTATTTTGGTAATAATAAGTTGTATGACGATATCGTAGGTGATTCGCGTTACAAATATTGTTGTACGTTAGTCTAATATATGATATACATCGCCGACCCTAGGGCAGAGCGAGAGAAGGGGTCGCTCAGGGTGCCAGGTTGCAAGGAGCGCCAAAATGCCAAATGCGAAAAACAAAAAAAAAAACTGACCAATGACAAGTCGGATCATGCTCATTATAGGGTTCCGAAGCCATTATTACAAAGAAATGCCCTACAGATGAAAAAAGTACGTTGTTACACTTTTTCCATGTTTCCCGCACAGAATAGTTATAAGCATTTTAGTGGCTAATAACTAAAGTTACGAGTAGGTATGTCGACTATTACTCTAAAACTAGTGTAAATTAAAGTGCATCAGGAAAAGAGCGCATCTTAATGGCATTTACGACCTTTTGTTGAGAAGCGCAATTTTCGGAAATAACTCAAAAACTGTATATCCGATCATATTCTAAATAATCTTCTTTGAAAGTATGTATTAAGCCTTATCTTTGTTATTTTTTTTTAATATTTTTGGAGTTCAGTTTAGAAAATAAAGGGGAAAACACAATTTACGCCAATTTCGAAGCGATTATTTCCAAAATTATTTATGTAATCAGAAAAATTGCTTAAAAACGTTATAATTTTTTCAAAAGAACTATGGAAATATGTGCCACTCGTTGATGTTTAATGAAAAATTATTTTTTTGCTTTTATTACATGTATGGAGTGTTCGCCTAGAAATGTCTATTTTTATTATTCAACTAGTAAAGTAAGTAGCGGCTTATACGAGACATCTATACTGTAAATTTCATCAATATACATCTCGTAGTTTTTTGAATAAAATGCCTATGACATACGGACGGACAGACGGCATTGACAAAACTGTAAGTGTTCCGTTTTAGTAATTTTAGCTCGGAACCATAAAAAGCACTGAAATCGATCTTTTGAGAGTGATAAACTCAATAATCTATTGTTAACTTATCTTTGAACGCTTCTAGCTCGAATGCACTAAGAAGTTTCAGGGATAGCCCGTTGGGTCGACCGTTTATAAATAATATTTATAATTCACTTAGGTCAAAGACACGTCGATGAATACCATAGCCGAAAGTTTTGAAAATGGCCTGCAGAGTTGGTAGACCGTTTTACAGGTTTTTTTTAATATATTCTTAAAAAATTGAGTTTTACCAGTTTTTATATGGTGCCAATTAAGCGTGACGTCGCGTCACCACAATATACCATTCGCCGAGCCTAAATTAAACGAGGACTCCGCGTAATTTTGAAAGTTCGATATTGCATTTTGTAGGACGCGGGGTTACGCGCTACCTAATTTAGTTTAAATTCAATAATAAGTGTTGATTTTTCCAATTAGGGTAGAATTAAATAACTTTTCACTTGTGCAACGGATGAGTCAACACACAGACTGTTCATGATAATACCTATATAAAGAAAATAAATATCGATGTTTAGTTTTTACAATATTTACATCGGTTTCAATTGACTTAATTCATGGTGGTGAGTCTCATCTCTAGAAATTGTTAGCTTTCAGATTAAGAAATTTTAGTTTGCATGTCACAATTTTATTAAATATAATATTTATATAATATATATATTTATTATGACAAAAATTTAGGTAATAACAAATTCATAAATAGTAACACTCATTAAATGCATACTTTTTGAAAACATAATTCAAAACTTTAGTTTGGAAATATTGAATACATAGTCTAACGATAAATACTTTCCAAAAACTTATCCAGTTTTGAAAATGTCTCGGAATATAGACCAAAATCCTTTACCAAACTTTTTATAATGTGTCTTTTTTAAATAAATAGTTTCAGTTTGTTCATAAACTTTAATGTGATCAATATGATTATTTTGTTACAACACAGTTTATTTTCTTGTAAGTCGTTAAACATTAGTGAATTTTGTCACATGTATGTCGATAGTCAAATTATTTATTTTTACATCACCTCTCACCCAGGGCTTCGCCCGTGTACACTTAAAATACTATTTCATATATTCTATGTGTTATATCAAGACTAAATATACTTTTCCAATCTTCAACCAATTTAAGTTTGTAAACCAATCACAATAGCCTAATTTCACCCACTTCTAAATTTACACAGCATTAATTTGAAACTGCATAATTGTGTGTGTAACTATGTTGACAATGTAATAATTTAATTCTATGATACAATATAATGCTATATATAGTAGAATAATTAAATGATTATTAATAAGCTCGAGTTTGTAATCATATGGTTTTTTTACGAGCCCTATTGTGAAAACAGATGAAGGGATTATATAATCGGTTACTTGAAATGACTAAAGAAAAAGATATAAGTTAAAAGAGCAGTAAAAAAATAAAGAAAAAAAACAAGATAAGTAAAATACATACACTATAAAACAAAACATGTAAAGTGATTGAAATTACAATTTAGAATTGGTGATTATCCCAATGCCTTTCTTGAATGAAGGTTATTAACTTTAAGATTTTGAAAATAACTAAAAAAACTCCAAGTAAGTTAAACTTAACTAACAGACCGTCACAACGGGTTCGCCCGGATGTGTTTTAATGGCGCATTTATTTCTGTCACATTCACATTGTGGTACAGTTAGACCTACGTGTAAATGTTCCGAATGTGCGCGCGCAACACACGGAGATCCAACCACGTGCTGTCGCTCCATTGGGGGTGGTTACCCTCAGTATACTTGTACGTAGATATGGCGTGTATATCACCATAAATCGCGCTGGAAAACCGATAGCCGTATATCAAGTTAATCCTTACGATAGGTGAATCATAAGATAGCATGATTTACGATAAAACTTATCAGAGTTTGTAATGGAAAGATAAAAAAGTTGCTACCAAAATTGATTTTAAATGTGTTATATATTAATTTCAATTTAAGCTCAAGTAAAGTTTATTTAATTTTTTTTTTTGTAAAACCTTTAATATTACTATTACTACATTATTTTTAATATACATTATTATCACTACATTAAGTTTATTTTTAAAACATTATTATTGGTTATACATTATTGTTACTATATTGTTATTTTCACTACATTATTATTATTGCAATATTATTTTTGCTACTACATTATTGTTTTTACAACTTACGAAATTAGAGCATGGGAACCCCCTATATCTAATAATTTTACATAATAGTTAATTAGTATGATAATTTAAATATGCTTCATTAAAATTGTGAAATTTCTAAATCCACAATTTTTTTTAATTTATGTCAATTTCTAATTTCGTTGATTATGAAAAGACCTTGATGATCTTCATTATGTTTTAAATGCTATACTATAATAAACAATTCTATACAAAAGTTGATTTACTCAGAGCTTGAATTTTCGACAATAGTCGATGAGATAGTTAGGAACGTGAAATCTACCTCTTCTAGAACTGCGAAGGTTGTATCAAGCTGGTTGATTTTAACTCAGTAGCAAGTAATTGCTTTGCCGTATATTTATGAAAAACATACCCATTTTTTGACTATCCGCTCAGAAAACTAAAAAGTTTCGTAAAATTGGGGAAGTTATTGTTTAAAATCGAATTTTGGGTAGTCGGTATTTATTCGAATGTCGACTTTTTGAGATCTTTAGAACCTTTCCTGCCCATTCTATATGTGCTTGTGCTTGTGTAAATAAACCTTGAAATCATTAGATTGAATGTACCTTTTGGAAATACTAAACATTCGAAAAAACTTGTCTGAACTTAGGTTTATTTAAAATTTGATATTAATCCATTTGGTAATATTTGAGCATAGATAAAAAAATTTACGAAAATTTTTTTAATAATAACCAAACTATTAAACTGATCAATTTTAAATCCAATCAGCTCTATTCGTAGTGAAACTCTGTTGAATTTTATAAACTTAATCGACGTTGATTCATTCTTTCGGAAGAGAAAACGTAAATAAAAAATATTCAAAAACAGCGTTTTTTCGCAATTAATTAATTAATTTAATAATTATGTATATACGCTTATATAAATTTTAATAACTTTCATCCGAATTGTTTTCTTTGGACGCATCTTTTTATGCAACTACTATTATGTTGTTGATTAGGCATTATTTTTCAGATAAATATATTCGCTTACCGTTAAATGTCAACCCAAAAGTATAATATAATTTATGAGACAAAAAATGTCTTATGAATGTAATATGAAAAATTATACATTAAATATAGTAGGTCATTTGTTGGTTATATTTATTTAAAATTCGTTAATAAGCTTACAAATTTTAAAAAAATATTTGTAGTTATGATGGGGTACACTAACATTTTGAAGATAAGTTAATATTATGAACTACAATCTCAAACTAAAAATAGAACGCGAAAACAATTCCAAAAAAAATACTCCACAATGTAAGTCTTTAAATACGTAAGCCGCTCCGCGCGCTAGCCTTTGACACCGTCAGCGTTTTTGATGTTTGTTTACTTCTTATTATTGAATGCATATATTTTATATAATGGAATTTTTTATGAGCAATAAATCTTGTTTGTTTATGTCGGACATGACATGCTTATGACTTGTTGTCCTAGATATTTCAAGACATTTCTGTAAGCCCAGTTGGTGTGTATAAATAGTAATGTGCGACGCACAGAAGGGAAGTTTTATTTCTGCGATCAGCGCGTTCACAAGTCAAGTGCGATAACGACAAGCGATCGACTAGTTCTGCAGTAATTTATTGTAACTATATACATCAGAATATACACCTTCTGCTGTTTTACCTGTTTTCTTTTGATCTAATTTCATTCCTCAAACCCTCAGTAGGTTTATTTCGGAAAAATAAAACTTTCTTTTGGTTTTTATTTTTATGTAATTTATCAGCCAGTATTCAAACAAAAATTTAAAATACATATTCCGTTTTTATTTCCAATATATTGTTTTAACGATAAATCAAATAATTAATTTAAACTTGAATTCAGGTTATGATAATTTAAAACTTGTATATCCATTTTTGTATTGAGGTAATAATCTATCAATATTTTAACAATTTGCAAAGTGTGAATTCGTTACGTGGCAAGTGTATGGTGGGAAAAATAAAATCGACCACATCTCCTGCTGTTGAAAAAGTGGGAATATTATCGGGAAATGCAGTACGTTCTGGATAAATTTTATATGAAACTTCAGTTTCATTATCAATATTACCGTAATAAAAAACAATATTTATTATTGGAAATTAGAAAATAATGTACAAATAAATTGTTAAATAAAAATTGGATTATCCCAGATATCTTTAAAAAGACATAGATGTCAGACCATACAGGGGCGGGTCGGTTTTTACCAAACCTCAAGTTCTGGGATATTTTGATGAATTTTATAAAACACTAACCTCCGTTATAACAAATTTAATTTCTTTGAGCAAATTATACTATATATACAAGTCGTAATGCTCGAGTCTTTGTTTAGTTTAAAGCAAAACTATGTATCCATGATTGTAATTTATTACAATCGTTTCAGCAACAGTAGAGATCGTCGTATTATTTGTCACTCCGATTCCAGAAAGAGCTTCACAGCGAAAGTTGTGGTCGTTATATTTAGAGAAATTTATTGCTTTCCACTTGATCTATTCAATGGAAGAAATAATAACACCTGATTGACTGGAAAACCCGAATTAGTTGCTCATAAAGAAGAAGATATTGTAGTAGGAGTAGGTGTCATGTGAGGTATCCTACCTTCACGCTCGCAAATAAGGGTTCGCGGGTTCGCGTTCAATTAAAAATTAGGGTAGAATAGAACATTCGAATCCGAGCTCGTGGATAACAAATGAGGAGAACTAGAGAGAAGTACGGAGAAAGGGGACGAGGGCTGATGGCGAGTGCACAAGTTTCATAGTGATAAAGAGTGAATTGATATATTAATTTAATAAGTAAAAGACCAGAAATAGTAGAGAGAAATATTGAAGAACTAATCAATAAATACATTGATCTCGAAGGAAAATACTCTTTCATTTCGAATACTCGAATCTTTGGTCTTCTTCTTAGGAGATATACCTCTCGCAGAGATACGCTTTATAATATTGTTGCTATTTACTTGTAGTTGTATAGTACAAACAGAATTCTTCGTCAAAAATAACATTTAATAATCAACTCTATAACCCATGCTTTATATTATTTGGTGAACATACAAATATTATGTAATATAGCGCTATACGTCTCTAATCTCATGTACACTGCGAATATAAGAATAAAAACAAAATTGACCAACAAAAGATGCGATATGGTGACGTGGCAACAGAGTGTGCACTCCCACGCAAAATAAGAGATAAGTCAATCGTTTTAATTTTAAAAGAGTTGTAGAACGACACCGCTCAAAATAATGTACAAAATAATGAAATGGTTAATTGATTGATTAAATTTTAATCAAAATATCGTCTGTATAAATGAAGAATGCAATCGAAAAGTTATATGTCTGTTTGAAAAATTGAATAGTAACATTTAAGGAACATTTGAGTTTTCTCTTTTCAAACGGCTTACTTCATTAATTTTTAATTGAAACAGTCCTGTATACACCGACTAGTATTATTTGCAAAGAGAAACTAATCAGATATGCGATCCCTGAGTAGTATATGTAGTGTTTTTGGACGATAGACGTACGGGGATAATGATGTCAGAGAGTGGTTTGATTTGAAAGAAGTAGTGACTAGCAGTGGCGAGGGGTGAGAAAAATATAAAGGGAAGCCGAACCTTAAAAAATTGTCAACATTAAACATTATTAATAAAATATAACTATTACTACCGAGCTCTGTAACGCCCTCTGGTATAACGCGGAGATATTTCATTCGCCACTTTGGCATACTTGAAGTCAACGATAGAATACAAACGGAAGACTTCGAGCATGCATAAAAGCAGCTTTGAAAAAGCTAATGAAGTAGTTTCCTTTAGTCGAATTTATAGCAGCGCAGTGGATAAATGAATTAAATGAGATAAAAAGCTATTTAAATTCTAGTGGTAATCTACGATTTTTCTTGAGAAAATGAGCTAATACCAAGTCATAAAAATTTGGCTTACTTTTGATTTGCAACAGTAAATGTTTTCTATAGATAACAACGCGAGATCTGAAAGCCTTTGTTCTGTCTGGCTATTCCTGAGGTACGTATGAATGCGTTTGAGAGCTGAAAAGATCGTTCCGCGGCCGCAATTGTTATCGGAAGGGTTAAACAGATATTACTTAAGCTTAAAATTTGAGGAAATGTATCTTTTAAGATATCTTTTGTAAATGCAAAATAACTCGTACATATCTAATCCTTTAAGCGAGGGAGACGAATATAATACTTTTAACTCATTTTTAATGCATTTATGTCAAAAATTCGAGGAAATAATAAATTTAAATTATTTAGTTTATCCTCAGGAAATTTACGTTCGAATAAATCATATTTCGACTTACTTAGTAAATCTAAAACGACAAATTGCTTAGTGAACTATATCTGGTTTGAATTTGATTTTTAACATTATCTACAATTTCGATGAAAATACGTTTATACTCGCGTTTTAAGTCTGATTCTGAGCTAAATAGACGTCGGCGTCTTCGTGGAGGCTCACTTATATCAGTGACACTGTCGTAAATTTCGTCAAACTTATTAATGAAATTACTCTCAAACCAATTTAATAGCGATTGAACTTCGCGAATAACGACGTCTATATCACTCTGTTTATTTTGTAGCAAAGCGAAAGTAATATCTGTTCTTGCAAATAATTCAGCTAAAGTATGCAAAAAAAAGCAAAATTCCCATCTTCTAATGTCATTAACAAACTTTTGATATGGTAATTGATTCAGAATCCCAATCCATCGGATTTTATATAATTATATTAAATGTTTGTATTATGTCGGATCTACAGTTACAAATGACATTAATAATACGAGAATGATACTGCCATCGAGTTTCTGCGACACCAGGTAAACGACGATCTGACGTTAATTTTAAAAGACCCGAACATTTAGTAGATTTATTAAAAAATATTATGCAATTGATGTGGCCGAAAATTGTTTTAACTCTGGAATATTTTCTAAAGATCGAGATAACACTAAGTTAAGTACGTGAGCATAGCAAGGAATAAAGACAGCCATTGGACATTGTAATTTAATTTTGTTTGTACGCCTTCTATACTTAATTCGACACGGGAATGATGCTATATGCAAAACCGTTTTTATTCGGGTATAATCGGAAATCTCCGCTGATCGAAACGCATTATTATTTACATAATGATATATAAACAAGAATCCGCAACCGAATATAACACCTAAGAGTTCACGTTAAAGGTGAAATTATGTTACACGAATTACAATTGCGTCATTTCGTTGTCGAAACGAAACTCGCGATATACCGAGTTATTCCCCCGGTCGCCCGCGGCTTGCGACCGCGGCTGGCGGGCTCGAGGCGTCGCTATAACGTTATAATACAACTGAATATGAAAGACTCAACATTTCACATTGATTACGACGATTGGGAACATTCTGAATTTGGTCGTCTAAATAACTCGGTTGCTTTCGAGTTATTTGAAGTGTTTTTTTATATAGGGCTTACGTTACTAACGTAAGAAGGCTAGATATTATTTACAATAATTATTGAAAAGTAAACATAATTTTAAGTGTCTGTATACTAAAAAGCAATAATTTATTTATTTATGAATTATGCATATTAAATATTTTATGAAAGGGAAGCCGATAAGAATCGAGTTCTTAGAAGCCGTCGCCACTAGTGACTAGAGTAGAAAAAGATGTGTTGCATTGGTTTGGCCATCTGGAAAGGATGAATGAAAGTAGACCGACGTAACATATCTATAGAGAGGGGGTGCGTGATCAAAGTATCATCAAAGCTAGCTCTAGAAAATCTCATGAAGACCAATTTGATGGCATATTGAGAAAGATCCAAATTTTGAACATCTGAAACTGACGAGTTTGCACAAACGTTTGATGGGCGTCAGTGAAACAAGAGAGATATGCAAAAATCATATATATCACGTGTAAATCTGTGGTCTTTGCATACCCTTCTGGGTAATAGGCATGAGTTTATAAAATGGAAATTATAATATTATTTTGGTGAGAATATTTCTCTTAATAGGCCTTTGACTCGCCGGTTAATTCATACGAAAAAAATTAAATTTACGATCGTTCTATAGACTATGGACTATAGACAGGCAGACGGATTGACAGAAAGTACGAGCATTTGTCATTATAAATCCGGAAAGCAATAGCCGTATTGTAACAAACATATTTTGTCTGTAATTATCCGTTTTCCAATATCATACAACGAAATTATTTATCGCAAACAACACACACTGTGAAATTCATTAAGTGTGTACGATCGCATACAATTTCTGTAGGCCACAAATCGAGATGCCTCAACGTTATGATATCGATAAAACAATATCATAACGTTATAATTTATTAATATATTCCTTTGAATAAAGCATATTGTTAAATAACGATACTCCGTTAACGGATCCAGGAATCTCTTTCGACTAACATTAATCCACATTGCCAACCACGGCTAATAATTGTTTAACTAATAGTAAATAACAACGTAAACACACATCAGCTTGCTAATAGAAGAGAATCCAGTAGAAATAAACTTGTTTATGACAACGCAGTTTAAACAACATTATTGCTTTACGTATTTCTGACGTAACAAGGCGCACACGTGCTTGGATCTGTGATTTATTTAAAAAAATGTAATTACTTAATATACGGAAGATGGCGAACAAAATAAGACAAGTCAGTACTCAACTATAGACAGTTAGTTGTATAAATTTATACTTTATATTAGAATCTATTAGCTGGTATTATATTTTGGAGTGTGCAAATCTCTTCTAAAATTCAAGTGTTGAAATGTCGTTTTTCTTTTAAAAGAAGACAAATTAATAACAAATATAAGAACATTATTTGTGTGATTTGTCTGTTTTTGTTTGCCAGCTTCTCAATATATACTAATGTAATTGAAACAATTATTAATCAATCATAAACAAAAATATTTGTAAATATAAAGACTATTCTTACATTATTCGTTATATTTTTTATGCAATCAGATGTATTGAAATTATTGAAAGGATCGTCAGAACATGAAATCTCAGAATAAGTTTTTGAATTCATAAATATATGGAATTTGCTTTCGTATATAACAATAAAATAAAAAAAAAATCTAATGTCGTTCATACAAATTTAACGAAAATATTTATAAGTCAAGACTTAATTAATAACACGAAATCAACTTACCCGATTCCAAAATAAAAAAGCAGAATATGTAATACTGAAGCACCGATATTCACTGATAAAATATCGATTTGCACATGTGTCGGCGGCCCGCACACCGGTTATCATCTGTCAGACCTAATCAAGTCCCTGATTCGTAATCACTTTCAGTCTGCATCTATGTTTATCGACGTTATTATTGGCCAACAGACGAGAGATGTGTTTTCGTGTGGACATGTGTTTTTACACCGAACGCTTGAAATAAAATGAGGAGTGGTGGGGGGCGTACAGTCTTCGCGAGAAAAAGTCCGCTTACACCAACACCGGTTCCATAATGTTATTTGCGTCATTTGAATACATTTATTTGTTTTACAGCATTATAAAGTGTTGAATATATTATCTGATTTGCTACCGGCTTACTAATAAATTTAGAACTATAACGACGCACAAGCTTTAACAGGATATTTATATTTATGTACGTGATTATAATAAAAAAAAGAATTATATGGGGTAAAACATTAATTACTTTTTAGGGTTCCGAACCAAAATGGCAAAAACGGAACCCTTATAGTTTCATCATGTTCATGCGTCCGTCCATCCGTCCGTCCACCCGTCCGTATGTCACAGACATTTTATCTAAAAACGAAAAAACTTATATTGATAAAATTTATAACGTAGATGTTTTGTATAATCCGCTACTTAGTTTAGTGGTTGAATACTAAAAATAAAAATTTCTAGGTGGAGCACTCCATACATGTAACAGAAGGTGAAAAAATTTTTTTTCAACAAGTGTCAATGTGTTGTCCGTATTTCGACAGATTTTTTGTAATTTTTCTGATTACGTGAATAATTTCGGAAATAATCGGTCCAAAAGTTACAGAAAGTGTACCCCTCTCTTTATTTTCTTAACCGTATGTCTAAAAAATATGAAAAAGTTGACACTAAATAAATATTTTCAAAGAAAATTAATTTGAACATGGTCGAATATACTGTTTTTGAGTTATTGCCGAAAAACTGTGCTTCTCAACAAAAGAAAATAAGTGCCATGAAGATACGCTCTTTAGCTGATGCACTTCAATTTGCACTAGTTTAATAGTAATAGTTGACATACCTACTTGTTTTTTTAGTCACAGGCGACTAAAGTGCTTATAACTATTCTGTGCGGAAAACATCGAAAAAGTGTAACAACGTACTTTTTTCATCTGTAGTGCATTTAGTGTAGTGTAGTGCATTTCTTTGTAATAATGGCTTCGGAACCCTATAATAAGCATAGTCCGACATGCTCTTGGCCATTTTTTTTTTTTGAAAATGGCAAATGTTTAAAATATCGTCATATTTTTCCTATAAACTATATTCTACATAAATGTTATATAGGTCTATAAAATTACTCATACACCAATGCGCAGCCCAAACTTCCGGGTCTAGAAACTGGAAATTTTGTACATAGATTCTTGTTATAATTTATGAAAAAGCAAAACCGCTACGTGTATTTTGTTACTTTTTCGTGCTGAAACCATTTACTCGTTTACTATGAAACTAAGTTATATGTTGTACGTGCTTCCGATAAGCTTTATTGAATTCATCTTTATGTTTCTGTCACTAAACTTTCTAAAAAATCTTTCACTCATAGAAAGCTACACTATCCCTGAGTAATACAGCCCAAATTTTATTTTGATTATTCTAGCATTTGCCACGTTTTCGTCCAAATCGGAATCGCGACTGGTAACAGAATCAAAATTGAACAAATGACGAAGGAAAAATAGGATTGGAAGTCGAAAACGAAATCGCAATTATATGTAGTGATATTAAAATTTAAAGCGGGACCGAGCTCGATAATGGAATCGAAATTAGTATCGAGGCTGGAGTCGGAATCAAAAGCGAGACCACGATTGAAATCGAGAATGAAAGAAATTGGCATCGAGATGGGAATAACGATTGGGATTATGATTCGTGATGGGACATATACAAGATGATGGAATTCATTTTGTATCTACACGGACGGAGCCGCGTGCAAAAGTTAGTACGTAATGGGATTTATATATTCCATAATATATTGTGAGTACGAGAAATAAAAAAAAAATGAGTGCGTCAGGGGACACCCGCTAGATGTAAAACATGAAAACCGCTGTATACTGTATTATTTTATGTAATACATATAGATTTATTTAACATGGTATAGATTTCTACATAAAATATATAACATTTTATATATTGTATATAGAAATCACTGTTTATTGTTATAAAAGGCTTCATCACAGGAGGAAATACACGATCAGACGCACAAGGCATAGGTCCAACGCGCGTATAGATGTTTCACATCAATAAGGAAAAATATAGTAAGTACTTTTTATTGAATATAAGTCCAAAATAAAACATTACAAAGCAATGGGCATCAATATTATAAATTGATATTTGGTAATACGCCATGTGATGTTTAACATCAAAAACATTTTGTAATAATAATGTAATATAATCACTGTTTACATCATTAATAATGAAGTTAAAAAAGAAATTCCATTTATGGATTTCCTTTTGTGGCACCTATCTAAAATGGAAACAAAATCTTGTTCTCATTTTTAGGATTACACCTACTCCTGTCGAACGTTTTAATTTTTCATTTTATTTATTTGTCTATCGGAATACGCGTCAAAATTATTTAATTTTTACGCAAAACTCCTACACAAAACGAGGGGGTACAGAATTCTATTCTAAAGTCATGTACACTTTTATGTTTTTTAGGTACGGAACAAAAAATACTTTTATTATTTGTGAGATTTTTTCCAGTCACTCGGAGGGCTTACGGTCTGCCAAACAGAATTAATTCGTCAACATTTACTCTTAAACTAGTAGATACTAAAAATTAATTGCATGTCCTGAAATCAATTTAATCAAAGTTTAATCAAACAAAATTTCCTAATAATAATAAATTTCCCAATTTCAATCCCTGTTTCGATTTTGGTTCAGATAATTTTAAAAAGGTCACATTTTTTATTAACGATTATTACGAAGAAGACGCGGTAGAAGTATTTTTAGCGTATACGAAAATATATTTTATAAAATATTTAACTTTTTTTACCCAACACATGAGTACTAGCAATAAAATTTTGCAATTAAAACAGTTTTTTTTTTAATTCAGACTGTACATTATAAGGGGCAACGACCATGATGAAAACGTATAACTGAAAGCTATTGCCTCCTTATTAGCATACTCGTGTTCTTGCGGTCTGTCATCCGTTATGCTCTTTTGTTACTGTTTATGGTATGAGATATGACGTCATCTGCGTCATTGGCCTTTGTTTCACACTTAATCATAGGTCATGACTATTGATTTTCACCTAATGACAAACGTTAAATTTTATTTTGCATTAAACGCTGTTTTCTTTTTTGTCTATTTATTAAAAAAATTTGCTAAAAACAATAAAAATTATGTTTTTCATATACTAGAATTTTAATTGCCTTAAATTGGTTTAAATGAACTTTAAAAAAATGAAAGTTAAGTGTGGAAATTTGATTTACATTACAATGATCAAGTATTTGTTGCAACTCGTCAATACAATTCAGTATATGTATTATACGTAGGGCCCACTGAAAACTTCTGAAATAAGTGAGAAAAAATTACTATGAATAGTCAAAAAAGAAATTATTCTTTCTCAAAATATTCTCTGTTAGCATATATGCACTGTTTCATACGAATAAACGTCTCTAAACATCTATACCACTCCTCCCTGGTGACCTCGGAAACATATTTTTCATACTCTTCGAAAGCCTTTTCTAGTAATGAAAATTGTTGACCGCGTAATTGACTCTTCATTTTTGCGAACAAAAAAAGTCACAAGGTCAAGTCAGACTGTATACAGGATTGCTCATAAGTTCTACGTTTTTCTGCTTCATTAATTTATTTATCTGTTTGGCCGTGTGAGAACTTGCATTGTCGTGGTGCAAGATAATACAAAGTTTATGGTTATTTTTACGAAGTTCATCAATAACTTCCGACAAACAAATGATACCAATAACTATTCATGATACCACAATTCTCCAAAGCAACTGTAGACACGTATCCAGTTTTAGTAAAAAAAGAAGCAGTCATCCGCTTAGAAGCATTTCGCTCGCGAGCCACTTTGGTAGATTTCGTCTCATCTAGATAGACCCATACGGTCGATTGCCGCTTTGTTTTGGGGTCGCAGCAATAAATCCATGTTTCGTCACCTGTTACTATGTCCTACACCAAATTTAATGTCTCTTCCTTAAATCTGGCGAAGATGGCATTGCACCATGTGACCCGGTCCGTTTTTTTTTTGCCCTCAGTCAAATGGTGTAGGACCACCGTGAGCACAGCTTTTTAATACCCAAATTTTTGTGTAGGATTGATTGTATTTGACTCATATCTATGCCAAACGATGTCTAAATCTCATGGTAGGTCATATTTCTGTCTGTTTCGATCATACGGCGCACAACATCGATGTTTTTGTTGTTCACAGCGGTGGACAGGCAACCATCACGAAATTCGACATTGGATTGATACAACCGCGCTTAAATTCTGCAAATCAGTTATAAATAGTTGTCTTGCATGGTGTTTAATCGCCAAAATCAGTTCGGAGCCGAGCGAGGGTCTGCTGAGCTGTCAAATTACACTTAAAATAGTAGAAAATCATGGTGAAGACACTTAATTTTTAAAATGACGCCACAGTGTAAAAACAATTGACACTTAGATAAAACAAAGTTTATTCTAGAGCAAAAGGGTTCCATATTCAAATCTAGTAATTACTTTTTAAATATTGTTTATGTAAGTGGCTAGTTCCAGAAACTTATAGTGGGCCCCACGTATATATGTACATTTACCCAACGACACGCATCGAGACGTTATCCTTTGTTTCGTGCTTATCTGTGTGTCTTAACTAACAATTTTCAGAATACTCCCTTTCGTAATTATATCTATACATTTATTTGTATGGAAATCACGTAAAACATATAAAATTACATTTAAAACAATTGAAATATAATAAAAATAACTTTTAAGGTATTTAGTACAGTATTTGCCACTTATTAAACCTAGAAATTTGCCTACCTAACCAAAACTATAGAACATCGTCATCGAGACTAAGAGTACAGAGCAAAACCGCGATCAAATCCAGAAATAAAAATTTGCTTCTTGTCCAATATCAAGGGAGATTTGTGTATAAAAGATAGTTTCTAAATAAACTAATATTTTCTACTTACGCTTTTTGTTCAATAGAGTGCTGTACAACATCATAGAATGGAACTGATCGCGTGTCTAGTACATGAATTTATTCATGATCTTATCTATTGCTGACGTTACAAAACTCCATTGTTTCATAATCAGACTGTAATTATTGACGTTACAACTAAGCAGTGCAACTAAAGGTAAAACGACAGCAATGCAATGACGTTGTAATGTAGTTAATTTTGTGTTTCTTAATATAGCTGTGTTCTTTTAACCATCTTCCAGTATTATTATCAGAACTTGTCTATCATCACAAACTGCTCATCAATACCGATTCAATGAGTATAAACACAGTACATCTATCCTTAATTTTCAAGAAATTGGATAGTCCTCCTATTGATAGACTAGAACGATAGACTATTCTAGAAACAGCTTCAGGGCCAAATTAGCATATCATTGCAAGACATTGGATGTAAAAACATTACACACTCCAACTCAACTTGATTGAAAACAGCGGGGCAGATTTTTGTCAGACACAACTAACAATCAATCTGAACTAGCTTTCAATTAAAATAGAACTTCATTAAAATTTAACAATCTGTTTGAGGTGACGAAACTACAGACAGTTGTACAGACAGACCGACAAACCGTATTCATTAGTAATGACGAGTCATGGGAAGCAATACGAACTTTCTGTGAAAATATCATGTCACAGAAGGAAGCGACGGAACGAAAGCGTGAAGATAGTTCTCTTCTAGAAATCCGAGGCACTGAACGCAGAAGAAATGTGTATAGGCTCCTTCAACCTTGGGGGCTTGGAGGAGCCCCGCGCCTTAGGGGAGCCCATCCTTAACTTAGGCATAAGGGCAGTGAATTTGAGGAAGTCCATCACCGGTATAGAAGCACGAAGTCACTTGGGACTTATTCTCGCGCGCTCTGTCTTTAGCTGCTTTTGCACCAAGTTACGAAAAGTACATCATGAAGTTTTAATCGGTAGCAGTCCGACATAAGCATTCAGTCATCTCCAGGTTAAAGACAGGCTGAAAAAAATATATTAAGAAACAAGGTGACGTCCCGAAAGTGAGGCAAAGCGTTAGACACTAAGTAGTCTTAGTGGCTTTAAAAAGCAGTACAAACAATCTGAGTACAACCTTGCCCTTTGATTCCATAACAAATAAATTGCCACTTTATATCACAACGAACGAACATGCGGATCACCAGAGATTATGTGATCACTGCCACCCGTGAATGCGTTGCCGACCTCTTGAAAAGAATAAAACATCTTATGGAGTGGGGAGTGGTCTTCGACAATGAGTGATTAATTAAAACTTCTGTTTTCGGAGCACTCTTCTCCTTGAACATCTATAAGTACAATTGACATAATGGTATACGTATTGTAACATTTTAATTTAGGTTTATTAATTATACACTATCCGTCCATATGCTTTTGACCAGAAACTAGTCGATTTTTCTTCACATTAGACTGGTAGAGAAAAATTGTAAATTATGCGTACATCAAACTCAAGGAACCCCAATTATGTACGCGTATCAAAAGACGTAGCTCAATTAATCGTTGTACGAAACATAAGAGATATCGTAAAATCATAAAAATATTAAGCGAGCATTATCGGGAAAATGTGTAATGATAAGATTGTTGACAGAACGACAACATTGGTGGGAGGAATAATTTACAATAATAATAAATATAATTAAGACAAGTGGCGGCGGAAAATTACTTCTTCAAGCAAACCAAGTTTTAAGATTTAAAACTGGATATAAGGGGGTCCGGAGACTGGCTACAAGGAAGTCCGGTCTCAGTGTGGCTGATAAATGTCGTGATTTGGATAGAATTTTATGCCAGACCTGTAAATTACTTGGTTATTGAAAGGTACTATAGTGCATTTAGACATTAATAACATGGCTTGATGAAGCTGTAAAATCTAAGACCTGTCCCGTGCGATGTTTTGCCGGCGTGTAATGACCCGTACTCTGCCCGCGGCTTGCGTCTCGTCGCTGATTCGAAGTCAGGTTCACAGCAGCACCAACGGAGCTTCGGTCGTTTCACGAAAATATTGACAGTAACACCTTTAGTTTCTGGTCTGGGAGGAACGCAGGAAGAAGGATAGAAAGGAGCCATAAATAGAGACAAAGGTAACAAACAAAATCAATATAAAGAAAAACAAGTGAACTATTTCCCTTATCATAAGCCGCTGGTTCGTAATTATTAACTATTGTTATTATTATTACGATTTATTCGACCATAAAGGCCACAAAGATCATCTTTGCTCTTCAAATTTCCACGCCAAATGGAATTGGGCCATCTTGAAATTAACGGTGGTGAGCGATTTTGGGATGCAACATCCAATTCATTGCTCCTATTGTTTGCTACAACTATAGCGATAAGTCTGTCTACTTTACGATTTTCCAATTACTGATATTATCTGATAGAACAAGTCGGAATACAGTACCTCTTATAACATTTTTAGTAATTTTGAGCTTTTAAGGACGACCAACAGGAAATTAATACTTATGTTAATTGTATATCTTTAACGAAAGTACCGTTCAAAAACTGTCGTCTTTCCGAACACTGCTCCTCCGAAATGAAGTTCTGTATCATACATACACACGAAATTTACATATTATAACACTTTTTTTACGCGAATTCATTAACAGCTTTAATTGTATACATCTCAAGTATGGCCATAATTTCAGTTCATTCGTGTTAATTTTTAAATTAATTTCTTGAGAAGCTCTATTGAAATACCTAACCATACTGCTTGTTGATTTCAAGTTCTTGCTCAACACAAAATCTCAATTCAATGTATCGCAGTTTCCTTGAAACTTGAATATTATCTTTTCCGCACAAGCCTTTTATAAGTCGCATACGTTGCAAGTTACTTTTTCGTCTCGTCGGTAGTTGCAGAAAAGCGACACCTATCACCCCACCAACAAGAAAATGAAATAGGCCATGAACCATATATACTATATAATTTATAATAATACATATACATATAATTGTTTGTGTATTAAACGTATGTAAGCAATATTAAACACTACTAAAAGCCATTTCATTCGACGTTTTTACTGTCATGACCATGTCAACAGCCAATCAAAGATTGTATTCTCTATTGATTAAGAATAGCCATATTATTAAAAAATAATAAGTTTTTTTCAAATTATTAAATATTATTAAAAACTAATATGTTTATAATATACCAAAAGTTGAAAGGTGAATGAAATTGGTGGTACAGTAAAAAGAGCCTGATTCTAAACATTCGAAATCAACGAGCATGCATGAACAAATTGATGGACTTCAGTGATCTTTGCATATTTCAATGAAGGGTGAGATATACAAGGATAGTATCATGTGGAAATCTATAGTCTCTGCCTACCCTTCTGGAAAATAGGCGTGAGTTTATAACAAGAAAATATGAAAAAATATATGGAGCTCCATGGAAATTCATTGTCACACAAAACACCGCAGTGGTTTCATTGTACGAACACCTCAAAACTTCACTATCTATATTTGCTTTGACAGAGTTGAAGAAACCGCAACATTAACCGAATTAAAGTACAATCAAATGCTTTTCTTAATCCACACACACTTAGTATAACACTCTGTGGTCTTTTACATAATCTGTTGGAAAGTGTGGATGTGGTAGACTCTGCTCAAACCTTTTTCGTATATCGAAGTGTTGTAGTAGCGGCAAGATGAGCAGCAGCTACCGAAATAGACATATTCTACAGACTTTCGGACTTCTCCTTTATTCTTTGAATATAAAACTTTCATATTACAATATTCCGACCTTAACTGGTATCTATTGGCTTAAGTCGTGTCTTTTGGAAAAATCTTTGCTAAATAGGTATCGGAAAGGAGACATTACAATTTTTTTTACATTTGTATGCAAAACGACTCTATCGACCAATAACAAAATCCAATTCATACTTTATTTAAATGAAATCGTAAAATTGAAAAAAAATTAAATCCAAAAATGATATCAAAATAACCATAAAACTTTACTAACTAAAACAATTACCATAAATCTAGTTAAAATGCTTCAAATCCCGTCAAAATCGGTTCATTCTTTAAAAGATATCGTTATTAAAAAACAATAAATTAACGATGTCGAAAAAAAAAATAAACTAGGGGTTCGTAACAAAATTAAAATACATAGATGCAAACGTTTCAGAAAAAAATGTTACAGCTTAAATATTGAATATATGATTCCACAATAACTAAAAGTTATTTTAGTTAGCCCACAGGATTAACAGTTTTTCCGATTTTTTAATAATTTGATAATTATTTACGTTTACATAAAATTTTGGAAAATAATTTGGTATCTCTAAGCAAATTTTGGTTTAACATTTCTTTCATGACGTAATAAAAAACCCCAACCCTTCTTAAATTATGAATAATGCATTATTAATAGCTTGACGATTGCGTTTTGCACTCGTAAAGGACACAAAAATACACAGAGAATCATGCTGACATTCTTCTGATACATTTAAAACAGTTTGCCTTAAAAGACAATAACTAGATATAGAACTAGATAATCATAAACAATAGCCTTTTGTTGCGCACTTGCGCAAAAAAATGCTTATCTACTTTTAAAAAGATATGGTTGGAAGAACAAGGTGAAAATTCTCACGAACGCACTTCGAAATGTAAACAAATCAATTGTTTTTCCTTTAAATCACATCACACATTCAAGTATGCGCCCCATAAATCAATGAATTTCCGTAATTACAATGATAAAAAGGGTCTTGTACTTATCTTGTTATTCTAATAACAGCGTGATAAACACTCAACTAACACAAATTGCTAAATCGTCAAGATTAGATAGATATATGCAACACATATATTGATATTGCTTATTATTCATATTATTAATATTAAAGAAGTTTTATTCAAATTGAAATACATTTTATTTTATGGTAGAAATGAGTTCTTTTGAATTGGAAATAAATGGCAATCGAAACAAAATATGGTAAAAAACCGATATTATCATTTTGATTATTAAATGCAGTTACAGTGATATTCACAAAAATCAAACAATTAGCTCACGTAAATTGCTTCATATGGTAGGTAGAGACCACACCTCTTCACATGGTACGATCTTCATATATATATCTTGTTTCACTGACAATCATCAATCTTTTTATGCAAGCTCGTCGAATTCGGATGCTTAAAATTTGGCCCTTCTCTTAATATGACACCAATTTGATCTGCATAGAATTTTCTAGGGTGACCCTTGCCGACCTTTCTATCGCATGCATTCGCTACATAAATGTGTTTTGTCAGTCTAGTTTCATGTATGCCTTCCAGATAGCTACACCCCTGCAGCATACCATTTTTTATTTTCGTCATTGTACCTTTTTTCAAACCACATCATTAGCTCACATTCCTCTTTTTCAAGACCACCCTTTGTATTTCACTCATATCGCATCTCCACTGCTTGATTCTGTTTTCATGTTTAGCGTGCCAACTTCCACATTCGTATGTACGACTACCGTCCTGTATTACATTAACTCACAGTATCCCGAAATTATTCCGAGCCTTTTTTACCGTGTCTCAAGAACTTTTCGGCTTAATTAATTATTCAGCAATCTCCTATAATTTTTTATCTCATTCTTCCTTCCTTTAATATATTTTTAAGCCTCATTTTGCAGTTTTTACACTAATTCAGCGTATTTTAGCTTATCTTTCAACCTATCCACTCTCGGCACCTGCGGTTGGCCTTTGCGAATACGAAATCTAGTTTAAAAATCCTATGCAGACCAAATTGGTGGTATATTAAAAAAGGAATAAATTTTAAACAGCCGAAACCGAAGAGCTTGCATGAAAAGATTTATGGATATCAGTAAAGCAACGGAGATATGCAAACATCGTACAATGTGGAAATCTATAGTCTCTACTTTTCGTTCTGAGAAATATACGCGAGTTTATATTGTTTACTATATCATAGTATCATATAAAATCAAGTGATGCGTTTGTGTTCTCTCCCACCACCAACATTAATCTTCTTAGCCCTCCATTTATATTGTTTGCTTCGTCTACATTCGTTAATTCCCACAATTGTCGAAGCTCTAAATGATAATACAATTTTTTAATATACTTCTCTTCATTCGCTCTACAAATTCATTCTTTACATTTGTATCCTAAGTCTTACTGATTTTTATTCTCTCAATCATTCTATTATGGTGTCGCTAACGCTGACGTAAAGTTTTAATTCAAAAGCCCACCAATAAGTGAACCACACCAACCTCGACGCCACGACACTTTTAAATCCACATCAGTTTCGTCTACTCAACCACAATTACAAAGTCTATCATGCTCCTTTTCTCGTCTTCTCCGTTTTGTAGTCTAACAAAGTGTTTTCCAATACAGATTCGCGACATTTAGAAGTGCCTTCTTCTAAGATGTCGCGAGTCTGTATTGTCATTCACTCTTTCGTGTCCGATTTAACATTTTTACATGTCTTATTATATTATACAACACAAAAACGAGGAGTGTTGTAATAGCATATTGTAGTAGTAGATTTGCATCTCTCCTTTGAAAAAGGGGTGAAAGGTGAACGTTGTATTTTAAGAAGTTGATACATCGCCACTTTAAGAATCATTTCAAGATATCGTTACAAGTTAATACTTACAAACGCTATTGAATTATAATTATCATGTGACCTAACTATATATATCGGTTACTGATCGTAATATGGCAATTGAATCCCTTTTAATAATTATTGTTACATTCAGTGTCCATGTGAAGTCACGAGTATTTTCTCTTCACAAAATATAATAGCTCAAGAAGGGTATACAGATCGGCTCGAAAGATATACAAAGAGATTACACACATTTATTGAGGCAATAGTTCGTACTGTAGCGCAGATGAAAGAGAAGGGATATCTGGGAAGCTTCTCTTCTCGATGTCGGTCACGCGACTGGACAGATCTTCTATTTGCCTTTCTAATGCTTTGAAATCTCTCCTAAAGACCGTCATCACGTTGCTCACCTCGGTTAGAATTTGAATTTTCTGACATAAATTCTCATACTTCTGAGTTATGAAGTCCCTCGTGTTCTGCGAGTCGCACAGTTCCTTATCTATTCTGTTCATGATCTCGGACTTCAGCTCTTCGAATTTGGTCTCGAGGTCGGGCCCCAGGACGACCTCCTTGACTATCTCCCTGACGGTGACGGGGCCCTTTTTACCCGATTTTCTGACGACGGACATTGTCTATTTTACATTTTTTCTAGTTTCACGTACGGCCCGAAACAATTTCAAATGTTCATAACTGGGATGCATAATCTTATTAAGGAACTGTATTTAGAAAATTAATATGCAGTACGAAATGTTGACATTTGTTTTGTTTCACGTCTTTTGACTTTTCAAAAGCGCTATTGATATTCGTCAGTCAATGATAACTTGTTTTCAGCCAGTGAATTTATCCCAATAACCTGACATTCACCCGTCAATGAGTATTTTGAACCCAATCTAACTACATAACTAGAGCCACAGAAACCATATTGGAATACCAAAAACTACACTAGTTTATAGTTCATACTATATCTATACTTACAGCATCGGGAATAATTAGAAAGACGTAAGTTTTATGTTTATTTTCGTCATTGCATCTTTTTTCAAACCACATCATTCGCTCACATCCCTCTTTTTCAAGATCACCCTTTTATATTGCCCAGACGTCGCATCTCCACTGCTTGATTCTGTTTTCATGTTTTGCGTGCCCAACTTCCACTGCCGTATGTACGACTATCGTCCCATATTACATTAACTCACAATATCCCGAAATTATTCCGAGCCTTTTTTACCGTGTCTTAAAAAACTTTAATGTAGAAAAATCATCAGTGTTTGTTATGCTAGAGATAAACGAAATATTGATGAAGGAAAGTAAGAAAAATGTTTTTTAAAACAAATTTTTATTTCGGAACTAAACACGATCGAGCATCCCGTACTTCGAGCATCCAAGTGCTTGGCTTTCAGCATTTTACTTCTGAGTAAAAGCTTTCTCGCTGTAAATAGTATGAAGTAATAAATATTATTGGTATTTTAGTATGATTACTATGGTTTTAAATATTTAAAGCTTTAAATTATTATTAGATTTCTTTAATCTCCAATACTTAAGACTTCTAAGAATTAAGAACAATTATTCTTCTACGACTTCTCCATAATCCTATATATCTAGACCTAACAAACCTCATCATATTAGTACATGTATTTTACAATATTATGCTTGTAATGTACAGTAATTTGTAACCGTTTACCATTACCTCAGTCTACTTTGAGATTGTATTGTAATTTTTAATAAACTCGAAGATTTACTGTATAATCTATGTGAATGACATCAAAAATGTTTGTATTTTAGCAAAACAGAGTCAGTTTGCAAATGTAGTGGAACCATTTATTTTCTGGAAGTTCTATTTTTTTCTTTTTTTGTTATGCAATTGACCTTAGGGGGTCATCCATAAATTACGTCACACGTTTTTCAACGAAATGCGACAATGCGCGACAAGGAACAAGTCAAAAGCTTTATGACGACAAATCCGAAATACGAAAACGTAAAAGGGCTTTTGTTTTGTCCAATATTTAAAGTATTTTGAACAACAAAAAAATTGTAAAAACTGCTGGTTTCATTTACGTGTGACCACCTGTGACAAGGGGGGGCTCAAAAACTTAATAATTTATGTGACGTAATTTATGGACAGCCCCTAAGAATTTTTTAAAGTAATAAAGATTTCGATTGAGTCGCACTATGACTGCGTGACTATAGTTATAAATAGACGAAATACTGTAAGATGGGTTTTCAATAAAATATCAAGTATTAAAAATATTTATTAGCATAAATGATAAATAATTCTTAAATATAAGTAATATTTATAATTGAACACTGCATATCTATCACTAACAGAAATGCATTTTTACACACACTAAAACATAATAAGTATTAAATTCTACATTTTTCTAGTTATTTTTTAAGATTTCTTTTTTTTTATAATAATGATAGTATGTTTTCGCTCTTTCTGTACATGTTATACATATTTTTATAAATATTTTCTTGACATTTTTTCAAGATTCTATTTGACAAATGTTTATACGTATTTCACTTTCTTTCATTACAATTAAATATAATTTTTAGAATGCTTCTTTTCTATTTGTTATTGAATTTAACAATTTTCTTCTATTACAATAATTTCTTTATAAATTAACCATGTATTTACTGAATGTTTTATCAATAATTAATAATTTCTCCCAATCGAGCTTGCCGGACAATTTATGTCACGTTTAAAAGCATTCTAACATTAAATTAACAGACGCTTGTCATAAACTGCTACTTGAGTCAGTCAGTCGAGTTAAAATCACATACCATCATCTAAAGATTATCCAAAAAAGAATATAATTGTGTGCCTGCAATAAAAGCAAAAACAAATTAAATATCTCTTTTTTTTCATAAAAATAAGACACATTATTGACTTGGTAAATTCGGTGTATACTATTTTTTTTTTTTGACACCTCTAAAGAAATAACACATTAATTTTGTCATACAAAGAATCTGTTGAGCCCAAATATACTTAAACAAGAACGCAGCTTTATCGCCACCACATCCAAAGAAGTATTTACATAAAAACAAAACAAATCCCTACCTAACTCTTTTCACACTTTTCATTTCTTGTTCTACATGTATTCGAAAATGTAATTTAAAAAGCATAATAAGTATAAAAAACATGTATCCAGTCTTTGATAAAAACAAAAACTTTTCTTTTACTTTAATCAATTGGCGTTCCGATTTGCTAATATTTTGTTGTTACACTCGGAGAATTATCAAAATCGCCATTTTTTTTACTTTAAATTATATGAGAGATGCTGATCATTATATTGGTTTGAATAAATATATTTGAACCATAAGATAAACTGTATTTCAACTTAAAAGATTAAAAGTTTACGGAATTCGATACGAAATGTTAAAAACAAATTTTTAGTAATCCAATAAAAACAATAATAAATTGTAAACAAATTATAGAAATAAGCTTATTGAACATTACATTTACAGTTACCTATAAAGAATGTTTTTAAATTTTTAAACTGCCTATGAGGTCAAAAAGGCACACAAAGTAACTAAAAAATTCTCTTAATTTACCCTATATTCCTTAAAATCTTAGTTTTCATTGTAGGTACTTGGTGTGGTAATATATTCTTAATTATTTATATTGAGGATTAAATGCGATGAGCAGCAATAAATTAACATTATGCAATATTCCAAATATCCATAAATTTATGACCATGGACTGCTAGTAAAATTGTTTCATTTTATAAATTTCTAATACATAATTACAAAAATATTTCATAGACGTCACTCATATTAGCTATATTGCTTTGATTATAATATTTTATAACATCAAACAGTTTTCAATAATTTTATTTGTTTTATTTTGATGTATCTATACCTCTATATCTCTTAATATTTACTTGTAGCACGAGTCTTAATTGAAAACAAATAAGAAATGTAGTCACATAAACCTACCATTTGACGATTGACCACGTTTTAAAGCAATTTATTTACATTTTAACAGGTTTTTAAAATTCCTATACTATATTTATTATTTTCTATGTAAATGAGCAATTTAGTGTAAGTAAATTAAATATTACAAAACCTCGTTAATTTCATTAGAACGTAAAGCGAATCATGGCCGAATATAATTAAATCTTCATTCTTGCTTTAGCCGATTATCATATTCTCAGTTTTTACCGCCGAGAATCGCTTGTATCTGAGCAGTAGTTTTGCCTTTAGTCTCCGGTATCACTATCAACACGAAGAACACGCAAACGACCATGAACGCCGAGAAGAAAAAGAAGCAGATGTTTATACCCACCGCCTTCTGCATGATGGGGAAACACAACGTCACCACGAACACCAGAGTCCAGTTCATAATGACGGTGATTCCGCTGGCGGTGCCCCTGTACTCTACCGAGAACAGTTCCGCCATCATCATCCAGGGTATGGGTCCGAAGCCCATGGAGAACGAGATTATGAAAAGGATCATCGAGAGCAACGGCAGCCAACCGAAACTGGACACACTGTAACCGGCCTCCTGCATCGTGAAGTAGATTCCGAGCGCGATGAGGCAACTGCCCATGATGACGCAGCTCTGCAGCAAAAGCAGCTTCCTTCCGGCTTTCTCTACTAACAGAGAGGACATGTAGGTCGCTATGCTTTGTACTATACCAACTATGATAGTAGACAAAGAAGGTGATATATTGCTTCCGGCCGCTTGGAAAATGTTGTTCGTATAGAAGATGACAGCGTTTATGCCGCTGAACTGCTGGAAGAACATTAGCCCCAGACCGCATATCAAAGCCATACGGCTTGCCTTGGCGGACACCATGCTGAGTAGACCGCCTCTTTGGCGAGAAGTGTCGTCTATCTGCAAAAGTTAATATATCCTAATTAATTGACTATTTAAATATTTATTTATTCGAATTACACTAAAGAATTTGAGTTGTGTAACAAAGAAATACATCGAACAAACGAAATAGTATATTATATAAACATAGGTAATGTATTTAAATAAAAATAAACCGCTTAGTTTTAATGATGGTATTGATTTTTTTTTGAATTCTTGCTAAGTAGGATAAAGTGCATAGAAATTGATCTGAATATTGATTGATCTGTGTTTTAAGGTTCGTAAGATATCTTATATCGTAATTTCTTAATAATTTATCACCCTCCGAGGGATCTTTTTATTTTAAAATCAGTTGTTTTACGATCTGAATTTTTATATCTAATAATGTAGCGAAATGCGCATGATCAGGCATGATGCAATAAAATTAAATAAAATACATTTTTCATTTATAATTTGTTTCTGAATTCATAATTCAATATTTTCAATATACACAATAATTCTGTAAATAATTGGTACAGGAAACAATAATAAGATGATGTTTCCACTTTTCCATTGCAAATTAATAATAGAAATAAACGAACAAAACTATTAAGACCACATTAAGATATTTTTATATTTAAGACAAAGTGTCTTAATAATACGATAATTAGACCAATAATTTACATATTTATCTTTGTCTTAACACGTCATTTCTAAAAAGAACCTCACAAGCCAGTCCCATATTTTGACGATCGCATTTACAATTACCTGTATTATACCATAACTAATTAATTATTGTATCTTAAACAATAATACATTGTAAATGGCGTCGTGATTTTTCGTGACGCGTGGACCAACCTCCTTCTGCATCTCGTCGAGTTCGGCGGCTACGTTGGCGTGCGGCCCCCGCAGCCAGCGCAGCGTGCGTTCCGCATCACGCTTCCGATTTTGACGCAGTAAATATTGCGGTGTTTCTGGCATCCACCTGCGACAGGCGAACAATGAAATGCATGGAGTTGTATCATTTGTAATAAGAGAATACTAACCTAATCGCACTTTCTGTATTCGCATCTATAATATTTGTCAGTGACGACGTATTCGATATACGCGAGAGCATTGCATTTTGAAACTCATCATGTATACTATGACGGATTCAGTGTAGTGTTTTGTAGCAACGGTTTAGCACAACACTCAACCGAATAGATGTAAAACAATGAAGACGTGCTTGTGAAATACACTCATAAACAAAAGTAATAAAAAAAATACAATTTGTAAAAATATACTACATTTCCAAAGAAAAAAGTATTAATACCTTATTTGTTTTTTTTTCGAAAAGCGTAGGCGTAATTTTGATCTTTTAGAATGCTTAGAACATTTCAGATAATACTAGAAAATTGTTCGTTTATGTAAAACTGTATATGTTTACGGCTTTTTTAGGGTTCCGAGTCGAAATGGCAAAAACGGAGCACTTATAGTTTCTTCATGTCCATCCGTCTGTCCGTCGGTATGTCAAAGACATTTTATTCAAAAACTACAAGACGTATATTGATGAAATTTATAGTCTTGTACAGGCCGCTACGCCGCTTCCATTTTCGCCGCAGACCACAAAATTCGATTTGCAATAAAAAACAAATAAAAAGCGATTCCCCGCCAAAAAATATTTCACCCATTAAATCATATCTTGTATTAGGAAAAAAATACGACAGCAAAACGTTTATGACCAACCAGAGGCGAAAAAATTTTAACGAACTCTACATGCTTACAATCTCCATACTGTATGATTTAATTCCCAAATGAAATAATTTGTATCTAACCTTTCTGTAAGATCTAAAAAGGTACACTATAATTAATTATTAATAAACCTAGAAAAAACTAAAAGTAATTGAAAAACTCGACTGTGATTACAGGACATAACTAAATAAGAAAGAAGCTACACAATAAATTATTAATAGTTAATAAAATAAATAAATAAAAATTACGAGGCCTGCTATTTATGTATCCGGAACTGGCCACATACAGAACAATATTTAAAAGGTAATTACAATATTTAAAAATGGAACTCCTTGGCTGTAGAATACAGCTTGATTCATGTAACTGTCAATTGTTTTTACACTCTGGCGTCTTTTTGAAAATTGCGTGTCTATATCACCATGGATTTAACGCGTGAAAATTTTCTTACAAATATTTAATTCGATTTTTGACGTGGGCTAACTCAAAAACAAAGCGCCAATCAATTCACTTCGAAAACCACTGTATATCACCGGTTTAGTGAGTTTAATTGTGGGCGGTCTATGCTCACGGACGAATTTAAAGAAGGTCGCTCTAAATCGGTTGTTGTACCATAAAATATCGATGCTGTGTGGGAAATAATAATGCAAGATCGTCATGTTACATATCGCAAGATGAAGACGTCCCTGGCCATAACTATGAAGAGCATACATAAGATATTGCATGAAAATTTGGCTGTACAAAAAATCTATTCGCGCGTAGGCACGTGCCGATTGGTACAAAAAAAATTATAACAAAATACAATTATGGTGCATCAAAGTTTATAATATCTACACAGTTGATGAATCTAGGATCTATGCGTATGATTTCGAAACTAAACATCAGTCAACGGTGTGGGTGTTCCAAGATGAGCCGAACCCAACAAAAGTGATTTGTCCCAAAAGCACTTTAAAGCAAATGGTTGTTTGTTTTTTTGGTATAAATGGACATGCAGTTGGAGTTCCACTATACCACACAACCATATGTTTGCCAAAATTCTTTAAAAAAATAAGAAAGAACAACCGACAACGCAGAATCATTCTTCATCATGACATTGCTAACTGTTACACATCGACCGAAACATCACGGTTTTTGCAAAGTGAAAAGACCGAATTGTCTGGTCATCCGCCGCATAGCCCCGATTTGGCGCTCAACGATTTCTATTTATTCTCAAGCGTGAAGAATAAATTACGTGGTCAACTTTTTCGAGCCGCGAAGAGGCTCTTGATGCGTTCAAAATGCACATTTTGGAGATACTTCGATAACAATGAAAAAAGTGCAATAAAAATTAGTTTCATCATATGCAAAATTACATCAATCATTATGGCGAATATTGTGAAAAGCAATAAAACCATATCAAATGGTAAATGTTTGTTTCTTTTTGATATTCCGGACACATAAATAGAAGCCCTCATAATATTAATCAACAGCACTTATATCTCTTAGGTCTTTAATATTGATTGAAAAATGTTTATTTATCTGATGGTCTCCATCAGATACAAGTATAATATAAGGGCTATTATAATAGCCCTGCTTGCATCTGAGTTTCTCTTTTCTATTTTTTTTTATATGAAAAAATTATTATTATATTTCATTATCAGACAAATAAATAAAACATTATATTTACCAAAACACGATAACCAATAATGGACAGAAGATCGCACATACGATGGACAGTTGACGCCATGTGGTGCAAGCTCCCACCAAGAAGGTGAAAAGTATACCGATAGTCAGAAAAAGTTGGAAAAAGGCACCCAACGAGCCCCGGATGGCGGTCTCGGCTATCTCACCGATGTACATGGGAGCCACGACGCACACGCCGCCTGAAATTTGAAAAAAATATCACTCAGACGTTCGCGGGAGGTTTGTTGTACACGCGCGGTAAGAGGGCGCTATGCGGCCACGCTTACTGCGAACACGCAATGTAAGGTAGACCGTTACATTTCATGTTACGTTGCACCAGTCTGTACGCACCTTTACATTGGAACCATGGAAACAGTTTTATTTATTTTTCTACGAGTCCACTCCTTAAGAATCTATTTTTATATATGGCCCTTGAAGAGAATCGGGTGGGGAGCGAAATCGAGTATTAATAAAATGTGAAGTCATTCGTTATGCTGCCCCCTCCGCGCAATATACCGTATAGAATCGATCATGCATCTTTTCGCTAATATTCATAATCCCCTCCTTCTTTTAGAACAACTTTGCCAAAGAAACCATAGCCATTGAAGTAGCCATTTCTGAGAAATATAGCTGAGAATAAGTACACAAAAATTTCGCATCGAAAACTGTGAAAGAAACACGTCCTGATGCCGCGCCTCCCGCCCCACGCCGCCCAATTCTACGTTGAAGCCTGAGACACCCGGCACAGTGACGTAGACGGGTGCGATGGGTGGGTGCATCCGTGCGCGTACTTGTTCATGAACTAGACGAAGTTCAACAAGTAGGTATTCTGTTAATATAAATGTTATGTTTACGATATTGACGTTTTTGAAACTAAGATTGTGTGTGATTAATATTTAAGTGTTTAATAACACTGCTTTTCACTGCTATCGAATATGCAAACATGATTTATTATTGGGGAATTTGTAGAGGTGACATTGTTGTGGCTTTAAGACTTCGAAGATAAATTATCATTCTGAAAGAGTGAACTACAGTCGCGCGTCGCAGCTGACACGTGCCATTTTGCATGAGTCAAAAAGCGAAGCACTTTTTTAATTTTAATAAATCACTTCAACTCCTATATTATTTATAATAAATACACGTTAACGAAAGCTAGAGAGATATTAAAAACTCTATTTTAATGCGAAATTATCATAAACTTTATACAGTTTTGAGAAAACCTTCATATTTGTGATAAAATTTTAAAAAGTACAATTCAGCTTTTTTGATAAATTAGCTCCTGTCTATGCGTATAAAGGTTCTCAATCCTATGTAAAAGTGCGTGATTTTTTCCTGTTTAAGTTTTATAATACGGTTAAAATATGCGTAAAAATATCTATGTTTTTCGGGAAATTGTTTATTTTTCTTCTAATAATACAAACTATAGATTAAAATATTGTAAACAGTTACTCCAGTATCACCTTAAAGAGCTCTTAAGTAAGTGCCTATTGCACCATAAATAATATTTCTAAGTAAATGCATAAGATTTATTGAAAAAAAAATTACATATATAAAGTCTGATTAAGTATTTCTGGGAAGAGGAAACTTTATTTTTACATAAACGTGTATATTTCTGTTTGAAGTATCTATTGTAAAGGGGGTATTTTTGAATTATAAGTAGACAATAAATGTGTGTGAAATCATATATCGCGTGGGCTTGTTAATAGAGGCCCATTGGCAATCATTCGGGTACGGCACCCTAGACACGAGCTTTAAAATCACTAATGGTACTCACCAGTAGCTATGCCGCCCACGAACCTTCCAGCCACCAACATCCCAACACCATTGGCAAATATGGTCAAAAGCCAGTTCAGGAGGAACGGCGCCGCCAGGATGAGTATCGTCGGCTTTCTGCCTATCTTCTGAGCCATCATTCCGACTGGCAGAGCTCCTAACAGAGCTCCCACTGCGAGTATCGAAGAGACCAGCGACCCTGGAAGGTAGTTGAATAATTATCAATACAAAATAATAGACAGGCACGCTATAGCTGAGTAACGTCCGAAGTAGCGCATGGCGGCGTGTGTCCGAGCAAACGGAAGACGTTCATGACAACGTAATGACAGTCGGTAGACTTACTTAGTTACGAGGTACGTCTTTATGACTGTTATAAGGAGCTGACTTCCTTCAGAGGTAGTCTTCAGTCGTTGCTCGACAATATTCTGCTTGTCTATTTTCTACGTTCATGGATGACGCATTGCAATTTTTATTATTCTAATCGTTGGCTCTAATTTATTTTGAAAACTAACTTCGAAAGTACTAATCGGATTAAAAAGAAAGTCATATTTGACTCTTCCGTTAAAAACACTATAGTATATTGAAAATTTAACACGAATATCGTTTATTTAAGGCGATAAGTGCACGTAATACTTAACTAAAAATTAAAATACCATTCTATATGTGTGTGTGTGTGTGTGTGTGTGTGTGTGTGTGTATAATCCGCTTAATTCTAACCAGTGTACACGAAATCGATCATGAGCTATATCTAAAACGCAATTAATGTTTGACAAATTTATTAGCAATTATGTAAATATGCAGGTCTCACACGCGCAAGCGCTGACGCACGTGCACGCACGCACGTATATTTAGTATATTTTATGGATATCAATAAATGTATGTAGTGCAACATTTCAATGACGCAAAGCCTGAATACTATAAAAAGAGACTATAATCAAATTAAAAGCGTGCCGAGATGTCTGTACGAAAGTTTGTTGCAATAAAACAATGTTGTATAAAATTCCGTGCCACAATAGTCTGGCATCGTCTTCATCCATTTTATAAATTAGAGGGAAGATACCGAAATAAGACGGTGACGCACAATCACATTATTATACTTTTCATAACTCTTTCAACAAAATGCATTTTTATTCCTCGTACATACTACAGCAAACAAACGGACTTGTTCATATAAACATTTCACCCAAAAAAAAAGCTTTTCATCGTATACCTCCAAATCTTCATAACTAGATGGCGCTATGAACGTCTATTAGGCGCTTTGAATGGTCTATTCAAGATAATTGTTATAATAAACGGTGTATTATGTCGGCGCGCGCAACTTTAAAACAAACTAAAAACATACTCTCATCTGTTTCTTCTAAAGCGCCAAAAGAGGTGTAATTTCAAAAAGAAAACGAATCAAAGCGATTATTTAAGACACTTGCAAATAAATAATGCTATAATATTATATCATATATGTCATGTTTTAATAAGTAAAAATTTCATGTGATATACATTTTCTAATTCTGTGAATTTAATACAATTACGGAAACAGTTAGTAACCATTTATTGCGAATTTAAATAAATTATCTACTCAATACAATTTTTATTTCAAAAATACAATTATTTCGCCCATAATTACAAGGATATCTAGGCGTCCACAATTTCACCATTGCAATTTATAAATTCACATTCGATTGACAGGAATTTATTAAAACACTAGTTGCGCCCCGCGGTTTCACCCGCGTGGTGATGGAAAATCGTGATAATGATGATAGAAAGCGTTTTATTTTTTATCTATTTTTCAATGTTTTTCTATTATTTTGCTATTCGGGACGGAGACAAATCCAACAAATTAAAAATGTAAATCGGTCCAGCTATTCTCCAGTTATAAGTGTTCGAACAATTATATTGTGTAATGCATGTAAATTGGAACTAAGTATTTTTATGATGATCTCACTAATATGTATTATAGGTATTATAAACGCTATAGTTTGTAAGGATAGATGGGTACGGAAGTATATAATGATAGATGGTAATGCAAAAATTATAGGTGGCTACTGCAATATACTTCCTATAAACTATGTTAAACGATTTATTTTGGTCTTTATAAACATGCAGATTTTGCGATTTAGAAACGTGTGAGCAAGCCACATAGAGCTGGCCCTGGGAAAAACATTGCGTGCTCAAATGTATGCCTGCTACCTTTATGGTCTGGCCCTGCCGCCGGACCGCTCCGTAATATCGCGCACTCGATTGTCTATCGTCATAACTATTCAAATATTTGTCCAAACGATGTAGTGTAAAAGACAAAGTTTATCTACTTTAAACACTAGATGCGATAAAAGTATTTATTTTGTTAAAGAATAAATTTGTTACTACCAAATGGGCTTTAGAAATAAATTATCAACTATTATTGAATTTATGGTTCACTATTTTGGCGATGATGGCTTACACATAAAAGATAGATATATGCTGTCGCGGGTTTTTTGTAGGACTATTTAAGGTAAACATTTCCATTGTACATTATATACGTGTAATTCCAACTGTTTTCGCGGCGCACGCCATAATAGCTCGCAGATGACAGATTTTTTCCTGCTTACTCGACACTTATTGTTGTATTTTGGATAATTCATACTCTATGTTTACAAATTATAGCCTATGTGTTATTCTGATGTGTAAGCTATATATTATTGTACAGTGTCATCAAAATCCATTCAGTAGTTTTTGCGTGAAAGAGCAACAAACATCCATCCATACTTACAAACTTTCGCGTTTATAATATTAGTATAGACATAACAGTAGTTTGATTATAAGATGCCCAATAGATCTAATATATTAAAGTGATTTATATATGTTTTGTTAAGAAACACAATAATACACACGCTATATAAATAATATTATATATTTCATATGTTACGGTAATTGATAAAGAACCCAAGCGTTTATAATTTTTAGTCACATGTTTGAAGTATAAATACATATTACAAGAAAAAAATTTTCATGAAACCTGTGAATAAATAATGAGTTATTTCTAGATATGCAAAAACAAACGTTATTTTCAATTAATAACAACAGAACTTGATATAATATTTAATTTAAAAGACGGCCTGTAAGGGAATAAATGAAAGTATCAACAATAATTGTATTGATCAAGCATAATTTATTTGACCGTATTAGAATATAATATTATGATAACTGCCTGAAATTAGTAAAATCTTTTTAGTTGATAATATTTCTCTTTTAGGATATTTCATAGATTAAAATCTTGCTACAGCAAAACATTATTTTCGTCCAATGCGTAAAACTCCCAAAAGAATATTCACTAGTATTAAATTGTCTCCCTTGCAATTAATTTAATATATCATCGGGAAAAAGAAAATGAAAATAGCTTGTATCCGGTATCTTGTATTCTACGGTGACTTAACTGTCTGTTGGTCGTGGTAGTTTTCTTAAGATGCGTTAAAGAAATTACAATAACAAATATTTATTTACTTCATATACAAGTAATAAAAATAAATTAATTAGTTTATATAATTAAAATAATGCTATATGTAACTTAAATAATATGATTTAAAATATACCAAAAATGGTATATTTATCTTTAAAGAGAGATAAATCAATATAAATTAATTAACTATTCAATAAATTATACCATATCAAAAGTTGTAAAGGTTAGAAGCCGACCCATTACTATGGTCTCAAATGAAGGCATAAATTGAAAAAAAAATCAAAAGACAGAGAGATGTGGAGTGATTCAGAGACAACATGGAGGAGCCAACGTCGTATAATTTTTGGTGGACCAGCCTTCTAGTGTCTCTTTTTGTTACATTAAAAAAATTCTAAACCTTAACAGCCTTGACATACGGCAAATCAATTACTGTTTAACAATTATTATCATCGCACATTAGAAATGCTATTCTCACATATGAATGACGACGAAAACAATCCGTCTAATCGTGCGTACTGGCTATTCATAGAGTTAACAGCACAGTCGCGCCACCCCCGCCCGCGTCACGCGGACAAAACACCGGCGTCACGCGGCCGGTCTTGGAGCGTCGCCAATAGACAGTAGACCGACAGTATTTACTATGGGCCGGTCGGAATTCCTTGGGCCATCCAATTTTACTCGTGCGTGCGCTTGTTTTCATTTTGCTTCTGAAATTACAGAGACCGAAGGCACACGGAGCGCTAATATTTCGCAAATATATTCCGATTGGTTATTTGTCGATATGTAAATATATATTTGAACTTTTATTATTATAGTATACAAAACATTGCCTCGCATTACTCGAATAGTCTAGCCATAAAATGTCGATAAAAATGTATGTTACGTATTATTACAAATTGCAGACGTAATCACAGATGTAAATAACGAACTGCATGGACAAAACTATGTCATTTGATATGACTTCGGTTATTAAAGACTTCGCATAATTATTCTCGCATTCGTTCGATAATAGTAATCGATTAGTCGAGTTCTATTAGTTTGTGGAATCTATTACGATATAATCGATAAAGATTATAATTTCAATAATCTGTATACATAATAATTATTTAGCGATAAATTTGTAATATATTATTGTTTTCAATATATTACATGCAAACCCGTTATGTGGTAGTCGGGACACGTGTGACGTGATGGTTATGAGCATAATTTCAAAGTTCTAATAAACAGCAATAAATAAAATAGCATTACAAATAACAAATCGCTACTTTTTTTATTTATACAAGCTATATCACGAGATTTCTCTCTGACGTCAAACCACCATTTCCTGGAGCGAAGAAAAATAAAACGATAGTCATCCAATTTTCAGCTGCGGCTGAAAATGAGGTAACGTAATAAGTAATATGTTTTTTGTTCATCAAAACTAATACTTTTGTCCGTCAAGCATCGCTACAATTTCAAAAATAAAACATAATTTTGACTATGGACTAATGCTTGAACCAAAATCGTACGCACACGAAGAAACTATTAAATGATATTAGACAGTAATTTTAATTTTTTACCAAAATGAAACCTATTTAAATTTGAACATGGTTTCGATGATAAGAAAAATCGAAAGTCCTAGTGAAATAATTTATTTTTTTTCATAAGGTAACCTATACATTTTGTACCGAAGGTACTTTTTAAATGTGATCTTTTCTCATATTTTACTTCTATACATTTTTTTCGTACATCATTCGCCAGGAAATTTTCTTTCATTTAGTCAGTCTCGGAACACACAAGAAAGGGTACCCGAGGCGGTTCAATTCGGTACATCCAGAACTTCGCTATCACGCGTACACATAACGAAACTGAAAGAAAGAAGAAGCTAGTTAAGAAGTGACAAGGAGACATCAGAGAGAAGAATGAACGAGGATAACGAGAGCTTCCGTCTTTCTGCTCCAAAGAATAACGGCCGAATGGTGGGTGTGTTCTTTACGTAACGCGGTGATGTATGCAAATAGCGCGGTCTGCGCCGAGCCAAGAATCCACGCCCACGGCGCGTCGGACCTAAACATTTTATTGAAAATCTTAACGCGCCGATTGCAAACTTTTAAATTATTGATTTCAGATTTATTTTTAGAAACCATACATTCGTTATCAATGCTCTTTTTATATGAGCTATTGTAACAGCTCGCAAAATGTACTATGAAAGTAACCCTATTTTCATAGGTTCGTAAGAACTATATGAAGGATTTGAGTCTTTTGCATTTTATCATATTTAAAAAAAAACATATAAATTTTTGACTTATAATAAAATCTCCTATTAATCTTATGCATGAAGCTATTGATATATTCATATATGACTTATATGAGCACAGATTGGTTAACCTTAAATATACCAACTATCATCAGGTATTAATGGCTCACTTTAATTTTACTATTTTCCAAAAAATACCTTATTTATTAATAATATATTATTATTACATCCAATTAAGTTGTATTTAATTTTAATAATTACATGTACCAATACGTGACTCTAATAAACTTAGACTCTTTACCTAATAAATATTTAAAATTATTATTGAAAAATCTATTATTATTATTTAGAAATTTCAATAACACTAATTCGCCTAATGGAATACTCCTAATAAAAAAAATTATATTATGTAACACTAAATATATAGTGCCTTATTGAATTGTGAAATGAACAAAACGAAATCATCCTAGCTTTACTTTTTACATTCTTTTTCTTAAAATATTCTTTGTTATTGCTATGCTTATACTAGAGTGACATTATAACTATAAATTATATCTAATTATAATTATATAATAAAATTTTGTTATGTCTTTAAATGACTGTTAAACTAAAATCATTATATAAAAATAATGGCAAATACAGTGGGTACCTACTTTATAAAATAAATTGATCACTCCGAAACAATATCATATTCATAGATTAGTACAAAAATAAATATTTCTTGTACACGGACATAATTAATATTTGAAAATAAAATGGCGTTTGTTTTTAATAATTTGAAATACAGTTACAGGTGTAACACGTCATTCTGACTTATTTCTGGGCGTATTACTTAAAATCTTAAAAATAGACGATAATAGCGAGCAACTGTCTATTGATTAGTGTTATATTATAATTCTGAACTAATATATACACATATATAGACAATATAAATTATCTATTATATATTCAATCTCTCACGTATTATAATAAAACGTAGAATCAGTGAAGTGCCTCAGTTTATTGTCGATAAGCTGCATATTATCATGACATTTCCGAGTTATCTGCTCACCGATAACGAAACGTATCGAACGCATAACAGACTAAATCAAAAACAAATATCCAAAATTTACTGCATAAATTATGTACAAATGATTTTATTTAGCTTCACATCGTATATCGGGTTTGGCAGTTTATTTACAAATGTACCATTTAGGAATATCAATCGTGAAACATAAACTATACGCCTAATAAATTCTAATCTATAACAGAAAAGTAACTATACCTATAAACAATAATAAAACATTGAATCAATAAAAACAAAATTTGAAAATCATATCAAATATGCGCCACAAAATAAAGGCAATTAAACGGATTAACTAAAAGTTATAAGTGAATTAATAAAATAATAAAAAATGAAAATGATTAATTTCAATATATAATGATTCCACCCCGAGTCTAACTTAGCCCAAAAGTCTCCATTAGGCTTACCACATTGCCGCGTTGAATGGCTGCGGTTAGGGCACAAAATAATCAGACCTAGATTAGACTAGGTTTTGGAATAGGTACGGCCCGGAACGAGGTTCGCCCCCTTTATGCCTATAGGCTAAAGCAATATTTGAAAGTCTGTGGAAACTTCATCAAATAAGATATTTTAGAAGTACCCGAAACTGATAGTGGCATAGGAGCAATTATAATATTTTACTAAATAAATGTAATTTGATTGATTTTCGGCTAAACTTCCAAATTATATTTATGTACGTAAAAAGTATATTGTCCTACCCAATTACATCGTGAAATTAAAAGGGTGAATCTGGATTATAAGCGTATTAACGAGATCCGTTTCATGACTGTAACATTAAGAAATTTGAAAGTAATTTTTAAATGGTACTTTTTTTTAAAGAAAAAGATCAATAAAAATCTTTTGAACGAAATTTTTGAAGAATTCGATGTAAAAAATAATGATTGCTGTATAAAAAAATCTATAAGTCAAAAATCATGTATGCCTATTCACTTTTTTTAAACCTATTAACAGGGAACGGCATGATACCTCTATAGGATTTAAATGTATTATATATGTGTGTGTTTGCGCGTGTGTATGTATGTGTATTTAACTATTTTTTTTGGGAAATAAATAAATAAAATAAATTTAAAACTTATTTTGAAAAAGGATCTTTTGGGAATTTTTTGGACGGCGATAACTTTTGCACGAATCAACCGATTTTGATTCGCTCTGCGAAATTCTATGTGTTCTTCTAAGCACTAAAATTATGCATTTCGTCTACCCTTATCGTAGACTTGTCAGGAGACTCGTGTATTCCGTCCACCCTAACCGCAGACTTGTGAGGAGACCTTAAAATCATAATGCCACCCGGGCCTTTCGGGGCCCAGCCCGACCCCGCGTGCGCATATGTAATTACGACCGATATATCGGTGAGGGATCGTTGTGTTAAAAAGCTGCAACATTTTTATCGTTATGGGTTCGTTGCTGATATGTCGGTATCGTGACAGTCAATAAAATAAAAAAAACAATAACAATGAAAATGTTCAAATTACTAGCGCTGTGTATTAAAAATCTCCTTCAATTCTAAAATTGGACAACTAAAATTGAAATTCAATAACCGCACAATCCGAATCGCGCTTGACCGAATACATTTCCAACACGTCGCTGTTACACAAGAGCGCTGTCAACTCACACTGTTCTGTCGTCAACTCGATGTCCAACACGCGCGTTTCGTTGGCCGCGCCGCTGGTGTCGTCGGTGCCATTGGCAGCGGTAGTGTTAGCGGGCACGAACTCTGGCATCGTCGGCGACGTCCATGCCAACAGTGTTCCCGCTATGATCGCGCTGATGGCAACTGAAAAACATTGTATTTATTGTAATACGTATGCTCTCCATACTTAATCTATTATATACCCAACGTACAAGCGAGATTGGCGGATAAGGGTCGAATCTCCCTCTCCCTATTTATTGTCTCCGATTAAGAGTTCGACCCTGAAAAGTGAATTCCTGGATGCGGCACTGCCCGAACGACGGTTTAAGGGCATGGATAAGCTACGCGTTAGGTTGAGAAACACGGACGGATATGTAACGTTTGCTCCTTGCTTTTTAAAACAGATGGAGACGACGGGATCGTACCCTGGCCACTTTTTAACTTCAGTTAAACTAAATCCTTATCTCCGAGAACATTAAGCAGTCCGTTCCGTTCATCAACGGCCCCGACCCCCGACCATCGACAACGGTTTGATGATGAATGAAGATCGATCTCCAAATACCGATCTAGGTTAATATAATGATGCGATTAATTTGCTTAGCTCGCAGAATCGGTAAGTTGCATCGACGGCGGACAGGCCACATCGCTCGTAGAACTGACAACCGGTAGGGGAAAAAGATGCTCGAGCGGCGACCACGAAACGTGGGAGATGGCTTCTCACTGGACGCACCGAAGACCCGGCGGGAGCTGCAGCTCACCGCTGGTTGCAGATGGTTTTTCGAGGTTGTACCTAGTGGTAATCCAGAGGTGAGACCCACTTCCAACAGTAAACATCCAATGGCTGATGCAGATCGACCGACAGACCGACCAGCTGTGCCTACGACTTCATACGCATGAAATTTATTTTATAGATCAATAATAAGTCTAAGTAAAATAACTTGACCGATTGTGATGAAACAGCATATGTAAGTTGCCCGAGCTATACGCGAGTTATCAGCTGAAAATGCGTGAAAATTCGGCCGTCCAGTAGTTTTAGAAATCAACGTATACGTACAGACAAATAGGCAGTTAAGAGTTTTTAAGAATACTATAATATTGTGTTACAGTTCCTACATGAACCGCAATCAGTTTATGACAAATATTTTCTATGTAACAGACACAACGGTCGTATAGTTTTCTTTTTTATGTTTATCCATTTCATCTACTAATGAAACATTAAGGATTTCAACGAAAAAAAAAGTATGTACGTTCACTGATTAGACATTTCCTTTATTACAACTGAACTGTTGCAATAAATTTCTGTAACAAGTTGTATTATAGCTTGAAACTACCGAGAGGGACGTTCAATATAAAAATTAATCGTAGTATCTTAATTTGTTGGGAGATAATAATCCAGTCCCTGGACATCCTGAGATGCTGTCTTACCAGCGACCGTAGCTATGTACTGATTCTTCCTCTGGGTCTGCCCGCTCCTGTTCTCCACCTGCAGCATGTGCGTCGTCGTGTGGTCCATATTGATTCTCTTTGGTTCTTGCAGTCTACCGTTTCATCTGAAAAGGATCGACGATATAAGTGTTCGTTGTGATCTGTTAGTTTCATTAAGACATGCCACGAAAAATAATTTGTACATGAGGAGTGGTCTGATAACCGCGTCGGAGTGCAGTGCCACTCAAAATCGCGTGATAGCACATACCGTAACGAGAGACAGAGAAACAGAAAGAGAGAGAGAGAAAGGTAGTGCGCGCGGATTAACACTAAATCGGAATAAAGTGTCAGAAATGGAAAATGAAAAAATACTTATATGTTAAATAATTAAATATCGAATAAAAGATCGTATAAAAGTTGAATTCAAAAAATATTGCAAAGAAAAATTAAATTAAACGGTTTTATTGAAAATAATTATGTGAATAATCTACTAAACGCTAATTAGGTATATTCTTCGTACCTGTCAACACACCAATCTCCTCATCAATCTAGGGCATTGATCAGACAAATAAATAAAATCATGGGGCGCGTGACATTTTCATACACAATCAACCGCTCATATAATTGCTCTTTATTCAGGTTACGATACCCCACACACAATTTTATCCCAAAAAACTAAATAAAACTGTTTTTGAAAGCTAAATAAAACTGTTTAAAAATAATAAAAAAACATTAAAAATACGGTTATTTTATCGTAATTATGTCTTCCTTTTATAGAATATTCAATCACAGTGTATTTTTTTAAATATTTAACTTCATATACAACAATCCTTTAATTATTGTATTTAAGTAAACATTTAATTTTTGCATGATATAAAATATTTTGAATAGTTTCTCCATTTTGTTCTAGAATTTTCTACTTTTAACAACTCGCATATTTGATTTTAAAAATTGTACTTTCTAATACAATACTCTTCTCATTTTCTTATTACTCTAACCCTTATCTAGAGCTTATGAGAGGTCCCGTTCCATTTTAAATATATGAATGATATACTATTATATATAATTTAGTTACATATTTCATAGACATAATCGATTTCTACTGTTTATTCAACGATGCACCCAAATATTATAGCTAGATCTCACAGCAACGCTTGAGGATCAGTGGTCGCATTCATCATCCCGATAACGTCATTTAAGCTCCATTTCAATATGTTTCAAATAAAGATTTACATACGAAATAAAATAACACCATCCATCTTTCCAAGCACACATAGACCATGCTGACACAAAATAACAGGTCTGATCCCAAACGAGATCAGAGTTAAAGTTGCGGGGACTAAGGAAAAAATTTAATATACATCACTCAAATGAACAAAAAGACTCGATGTAGTTTAATTTCTCGCCATCATTATAATAAATATTCCCGCATACAGACGATTTTTCCTATAGTTTAAATGCGGTGAAGGAAAACCGCCTCGTTTATACGAGCGCTAACTCTACGGCCCGTGCTAATTTAAAACGATGTGGCTCACATCATCGTGACGTAGCTGTCGCTTTACGTACGACAAAATACGCAAACATATATATATACATTGGAATCTCAATAACTCGAATGTCAAGGGAAATGCAAAAAAATTCGAGTTAACGAGTTTTCGACTTAACAAGAGCTTCGAGATACATATGACTTAACTGCTGAACAAAAAGGAACAAAACATAACGTTCACAGCTGTGTTACTTAGAAAGTTTCATTAATGTATTCATTCATTGCACGTGTACAGGACAAAAACAATAGATTAGAAGCTCCGAACCCGAACATTCATTTTGGAATCTATTGTTATTATTTCGGGGAATTCCAAATAAGACGTCATTATATTTTACCAACTACGACTTACGGAGTCTCCTTTTTGAAATTCGAGTCATAGAGTATAAATATGTATTATCAATACTTCTTAAGCTTCTCTACATTTTGTTCTAGTGACAAAGTCTAAATAATTCGAGATACCGCGTATTTAGGGGTTCATCGGAAGGGAATGGCCATTTTTTACGACTTACTGAGGATTTCGACTTAACGATGTTCGAGATATTGAGATTCCACTTATATATATAATATAGTATCTGAGATGAGTACTCAATCTCTCTAATGTGGGTTCACGTTCTATTGGCGTTAGAATTAAATTAAAACTTAAAGCCGAGCCGAGTCTAGAGCCGGTCTAGAAGCCGAGCTGACGAGATACAAAGGTATAGGACGTTGAGAGTCAGAGCTAGGAAGAAAGAGTTGAGTGCTCACGCCCAAGTGCAAAAGCCTCGATAGTGATAAAAAGTGGACGGTGGAATTTTGATGAGATTCATAAGCAGAGAAATGGAAGAACTGATCAAATATATATGTGATAGTGACATATATATAATAACATATATGACATATATAATATATATGATGATATATATGTCACTGGTTTTTTTTCAATCCGTTGACCTGTAATTTTTTTTTTTAAATTTTACTAAATCCGATCGAAAATATTTAAAAATAATGTTTTCATAATACAGTATTCTGTAATGAGTAATATACAGTATTAGAAGTTATATATTTAACAGAGTTTCAAAATCAATATTACCGAGTAATAAATAGCTAGTGATGGAGTGATTTTAGCCGTTTTGTAGATAAAGTTGTCGCAGATAAGCCGCGTGTCAATAAAATCTTATGATAGAGCAAAATATATCTACACACGTTTAATGCACCTTATCTAACACTGGATGCTTGTTTGTACTCCGTACACATTACCATTATTACTGTAATTAAATAATACTTATTGAAAAGATAAATAAATATAATACTAGTCGAATCTTTAATCGACACTTAAAAACATGAAACTTTATATTGAATATTATAAATACTATTTATTATTCTAAAACGCTATTGCTCAAAACGATATCGGAAGTTCTCGGTCTGGCCTGTCACAGTCAGCTATCACTCATGTTTTTTTTTTAAAACCCCACTTCCCAGTGACTAAGGAACCCTAAACTTCCGTTCCAATCATATCACTCCCGTACGACGCACACTCCTCCGTCGCGTACGCACTCCAGCCGGGGGTTTTTATCGCTGGCCGTCCGAATGGATTACGATAAATTGATAACGACAAAACAACGGTAGGCCTATAGGCATGGCGCTGTAAAACACTCCACTCCGTATAAGCCCTTTCGGCTACCGAACGCGCCGCTTATCATCTTGCTTGAAGGCGGCCGACTTGCGATCGTCGTATTTGCATAGTGTAAATATAAGTTAAGATTTATCAAATACAAGCTTACACATATTTTAGTTACGTGAAAGGACACCCTTCACAGTTCTCTTATTTGCTTTCGTGACCCATAACGCCCAGAGAAGCTCGGCGATATTGAGGCCGAACTCGGGGTGGGTCAGGGGCGGCCATGACCCCCCTGGGCTGATTGTTTGACCAACTGTTGTATTCGCTTCGCATTAAAGCCAGTCCTGACTGTGATTCGACTATGCCCTCCTCCCACTCTTTGAGTAGAAGGTTCAATCTGCCCAAGATCCTAGATCCCAAGAGATAAATTAGTTTAAAATCGCTTTAACAAATGCCCAACATTCACCCAACGTCTGTATTCGTTACTTCTTGACATAGTCGTCCATGCATTTCAACATTGACCACATATGATTTATTTTTTATTTCCTACCAATAACGTTTATCGTCATTAATGGTAAATAAAAAATATTCTATTTTGATAACTGTGGTATAATGTAAAAGCAATTTCGAAATACAAAATTCATGTAATACCACAATAGGCACTGTCCGACTCGTGTTTGCATACATTTTTTAGCGGACAGCGTTAAACATCGTTCATATTTTCTCGACGCGCCAACTGTACGTTAACTCGTGCGCTAAGTGCAGTTAATAAAAGCTGCGCAGTGAGATCGACGTTTCTACTGGATGATTCAGTCCTGGATCATTCACAGAAAGTTCTTAACACAAAAGAAAAAATTACAACGTTTAGTGATAGATCAAAATCAGTCTAATCACATTAATAATCTGAACTAAAACAACAAAACTAATCACTTGTTTTCTCCGAGAATAAAAAAATTGTCGAATATAAGACTTAATACGAAGGAATAAAATATAATTTCATAACAAATTCGAGATAATGGCGATAGATACTGAAACATCGTTGCATAAAAGTAAATCTAATGAGTCCATAAAACACTCAATTTCGGACTTATGTACATAATGTAGATCATTAAACGTTATTAACACTAAAACAAAAATTATTGAAAAAAAATTTAGTTATTAGTAAAGCCGATAAGGGGAATGCTATTGTTATAATGAACAAGTCTGATTACAATAATAACAATAATAATATAATCAACTAGCTTTTGCCCGCAGCTCCGTCCGCGTGGACTACGATATTTAGACCGTTTTAGAAGCGTTCGTGGCGTTTATGCATATTTTTCCCACACGATCCTTTTAAATGACCTCTCTATTATTTAGAGATTAAACTGTATATCTGGTTCTACACAACCAAATCAGATGATACATAGCTTAGATGTTAAGTGGGATCCCAAACTACGAAACTGTGAAATTTTTATCAAAATCCGTTTAGCCGTTTTTGTGTGATGCGGTAACATATACATACTAATTTTCATAACAATCAGTTAAACGATACGGAAGTCGGTACATTGTAGCGCCACCTGGCGGTGAGTTACGTCAATGGGGGTAAGATAATCATTTTCTCCGTAAAACAATATATATACATAATGATTTTCATGATAATCGGTTGAAGAAAGAAAAAGTCGATACAGCGGAGCTCCGCTTGGTAGCGAGCTACGTCAATGGGGATAGCATAAAAACCTTCTCCGTGAAAAAATACATATACGTACCAATTTTCATAATGATCGGTCAAATAGTTTCTAAGTCTATCGATTTCATAATATACACATCCTTCTTTATATATATAGATAACGAAAAAGAATTTCAAAAATTAAAATATGATCCCACCAATAAATATCTTACGGAAGTTAAACAAAATTTATCGTCTTCTAAATTATTATTAGCTGAAGAATCAGAAAAAAGAAATTTGATACCAATGAATCCACAGGCCCCTAGATTGTATGGTTTGCCAAAAGTACATAAAGAGGGTGAGCCGATGCCTCCGGTAGTATCATATGTGCAGGCGCCAACATATAAACTAGCTAAATACATTAATTAATATAGTAAAATAAATTGTATTTAACCCAAAATATAGTTTAATATAGTTTAGATCTGGTAAAGAAAATTAAAGGTGTTGTCTTTCCAAATAATAGCAAAGTAATCTCATTCCATGTAGACAGTTTGTTTAGTAATGTTCCTTTTAGAGAATGCCTAACAATTATAAAAGATCAGTTAGAAAAACAAAAACTACATCCAGGCGAGAAGGACGATATCTTAAAATTGGGGGGATTATGTATGACTCAAAATTATTTCCGTTATAATAATCAATTTTTATACAAAAGGAGGGTCTAGCTATGGATTCACCTTTAAGCCCATTATTGGCCGAATTTTTTACGGCTTCTAAATCTATGATACATCGGTTATTCACCATACCCCTTAACAATCAGAATTTCTCATTGGAATTAAATACTATTTACAATATAGCATTAGCACACGGATACAGTAAAAAATGTATTGATGGACTTTTCGATAAAAAACCAAAAAGTATTATAAAGAACAGTATCTATCGTAGTATGAATATGTAACTAGTTTGACATATTATGATACAATTTTGGAGAGAATTTCAAAATTATTGAAAAAAACATAATATTTATACGGCCTTTAAAACAAATAACAATTTAAAAACTTTATGTAAGAATAAATAAAGATAAATTGCATAGTAAGAAAAAATCCGGAACTTATAAATTTACTTGTGATAAATGTAATTCAATATATATAGTACAAACCGGACATTGTTTTGAAACTTGATACAAAGAACATATTTCGGCCCATAAAAATAATAAATCACACAGATCTCATTTTTTTTAAACATTTAATAGAAACCGGTCATAAGCTCAATAATGATCACAATTTCGATGTTTTGCATGTATGTGAGAAGGGGTTACGTTTAAATATTTTGTTACCTTTCGAAAGTTTAAAACAGAAAGATAATAATAATATGCTCAACGACCAAATTAACATTTATAAATCGCCATTATTGCACGCCTTCCTGTAACTATTTAGGTAATAGTTGGTGATAGTTAGTCTATGACAATTGACAGGCATGTCTATTGGTGGTGATCTGTGACTGATGGTAAGGATGCTTTTGTCACCCTTCGACCATTGCATGACAGCATTTCATTTAACGAGCTTCTGTCCGCATTTGTCGGTTGTTTTTAATAGTCCTTATGCCCTAGTGGATGTGACTGTTTACATTTTCCAAAGAATGTGCCTGGTTGTCATGAAACGTACGTAGAAATTAACAATATAACGATTAGCGGACTAAGATAATTATAAAATTAACACTTGCTTAGGTGTTCGATATCTGTCAATCCTCTCGAATCAATATTCAAGTCTTTGGAAAGAGATTCGTGGTGGAGGGGCAAATTCGAGGGTCAGCGGTGGGTTGCATACTGCATCATAATGCATGTTGCCGGTAAGCGTCTGATTCAGTCCTGTTTGAAAATTTAGCTAAGCACACGGTTGCTATGTTATGCATATGAGACTATCTTTCTTTGGATATTTCGCCCGCTGTCAAACGAGTGAACGAGTTGTAATCATATCATGGAAAGAAGTACATTATGTCCTGGAACAGGTTACAGAATAGTTTTTACTCGATAAATTGGTAAATTACCATTTCTACTGACATTTTACACACTTTTAATTTCGACTTAAAAAATCACCAATCATAAAATCCTTAGCCAGTACGTCTATTACTAACAGCGATCTTCGAGACCCATATCGGAACCGATGTCGGAGTCGAAAGCGAGGTCGGAATTAGAAATAAAAACGCGACCGAAAACGGAGCTAACAGTGGATCCGGAATTAGAGCAGAAACGTCTTCGGGATTGAGATGAAGACCAGGGCGATAAATAAAAAAGATGAAGGAATCGGTTGAATGTCCGCGCAAGAGAAACTGCAAACAAATTTTAATTCGTAAAAAAAAAATAGGCAATACTAAAAATTTACGCCCAGCGAAGAAAACACGAAGCTGTACTAAAAAAAAACTAGTTTTTTACGTTCTATGTATGATAGTGAACAATTCCAATACATAAACAGATAAAGACAGTTACAGACATAAATACGATCACTTAGAAGAGTTACGTTTTATTTTCAAAATATTAACAATTGGTCAACGATTTGTCAGCAATACGCAGGGTAAGGGAAGATAAAATGGCTTTATATTTATTTGTTTATTTTATTACTTATACGAAACTTTGATGATCGACTGAGGTCTTAAGTCGGCATTAGACCATAGTTTATTCCAGCATCCAACGCGTGCATAGATTTACGCGTCTTTGAAGGCTGAACTTTCACCGATATCCAAATTTCAGTAGCGATGTTATCGTTCACCGTCGAAGCGAATGATTACTAGTGGCAGGTATTTTCAATCAACGTGTCATAAATTGAAAAAAAAAACACATCGACTGAGATTTGAGCTCACGGCGTGGTACATCACAGACTAGCCTGTTGCCCGATGAACTATCGCTATTTATCTGCTAAAAGATTCATATTTAAAATATAAAATATCTTTTTAACATCTGTTCCTTTAAAACACCCAGGCGATAGTGTAACTGACAAACAAAGATAAGATATCGAACGTTTTGTGAGGAAGGCGGACCTCGGCCACAATTGTTTTTATATTTTCATATCGTGTGGCATTTAACCCTTGACCAAATATAGTTCACCATATACTCTATATATCTATAATGGATAGTTATATCTAAATGTACGTAACAGAGAATAAACTTTGTTATGTAATCTATGTGCATCTGTATACGATATTGGTCTTTAAAATCTAAAATTTTAAAAATATATTGTAAAAATATTGTGGCAGAGACATATTCTGGCCAACTTGGCTGTAATACAAAAATTGACCGGCGCGACACTCTCACAGAATATGGACGTGAAGTAGCTGCTTCCACTGTTGCGTTTCGTTCAGTGAGCCGGAGACCCAGAGTTTCGATGGCGCACTCCCCCTTTCGTCCTTCCATCAACCCGACCTTCCTCCGTTAGATATCCTATTCCCTCCTAGGAGGCCGGTAACGCACTAGGAACTCCTCTATGGAGTTGCGAGTGTCCATGGGTGTCGGTGACCATCTACTCTCTAATGGCTCACTTGCTCGTTTTTCCCTCGATTATGCTATAAAAAAATAAGTACAATTCAATTTTTCATGACCGACACCAGGACCATACTACTATAAAGTATAAATGAATGGTTTGACCTCGGTCTAACATACGCTTATACCATGCTCTTTCTCTTTCGAAATGATCAGACGCATCAGAATTGAACGATGGCTTGAAGGGTCATAATAAAATCAATGGGGGGGGGGAATACTTCCACTACTAACATATTGTGCGAGATATAACGCGTCTTACTCTGTGAGTCACTTTCAATTGCATCGGTTAGTCATCGTCCCGGGCATACGGCACACCGGTCAAAGCCATGTGGCTCGCCGTCGGCGTGTAATGTAAGAATTACCCATGCCTCTAAATACATTGCCCGGCTTAAAATATAAGTCTCGGATTGGTTTTTTAGACAACAACATTTCTGTTGTCTACATTTTGTAGGATAATCGTTATGCTTACTTGAATTAACAAACAGAACAAATACGAACCCACACGTATTGAATGGTTATTTTTTTAGAAAATCGTATTTTTAAGAAATTAATTTATATATGTTATCGAACTTATAAATATTCATAGATACCTTAATAACCTTTTTTTTCATAAGTCATGAATTTTTTCACGCGTCCAAGAAGAACTATTTACATGGCAGGCGAGAGACACTCGACTTTAACAATAATTAGCATTTTAAAGCTTAATATTTCACTAACGTATCCCAAAATCGAAAAATGGTTTTCACGGACTCACAGTATTTTTAAATGAACTATGCAACCATACGTCACACCATGGGATAAATGACAAAAAAATTCGTTCCCATTTTACGTGTAGGTGAGATAACGTATAAAAATTCTTTTTAATATTCCATTCTACTATTTTATCGGCGGGATTAATATATACTATTTATGTCTATTTACAGTTTTATAGTATTAAGAGTCTGTCAGCTAAGTGTTAAGCCGCGAACAGGCAAACAGGCAGACAGATACACGGACGAACACGGCGAAGCTATAAGGGTTCCCTGTTGACTTCGGAACCATAATTAAAACGTACTCTTCAAGTAAAAGTGCTTCATAAAGTCCTGAAGCTGTCACCGTATTGGTGACAATGGTCGTCAGCACACCACCTCACCCTGGGCCAACTAGAAGACAAATTGACCGACGTAAGGTATGTCTGGAGGACAAAATGTCTCCTAATCTCATTTGAAAAAGTTTAAGAATGATGCCTCTTGAATGAGACGAGGTGACGACTGACACAATGCACTTAATGAATAAGCTTATGGAACGCGTCGCAACTCCATCTATATCGTAAAATAATAATCTTGTACCTAATGAGGTATTTCACAAATTTTTGACTACCCATCAAAAATATTTGAATTACAAAAAGTGCCTATATTACTGTCAACACGCGTAAAACTTCTAAGATTTATACACACTTTTTGTGTATTATAAATGTTTGAAATTAATAAAATATGAGAAATATCACCAAAGAATATTTTAATTTATTTCAAATGAAAACTTCCTCATTATGTAGTTCAGTCAGTATTATTATTATTATTGCTTTTTCTTTTTGTTCAATTTTATCAATATTATAAATAATGTATTACAACATATTTAAGCTTTATATTTGAATAATCGTTTCTGGAAATATTTTTCGAAAAAAGATAATTATTTAGAAAAGCAAATATATAGAATATTTTATATTTCGTCCCGACATAAATTGATTAATTGTATTATATACCTAGATTAATTTTACAGGGATAGTGTAGGTACATACGTTTTATCACTAAAATAAATTTCTAGAAACGGTTCTGCCATTCAATTTAGTGGAAGACGGATGAAATCAGAGACAAATAATAGATTTTTTTACTTATTGGATGCTCGTATGACATCTGACTAGTCTTTCATCGTAATCGGACAAAGAAACACGTAGAAGACAAACAAAATACACACATTTTTTTTATAAATGCATTACATTTATAAACTAGCGCAAGAAGCTCAATAATCGAGAAGTAACGACTTCGCTACTGTATTGTTTTCTCTCATTTATCAATCCCCGTCTGATAAACTGTTGCCCGGGAGCCGGACGGGGATCAATATAAGCGACAACAGAGCGCCTTATCTATGACTCTATCAACAGGATCACTCGACCGATTGACACTAACAAGTTCGGCACCGAACCGACGAGAATCAATGAAGACGGACGTACAGTAGATAAACTATGACACGCGGCTGATAATATCATTACAAGGAAAATGAAGGCAGGCGGCGTACGGTTACGACCATAGACGACATAATAATAGATAAAATCCCAGTCAAGTGCGTACCTGTCATGAATACGATTATTTATTATTGTATATGTATATCTATGTGTATGTTTATATATACAATTATAATAAATATGTATATATTAGCTTCTTCATCTTTTGCATGTAAAAATCTTTCTGTCAATCCCCGCTTTTAATTCTGGTTCAGATATCGTTCTCGATTTTTATCCGATCACGTTCTTGTTTCTAAACTATTCGACACTCGCTTTTGACGCCGGACCCGTTCTCAATTTCAGGCTCTCGGGTTTGCTCCCCGTCCCTCTTTCAGTTTCTATACCGGTTGCGGTTCCAATTCGTACGAAGCCAAAACAAATACTAGTATCAAAATAAAATATACAGTATACTACTCTAGGACAGAGTAGACTTATATGTGTGAAAATCTATCTATAAAAGAGTATTAAAATCCGTTCAGTAATTTCAGAGATGAGCGCATACAGATAGAAAGATAGTCAGAAACCTCCTCTTATCGACATTTCATCCCTTATTTCACCCTTTAGAGTTACTTGTCCAAAAATTATATATGTGCTTATATTTTATTTACAATAAGCACCTAAAATATAAGTTTTGTCGTCGATAGTTTCAACGGTTGCGTTTTTTTATACAAAAATTTCAACCCATATGGCACCACTTTCGGGTCACTTTTAAGTACGATGCGTATCATTATTCTTTATTGGTAATGATTAGATAAAATATAAATTTTGACATAAATAGCTTCAGCGGTTTCGATTTTCCGTACAACATATCATTCCCTATTTTACCCACTCCGGGCTCAATTAAAAAAAAATGCATTTATTTTTTTCTTTATGTCAATAAGTAACTAAAATCTGATATCTGTAGCTTCAACGGTTTCGATCTTGCATACAAAGGTATTTCACCCTTTTTACCCAGGGGTAGGGGTTGAATTTCTAAAAATCCACACTTAATGCTCGCCTACGTTATAACAGGAATTTCAATACAAAATTTCAAGCCTCTAGATTCAGTGGTTAGGGCTGTGCGTCGATTTATCAGACAGTATACTCTTTTAAATATATATATACACACACACACACATATATATAATTTTAGCGATCGTTACAACCAAATGATTTACCCAGAGAGAAGATATTACTGTACTATGGTTTCTTATATAATAGAATTGAAATATTGTACGCGTAACAACGACCACGAGAAGACAATGTAACGTTGTTAATATAGTTTAGTATAGTCTCCGAATACATTTGCAACTTGTTAATTATTATTGAATTTACAATGTATAAATATTAATTTATAACGTGCAATATGTATTAAAAAAGCTTTTCGAATTTCACAAGATCCACGATTTTTTAATTAATTAATATACTAGAGAAACAAAAAATAATGATACTGTCAAAAAAAAACATTGGTCATGAATAAATAAAGTGCACGAGTGCGAATTGCATTTTATTTACAATCGTAATTTTTCCAATGACAAAACTTTGATTCATATAGGCGTATGCGCATATGCGTCTCCCGGTGCTTAGCATTACGTGCCATAAATCATGTAACAATATTCATACGTTTAACGTTAATCACTAGTGGAACTCGAGGCGCGTGACCATTTGAACTTGACCCATGGTTGTCTGAAGTGGGAATTGGAACTCCCCGTAAAAATAGACAGACTAAAAAGTAAAACGCTGAAAAATCACAATGAAAAAAATTGCCGTTGCTATAACTTGAAAACAGAGAACCGTTTTTATCATCGAATGTGGTGAGTAAGTAAATTTTAAATTTAATGCAGTGTATGCTATGTAATGTCGCGTTTACTAAATATGATAATTTATTTTAATTTGTAATAAAAAAAAATTAAAATCTCTAATTTGTTTTATCCACAAAAATAGAAGAAGCTGCAGTTAAGTTGAAGGATGAAGTCCAGGTCGTTTGTCACAGGGAAATACCTACTCGAATGAACACTTTCCGATTACACCTAACTAGGTATTATTCAAATACTAACTCATTCGTGTATTAACAATTCAAACACTAAGTAAACGATGACTCATTTATTACTAACTTAAGATTGAATAAATCTCTTATTTATAAATTTCCACAGCCATTACACTCTAAATTATTAAAAGGATGTAAAACAATAAAATCGACAAATATTAAGACCATTCCTATTTTAATAGTTTTGTCTCAATGAAGTTATTAACAATTAAAATATATAAGTACTCATTATCGCTTATAAAATCAACGATTATTGTATAGGAAATAAAACTTACTTCTTGAACTATAAACCTCAAAGTGCTTTCTGACCACAAACGACAAAAATTTTTAAATACTAATTTAATAGCTATTTAATGCTTTAGTATTAGTTGAATTATATTTATATGCTTTGCCATTCTTTTTGCCTTTTAAAATAATTAGACTTACTACAATCTTTTAAATTGCGGTATAATACCGAAATAAAATTATAATCTATATTAGAGCCATATATATATCTAAAAATTCATGATTGAATCCCTCTATACGCCAAACTGAATAAAATAATTATTTTATTTTGCCCTGTATAGTTTATTAGGATTACAGAACAAACCATAACACGTCAATAGGTACAAAAGTGACGCGTCACCCACCACACTTCACTGTGGTTTTACGTTACAGTGGTTAGTCCACTCGACTACGCCAGTGGACTAAGTGTGTATCGAAATGTCAAATTATTAATCAAGACCTATTTCAAATACTTGTCAGTTAGTAATCAACCAGTATTTATTGGAAACGTTTCAACAAGAGGAATTTCTTAATTACGATTTTATAATTCGATACTTATATATTCACGATATTGATAAATCGAACAATAAATGTTTATCAACTATTATTATAATTTGTTGTACATTTCATAAAAAAAAAAATATGTATTCCAAAGTTTTCATCAATGGTATATTTTAATTTTAACAATAGGGATATATTTAACACGATTCATCAAAATTAAATCTGGCACACAATAATTATGATAACTAAAGTACACGCAATAATTTAGTATATTCATTTACTTTATCATTCTTATGATACAATTTAAGAGTCAATTACTCATTAAAATTCACCATAAACATTGTTTTGTAATTTTGCTAATATTATCAATAACCTTTTAGCTAACATCTGAATGACATATTCTTCCATTGCACTCAACAAACATTTTCCTCATCTGCACACAAACATATCTATACATACAATAAAACTGTAATTGAACAATATCTGTATTGGACAAATATTATAAAAAGTATGTAATGTATTTGGATGGTCTTTTTTAAATGCCTTAGAAACCAAAACAATAATTTTTAGAATTTCAGTCTGTCCCTCTGTATGTTCGTTTGTTCGCGAATCAAGCAAAAACTTCTGTAAAGAATCGAATACGATGTTCACAGGTGTATCGCTGCAGATGTAACTTAAAAATCGTTCATTTACAAAACGTCTTCAGTCTGTTCGTCCCCTAAAGTTAATTAAAGTCGGATCATATGCCGAATTGTCTTAGGAACTCTGACTGAATAATTGAATATAGATAATTGTTTTTGGAATCTCGTCTCTCGTCTGGCTTTAAGTCACGTCATAGACTCCTATTGTTACACTGTTCATAAATTAATACGCCAAATTGTAGCAAAATATCTCGCTGATTGTCAGTCATTAATATAAAGAAAAATTGTGAATGTATATTTGTGTTTTAGTTGTTTTCTAACTACTATGAATATGATTCTGCGTGTATTCCAATTGACTAACTGACTGAAAGAAAATCGAAACTAGTCTATGGTTATTAAATTTTTAAAAATAAATTAATAATTTATGTATGTTAATTTACTAAAATTATCACAACTAATCGCTGTCGATAAACCTAAGCAGATGTTAATCCACTTTAATGCTTAACTAAGTTACAAAAATGCTTTTAATTTTTACGCATATTCCCATGATATAGATTTTGGCGTTTGGCACAACTATGCAGAAGGGTGTCCATTTTTTGCAACACCTTCAAATCGCGAAAATGCAGCATCCAACAACATTGAAATCTTTGCTTACGTGTTTGTCGTAGTCTTAATTTTAATTTAAGCAGCAAAACAAGAATGGTCCGCGTTTATCCATAAGCGTTGTATTATAATTAGCACTCTGTCGTCAATGGTTATTAATAATCGACATGGATGAAAAAAAAACCCTTAAAGTATAACATATAACAAAAACACGTAAACAAAGAATGTAATACAAATGGGATATTTTAAACACAACCGGATGAAATTAGACGATGAGAGGGCTGGGTTGAAGATCGTGGTGGGTACAGTTGCATCAGTAGATATAAAACACGTAACAATACCTACGTCCTTTGACCACACGGTCGGAGTTGGGGTCGAAAGTTATATTAAATGTATTAGCATAGGTAACGAAACTCGCATGTTCAACTTTAATATATATTTTTATCGATAAGATATAATGTGGCAACATTTTTTAGAATTACTTTTTTTTCAACATGAAAATGTGCTATGTTTCAAAATTGTAACAACATAGAACTGGTCAATGCCGAACACAACTTGACTGGAGTTATTTGCTATTTAATAGATTATTGAAAAAATTGTCAAAATGTTAATTAACGCAAATAAAAAGCTGATGATCTATATTAAGTAATAAGTTATTTAATTATATTTCTAGTTATTAGAATTATTAGTGTAAATGTAACATCACTCTCTCGTTCCAGTTTACGTGTTTATAGTTAGTACATTTATAGATGTGATTTTAAACGAATAGATATCTATAGGTTATTTCTCATAGACCCACAAAGTAGTTGGTATTCCTCAAAAGACATAAAAGCAACCGGAAACCATATACATAGATTTTAATAAATTAAAATAGTGTGGCATCTTAATGTATAGAGCAGTTACGAAATATTCAAATGAATAACGAGAGGATATTAATCGTGAAGATAATGTCATTCCTTTTACACTTCATGACATTGAAATCATAATAGCTCAGAGTGATGACTTTTTAAAAGTCGATGAAAATGTCTTATTTCATTACATAAGAGTGTATATATCTTTATACATTTCACTGAAAATGTATAAAAATATATAAGATACAATAATATTAACTAGGATTGTAGAAATATACAAGGAAAAATTTTTATATATGCATAGTACGCCAAAATGACCTCGTTCGTTCTCGCCTGTTTATTTATACAGGTGTTTTCATACAGATCCACTCAAATTTTTCAAATCATATACATACAATAATATTACGGCCCTACGTATCGATAACGAACTCGATTTTGTCACTCGTAAAAGCATTAAATAGCTCATACCCGTATATTGCATTAGGCACGAAAAATATGATTTAAAAAAGTAAACGACTTACAATTAAGTATAGAAATCGAAAAGTTTAAAAATCTAAACCTTTTCTTGTACACATTAAATCGAATTTCTCTTATGTAAGCCCATTTGGAAATTTATAACATATGTTGCATTTCTTACTAACCTATTTAAAAATTGCTAAGTTACAGTTAAAATATTGTTTTTAAATCGCAATGTCCGTTAATTTTATAACGTGTTTTAACGCGACGGTAATTATGTGACGAAAACTCGAACGTTAACGCGCCTAACATCCTTGACCGTTACGTCAATAGACAGGTTATGCAACCGGTGGAATGTTTAAATATTTATACTTTAATGATATTTAAACATTTTTCTTACTTTTCAAAATCTTTGTGTCTTGGAGCATTCTTGTAGTTTAATGGAGCAACGACACACTTTTGCGTGCGTGTGTGTGTGTGTGTGTGTGTCAATGTGTGTAAGTGCGTATATGTGTGTAAACATCTCAATCTTTTGAATGAGTCACCGACAGGACCCGGTAGTTTTATTCAAAAGGGTTACACTCGATTTAGATCTCCTAAAAATTTGAACCGTTTCGACCCGGTACATTTTAATAAATGTAAGAAATAAAATTAACAAACGAATGTTTTTTATAAAAAAAAACTCGAAAGTCTACGTCGGTCGATGTTAAAATCTAATCAGCCTCCATTGCCAAAAATAAAACGCGTTGAATCCGAAAACGGAATCAAAATAGTGTGTCGTTCGAGAGATATGGCTGTAGAAAAATGTTCCAAAAATGCGTTTTTCAATATAACTTTTGAATTTGTATTCAAATCTATTTTCCATATTTTGTTACATCTTTTGCATCCCGCAAACGGTATCGAAATCGGTTACTTCTTTCGAAAGATACCGTTGTTGAACAATTTCAACAGGGTTTATTTTTTAATTAACAAATATGTAGTCAAATCGATTTTTAGAATTTCGTCACAAGGCAATATTAACAGATTAACTTTGTTAATAAAATTAAAGAAAACTATAAAAGATAAAATTATATTTTTAAGCTCGGAGACCTCAAAGCATAGCGTGGAGCACTTGAAAATAGTAGGTAGCTTCAATGATGGCCGCAGGTTCAATCGTTTTTTAAGATTATTGTTTTGTATGAGAAGTAAACCATACACATATCTCGATGGTTGATATTATAGTAGTAATTCTGAGGATTTTCAAGAAAATGTGGATAAGCTCTTTATATTACAATCGGTCTTTATGGAGATTTGCATAAGCACTTTATTTGTGTTTATCTTATAGAATAATTATCGGAATAAGTCGATACAGCCATAAGAATTATTAAAAGTATGTTTTCTAGCTGTATTATTTTGACCATCAGTTCGGATGGCCAGTTTTGATTAGTCTCATATCTATAACGATAAATCGACAGTTGACATTATTTCACGATAAAATCTTTCCTGGTGTTACATAAGACATAGCAGCCGCTTTAGTGCTATTAAAAAATACGATCGACATTAAATATGAAAATATCCGACCTTTAATCTGTACCCCAAATGGCATCACTATAGTGGAGCTCGATGAGAGATATATAAGGAATTATTCAATTTAAAAAATAATTACCTAATAAAATGCTAATGAACCAGTGCGGAGTCAAACCCTGTAATACAATTTATTAATTCATCGTTTTTTTATGTTATATATAAAACTATAACATGGAAATATTAATTGATGTACCTATTACTATTTTTTACATTAATTCAGTCACTTTAGTATTACTATTTTACTTAATTATATCATTTAGTCATTTAATTTGTAGTCCAATGTGTTTATGTAATCTAAATATTATATCCTAGAATATTTTTATATATGAAGAGAAAATATGTAGATTTATTATTATTGAATATTTATTTGTACAAATATTACTCAATTTTATTAATGTTAAATTAATTATGTTTTAAAAATAAATATCACCGAGTACTTAGAATAAAAAAACTTTATAATATGGTTAAGATTATTATTAATTTAAATTATATAATTATATATATTATATATAAACAATCAAATAATGAAACAAATTTATATTGATGGACTTTAAATCTCTTAATATTCAGCAATTCAATACGTCTACATTTATTTATAAAATTTATAATCTTTCTAACGTTTATATAAAATTTTAATATAAAACGAATCAATAGTTGTATTATACTTCAATCATATCGTTTTATTACGAAAATAGATCAATAAATAGGAAACGTAAAAAACATAATTTTCCATACAAACGTATTTAGAATATAGATCTCCTAAACACAGATATTTTAATTTTGTACACAAATATATAAAAAATGAACTCAACTATTTTGTCAATACCTACGTAAATAATGGTCAAATTTTTAAACGAATTCTCTCTGATAGCATTTTAACATTCACATTCATTAAATAATTAATATAACTACGTTGTTTCACCTAAGATAATGTTATCACACGAACGGAAATTGCGATAACTATTTCAAATGAATAAGAACTATATATATGATACAATAACAAACCTAATAATACTTACAAAACACTAGATTAAAGCTGATGACAAAAATAAAAAAACAAAATTAACCTCGTCACATAACGCGCGATACGTTCGCTCGTCGGAAGGCGCGAGCTTGAACTAGAACAATTTTAACGCTTAGGCTACGGCGCGCGCGCATGCATCTGCATCCGATTTCAGGGTTTGTTTCAGTTTGTTGCGCTTCCAACATACGTTTCATTTTCAACATTCAATCAACACGTATCTATCATTGAAAACTCAACGGATTAATGTTTACACGGAACGCGAGCGATTCCAGAGTTCATCGCATATATCGAAGTGCTAACATACGGATATGCAAACAATACGTACAATGTATATTGGAGTGTTGTTTGAATGAGAGTTTTGTATACTAATAATACAGTATATGTATAAGATATTTTGTATAGTATATGTATAAGAATATATGTACAAATTGTACAAATCATAAAGAATCTTAGAAATAAATTGTAAAAATCGTACAAATTGTGTTATACAAATCTTTATGTACTTTTGAGGTACGTCATCGACACTTCGAAAGTGTACGATCTTATACAGCGTGAAAAGGTTAATAAAGCAAACACATCCATATATGTCAAAGGTCAAACATTGACCCCCAAAAAAAATCATCATTGCCGATGGCTAAAAAGTTATGCCCACTACTGAACCTAACCTCCCCATATATTTGCACAACATACAGTACCGAGCCGGCTGTAACCAACTGTGATGCGTAACTTTTTCGAGATCTTTGAGATAAAGCTGAATAATGTAAACGATTATTCTAGCCGTGTTCGTGTTGAACCCAAGATTTTGTTGTTGTTGGAACTTCAGTGGTCTGAAGCACACTTTCTCACAACCTTTTCATTTAAGACCGAAAAGCTTGTACCTTATGGTAATACAATACCCCAGAATGAGCACATAACGATTTAAAATGGTTGGATATTAATTCTTTGTAATATAGCTTTAAATTAGACAAAGCACCCAATGCATTACATCAATCAACAATTAAAACATCTTTGTGTTTAAAAAAGTATCATCCTTTCTTGAGAATAGTTATAATAAAACCTCGCCAAACATTATGGAAAGAATAACTGGCTAACTCTGGATAAAATGCATTGTCTATTTTTCAAAATATTGTTTGCATTCTTATAATAAAATACATTTTTCACTTCCCGAAACTGGACCTTATTTTTAAGATTTTAAGTATGTATATCGATGGTGAACAAACTCTCTGTTTCGGCCCACAGGAGAACATCCATTTCACCTTAAAAGCCTGCACGTTTACCAAGTGAAACACAAAGCGAGCAGTTTGTCCGTGGTCGACATTTGAACAGGATAGCTACTTTTAGTTCGAAGCCGTTATTACTGATTGAGTTATTAAACTGGAAGCCGCTGTTACTTGAACTGACTGAGTTATTGAACCATCTGATTGAACGTAACCAAAACTGAAGATTATACTGAGTGAGTAAATAGTTCCCGCATATATATTTATCTATTGTCATCAATGGAGAACTATCCTAGAGTATTCAAAAACACGTTTCCCTCACACTGTTGCAGCACATTTAAACAGAAACAACATTGAAAACGGCGCTAATACCAAAATATCTTCAAAATTAACAAAATTTTAGATATTGCAGCGGGTGTTCCTCCTCCGTACACCCAAATCTAATGACAATAGTCCTCTTATTGGTGATCAAGTTAAACGAGGCAATGACTCTTGAACAACATTTTTATTTCGTTTTTGTTTCATCGATGCCTATTCGATATCATATCTACGGCTTGTCCTCTACTTGTTTATTCGTTCAATCATCTCCAAATCTATATTTCTATTTTACTGCTGATACTTCAATACAAAGTTTGTAATTAATCGTCACTGTATTTCTGTAACCACACAGACGTAAATACATTATGCAAATGCTGGGGTAGAACGATTATACGCCCTTCGCCCGACGCTTCCCAAATCGATTCAAATTTAAATTATCTTCATTTCATAGGTTATAAGATAAGACTTGAAATACTTCATACTGTTTTGTAAATTTACACTTTACCACTCGTTCGTAAGGCAATTTTGTCTCAAGAAGAACGTGCAAGAAATTTAAGTGTAGCTCTTTTCTAATTTCATATAGCCAAATTTCGTATAACCAAAATAAATATAAAACTTTAATGTATGAAACAACCCTGAAAGAAATCAAACCACTTATGCTCATGGGTATTTGTCTTCGGATTTTTTTTTACTGCGTAATTGTTTAATAATGCTTTTAAATTTATATAAGGGCGAATCTTATATATCCACAGGGACTATTGAACATGCGCACACAGAGCCCCTAAATTAATTTGTGACTTTGGACGGTCTATTAATATGTAAACATAGTTTATTTTATTTCTGGTACTCAATTAATATGGATGGATAACTATGGATAACTATTAATTTTAAACATTTCTAATTTTTTTACATATAGTAAATTTTCATATACAAATTGCAATGCCAGAAGCCTGTTAAATAATAAAAAAATAAAATACTAATCAATATACATTAACTTCCCGCTATGAAAATTGAAAATTAATAAAATTCAAGACTATATTATTTTTCGTTTGATTTTAGAAAATCGAGTTTTCATCAGATATCCACGTTTTAGGATCTTATGAATATACACATAATTAAAAAAACATTTACAAAGGTTACAAAAGGAGATGAAAATCGAAATCCAACAAACACCGCCAAATTTTTAAAGGCTTTTGTTAATTTTCCATGTTAGTATGTATGGGTCAAATCTTGGAAGCTAAATTAAAACCATATCCTTTGTTTTTCGATTTCGTTCGAATTCTCTTCGAGTTCGAGACTCAAATTCAATACATTTGCCTATCTTTGGTGACAATGTAATAATATGGTACCATGGAACTGGTCTGATGATGGACTCGGAAAGTAACCGTAGGAACTTTTAAGCTAAGCAAGATAAACCAATCGAGTTTGGGCTCTTTTATTTTGTCTCGGCAATCACTCTGGTACTCCATGACAGCCAGAGTCTAAAAATGGAAGCGGTAGGCTGTCATAGGAACTTCTGAACTAACCAAGATAGACTGGTCGGGTGTGGACTCGTTTGATTTATCTCGGCAAGCACTCTGGTGCTACATGATATCCAAGGCCTGAAGAAGCTGGAAGTTGGCCAAAGGAACTCTGTCATAAGACCACGCATTTTTATCAAGTTTGGGGTCATTTGTTTTATCTTGATAAACCCTCTGGTCCTATGAGATATCTAGGTTCTAAAGAGACGAAAGGTAAGCATAGAAATTTCTGAACTAAATAGACCTGTCGTGTTTGGGCTTGTTTGATTTGGCTTGGCAAATACTTTGGACTTTCCAGGGTCTGACGATGGAAATATAAGGTAGTCAAATTAACTCTGTAGTAAAACGTTGCAACCTTATAGAGCAGGTATGGACAATCTTAGACATATTGTGGTCCAAACTTTAGTGGGCAAATATATTCGCGGTCCGCGTTCAAAAGTAGTGCATTTTAAAGTAGTTTTCATCATTTTTAGCGATATATATCAGACATGAAATAATAAGCCAATATTATTATAATACAATGTAGTAACAAAATGAAATGAAAAAAAATAGGTACAACATTATAATTAAATCGTGAAATTTGGAATTAACTACAAACTACGAAAGTTAAGTAGCGACACCGAAATCAATGAGACACTTGAACTTGAGAAACTAATCCATCGATGTTGGATTAATTTCACTGATATAAAGACGTAAAGGATTTTCCAAATTATCATCAGTCAGCCTTGTGCGATGTTTTTGGTTTATTAACTTTCATCATTGAAAATAACTGTTCGCATTTGTAAGTACTGAAAACGCACAAATTAATCTTCTTGCGAATTTTCTAAGCTGCGAAAAATGGTCTTCTTCGAGGTATTTTTTGTAGAAATCGCACAACTCCACGTCTTCAAATTTAGGTTTTAGGAGTGAGTTTTCTTGAATCTCGATCAAATCCATTTGCAAGTCTATTGGAGCATTTTGTACAATACTTTTTGTTGGAGTAGCAAGTAAATTGAAACAATCTTACATGTTTTTGAAATCGCTAAATCTGTTCGAAAATCGCTTCGACTGCAACTTGAGTTTTTCAGCGTATTGAGCATATTTTCATACGCAGAGAGCGTGGTGAAATGGTAACTGTTACCAGACGGCATCTGTGCCTCCCACAAGCGGATTTTGTTCTCAAACGCTTTCAAATGGCTGTACAAATTATGTACTAACTGTCCTAGTTTTAGAAGTTTCAAATTTAAATCATTCAAAAAGCCTGTAAGGTCGACCAGAAATGCTAAGTAACATATCCATTTTAGGTCACTCAATTCGATAGTAATTTATTCTTTATTTGCATAAAAGCTGCTATCTCATTTCTAAGCTCGTAAAACCATTCCAGTGATTTACCTTTGCTAAAGCCATCTAACTTCACAATAATATGTTACGTCGTCATATTCGGCTGATATATCATCCAAAAACGCCTTGACCTGACGATGGTTAGGCCCTCGAATATCGAATAAAATTGATGGTTTTTACTACCACATTCATAATGTTCTGGAGTCGAATGGACTAAGAACACAAGTTCTGTTGATGGATAATGCAATGAAGGACCTATCAAATTTTATTTTTCCACATTTAAATCAGTTGCTTTTTCATCCAAAATTCCGATGAAACCTTTACGTATGCCGACCATAGAAGATACACCATCTGTGCATTCACCAACTAATTTTGACCATGGCAAGCCAAAACTTGTGAATACCTTTAGAACTTCATTAAAAATATCCTCTCCTGTAGAGGTTCCTTTTAGCGGCTGTAAAGCAAATAATTCCTCAGTAATAGTGAACTCTTCATCAACACCTCGAATAAATATAGCCAGTTAAGGTTTGTCAGACAAATCAGTGCTCTCGCCTATTCCAAAGAAAGATGATTCAAAACAAGCTATACGATCAGTCATTGTTGTTTTTATATCATTAGCCATTATTTCTATTTGTGGGACAACAGTTCGTCTTGACAAACTAGTTTTTTCAAATTATTTTTTTCTTTTCAGTACACAAAACACTACAAACTTTTAACATACACTCCTTGATCATTTTTCCTTCGGTAAATGGTTTTAATGACTGCCAATTTAGAACTAACTATAAAACTAGCTTTCACAACATCATCTAGTTGTGTCCTTTGTTTATGAAACATTTGCTGCTGTTTTTCCGAATTGCGATAAGGTTCTGGATTTTTGTCTTTTCTTATTTGTCCTGTCAGTGAGTGCAGCACAAGATGCTTAATTGAATAATGCCTCTATTGAATTCTTCCATCACTGAAATGGATTCATTACACAGCAAACAAATAGGCTTACCATTGTGCAAAATGAAAAAGAATTCTTCTGTCCATTTTTGTTGAAACTGATGACCCTTTGCATCTACTTTTCGTTTCTTTCCACCATACATAATTTTCGTTTACTTTTCGTTCAATAAACTTAATAACAAAATATAATTAATAAGCACTCAAGATGCACACAAAGTCACAAAACAAATTAACGGCACTTGCAGTTCGCTAGGATATCGCTTGTCGAAGTTATCAATAACCTCCATGGATCAAATAGAACAACTAAAGTTCGAGACATCCACCCGCTTCTATGAGCAAAATGAAAGAATGATCTAGAATTGTCTAGTGTAGAACAATTGAGAAGCAATAATCTTTTGTTGCGCTGCCAGTGCAGCGGCAAACATCAAAGGCTTTGATATTTGCCGCCTTACTCTTTGATGATCAGCACAACTCGGCTTGCTCGGTAACTTGATTCCGTGAGTATGAGTAAGTCGTTTAATATTTTTTTATTGGATTTTTCAAAATGTCTCGTGGGCCGTATCAAATCAAATCTTACAGTAGGTCGGATGCCGAATACCGGTTGTTGCCCACATATGCCATAGAGTTTCGGCTCTTTTATAGTTGCAGAGATCGGTGATATGGTCACCGTTAGCATTGGTCCGCCACCTCTTGGAGAAGGAAAACTCCATAATCAAACAAAGACTGCAATTTCCTTCAGACACGAGTAAGATTCAATCAGAAATAAGCGGCAGAACGTAATGCACCTAATTGAAAGTGAGGCCGTGCAGATTCAATTGCAACAGGCTGTTGAAAAATATGTTGTCGCAAACATACCACCTAAGAGCACCAGGGCGCACCCTGTTGTAATTAAGCTCTATATGAATCACTGGGGTGGTTGACTGCTTAATTCAGTATTTCTGAGAACAACGTGGGAAAAAAAATCTACAGAAAGAAAAAGAAGATTAGAAAAAGTCAAGAACAAACGTAAAGAGAAACTTTCTAGAGTAGATGATGAAACGAAACACATGATATTATAAAACAATAATGATGCATTACTACAAGTGTATGGAATAAGACGAAGCTAAAAACTTAAAAATAGAATTATTAATAAAAAAAAGTTTTTTTAAAAAACAAGCTTTTATTCAAAATTCAGTTATATTAAAATAAAGATAACTTTATGCAAGGGTTGTGTTAATGTTTGTTTATAGAGACACTATGTAAGAATAATCACTGAAAAAATAAATACATGTGATTACATCTCATATCCTATTACATTAAAAAATTTTAAAAGCTTATAGCGCAAATAGAAAATAGAAAAAGAAGAATTTAAACTGAATAAATTTCTTTTGCACTACAAGATTTCGAAATGATTATTATTTTACAATTATATACATTTATTTTTTCAATAATTATCCTAACGTTCCTACATAAGTCTTATACAGGATTTAGATAGATCTATTTCATAATATTCATCTTTATAAATAACATTTATCAACACAGCCCTTATGTAAAATTATTGTTTTTGTTTCAGTATAACTTAATTTTTGAATGAAAGCTTATTTTTAAGAAAGTTTTTTTTCTATGATAATGTTTTTTTCATTTATTTTTTTTTTTCTTTAATTTTTTCAAATTTGTTAAGTGGCATGAGTTTTGAAAAAACTTCATTTAGGAAAACCCATATTATTTTTTTAATTTTCCTTTTGATTTCGAAGAGATTCGAAGAGACTTTTGATGAAATCTCTTCTTTGGATAAGAATACTGTTCATTTCGGATATGAGAAAATCAATAAATATGCACTGATTTTTTATTTTATTTTTCAATCTTTCGTGAATCACTTTATAATCTTATTTTGAATTTTGTGAATAAATTAGTTTTCGATACAATTTGAAGAACATCTCTTTCAATAGTTAAATTACAGGTGTGAAGAAGAATGTTTTCTCAATTTTGATCCCTGTTCAGCCTTCAATTTCAATTACGCTACCAGTCCCAGTTGCGATTTGGACGAAGCCAGGGGTAAATATTAAAATCAAAATAAAATGTAAACTATATTACTCGGGGATCGAGTAGCTCTTTCTATGAGTAAAAGAATCATTAAAATCGTCTTAGCCGGGGGTATTGATATCAGCCTTATTTACTCAGAATAGTGCTAATATCTATTCATGAAAGAATACTTAGAATCGGTTCATTAGTTCGGTTTAAGAGTACAAATACGCAAATGAAACCAGGAACAAATGCTAATTATTTTTTTTTTTTTTGATAAATTTTCCTTGATGTGCCTACAACATATCACCAAAGTTTCAACGTAATCGTATCAATAGATTAGGTACGTACAAAGGTCAAACATACTTACATTGATTTATTTATATAGGTAGCTGGCGCCCGTAGCTCCTCCATTGTGAACATTGAATGATTTCCTATCTTTTGTAATGATTGATGACACTATAGCTCTTACACCCATCATAATTCCGATCCCCTTCTTCACATTTAATTTCCTCTCGATCTATCCCCAATGCCGGTTTTGCTTCCGATCTAGATTCCGGTTCTATTTTTGATTAAATTCCAATAAATCATATAATTTTTTAAGGGTTTTTTATGACGTAGGAACACTAAAAAAATATTGCGATAAAAAGTACCCCAAAAGTAGCTCAGTAAGCTTCTCTACATTCCCATGAAAGTCCCATCGTGATCTATTCGGCCGTTCCGACGATACCCCGGACAAACAGACAGACTGACAAATACTAAGGATCGTCCCAATCCAAAACCGATCCCGGTTTTATTCCCGATCTCGATTCCGTTTTGACTTTTGATTCAATCCCAAAAATCATCCCATTTTTATTATTTTTTTTTTTCACGCACAAACCCAAAAATAATCGCATTAAAAGTTCCCTAAATGTAGTCCAGCAAGCTTCTTTACCTTCCACTGAAAATCTCATCACGATCTGTTCAACTGTTCCGAAGATACCCCGTACAAACATACAGACAGATACACAATGTTATTGTCTTTTATACAAACCTTGTCCTGATAATAACGAACACAACAAAAAAGAACTATCCAATTTTGTGCGGTCGTTCGGAAGTGATGCGCGTACATACATTTTGGCGGTTCATTTTTATTTATATAGATTATATAGATAGAACTTTGTTAATTAAAAATTCATTTTATTATAATATATATTTTTGACATCCTTGCTCTACCATACCTATATAGTTAGTATGAATATGTCGACAATATTCTACCCAACTTTGCCACAACCACTCTAATCACAGTACCACAGTAACCACGATAAATATATTATTTGTATTAAAACGAACGTCACTATTCTAAAATTAAAGACAACCTAGCCCAATTTTACCTTTAACCACAATCTGTACATATATAAGCGAAATACCACTGACTAAATCATCACGAGATCTTCGAAACTATAGGTCCGATTGATTTAATTTTTGGCATAGGTACTCTTTTCGGGACGTAGACTCTCACTAAGAACGGATTTTACGCTAATCTTACGGAACAAAAACAAATTCATCATTTTATGTCTACGCAGGCGGAGCAGCAGACAAAAGTTAGTAGCAATATATAGGGCCAGATTTTTTTTGTATCGGGAAATATTAAATGGGCTCCAAATTGAATGCCGAGGATGTTAAGCCGGCAAATTCGGTCCAGAATGTCAAAACATTTTATTTTATTATTTATGATTCCTTCCAAGAACAGCAACGGTTAAATGTCTTGATGACGAAGTATAGTATTTAATTTGAAACAATCTAACCTCTGAATGAAAGGACTTCTATGAGATATAACAGACATCAGAAATTCTAAATGCCTAATAATAGAGTGTTGAATACTTTCAACCCATTGGGAATAAACGATATATAAGAGGTTCAAAGCAACACTCGAAAAAGATGGCTTCTAATAAAACCGTTGCATGATACTAGTTATCTTAGACTGATAGACTTACTTTCCTTACTTATATAAGCCCCCCGATATTTTTGAATGAAAATTTACTCTTGTATTTTAAAGTAATCAGTATGAGTATTTCAATTAAGCAATCAAAGGAATTGGTATTAGTACGAGTATATTAGTATGATGATGTGATGTAAATGACATATTAAACAATCGTTCAATCACTCCATCTACTAAACGTCCACTACTGGACATAGGCCTCTCCACTAGATTTCTACGATGTACAATCTTGGACCACCTAGAACCAACGGCGGCTTGCAACTTTTACCAAATCTTCAATCCAAGTAGAAGAAGACCGTCCGACGCAAAGACGTTGTTCGTCGCCACACAATAACTTTCTCAGAAGTTATCAGTTCTACGAGTGACGTGGCCTACCCATTGCAACTACAACTTGATAATTCTGTGAGTTATATCGATGAATTTCATTCTTCAGCGAATTTTTTGTTTCCTTATTTTATTTCACAGAGAAATCCCGAGCGTACCTATCACAGATTGAATGGCTTTTAGTTTGTTTATAAGACCAATAATTAAAGATCACATCTAACATTCTTGTAACATTACACACTATTCAAAAACTTTCGTCTATAAACACTGAGGTATATTTGATTTGAAGATACGTCGTAATTTCGTAATGACACATGTACAGCACTTTTCTTAATTTCTGTATTAACTTAATCATTTGGCCTTGTGATGAAAAACAACATGTGATGAAGTGGAGCAACTTATGCTTATCCAAATACACGTAGTAAAGTGAAACTGATGATGAAATACCATAAGAACTTTTCAAAATTTCAACATTATTCAAAATATGTTTCATTAAAGCAGTGTTACCTATAAAGTAGTATAAATGTCACTCTCCATGATAAGCTGCAACTTCCAGCTAATAGATGGTACTATTTCACTACCTCCACCCTGGAATGGAAAAATGTATGAAGTTTGCAACACGTTATCAGAATTATATACAAGACCACAATATTTAGACGATTCGATCAATACACAGGTGGCTCAGTGGCGCCTAGGGCTACAAAATTTTATCAAAACTAATAATAACTGTCCTTTAAAAATATTTATAGTTATACATAGAAAAGGAACTTACAATACTGCACTCACATTCTACCACTTTCTGGTGAGTTGCAGAAAAATCTGAAAAATTAATGGTCTTGGAAACCAATCGACGTAATTAACGGTCTGACGAAAGTGTTAACCCGACTGTGATTGTACTCTATCCAAAAATTTAGGGACCCTGGAATAATTATTATCAGTGTTATCAGAAAATTCGGGATAATAACTGGTATGCTAATTTCTTCATATAAAGGCAACGGCCTGACTAGTCTACACATGCAAAAATGAAGGTTTGTGTGTATATGTATATATGTTGTGCGTGCGTGTGTATGTGTGTTACACCACTCTGACGCCGTTGACCAATCACCATGAAAATTGACGTGTATATGTGCAATAAAATAAGTTCAGTTGCAATCGAATCGTCAGATTTTTTTTTTGATTTCTAGGCAACTTTTGGTCATGTTTCTCCATAAAAAAAAATTATTTATAGTGACGGGGAAAAAAGACACTTCGCAACTTCGTCAGGTGACCGCCACATCCATCCGCCAAAAGACATCTAGCTATAAATAATTAATTGGCAGATTTTTTTAAGCAATTTGGACCCTTTGTTTACTCGATCATACCTTCAATAGAATTTGTGTTGGAGTGACGTATGTCATGTGACCTAGCCTAAAAAATGTGCTTATCGATTCATCCGTAATCAAATGTATCAGCTGAAGACTACTACCCAACATCTCGTCTTTCCACCATTAATTTTAGATCATCAAATAGTCTTCGATTTCTGCTTTGACGTCAGGTCTTAAAGAACTTTGATCTTACTGCATGAATGGGTTCCACAAATCTGTTGTTTGTATTATACACAGTTGTGCATTAGCTTTCACTTTGACTTTCATCATGGTGTGATCACATCCGGTTTATATTTTGTTTATTACTAAGAAAACATTGAATATCTGCCGCTTAGATCGACAAAATAATGTTTTTTTTATATATTACAGTTTGAGAGGCAAAGGTGCATACGAGCCACGAAAAAATAGGTTGTCACATCAGGCCACGGACATTCTCAAACTCAGAGGAGTTACCAATACTTTGCTAGCCTCTTGAATAAAAATTAGACATCTTATGGAGAGAAGAATGGGCTGATGGAGGGATAGGGGTGGTGGATGGGATAACGAGGTGATGGTGAGAAAATGGGCCAACAGAATTTTCACTCACTAGATGAAGAGTAATAGCGGAAGCTGTTACTTCACGTCTGTATTCTGTGGGTTTGTGCTACTTCACCGGTTGAGCCGGCTCATTTTAGTGTTGTAGCTAAGTTAACCACAACATGGTTCTACCACAACTAATCTAACATATTTTTCATAAAGCCATTGGGACTCATCCAGGTGAATTTTCTGTGACGCCACTTCAGGAAGAAGGGACTCATCATAAACAGTCTCTCTTTCTTTGTCTATTTCCGAAAAATCATCTAGTCATTATCCCCTTGGGATGCATTTCCCAATTCCAAATTTCCACATTCTCAACTCTTTACTATGTTAAGTTTGTTTCCTTTTGCGTTAAAGTCTCCCATCACTTTTTGGTAGTGAACTATAATGGGCTGACGAAGTATTTATAATTTTTGAAATATTTGCGTACATAATCATTTCAACGTCAGTGTGTGTAATCGGGTACAAGCCTAATGTAAGCCTATGTGAGCTCCAAAAACTACCGCTTGATGAACAATAAACAGCGAAATTATTTTTTTATATAGGTAGTTTATAATTAGTTAATTTTATTTTTGGTCTATGCCAATATTGGGTAATTAGTGTGCGCCCCTGACATGCATACTTCTTTAAATACAATTTTACTTCGGAACTTACTTTTATATCGTTAAGCTGTCAGCGTCAGGCGTCAACCTTTTGTCAACTGTATTCATTCATGAATTGTCAACTTAGAAATTCACGTGTGGAATGCTTAAATAAAATTAACATTATTTATTCCTTTCTTTAATTATCATTTACTACAAGATGTATTCTAAAAAAGAAATGAAATGTCCCTCCCTTAAATATACTCATAGTAAAGACTTCAAAAAAGCACCAAAAACACAGAACCCGGTAAAGCGTTTATTTATGCTTTTTCTTCTCATGAATGAAATTTATTAATTATAGTATAATTGCATTCATTTCTAAAATAAAATTATCTCTCGTTTTCAGTATTTACAATGCCTTGGAGCACCACATATAGACTCCTTTAATTATATCTTAGAAGAAGGGTTAGAATTAGCCCGAGCTGATTTAGTATGTCCCGAATTTGAATTACCTACTGGCGAAAGAGTAAAAATAAGTATAGACCAAGCAGCTTTTTCTAAACCTAACGTTCCTGTACAAGCTGTCGGTGTAAAAAATCAGAAAATCTTCCCAACAGAATGCCGACAAAGAGCTGCTACTTATAAAGGAGATTTCAAAATACGAATAACTTTTAATGTAAATGGAAAATGCATTTCTTTAGACCGCTCTTTGGGTCAAATACCTATCATGGTGAAGGTAAATATAAATATAATTTATAGTAAATGATAACTTGAATAGAGCATTTTAATTTTTAATTTAAATATTTCTTCTAGTCCAAAGCATGTCACTTAGCAGATATGTCACCTGAAGAATTAATTAAACACAATGAGCATCCTGATGAATGGGGTGGATATTTTGTTGTTAAGGTATATGCTATACATTATTTAAATTCATGTAATGCAAAATTTACAAACACACTCACACATATACATATTACATAAACAATAAATTACATTATAGAGAACACACATACATACATCTATTTCATTAATTCACAAATGTGGGTTGTCTGTAGAATACATAAATATCTATATAGAACAACCACCCAAGCAAATTTTTTTGTAGATTTTTATTTGTATATTATCTTTAACATTTATTTTGTTTGTCAATTTTATTGTACATATATAAGAATAACATGTGATCATTTGAAAATGGTAGCTTTTATTGTTAACTTGTTTTGTATATTTGTATCAAAAGGGTAATGAAAGAATTATACGAATGCTGCTAGTGCAACGAAGAAATTATCCTGTTGCAATAAGGAGACAAGGATGGAAAAAGAGAGGCAATTTCTTTTCAGACTATGGAATTTTGATGAGGTGTGTTCGCTCAGATCAAACAGTGACAGTAAGTATTGACTTCACCTAAAAATAATACGTCTTATTGATAGACATTTGTTAAGTGCATAAAGCATTCAAAAGTAATAAATATTTTTTAATATAATCAACAATTGTCGTTTTTCCTGTTTATGTAATTTACTTGTTTCGTTATGTTAATGATTTTTTTATATACTTTTGGTTATACTATAATAGATATGACAATTTAAAAAAACTTCATGTAATCTGTGGAAGTAATATTAAAAAAAAGACTATATATTTTTGTGTATTGTCTATTTGTATTCATAAAACTGTACATAGCTATCTTTATTACTTTATATTTTGAGAAGAAACATACTATTTAATGTGTTGTTAAAATATATCCTATATTTGTATATCAATTTTTCAGAACAATGTGCTGCATTTTCTCACAAATGGGACTTGCAAACTCATGTTTGCTCATCGTAAGGTCATGTATTTTGCACCTTTACTGTTAATCATGAAATGCCTAATCGACTATTCCGACCACTACATATATAAGCATCTACTGCATGGCAAGAAAAATGATTTGTATTATGTAAAGTAAGTACATATATAACGCTATATAATAACATTTCTCAATGAATAAAGGTATAGGAAAGCCTATACAGCAAACATACTTAACTCTGCCACTGTGAAGTTTGTCTAGAGAGGTGAAAATTGGATCTCGGGTAGAAGATAGATCTGGAAGCATTGTACCTACACATTGCATCGTTCGTAGGCTATTCAGAACAGCAGAGTTTTGTGCATTGTACTGTACTTCGAAACCTTCAAAGCTTAATCTACACATTATGAAATAGCTCCAGTAGTAATAATAGTGTATAACTCCAACATTAATGTAAATATCATTCGCCTATTTACAATACTTCAGTTATGACAATTTCGTTTCAATATTCATAACTCTGAAATCACACATTTTAAGAATATCTATAACATAAATTGATACACCAACTGATCAACAGAATTATGCCGGGTTGTGTAGATTTTATAGACCAGTATTATTTAAGAAATTATATTTGTACATAGTTTTGTAATTTGATTTCATTGTATCATCAAAAAAAAATTATTTTCATTTATCAACCCCTTGTATGATCAACGATATATAAGAGCGCAGAACAGATAGAGATTGGGACCATGTCCAAAGTTACACAGAGTCCTGACTATGTGCTGACTGTGTAATTTAGGATTGAGTAAAAGGCAAACTCCCATTTTGGTTATAGCACCATTTATGAGACAACTAAATATGTTTCTTTGACAATATTGATCTATATAGTGGATAGCTTCAACACATCCATCTATGCATACATTGATCAATAAAACCAGTTTGTATGAAAATGCCATAATTATAATAAAAATTTGATTAGGTTGTGTTGGAAGCTTTACAATGTAATTTGATAAATTGTCAATAGATGGCACTGTTTATTATTTCGACACAAAATATAATTGATTATGACTGTAGAGTTACTATACAAAATTGTTTGGTCGCATAATTATTTAATTCAGTTTATCTATTTGTTGACAATCAAATAAACTAGATTTCTAGTATACTAAAAAAATTCATCATATAATATATTAGTTTATCTATCTTAATCAGTTTTATTCTACAATTGGTCTCATCTTTTTATTTCTTATTTACAGCTGTATACAAAATATGTTACGGGAACTACATGAAGAAGGATTGCATACAACCAATGAATGTCGAACTTATCTCGGAAAAATGTTTAGGCACAAACTCTTTGAATTACCATCTTGGTACACAAATTTAGAAGTAGCAGATTTTTTAATACAAAAGTGTATACTCATACATTTGGACAATGACAAAGATAAGTTTCATGCTCTCTGGTGCATGTATGAAGTGTTGCAAAATGCTTGTAAATAAGTAGCTAATATGTAAAAATTGTGCATGGAAATAAATTTTTATGCACTCTTGCCCAATTTTCATTCTCCTCCTCTCTCCCTCTCCTTCTCTCTCCTCCTCTCCTCTCTCTCCTTCTCTCTCTCTCTCTCTCTCCTCTCCCTCGTGTTCATCTCTTTTAGCTCTCTTCTCAAATGCTCTCCCTAGATTCCAAAATTTATTCCGTTGTTTTCCCTTAAAAGCAATATCGATTATTCCTATATTCTTCAAAATCGGTTTATTTATTCAAGCAATATTCATGGAGAAAATTTTGTCCGGAAGTGTTTATTTAGAATATTTTTTAAACTACTTTACTAATTAATTCTAAATCATAACAAGCTGTTTTTCAAAATTGTTCTGTGTTGTATCAAAATTGGTTGAATCATTCGATAAATTAGAAAAAAATGTTTTTTTCAAATATGTGTTGTTTTTCACAGATGTTAGGTCCTCAATTATCTTTTTCTATTTAAAAAACTATGTCAGATGCCATAAAGCTTATCAAAATCGAACATGTTCCAAAGATATTGTAGTTGAAAAATAAAAAATAAAAATTTTAATGCATATAGATTTTTGAATTTTAAGAGCTCAAAACGTAATAAAACCATATTTTTAAGCTCTGAGGGCTTGAAACAGCAATAAAATCGATCTTTTGAGCATGATGAGCTCAATAATTTATTGCACCTTCATTTTTAACACTTTGAGTTCAAACATAGTAAGAAGTTTTAGGGATGGTCTAAAGGGTCAATGTGTTTCAAAATTTTGAGTGCAAAAACACAGACAATATTAATAACTCAAGAAGCTTAAAAATACATTGATAAATACGATAGCGAAAAGTTTCAGTGATGGCGTACCGTTCAACCGTCTTACAGATTTTTTTTATCACAAACACAATATTCCATTTTCGCTCCACTAACAGTCAAGAGGACAGTCGTAGAACATACAAAGACTAAACCATGTCAAAGCTAGTAAAGTGCTTATATACATACACTAGTCTGCAGTGGTGTGAAATCTACCCTTTTTACATTACTCACAGATTGAAGGCGCAGATGCTGTAATGGTCCAGGAATTGTTACTCCCAGGCCATTTATATCTACAAGTGTTGAAAGAAAGACTGCAAGGTTTCTTAGTGGGGTTGAAACTCAATATCCTAAGGAAATATCAGACGGGGCAAACATTTGTCTTTACTGAAGTGAGTATAAAAATGTCACAATCATCATTTTCCTATACTGCATATCTTAAAATTTAATTATTTATTTTTAGCAACATAGACAAGGAAATAATTTTAACATATTTAATTGCTCAATAAACATTTTTAATAATATACATGTTTTATTGCTCAATAAACATTTTGTTTATGATTAATATTTCGAAATATCACATTAAGGAATTTGTTCTATAATGCTAATAGCAAGATCCTCACTCTCAATATTTGATGATGGGGAGTAGTTCGAATTGTCGAAGCGAACAATACACTGACAGAAAATAATTTGTAAATACATGTAATATATTAACAATAGGTTGGAAATCAAACACAAATTCCTCTACGTTTGTAGCAAACATTGTCAGTATTAATGCATTTATATCTTTTTACAGTTGATTTTAACTTCTCATTTCTTTCCAGAGGGATTTACAAATGCTATTACGTAAGGTCGGAGATATAGACAAACGTATGGAAACATTTATATCAACTGGAAATGCTCCTTCGAATAATGTCACTTTAACTCAGTATAAAGGTCTGACGATAATGGCCGAAAACATAAATAGGATGCGATACATGGCTCATTTCAAGTGAGTTTTTGAAATCATCACATATTCTTTGGTTTCATTGAATTTATACATAATGTATTTGGAAGCTTATCCGTTACAAAAAAAAAATGTTAGACCTGTTTGTCTGATTGTGGATAACCCAAAAAATTACATTCAGTCCTTTTATCGTTGTATATGTGGTTGGTCACATATCATTTGATATTTTCTGTATACTTTTCGAAATAACAAAGTCTAACCTATTCCCATCATGTCATAAACAACATCCAAAGTATTGTTATATGACCTTTCCCTGAAAATTCATGGTCAAATTATTATTCTAAATTTATAGTATTGTGTTATTTTTTTTGCCTTGTAAATAGACAAGTGTAATCATAGCATAACTTAAAAGTAATCAAAGTCAGAATTGTATTTCATATTTGATTTGAATCAAAATGAGGCATGTCTTCATAATGCACTTCTTGTGATTGATGATTGAATCAAAAAAACTGTGGACAAAGGAGCCATTAAAATTTATTCAAAATATGCTTAAAAGAAATAAAACAAGTGACATCCCAGCAATCACAGCTTTGACTATACAAAACTAAGTTACAACTTGAATATGCAAAATTAACTTCAGAAAACTTACCGCATACAATTTGCACATCTTTTCAAATTTTGTGAATCCATTTTTACGTTTTCCAACAAGTCCAAAGCATTATTCATACTTTATTTTTCAATATGTAGTTTTTCGGAAAAATTATAATTTTTTCATTAAGAATAAATTATATGATTTCTAAAATTTTACCATATAAGATAATATCAATAGTGTGAGAAAAGTAAACAAACAAAAATACTATACTAACTTGTCATTTCAAGTCAATCCACCGTGGTTCATTCTTCATGGAGATGAGAACAACTGAGGTCCGTCAGCTTCTGCCTGATGCCTGGGGTTTCGTTTGCCCAGTGCACACGCCAGATGGCGCGCCATGTGGCCTACTTAATCACCTCACAATGACTGCGCAGGTATATTTGTAACATTATATTTAGAACATTTAATTTGATTAATCTCAAAACAAAAACTTTTTATGCCATGAAAATCATTTATGTGTTGGAATGCGTATATACAATCTTTTTGCATAGCAGGTTAAAAATATTTAAGTCAGTGACTGTATAGAGCATAGATAATATATTGATACCATCCTACTAATATTATAAATGTGAAAGTTTATTTGTTGAGATATTTTTTAAATCAGGCTTTAACGGCTGAATAGAATTCTTTTAAACTATAGAGTGATATAGTTTAAAGAAAAATAGTACATGGAGTCCCTCCTCGTGGAAGAAGTGAAACTTCGTAATGTGAAAATGAAAATAGGAAGGGGTAGAAATTGCGTTTTTCGTCGCACGTTACAATTGCGAGACGAAATCTACCGACTCACTATCTTTTTCTATCCTACTTTCTACCTTTGTGTATCTTTCTTTCTCTCTCCCTCTTGCGTTGGAATATTGGACGCTACTCGTTGCAAAGCTCGCGCTGGTCTATAACAGGTATACTACGCGCATGCGTTCGAGTGCCACGCATTCACTCTCGCTCTGTCTCTTTCTATTCCCCATCCCAAGGAGCGCTGAACGTTTAACGCAACAGTGCTTTCATACCCTCTCCATGGTATCGTTAAACGTTTAACGCAACCTTGTTGGAAGTTGCATTAGAAGTTTCACTTCAATAATATATAGGCTATAATTTCTAAATATACGAACTTTTGTTTGCGACTTTCTTACATAATCATAGATCGAATTCATTACTTATACTGATTGATTATTGGTAATGACAATGTTCAAGAGAGATTCAAGTTCAATATTGATTCAAGATCGAAATCACATTCAGAATCAGGAGTGTAAGTTTCATAATTTCATAATACCAACAATAACATTTGAGGCATTACATACGTTATAGTATAAGAATATAAGTTTTTCTTATATGGAATTGAGAATGGGACCGAGATAAGAATTGTGGTTGATAAAGTCACCAATTGTCTTAAAAATTTGAAGAATTCGCTGTATGTCCACAGGGGGACCGCAAGTGGATTATGTAGGTGATAAATAAAATTTTTAGAATCGACTACCTAGAAACTGTAAAATAAAAATAGATATTTAGATTTTTAAAATGGAAATCTTTTTTAACTTATCATGTATATTAATTACATTCATCTGTTATTGGTTTTTAAAAACTGGTGGCAAAATGGAAATTGTTTGTTTAGCATCAACATGAATTTAATGCAAAAAAATTATTATAAAATTATTTTCTATGACTTTCGTTGCTATTTAAGCCAACAAAAAAATTTTAACAGACTGTAGTTGGTTTTCACGATGCCACTCCATCCCTCGCCACAACTGGATTAACTAATTCAAATGTGGTCACACTGATCTGACTGACAATCTGCATGAGGGGCTTTCTTCAACAATAAAGACCGAAGACAACATTAGTACTATGCGCATGATAGAGACTGACAAAAGACTAAATCTACAAGCAGATTTCAGCAAATTTAGGCATTGGTATGAGTCAAGGGCACAAAATCTTGCATGTACATTTAGCGATCAGGAAACTTTCTACTCCATGGATACCTCATAACTGAAGCCCAAAAACTCCGTCGCGTTAATTGATGCCGGGAAAAAGATAAAAAGAGTAATGTCAGACTGGTACACTAAAAATTGTTTGCCTCTTGTTGTGGAACAGTGTTCATGAAACTGACCTCGCAGTCAGATTCTGCTTCATCATGACAATGTCTCATCACATACCACCAGACAAACAAGTAACTATTTGGGAATATAAGATATAGAAATACTGGCTCACTCGCCTTACAACCCTTACCTCGTACCATGCAATTTTTATAAAGGCCATCAAAGCGACCACTAAGTGCGAGTGGGCAAAATGTTTCACTCAGTAGTTCCATCAAATGCAGTGATATATTGATTTCGATTTTGTAAAACAATGATAATAAGAATAATTTGCTAGATTTCTCAGTTTTCGATTTTCTAAGCACTTTCAGAGTGACCCATGTATGTATTTTTTATTTCTGTTTCTTTATTATAAAAGAAACAGAATCTGGATCAGGACCAGAATTGGAATCAAAAGCGGAGTCAAGACTAAAATTGAAAGAAGGAATAATATAGGGATCATGGTTGACAAGAGTGATCGGTCAATATGAATGTCTATGTCCACTTGGACAGAGCTGGGGGCAAATCCCCAACTTACATTCTTGATGTTATTGAAAGATAATATAAAAAATAAAATATGACTTGTTCGAATGCCAAATCATCAATGTTCACCATTGTATTTAGAAATATAGCCATTTATTATGAATGAAAATATCAAAGCTACTAATAATTGATTCTTTATTAAGAATATTAGTGATTTAAAAATGGTTTTTTTATGTAACATAACAAATGCATATTTTCAGGTAACCCATCGTCCCGATCAAAAGCTTGTGGCAAATTTCCCTCAAGTCTTAACACGATGTGGTTAGTGGTTAATTTTTCTCTTTCTGTTTAACGTTAACTTATAATGACATTCTGAAGATTTTGTCATTGATATATGCATGCGTGGTAATGGCAACTTTCCTCGAAAAAAAAAAACAAACCTCTCTTTATATTTTTACAGATGTATTTGCAAGAACTCTTGGAATAATGTTTAATTGGGAGTTTTAATATGACTTTTCGTTTTTATTGTGGCATTAATAAGAATGGATATTTCTATTGTTATTTAGTATTCATACCAGAAAAGTCTTGTCCAAACCACATGTCATTTTATAGGTATATAGTCAGTATAGTAGTGTTAATGTGACTTAATAACGTAAAATGCATTGCAATTTTTATAACAGAATAAAATAAGTTAACCAAAAAAAAAAAAAAATAACAACTAAAACAATTCTATTTTGATTTTCATATCCTGAACACAATAATAGCCACAACAAAACCAAAAATAAATTATTACATTACTATAATTCTGTTTAAGTTTTAATTAATGCCCATGTATATATTTCAGTGTCCAACAAACATTTTCAGAATGAATAATCATCATATTTATATTAATGATATACTGTATAATTCATATAAACAAGATAGGCTTTTTAACACCATCAAAAAATAGAAAATAATGACGCAGTAGTCTAAATCTTCACCTTCTGTCTGTTAATTTTAAGGACACACTTTGCAAATCAATGCCTATTAATTTAATTTTAGGTTTGTCTTATATATATCTTACATAGGATTTTTTTCTAGGAAACCATTTGTACTAGAAAATATAACAATGATGTATATAGAATTTTGTTCTCTAGTACTGGTGCAGTAATTAGGAAAAATAAAAATGTCAATGAGATCGTCCTATTCCTAAATTGTAAGAGTAGAAATATTAGTAAATAAAATAACTAATCGAAAATATTCTCCAACTTCATGAACTTGGGGGTCATTCATAAATCACATAAAGCTTTTAGGGGGAAATTGAACATATCACAAGAGGGTGCGGGGAGTCTTCTTGATTTTTTACATAAGATTATAACATGAGTTAAGTTACGAATGTAGTTTCAAAAAGCGCGCGGTTTCTACGCCACGGCAGAGGTGTGTGGTATTCATGGCAACATTCCCGCGCCGCCCGGCAGAACTTGCTCAGTATGCCCCACATACTTTGTATTGAAATGGTTGTGATACTTCATACCTCCCATTTCAAAATTAAAAAATAGCAGACTTTAAACGTTTATTAAAGACAAGATCGAGATGCTACATCAAGACTAATATTGATATTGATGGATGGGTTGAATGAAATATTAACAATGCATTATTGTCGTAAATGAGACACTGTTTCCACATTTTTTTTATAATATTAGTAGATACTTTGTCTTACATAAGATTTAGTAGAAGAAAGGGGGTCAATTACTTTTTGTTTTTTGTTACATAGGAAGGAGGGAGTAAAATTGCCAAAAATTGCCTTATGTAATTTATAAGAGAATGGTTGGATGGCTAAAGGACTTTAATGAATAATATGTACAAAAAAATCTTCAAACATTATTTAATATTATTACTTAATAATAATTAATTTAAATTCCTCTTCAACTCTTTCCATTCTGTCCTTAGATCATTCTTTTATTTCACAGGTATGGAACCAATAAATTCAGTTGCAGAGGTACCTCTCTCTGAAGACATTTACAAATATCCAGTCTTCGTTGATGGTAGACTACTCGGATACTTTTCTGAAGATCTTGTGCACAGGTCATGCGCCTTGTTACGGACATTGAAGATTAAAGGCGAAGAAATACCGATAACAACAGAAATTGTAGTCGTACCAAAGAAACAGGTATGATCTTATAATTTATATAAAACATCAATTTAAATTTATTTTTTTATAGATTGACTGCGCTGGCCAAACTTAAAACAACCAAAGTTATAATTGGAAATCAACATTATGTTACTCAGTATAAGATCAAAATCTTTTGTGCATTAACTAGCATCGTCAGACACCTGTACCTATATAGCAGTGCCCTCTGTTGAGTTTTTATTGATTCTTAAATTGCTCGAAGAACAAATGTGCATACACAATCTTCACAATTCCATTCTAAAATTATTAGGATGCTTATGAATTTTTTTTTATTAAATTGGTACTTTGTCATGTTATCTATTATTATTTAGTGTTAAATATTAATACTTTTAAGCTAAAAATATGCTGGGACAGCCAATTTTGTGAAATCTTTTACAATGTCAACAAAATTAAAATCAAAGTATGTATGTCTAAAAGTCAATTCTTTGAAAATGTGCATTTCAAAAAAAAATCAAAAACAAACAGCAAGCTCCGGGAATTTCATCAAATACGGTCAATTTTATTTAAACAAATAAAATTTATCGTTTTTGAGACATACACCCGAGAGCATATAAACACGTAAACCCATGCACATTCTCATGTTTATAATAACAGGCAAGTAGTTGTTTAATAATGTCTGCAGTTTAAATAAATATTGTTGATTTATTATGAACACATGTTTATGTCACTTTATTATGAATCATGTCTGCAGTTTTTAAATATAGGGCTTTGAATTAAATTAGAAACCATATTGTGTACTAATTTATGGCTGACATCTTGTATACAAAGACTAAGTGTTGAATTGTGATAGTTAAAAATATTACCATGCCCATTACAAAGGCGCCCAATGCAAACAAAATAATATTTTTTCCATATTTGGAAACCAAAAAATTAATTGTAATTGTATTTTTCTTTTTCCATTTTTTTTTACAGATTTGTGCACAGTATCCAGGTGTATTTATCTTTACGACAGAAACTCGTATGATGAGGCCAGTTATCAATTTGTCTTTGAATCAATTGGAACTGATTGGCACTATGGAGCAACTGTATCTAGATATAGCTGTCACGCCAAAAGAAATATATAAGGGTATTTAATAATCTCAGGGAGATGTTCTATTCAATAACACATAAAGTGTTATGTGCTATAGAAACTAATAGGATCAAATTTTGCTTTTAGGTAAAACCACTCATATTGAACTGTCAAAATCTGCTTTCTTGAGCAATTTGGCTCAACTCGTCCCAATGCCGGATTGCAATCAATCACCTAGGTGATAAAAGTTACTTTTAAAGAAATAGTTATATGCTTCCTATCTTTTTTTAAAGTTCTCAATTATTTTCAGGAACATGTACCAGTGCCAGATGGGTAAACAGACTATGGGTACACCCATTCACACTTGGCAAACTAATTCTGATACCAAACTGTATCGGCTACAAACACCGGCATCACCACTATTTAGGCCTACTCACTATGACAATATTGGCCTGGATGATTATCCTTGTGGTACTAACGCCATTGTCGCTGTCATATCATATACGGTTATTTATTTATTTGTTTTTGTTTTATGGTGATTCAATATTAACATTGTACATATTAGTCTTGTCTTTAAGTTTAAAATGGTGTTAATTCTTGATACTAAGATTAAAATTATGTGCTATAGCTCATTCGATTCGGAATGATGTCTAGATCATTGTGCTAAATAATTAAATTAGTCCATAAAAAATCCCAAGAGTTATAAACAATTAAAGACCTTCAGAAAATGGTGTTTGGTTTGTAGGTTATTGTGCGAAAACTATAAATATTTTCGAAATTTGAAAAAAAGATCCTTAAAGAGGAGGATTTTTTTTTTTAATTTTTTATTATATTTTCGTTTTTATGTCAATAAAAGACATTTATTTGTTGAAAAAATATTTTTTTCTCATTTTGTTTATAAAATCTTTATAAACAAATGGACTAATTTAATATTTAAACAAATTTTTTTCTTAATATTTATTTTTAATTGTTTATAATCGTTTTTTTTTATATATTTGTTGTTTGAATTATTAATTAAGAATTTTTTTCTAAAAATCATAAATTGACCTTTCTCTACAAAATAACAAAAAAATTTTTTTTCATTAACAATAGCATTGTTTATTAACTTTACAAAGATAAATGTTCGACAATACAAACTAAAACTTATCTCTGGAAATTTTATTTATTTTTATTATTAACTTTATGATTGCCTTCTTTGTTAGGGCTACGACATGGAAGACGCGATGATAATTAACAAATCATCACACGAGAGAGGCTTTGCCCACGGCTCAGTATACAAAGCAGATTTCATAGAATTGAAAAGCTCCGCTTCTTACTTCTGCAGGGACCCAGCGAAGCCAGAACTGAATGAGATCTTAGATATAGATGGCTTGCCCTTTGTCGGTGCTAAAATCAAAGCTGAGGAACCATTTTATTCGAGAGTGTAACTTATTAAAATATAAATACTAATGAATGGTATCGTAATAAGTGAGAATTAGTCAAAGGTAAATTTTAATGTCTTTTAATCTTATTTTATAAGTTAAAATCCCCCCATAAGTTTATAATTGATTGCGATATTGAATTTCTTTTTTCTAGCAAAGAAAATTCTACTACTCCTACATGTAAAAAGGATCCATTAACAATTGAAAAGGGTTCCTTCGTCTGAAACATATATTTTTATTTTGTGATTTAAACTACTAAACTAATTATAGTATTACTAAAATGTACTAAATTAATATTGTATACTAGCCTAAATAAAAAAAATGTTTATTTTTCAACATAATCAAAAAATTTGTGTTTGAGAAAATGAGTGGCTTAAAAATAAATAAATATTATATATAATAGTAAGATGGCTAAAGAGGTTCAATTTACATTGTACCTTTATTTTTTTTTAATATTAAAAATATATTAGGAATACAAATAAGTTTCTTGAGTACAAAGAATACAAATAAGGCTTAAAAATTAGGTTGCTCATTCAAAAACAACTTAACCCTATCATATTATTAACTTCATACTACATCATTTTTTTTTTATCCTAAAATGTCTAAGTTTGAGCCAAGTAAGTGTTGTTTGAGGGAACTTTCAATTTACTTCTTTAATTTAAAAAAATCTGCAGCTGAGGCACATCTATAGCTTGTAGAAGCATATAATGAGGCTGCCTTGAGTGAGAAAACATGTCGAGAGTGGTTTCAAAATTTTATAAATGGTGATTTTGATGTAGAAGACAAAGATCGCAGTAAAAGGCCAAAAATTACGAAGTTGCAGAACTGCAGGAAGATTCTTCTCAAACACAAAAGGAACTTGCACTTACTTTAGAAGCCACTCAGCAAGCAGTCTCGCTTCATTTAAAATCGTTAATAATTATTCATAAACAAGGTAATTAAGTTCCATATGAATTAAAGTTAAGAGATGTTGAACGCCTATTATGCACGAGTGAAATGCTGCTAGCTAGGCACAAAAAAAAGGATTTTACATTGAATCATCACTGGTGATGATAAGTGGATATATTATGATAGTCCAAAAAGAAGAAAACCATGGGAACTACCTGGCCACACATTAACATCCACAGCAAAACCGAATATTCATGGAAAAAAACTCATGCTGTGTATTTGATAGGATCAGCTGGGTGTGGTATATTACGAGTTGCTTGATCCAACCAAAACAATTACTGGAACTCTATACCGACCACAATTGATGAGATTGAGTCGAGCTCTGAAGGAAAAACTCCCTCAATACTACTCTAGACATAACAAAATTATTCTTCTACATGATAGTGCTCATCCGCATGTAGCGGATCCGGTGAAAAACTATTTGAAAACGTTTGATTGGGAAGTACTACCCCACCCGCCGTATTCACTAGACATTGCGCCGTCCGACTATCGTCTGTCCCGGTCAATGGCACATGCTCTGTCAGAGCAGCGGTCCACATCAAATGAAGATACCAAAAAATTGGGTTGGTTCGTGGATAGCTTTAAAAGATAAGGAGTTCATCAAACTTGGAATTCGAATGCTGCCTAAAAGATGGAAAAAAGGAATTGCTAGTGCTGGACAATACTTTGATTAAAATTAAATTACCATTCTTTTACAATAAATATTATTTCATTGACAAAAAATGGCAGAAACTTATTTGTACTCCTAATATAATTTTCTTTTTTTGCTTTTATATATTAAGGTACTAAAAAAATATGACTACAACTATTATCAGCAATGAAGATGCATATTTATGGTATTATGCAGGTACTTTGATGGAGACAAGAATTATTTCTCAGTTGTCAAATACCATGGCAAAGAAGAAGTGTTCGTTGACAGCGTCAGGTTATGCGGCGACTTCAACACCAAGGCTCCTCCTAAAGCTTGTGTAGTTTTACGAATACAGGTATGCTATTTTTGTTTTTATTTGCAATAAAAAAACAAATATGACGAAGAAACCTCTACTCAACCACAATTTCAATTCCATTTTTTTTCATAACATTGTATTATTTCTATTAATAATAAAATCGCTACTGCCTATTTAAAAATTATTCAATTAATTTTTGGTAGTTCTGTCAATTTAAAAAAAAAAACCCTGAATTAGATGTATTACAATGACATGAATATGATGTTGTAAATCTTACTTAAATAATTATTTCTTTAATTGTTATTTTGTGTATATTCAAAGTAGAATAAAATTTTTATAATCAGATCTTATAACAAGTATACAGGAATGTGATAATCTGTGAGATTACTGTTCTTCTACCCTCACTGCCAGAAATGATGAAACAGCCAACCATTTCACAGATATCTGCTTACTGCTCTCCCATTCCCGGTTCTACTTTTCGTCCAAAGTCCCTCAGTTACCAACTGACGTTAGGTATATCATTATAAAACACTGAACTTAAATAAGTATCCGCGTCTTATATTTCTAGAATCTTTGTGCCTTGTCCTAGTAATTGTAAGTACCATGTGACTGCTTCGTATTTACTATAGACACTGGTGACACAGACACCTAAGACACTAATAACGAGTACAAAATGACTACATAAAAATAAATGTTTATTACTTAAATTTAGTTTTTATTTCATATAGCCTCATAATACAATTTAAAAGATATGTTAATTTAATTTAACATGAAAATTCTCTCAGTTAGGGTCCATAGAAAGTTACTTGGAAAAACTACATGTAATGAAAAATGTTATAGCAAATTCATCTACATTTTTGCAACTGTAGTACCTACCTGCGAAATTTTAAATAAAATTAATGCTTAAAAGGAAGAAGCTTGTAGTGGGTAGTGCAATTTTAGGGTTTCGTACCCAAAAGAGAAACAGGATCCTATTACTAAGCCTCTGCTGTCTATATGTCTGTCTGTCACCAAATTATATCTCATAACCTATAATAAATTGACAGTGTATTCGTAATATAGAACTGACAGTTATTTGACTCTTTTAAACTTTATTAGATTTAGATATTTTATAAATATTCTTTGTTTAGAGCACTAAAACTTAAAAGTCAACTTATCACAGTAGTGTAGACTTTCAAGAAAACAGTAAAACTGTCTTTCTATCTATTAGGTATCCATATAACACAATTTGTTTCCTAAAAAATTGGCACTGACTTCTGTTCAGTTTCGGACTGCATCAAGATATGTTAAATATGATGACTATTCAAATGAAACTTTAAAACGCAGCAACTTCGATAGTGACATATTCCTCAATTCACCCCTAGGTGTAATATTTACATTTTTTAAATTTTGACATAACATATACAAGATGGAATCGATCATGCATTTTTTTGCAAATATTCATAATCTCCTGTTTTAGAACAACTTTGCCAAAGTAACTAACAAAAATATATTATTTAAAATATACTTGTAAATATGTAATATAAAAAATATATAGACACAACCCTACGAAATGCTCGGCCAGACGGCGCCCGCGCGCCGCGCTTGATCACGTGACGAACTCGACTTCTGCCTCGCGCTCGGGCTGTGCTGTCCTATTTTTAAAGAATTTATCTAGTCACTTATCTACAAATGACACTTTATGTTGTTAGCGATATAAAGGTCGCCAAAGGTATTATTACATTAGTTTCTGATTTTCCATGTGTTCCATTCACTTCTAAACAAACAGAGCAAATTATCGCGTAAACTTCAAGTCCTTGAAGTCAACTTGAAGTCCATAACTTCACGTAAGTTATGGACTCGCAAGCAACAATGTTATTTCTGCAAACTCCCCAACAATAAATTGATATTCGATAGCAGTGAAAGGCATTGTTATTAAACACTTCAATTTTAATCACACACAAGTTTAGTTTCAAAAACGTCAATATAATAGTAAATGTAACACTTTATAACAAAATACCTAAAGCTCTAAAGCCACGCGTCCGGTCGTAGACTACGCGCGGACCCGCAGTTGAATCGACACTGCCGCGCGCACGCTGCGCTAGGGCTTAATTAATGGTTTTGGAGGGGGGGCGCGTGCGCGCGTCAGCTATCACTAAGCGCTAAGGATTTACTTCATGAATTTACACGTTCACGTTCTGAGCTATTTTTCTCAGTAATGGCTACTTTAATAAGTATGGTTTCTTTAGCAAAGTTGTTTTAAAGAAGGAGATTATGAATATTTGCAGAAAGATCCATAATAGATTTCATACGGTATGAGTAGGACTAGATTTTCTGATTAATTGTTTATTAATTTTGACAATAAATATTAATTGGCATTATTGCAACTACTTTGTGAGTACTTTTTCTTAGTCATTTTTTTGACATTTCTTGCTTAATCATAATTTTTCTTATTTAAAAATTTCATACCCCAAGGCTATCAACGAGACCCTATTACTAATGCTTCACTGTCTGTTCTTCTGTCACACAGTTGTATTTTTTTAATCATAATAGTATAGTAATAGTAAAAAGTATAAGTTCAATATTGTTTGATAGTATGGAACCCTTCTTATGTAGGTCTAACTCACCAGTTACTGCAGAAAAAAACCGTGACCGGTTTTATTTTCTGTAGTAACTGGCGCTGTAGTGGTGCAGAGAACTATTAACAACAATTTTTATTATTGAAAAAACATCTTTCTAGCAGAATATTCAAATAAATAGCAATCTCATATTCTTTGGTATTTAAAAATTATTTTTTAGTGAAAAATTATTTTAGATGTTAATTATTTCAGCGCAATCCAATGGTTGGTGACAAGTTCGCTTCTCGAGCTGGACAAAAGGGTATATGCTCCCAGAAATGGGCGGCTGAAGATCTACCCTTCACAGAATCTGGTTTGATACCCGACGTATTGTTCAACCCTCACGGGTTTCCATCTCGTATGACAATAGCCATGATGATCGAGTGCATGGCAGGAAAATCTGCTTCTTTGCATGGAGAGGTAAAAGTTTAACGCTTATTACTTGTTATGAATTTATCATTTGCCTCTATCGATCTTGTTAATAAGCTATTTTATTGCTTTTTTTTTCTCAGATACTGAAACATATTTATTACTCATTGTTATTTTAGTGTTTTGGATGTCGGGTAATGTCAAATTTAGAATTTATTTGGTCAGAGTTACATGATTGTAGTTCTCATATTTTTATCTTATCTGATCATTTTTTTTATATATAAGTCTGAAAAAATAAGATATTAATTTAATATGATAAATACACTACATGAGATGGTCCAAAAAAATTTGTCTAGTGTCTTTCGAGAAACATTTAAAAAAAAATGGTAAAAAGCTTACAAAGAAATTGAAGTTTTTAATAACAGATCGAAGAGCAAATGTACTGTGAGTCACCAAAAAGCAGGTGGTCACCGCCGTCCATGGACGCTAACAATCCCAAAGTAGCCGACGCGTCACCGGCTTCTTGGGTAGGAATATGATATCTGATAGGAGTAATAAGCTGATAGAGAGGAAAGGGAATGATGTAGGAGGATTTTCTGAAATGAATTCATTCACATTTTTCAGAAAACAAAACTGAATTTTGAAAACAATTTTTAATTTCCACTTTCCTCTCGTATTTGTTAATGGAATACAAGTGAATGATTAACATTGATCTCTAATAAAATCATATATGCACAAAAGGAATGTGAAACCAAAAAATTACAGTTACATCCTACACTTTAATCACCTTTGTTTTTAAAGGTTCATGACGCAACTCCATTCCGTTTCAACGAACGCGACACAGCGATAAATTATTTCGGCCGTCTATTAGAAGCCGGCGGTTACAATTATTATGGCACGGAGCGCATGTACAGCGGCGTGGATGGCCGAGAGATGTCGGCCGACATTTTTTTCGGCGTCATACATTATCAGAGGCTAAGGCACATGGTATCGGACAAATGGCAGGTAAGTTTTGAAAAGTCGAAACTGACACATACGTAATCTAGTTAGATATAAGGAAATACTTTTAATAATGTTATCAAGTCAAAAATCTAAAACAAATCAATAATGTAGCTTTATTTTTTGGAACGACTCCGTGTCTCTTAACATATACCAGATTTTCGTATATGTATTGTGATGCTAAAGTTAAAATATTAGTTTCCTTAAATTTTTCTCTGGGAGATGCCCATTGGTTTCGAATAATAAACAGCACGAATAGCTTTCTTCTACAGCACGAAAATTGTGTTAATATCAGTTTCGTGACCCCATAACAAAATTCCATAAGTCATGAGACTATTAAAAAAACTGAAATAAACTAGTCTCCCGGTGCTTTCACCTGTAAGTCGTCGAATTCTTTTGCTGCATATGCTTCAGAACTAAGTTTTTGCGCCAATCTGGTAATATGAGACTTCCAACGCAATTTAGCATCTAAAGTGAGACCAATAAATAAGGTTATATCCACAATATCCAGTATCTCGTTCTTGACCATTACGTTTCGTGGACTGGTTTAGCAATAGTCAAGAAAGTTTTCAAGTTTTGTTGTACTCTCATTGAGAAGATCATTAATAGTAAACCACTCAACTATTTCAGAGATGGTACTGTTTACTTCATCAAAGCTGATTGTTGACTTAAATCTTAAAAAGTAATGAAGTATCATCAGCAAACTACAATCCCATGCCCAATTTATTTAATGACGTTGCATAATTTATGTGAAGGTGCGTACAACGGGAGCGGTGGATGTACTGACACGCCAGCCGGTGCGCGGACGCAAGCGCGGCGGTGGCGTGCGTCTAGGCGAGATGGAGCGCGACGGGCTAATGTCGCACGGAGCGTCCTTCCTTCTGCACGAGAGACTCTTCCATTGCTCCGACAAGACCGAAGTATGAGACAATATTTTTAAAAACGTTACTTCTAATTTGATTTTCCGATTTCGAAATTATTCCCAAAGAGATATTTATTTTGATTTGATCATTTGGTTATGTTTGTCGATTTATTGCTGTTACTGTAAATAAAAAAAAATATGAGTGGTTGCCAAAATTTGTTTTTTATAGCACAGAATGATACAAAATTTGTATCTATATTATGAATGTGAAAAGATGTTTGTTTGAATGTTTGATTATCAATCACGCTCAAAGCTCTAAACGAATTCTAATCAAATTTTGCCTAAAAGTAGAGAATGTCCAGGTGTAAGACATAGAATAGGTACTATTTATACAAAAAAAAATGTTTTCATTTAAATATCAGAAAAGTAATTGCAAACCACCATCAAATATAAATCAAAGTAATAGTCATTGCTAAATTAAAGTAATTACCATAATAGTTAACAAAAGAATGTGTATATCTTAAAATGAAAAACCAAAATGGCATCACATTTTTATCTATAAAATGTTTATATTCAATGATTTGGAGGAGACACTGATGAACATCCAAAAAGACTATAGGTAACTGTCACAAACCTGACCAAAGATCTGTAGCTAAACTATGAAATCACAAAAACAATTGATGTATCGGCTGCTGATTCACAGGGGAGTGATTACTGTGACATACCATCCAATGTTCCATTTAACATTGGCGAAAAACATAAAACATACTAGTAATCTGTATTCTTAGATGTCTTGTATACCGTTATATGTATGTGGTACTTATAATCTGTTAAATGAAGTATCTGAAAATCAGATCGACATTCTTATTTTCTTCATTATTTTTATACTGTCACATAATATATTAAATCACATAACATGAGAATCACCCAGATGTAGAAAAGACCTCGACCACAAACCCAGTTTTATACCCAACAAAACTAACAAACTAATGACACATCTCACAAGGGTCTACATTCAGCTCTGGACTGCATTGATCTTGTATTTTAATTCGCAAGCCATAATATGCAGGACTTGCGGCACACTCCTCGGTCCTCTGGTGAACAAGCATAGCAACAAGGAGACTTGCAGGCTGTGCGGGGAGAAAGGTGACCTCGCCTCCATATTTATTCCTTACGTATTCAAATATTTTGTTACTCAATTAGCCGCTGTGAATATTAAAGTAAAAATCAATTGTAACAACATGTCTGTAGTTGAAGTTTAATTATGTTAATTATGTTGCATAAATTTTTAACATAATTGGTTCTTTTATTTATCATCTCAATGGTTTTCACTATTTGAAGTTTTTTTCTTATAAAAAACGAAATGGCATTATTTATTACTTCATTCTATTATCATGCATATCCAATATATGAATGAAAGAAAGAAAATTTTCATTGTTATGTACATATATAAATGTTAGTGCATTAGTTTAATTATTAGAACGATATTATGTTATCATCAAAAAAGTTTGTCACTCATCATAAACTGTAGTATTGATTAGAAGCTAATAATGATCATCCACACAAATATAGTGATCCCCATGAAGGATGACGTAACTTGTTTTCTGGAACTGATAAATGATTTAATCTAAAAAACTGATTAGCTAATTTGGCATTGAGGAACCAGGTTGAACCTGATGTCTTTTAAAACAAGCAATACGTTGACCACTCGGCCACCTCGACTATATTCATGTATGTATGTTGATCGTCTATTGTTTGGGATATATCTACATATCCTTTATTGACATTATAAATTTCAATTTATAATTTCAAATATTGCATAATAATTAATGCAACATGTTATGAAGGATAAGTGTTAGAACAATATTTGTAGTGTTGAGTAAAATAGTTTAGTATCATACCACTTTGTATGCATCTACATTTCTAAATCTTTGTAAAGATGATATATTTTTTTATAATGAAATAAGCCAAAATCATGGGTAATATTAAGATTCAATGTGTATTTTACATTATGGAATCCAACATAGACTATTTTACATCCCAGAATCTTATAAGAATTTCTGGTATTTTCACAGCTTGATGATTCGGTAGATTTTCATAAAATTCAGCATATATGCAGCCTATCAGTGGCGACGGCTTCTAAGAACTCGATTCTTATCGGCTTCCCTTTCATAAAATATTTAATATGCATAATTCATAAATAAATAAATTATTGTTTTTTAGTATACAGACACTTAAAATTATTTTTAATTTTCAATAATTATTGTAAATAATATCCAGCCTTCTTACGTTAGTAACGTAAGCCCTATATAAAACACTTCAAATAACTCGAAAGCGACCGAGTTATTTAGAATAAATTCAGAATGTTAGCAATCGTCGTAATCAATGTGAAATGTTGAGTCTTCCATATTCAGTTGTATTATAGCGTTATGGCGGGCGCCTCGAGTCCGCGAGCGGGGAAAGGAGCTTCATAACTCGGCCGATCGCGAGTTTTACTTCCACAACGAAATGACGCAATTGTAATTCGTGTAACATAATTTCACCTTTAACGTGAACTTTTAGGTGTTATATTCGGTTGCGGATTGTTGTGATATACATTATTATGTAAATAATAATGCGTTTCGATCAGCGGAAATTTCCGATTATACCCGAATAAAGAACGGTTTTGCATATAGCATCATTCCGTGTCGAATTAAGTATAGAAGCGTTGTAAATGTAATTGAATTTATATAATACGAGTTAGTGTAGTGGTATTTAAGACGAATTGATTGTTATTCTATTTATTCAGTAAGTGTTTTCTATTTTCGATTTTATAGTGGCACTCTTAGCAATTGAATGCTGCACTACATTTTTCTGATATAAGTGAGCCTCCACGAAGGCATGGCGTCTATTTAGCTCAGAGTCAGACTTAAAAGCGTAGTATAAACGTAATTTCATGAAATTGTAGATAATGTTAAAAATCAAATTCAAACCAGATATAGTTCACTAAGCAATTTGTCGTTTTTAGATTTACTAAGTAAGTCGAAACATGATTTATTGAACGTACATTTCCTGAGGATAAACTAAATAATTTAAATTTATTATTTCCTCGAATTTTTGACATAAATGCATTAAAAATGAGTTGATGAAATGAAAAAATGAGCATTAAATATTCGTCTCCCGCTTAAAGGATTAGATATGTACGAGTTATTTTGCATTTACAAAAGATATCTTAAAAGATACATTTCCTCAAATTTTAAGCTTAAGTAATATCTGTTTAACCCTTCCGATAACAATTGCGGCCGCGAACGATCTTTTCAGCTCTCAATCGCATTCATACGTACCTCAGGAATAGCCAGACAGAACAAAGGCTTTCAGATCTCGCGTTGTTATCTATAGAAAAACATTTACTGTTGCAAATCAAAAGTAAGCCAAATTTTTATGACTTGGTATTAACTCATTTTCTCAAGAAAAATCGTAGATTACCACTAGAATTTAAATAGCTTTTTATCTCATTTAATTCATTTATCCACTCGCTGCTATAAATTCGACTAAAGGAAACTACTTCATTAGCTTTTTCAAAGCTGCTTTTATGCATGCTCGAAGTCTTCCGTTTGTATTCTATCATTGACTTCAAGTATGCCAAAAGTGGCGAATGAAATATCTCCGCGTTATACCAGAGGGCGTTACAGAGCTCGGTAAGTAATAGTTATATTTTTATTAATAATGTTTAATGTTGACAATTTTTTAAGGTTCGGCTTCCCTTTATATTTTTCTCACCCCTCGCCACTGCAGCTTATACTATGGAATAAATATGTATCTATCCCAGAAAAAAATTTGGAACCCATATTAGTAACATAAGATTGAGAGATTGTTCAGAGATCTCGCTTATTTGTGACAGTAGCGAAATCAAGACCGAGCCGAGGATTAAGAGTAGGAGTGAGAGTGAGTTCAAAATAAACGCTGGACATTTACTAACATATTTATAACTGTAAAAAACATACAGTGCATGAAAATTGTATTGAAAATAATGCTTTCAAAAATGAAAAAATTAAATCTTATTTACTAATCCTCTTCCATTGCCTCTGGCGCTGGCTCTTTATTTTCTTTACTTTTCTTCTTCTTCTTTTTCTTCTTCTTGGCGGCCTCCATCTCGGCTGCCTGCTGGACTGCAACTTCTTCTATGGCTTCTTTCATGACTTCTACATTCTTTTTCGGTATATCACCAGTCTCGTAAAATTTCAATCGGTCCTCTACTTGCTGACGTAACTTCTCACCAAAAATGGTTGACTGTATTTCTGAGAAGCAATCAATCCTTGATGCTATTGAACACTTGTTGGCCAAATATCGGCTTATACGACCTTTATTCTTCAAACCGGCTCGACCAATAAATGTAGAATGATACAGCAGTCCGTACTTTGGGGTGTTTGACCTTGTCTTCAATGCTCTGAACAGAGCTTTTTCAGCACCTAATATTTGCAATGTTGAAGCAGGATATTTAGCGAGACTGGTGAGTGAACCGGCCTTTGATATGAGTCGGGCACCGACCTGATCCCCAATCAGGACCGTCAGATTGGGAGCCACGCTATTCATCTTGTTGTGGAGATACTCTGCTATCTGTTTCCTATATTCAGCCAATTTGACCACTCGTCCCGCAAACATTTGTATGTTTATCAAGTCAACAGGTGATATATCCATACCCATAGACATCTTAGATGCTGCGATTATAGCTTCAGCTTTTTCAGAATCACCGAGTATCTCTGTCAAGGGTTCTATAGATTCTTCTGAAAGTGTCTTCCTATCTTTAATGAATTCTGCACATTTTGTATACAAATGATTCTCAGGTACAATCTTCACCAGTTCCGGGAAGTGATAAGAATACCATTCTCTGATCCTCATAGAAAATGTGTTGATATCTTTATCAAGCTGATCCAGGAGAGCGATTGACTGTATTATCATATTATCGACTCGGTTAACGTTGAACTTGACTCGGGCACGAGAATAAGAATGGCCCAAGCCCAATTGTGCAACGCTGCATGCTTTTAGTGTTAATCCCTTCACCAGATTGTGAAAATGAAACCGTATTCCTCTTACTATCTCTGGAACAACTCCGGTGTGAGTACACGTAATTCCCAAAGCTTCTGATATAGCTGCCCCTAATTTTGGATCTAAAACTCCTAGAGTGCATTTTCCACGTTTCTTGCGTTTTGGCAGCGCACCCTCCAAAAACAGATTCAAATCCTCTGGTACAACACCTTCAGAAATACTGTTGATATTTTCCAAAGCGACCACAGCCGATTTGAAAGGTTGAAATGCGGTCAAATTCACCACAGCATTGAATCTTTGCAGATCAGTGACCGACTCTTCTACTTGAGGCAAAAAAGCTCCTAATTCTTCAAATTCGGCCACGCGAAACAACGCAAAGCCGGCGCTGCTCTCGAACAAGACGTACAACTTACTCTGTGATAAAATATTTAATTAGAAAAAAAAAAGGAATTTAGCTCCTCCGAATTCACTACACTGACCATTTTAAACGAACTTGCCGCTAATTGTTCATCTTTTCAACACGTGCATTAAAAATCCAAGCTTCGGACTTTAAGAGTGACAGTTTGACAGTTGACAGTAGTTTTATAAGGTTATTCCTCTACACATGCCTGACATAAAAATAATGTGCATCAATATTTTTGTATGATGGCCAATATTTGGCAATGGACTTAAATGGAAATTATGCTGTATTCACAAAAAGTTCTAATTAAGAAATTATTGCAAAAAAAGCTGCTTACTATATGCACTCGAATAAAAATGGATTTTGATATTGTTTATATCTTCGAGCCAATATATGGTTTTGACCTTCATTTCGTCATTAGGTATCATATTATAATACGATACATAATTGTAAAACAACAAAGAAAATAACAAATGTTGTTCAAAAATACGTAATAACAAACGAGATTAATTAAAAAAAAAACTACCTACTTCGCAGCATATGCCAAGCATATTTGCGAAATGGATCGTCACAAATTCAAATTTCGAATCCGCCAATAACAATGTAACATAAGATGCACCACACACCTCATAACATTCATTTAAACTCAACAGAGTATAGACGTACCGAAAACGGCGATACAGTAACGCTTCCATTTTTTCCCCTACTTTTGTTACATATATGGAGTGCCCCATCTAGAAACATTTATTTTTGTTATTTAACGACGAAACTAAGTAGCTGCTTATACAAGACACCTACACTACAAATTTAATCAATAAACATCGTGTACTTTTTAAATTAAATGTGTGTAAGATACGGACGGACAAACATGACGAAACTACAAGGGTTCCGTTTTTGCCATTTTAGCTTAGAACTGTAAAAAAAATCGTACATGTCAAGTTTGACATAAATCAACAACTAATATTTTTTGGAATATGCTAACTAGCCAAAATTCACAAATAATATAAACATTTACACGCATGCGTTTTGAATAAGCAAACTAAGTCTTATTTTTTGATTCATTTCAAGAACAAAGTTATTCTGCTATTTTTATTTTGTTTATAAAGTAGTTTAGTACCATATTATAAAAATAAATAGATGGATTCCACGGAAATGTATAGACTGATATTTACAGATTTTATGAATTGAAGAATCCACAAACGTTGCTTTATGAAATCTTATGAAGACTTTGTGTAAGTGGATGAGAGTTTGTAATAAGAAAAAAAATACATTATTTTTTTAATACTATACCTGTTGTACAATTTATATATGTATAGTGGCATCATCAAGTAAAGAAAACACTCAACTTTACATAGCTTTATCAAAACGTACCACAATGGCAAACGTTCTTTCATTAAACTGACATTTAAGAGAAGTTGAGTGTCGTATTCAACTTTTTTCAAAGATCAGTAATATGCTGTCAGTTAAGAGCAATTTGAGACTAATCTCGTGCCTGTGCTAACAATAATTTTTCTTATGCTATTTATTTATCATGTATGTACGTATGACTAACCGGAAACATATGTAACTTACATTTATTTATATCCCGAATGTTCAAATGAATGCAATGGAATACATTGATAGCCAAAGAAATTATTGAGGGGGACTGTCGTCATGACTCTATTTTCGTAAATCAGTAATGCCCCATAAAATATATTTGCTATTTTTAGATTATTCACGATTTTCAAATTACAAAAATTTTCGATGTTCTTTTACTGTTAATTTTTTGTAACTCTATATTTTTTAAATATTTATGGATTTAGGGTTCTAAAGGCAATTTAAAATCAGGTTGTAAATTCAACAACAGCACAAAATAATTAATTTTACAATGGCGTACAGCTTTAGAAGATTAAATATGATTTTAATAAAGTGCATTGTATGTACCTCAAACTTAAGGAATAGAAGTTAATTTATGAAATAACAATCAATTGCCTATTTCTTTGTACGATAACACCAAAATTGTGAAATATGTAAAGAGCACAATATGTACAAAGAGTAAAATACGTGTATATGGGAGCTCGATTGTGCTACCATCTAAAATTAATTTTTATTTATAAATCATAATTGACATTATTGTTATTGTAAAATTAAATTTAGTGGTAATATTTATAATTATATCAATATTTCGAATATTTCTGAGCAACCATATACCAACTATTAGTTTAAATATGGTTCATTAAGTCATAATTTGCATTTTATAATTATTTTCGGATATATTGAAGAGAATTTTTTATTTTCATTAATTTATTATCTAAAATTAATTTAAACGCTTAACCAATAATATTGTTATGTCAACTCATGTTATTTCCGCATTAATTCAATACGATTAGTAATTTATTAAACTCATTACGACAGACTTAAATTTTAGATGAGTTGCTTTAATATTCTATTTTAATTTACATTATTTTGTAAGCATATAGTGTAAATTGGAAGAATGACAAAATATTTTCCAATTGCATTCGTATGAGATTATTTGTCTTTAGTATAGTATTTACATTGCAAGCGAATTTTCATTTCATTATTGACCAAAAGGACAATGCCGACATGTTCAATGGGTGACGCCGCCCTACAATACAATATTCGTTCCATAATCGTCATCCATTTCAAGCTGCTGATATTCTGTGACAGTTATTCTAGTTTGTATACGAATTTAATTTCATTTCTTAGTTCCGGTTCAATCTCAAAGAAACCTTTGATTATAGCTCTTAAGAGGAATATATACGTTACAACGCTCGTACAAACCTTTTTATGAATTTAACCTTGAATGTTGTAATACACAATAATCCATGGAACCAAAGGTCATATCGAAAGTCCCTTGAAATTATCTTCGAATCTTACGATGCTATTAAAAACCGTTATAACTTGTATGCCAATATGCGAAATGGTTTGTGAGACGCAGCTCCTTCGTTATGAAATTTCATACAAGTACTTCTAAAGCATTATACAAGATAAAAGAAAAGAAATTTATTAATGACGTATTTACCAATATTACATGAACGATATTAGTATTTATAGTGTATAAAAAACTCTTCATTTAGTATAAAATACTTTTAATTTCAGAGCATAAAAAGTAATTCCTTTAAAAGTTTTGTCAAAGTATTTATTTTTTTATGATTCCAATTCAAATCCAAAATCCAATACAAACTATGTGGATAGAATAATCATAATCTCCTTCTTTTTAGAATAACTTTGTCAAAGTAACTATAACAAAAACGTGTAATTGAAAATATATTCATAAATAATGTAGATTGATAAAGAAAAAAGCCGTAGGAAGATGCAAAGATCGCCAAAGGTATTATTACATTAGTCTAATATTCCACACGTATTCCACTCACCTCTATACAAAAAAGACAAATTATCAGGTAAATGATACTTCATGAAACTTACGGATTCGCAGCAGCAATTTCATTTCTGCAAAGTCCCCAACAATAAATCGTGTTTGCATATTCAATAGCAGTGAAAGATATTGTTATTAAATAATTAAACATAAATCACACACAACCTCAGTTTTGAAAACGCCAATATCGCTAACGTAACATTTTATAACAAAATACGTAAACCTCTAAAGCCGCGCGTTCGGTCGTTGACCGCGCGGCCGTCCGCGGTACGTCGACCCGTCGCGATTCACTACTGGCCAGCGTTTGTGTGCGGACCTATGATGAAGTAGTAGGCGAGTTAGGCGGGAGGTAGGGAGAGCGTATCGTGCGTGCATTCCCGAAAGATGTGTCTTATGAGGTTAACGTTCACGTTTTGACCTATTTTTCTCAGTAACGGCTACTAATGGCTGTGGTTTCTTTAGCAAAGTTGTTGTAAAAAAAAAAGAAGATAATTAATATTTGCGGAAAGAAATTCCATACGTTATATAATTGTCACAATTACAATTTTTTATTGTAATGGTGACAATTATATTACCCTACAAAAATGAAAGGACGGGATTTAATGTTGCTTATTCATTTTTGTAACGAATTAGTCAGTCCAATACATGGTAGTGGTACATACTTAAAAAGGGTTAAGTCATCCAATTATTTTCTTATTACGAGTTTTAATAAAAGTCTATAATTTTTTTATTCTTTGAAAAATATTAATATTTTCAAAGATTTGGAAAATCAAAATAATTGGTTATTAGAGTTGAATAGTTACAAATACAATTTCTCTAAAATTATGATATGTTTTAATATTTAACGTTATTCATAGACTTCAAAAAATTAAGTTTCTAAATTTTTGCAACTGCAATTTTTTTTGTGTGCACATTAAAAATCCGTGTGCAAACTTATCGATCCCCCAATGTTCATATTACTTTATCTTTATCGATACTGAATATAAATCGCTACTTCAAGGACAACGCACTTATAACGGTTGAAATGACATTTAAATTCAAAAAATCTTGTTTTCACGCATAATTTTTTTGTAGAGAAATGTCAAATGCTTTAGCTATTGTTTTGCTTTCAAATGGCTTATTAGTTTGTAATTAAATATGTTTTATAGTGATTATGAAGTTTTATAATTAAAGGTGACGGAACAAGACAAACATGGCTTTACTGTTCAGTCAGAGAGATCTTGTGGCTACGTTCAAAAAAGAAATATTTTTGAATGCCAACTTGTTACGAATTATTTATCCTATGTGTCCTGAACTAACAATACAGTTGTTTAAAGAAGACGCGTTAGAGAAACCTAATCAAACGTTTTTTAACAATTTTTCACACTATTTAGTCTGTATTATTAACCCAAAAAGTGCATCTATAATTACTTGGCCTCTATTCGATTCTAAAGCAGAACGGGCGTACCGAAACGAGTTTGCCAATTTTCTATCAACATATTACGCCAACGGGTCTATATCTCCAGTTGTTCCGTCGTATTTTGTTAATCCTGGTTGTTATAAAATCATAAAGTTGATGTTCCAATTATCGATGCTAGCCGTGCAAGTTACATTACAAAATAACATCAAGAAAGAAGAAAACAAGGAAGTTTTTAGCCATATCACTGAAAAATATAAAACGGATGATGTAAAATCATTTCAAACTTCAATTAATAAAATGACACAAACTTTGAATTTAAAAATTTCAAAGCATGTTAGTAACAAGAAAAAAATGGAACAAGTTGCTGGGATCTTGAAAAGTAGAATCTTAAAAAATATAGATGTGCAAAAAAAAGCACAGATATTTTTAAATAAGATGATAGATGATTTTTTGTCTAAAAATAATTACAGTAAAGAGGTCCTCGCAGAAATTGTACTACTAAAGGATATCCAAACTAGTGCTTCTATATTGGATCGTTGGTTAAATTTATTAGATGAAGATATTGCTAATATTGAAAGAAAATGGAATGACAATACATCTTCACTTTTAGATACTTCTAGGAAATGTCAGAAAAGTAGCGAGGAACTCATATTGAGGCATACAGGGCAAATGGACAAAAGCTTATATTCTATTCAATTTGATCCGAGTCATGACAAAATGCTTGTAGAAGAATTGGCACTACAAGTTCCCGATCAACAAAAGTTCATCTTAAAAAATATTGTAAAAAATAACAAACTACTTTTCCCAAATTTGGTTAAGGGCTATGTCGTTGCAGTTTGTTATATATTTAGGAACTTGAGAATCACTGAAGACATTTTTCAGTTTAATAATTTGTTTGGAATAGGACAGGAAAAATATAAAGCACTTTGTACTATGCTTAAGAGCAATGTTGGTCAGATGACAACAGAATTACTCAAATTTGAGGTGAGATTGTTTTTCATTAAAAATATAGTTTGTTCTTTTCTTTCGCATTTACAATAACTACATATGTGTCATTCATATTTCTAAGAGGTTTCCATCATATTACTTAAAACAATTGTCTGTAAATAATAATAATAATGTAAAAAAAATCTTACATTATTTCATTAGAAGGCACGATAGTAGGTAGCTTGCTTATTAAATATATTATACTTACAAGTATATAATATTAGCTTTTGGCCGCAGCTCCGTCCGTGTAGGCATAAAATGTATTCTATTATCTTGTTCATATAGAATTTTTTTTATAAGGCCAATTTATACACATTGATGATATAACTACAGCCCCTATATATTCGTAGGTATTTCGTTTACATGGCTGATGTTTTTTAAAGCAATATAAAGCGACAACTTAAAAATTGTTGGAAGATAAACATAATCCATACCTACTGATTACTGATACTATTCTCCAAATATACGTGTTCGAATAATTATATTGTGTAATGTATGTAAATTGGAACTAAGTATTTTTTAAGATGAACTAGCTAATATGTATTATAGGTATTATAAACGCTAAAGTTTGTAAGGATAGATAAGTACGGAAGTATATGATGATTGATGGTAGTGCAAAAGTGGCTGGCTAGGTGGTAGGTGGCTACTGCAATATACCGCTATAAACTATGTTAAATGATTTATTTTGGTATGTATAAACATGCAGATTTTGCGATTTAGAAACATGTGAGCAAGCCACTGGCCTTTGGAAAAACATTGCGTGCTCAAATGTATGCCTGCTACTTTTATGGTCTGACTCTGCCATCAGACTGCACCGTAATATCGTGCACTCGCTTGTCTATCGTCATAACTATTCAAATATTTGTCCAAATTATGGAGTGTAAAAGACAAAGTGTATCTACTTTAAACACCAGATGCGATAAAAGTATTTATTTTGATATAAGGATCAATTTGTTACTACCAAATGTGCCTTAGAAATAAATTACCAATTATTATTGCATTTATGGTTCACTATTTTGGCGATAATGGCTTACACATAAAAGATAGATATATGCTGTCGGAGGCTTTTTTGTAGGACTATTTAAGATAAACATTTCCATTATATATTATATATGTGTAATTCCAACAGTTTTTGTGGCGCACGCTATAGCTCGTGGATGACAGATTTTTTCCTGCTTACTTGACACTTATCGTTATATTTTGAATAATTGACACTATATCTTTATAAATTATAGCCTATATGTTATTCTGATGTGTAAGCTATATATTATTGCAGTGTCATCAAAATCAATTCAGTAGTTTTTGCGTGAAAGAGCAACAAACATCCATCCATACTTACAAACTTTCGCGTTTATAATATTAGTATAGATGTTACTCAGCTCATTGTATTTTATGTTTCAGTGCACACCACAAAAACTGAACCAGTGTCTTGAAGAAGAAAATTTATTATTTACGTTTCCAGCGCCGCCTATTCTAACATTCTCTGAAGAAATCCACAAACCACAAATAATTTTCGATAACTACACACCACTTAGTTCAAACCGACGGCAATTCAATTTAAAGAAAAAAAATAGTTTGCCAATTTTGAATAAGCCAACTTTGAAATCATTAGCAACACCTTTCCTTCAAATACCAAAAGATGATTTCATAAGAAACATAATTTGCCATTCCAACACATACAATAGATTTAACTTTGATCAAACCATATCTATGTTTTGTCAAAATACCAAACTAAATGAAACTGTTGCCGGTTCAGCAACAGGCTTTACAAAGGATCAGATCAATAGATTATTATCGACTAAGAAGAGCAGCACGAAAAAGAGAATTAAACAAGAAAAACAAGGGCATTTAAAAAGGGGAAATCTGTTTAATAGTTCTAATACGAGCATAATTTTCAGAAGTCATTCCAGTCCAAATCTTTATGAAAATCGGGATAGAATGTTATTGGGTAAAAATAGTGGTAAACAATTATCAGTAATGGCCGAGAATAGTAATGCTATATTGGAACTATCAGGAATTGTTGCATTGGAGAGTAGCAAAAATACTCCACTTAAAGAAAATGAATCAGGAACACCTTCATTCAATGCCATCAATAATAACATGTCGGTTATGCAAATCAAGGATAATTGTGACCAAAAACTATTGGTGAAACATGACAGGAAAAGCTTAGAATCACCTATAGAAAATAATGTGACACCAAAGCTAAACAGTCATCCAATAAGAAAGTCGAGTTCAATTGAAAAAATAATAAACAGGTTTAAGAAAGTTCGGGCTAATGTGTGTGAATCGCAATTTGAATCTAAGACTATTAAAGAGGAAACGGTTGCTGTGAAGGTGATGAATATGGATCTCAAGAATAAGAAACTATTACCAGATTTATTAGAGCAGAGTCATAGTACGGACATGGTGGCGGAGTTACCTGATTGGACACTTTTTAACTCGCCAGACGAAAAAAAGAAAACAAGAGAAAGTTTAGGCACTGCTTTAGGGGTTAATAAGTCATTTCTCGATCAATTCGAATTGATAGACTGATAGGCTTTTTAACAATTTGTATGATAAGCTGTAGTGGATATAAAGTATTATATTAATCTTTAATAGTGTTATCTTTAATTTTATGATAGTAACTTTAAAATAAAAAGACTGCTTGTATAACTATATGATTAAAAGCTTTCTTTACAATTAATAATATTTTCCAAGTCATTAATAGCCATGTCCATGTAACATTTTATTGTGACTCATTACGCATATGGCACAAAAGTTAAACTATAGATATGATGCAAGCAGTATTCTCAAAATGTAAGGAAATTAATCAACTATATTTACCAATTACTAAGTTACAATATTTTCAGATACAGATTTAACTTTTTGGTATATGTATGTACATGCGGACAATATATACATATGTATTTGTGTATTTTGGATATTCATTTTTTTGTTGCTTGATAAATTTGAATGATATTCAACATGGGTTGGGGTTTAGAATCGCCAATACAATAAATGTTTTATTCATATTTGATGGTGTTTAAGGTCTATTTGCCGATTTCATTAATGATATGTAACTTTGCACGTCAGAGGAGACAGTTGCGTCTGAGAGAGTGCACGTCAGAGAGTTCTGGAGAATGTTATAATAAACATATATTGTCAATCTATTGGTTAACATAAACAATTGAAACATGCTTTGAACTAGAATATAAAAAAGTATCACAAAATAATATTGTATTTCTGTTTTTGTTAACTTAGTTGTAGTTATCATTAAATGTATGAATTATAAGAAGGTATAATTTGTAACAATAAATAAAGACTTGGTATAATTTGTTTTTTAACCTGGTATTTTAAATTATTCTGTACTTGCTGTTATCAATAGTTTCTTTGCTCTTACTCATACTGATTTACTTTTAATAAGATTAATTACTCTGGTGATTTGTACTTAAATCTGTGGGGAAATTTACATTAACATTAACCTTATTATATATATATATTGCATTTCCTGAAGGTAAACAAGCCACCACATGTTTATTATGTGAGAGCATGGTATCTCACTGATTGAGTTAGTTAATTTTTATGCCAAAATTAATTGTTAAAAATTATAGCTAAATTGACCACCGCATAGTTTTGCCATACATTATTTATTGGGGTAAAACAGTGTTATTATTTACTAGGCACCTTATTCTAAATCTCTGAAGTCTGATATGTTTTTAGAATTCTACATCCTGAAGCTTATTTACTTATTTTTGGCCTTTAATATTAACAAAATAATGCTGAAATCCTAAAAGATAAAAATCTAAAAAATCTGGTCGTAGTTTTTGTATCATCATATAATGAAATTGTGGACTCTTTGTGACATGACAGATTTTTGCAAAAAAAAAAACTGAGTGAAGGATAATTAAAAAATAGGTAATACAAAATAAATAGTTTTATATGTCTTTATTACTCGATTTGTCTGTTTTTTAAAGGCGCATCGCGCAAGAACCATTTATTCACTTCAAAATGTTTCTGATAAATGTGAGGCTTAAGCCTATAGCAATATTTCTTGTTCACTAACTTGAACGCGTTTTGCTCGCTTGAATACAGAACAAATTTCTTCTTTTTTATATTGATAATATGTATAATGTTTTATAGGTACTTTGGTATGCATTTTATTGTTAAAGGGTTATTGTGTATTATTATACAGCTTTATTTAACTTGCCCTATTTGGGTTAAATTTAATAATTGAAATTTTACCCTCTTTGTATTGACCAATTGATTCGATATTTAGTACACACGTTTAGTTTTGATGACAATACAATAGAATATATTACTCAGTATCATTGTAAATTCAAGATGGCCGCATCCACAAAAAAGGTTTTCATAACCCCAAAATATGGATATTAAATGAAATGTTTTGACTTATGGAATATGAAAAAATCTAAGATGGCCGCCGCCACAAAATGGCGGATTACACAATTATTCTAATCCTTTTAATAGAGGTAAAAGGCAATATATAGGACTATCAAGTAAAACACTGTACGGCGGATCATAGAATTTAGACAGTTTATATATTAAAGTGAAATCTAGGCATCTAGCTTTAACAAATAATTTCCTCAACTTAGAATTGGCATTCAAGTAGTGGCGGCGCTAGGCGTCGGCGACCGCCGACAGCTTCGCAAACAAAAAAGTTTTACCTACAAGTTATTAAAAAGGGGCCTCGCAAAATTGATGTTGCCAACGTCCACGAGTGGTCTAGCGCCGCCATTGCATTCAAGTATGGGTCTTCCACCCAAGTTAACATTTTGTATTGCGTCGAGAGCTGTGTCACGTTAGTTAGGATAGCTAAAATGATACGTCTTTATTGGTACTCTACTTAAGTTCTAAAAGGTAAAAGCACACCGAGGACTTGGCATTGGCATTAAAATCCTTATGGCATTAAAATGGATAAAAAATAATTAAGTTATACGGTTTTATTAAATGTCTTAAAACTTTTCAATAACGTGCATAGATGAAACTTTTTCATAACTTAAGCACTGATCCAGGAAGGAAGCAAGGGATGCAATTGTCCCGCCCCACACACGACCGAAGCTCTCATTGAAAGATAAATTATAGTACAAGCCTTGTACTGTAATTTATATTTCTTGCTTTGTACTACAAGGCAGGAAATTCTGCTGTTGTGAAGTTAGTCACGAAAGCGTCGCATTGGCGTAAAATGGGAACACGGGAATAAAAAAAAAAGAGTCGGAGAGCATTACCTAAGCCCGCGCATTACACCAATCGCTGGCACTTCAAAGAGGCAAAGTTTTGTGCATTGCCATACAAAAAGTGAGTCCCCCTTCCCGCCAAACGAAATCTTAGAAAATACCCCTCTCTGAACAAAATTTTAAATCCGCGCCTAGCATAATTATATCCATTAATTTTAAGGAAGATCGAACAAACATCACTTTTGATTGAATAAATGATAAATATTTCCTGTGTATCAAAAAAAACAAATATCAGACCTCAAACAAGAACAAACATTGGACAAGTTTAATTGCTTATTTTAATATTTAGAAAAATCCTAGCATTTATTCTCGCCGCCAATTTCAGAAGTTTTGCAAAGGTACGATATATTATCGGGATCAAGTTTGCCAGATGTGTTATGGTAATGTAAGGTAACACCTATTCACATTTTTTGTAAAGTATTATGTTTATGAAAAAAAGAAAATTAGTAAAGATATTATGGTAATAGTGCTAAATAAATAAAACTGTTCTAGCTTATACAGCTGAATTCCAAAAGGTTAAATGGAACTCCAAAAAGAAATTTCTTTAATTTAAATCTCGTGACTGATTTATGAAAATATGTCATATTATTTCAATAATACATAGGAGTATACTTAGTATAATAATATTAGCAATTCACAATAAAAACTTAAAACGTAACCTACCTAACTCTAATTTGTTTATTTTAATTATAATTGTATGCTCCAAGTGTAGTAGAAAAACGTAAAATTGATAATTTTACTTAATTTATGTCGATATATCGTTAATCATTTATACCTTTTTGTTCCTCGCAATGAATATATTTGTATAGTTTATATCCAATAATCTATTGAGTCCGGTAGTGTAAATAAAAAATCTTTACTGGCAGCATTGATTGGCGTGGCGGCCATTTTATTATTCAAGTGCGACGCTCGTGCGACGTTTGGATTAATTGCATCGTTTCTGGAAACATTACGTGTAATTTGTAATAAAAATCTAATAATATTCCTTCTTTTGTTTGGTTGCTTTTTAAGGTTTAACTAAGAGTGCAAACTGCAATTAGATTGGTAAGATCCAAAACCTTTTTTTCGTGTGAAAAAATGCCGGTTGAACTAATGACTCATGAATGAATTTTGTTTCAATTTAATCAAGAATAAAATTTAAGTCTACATTATAATGCATTATCTCAATCTTTTCCCAGATATAATGGCGAATCGCAGAACTCAAGCCACCGGTGGAGGACGCCGTTCTGATTATGGACGCAACGATCGCGGCAAGACCTTTGCAAGCCGGCCCGGAGTGTCTCCATGGCAGGGTGGCGGACCTGGAACTGGCTTACCAAATTTGCTTCCTTTAGCAGGAACCGAAGCGACTTTAGCCCTCGCCAACAATTTGATCACCAATCTTCTGCAGTCACGTCAGAATCCGGTTCCATCACTTCTAGACATACCTATTAGGCGAGATTTTGGTCCAGAATTGGGTCGCTTTGATCGAGGCTACGGGCCTAATAGGGTAAGTTTGATCATGTGTAGTGACTCGATTAAACATGATAACCTAATATATTGTATGCCTATGGCCTATAAGTAGTTTCTTATAACTAGTTTTTCATACTAAAGAGAATTGGAACATTGATGATATCACTTCAACTGTATAGATCGTACGTGGCATAACACGTGAAAAGTTTAAAATGCCTTTATAAGAAATTTAGTTTACAAAATTAAAATTATTTATTTGGGGTCGATAACTATAAAGGTACTATATTGTAAAAAAAATCTGCATCATCAAATGTGTTTAGCAGATATAATTTCTCACAGTCTTGACATGTAGGTTTCATGATGATATTTTCCCTCACCACTAATGAAATAGTATTGTTAGATGAACAAATGTATTTGAATATAGAATTGGTACATGCTCAGGATCAAACCCATTACCTTTGGGTTGAGGATTGAGTGTTCTACCACTGAGCCACTGCCATCACTCGAGTCAATAACATAAAACACAAAAACAAAAATAAAATGATAAAGGAAAGACTGATGTAGAATTTAAAATATTCAGTCAATTTATCTAGTGTCGAGCAAAATTTAAATCATAAGTATATTCTATATTACTTAAATGACCTTTAATTAGTCATTCTGATCTAAGAAAATGGTAACACTGTTAATTTTTTGCTATATGTTTGTATAGTTTGCTGTAGAGCCTCTATTATCTGAATGTCCATCCAACAAAATGCATTTAAACAAACTGCAAAATTTACTATAACACAGCCATGCTTTGGTCAATTTGACTACAGCACGAAAAGGGGCCATTCGTAAATTATGTCACATGTTTTGGGGGTCAACGAAATGTGACAATGTGTGACAAGAAGCAGGTCAATAACTTTGTGATGTCAAATACGAAAACGAAAAAAGCTTTATGTCTTTTCTTTTGTCCAATATTTAAAGAATTTTGAATAAAAAAAAAATGGTAAAACTGCTGTTTTCTTTTATGTGTGACCACCTGCGACAAGTTTGGGGGGGGGGGTCAAAAACCTCATAATTTGGGATGTAATTTATGGATGGCCCCAAAGGGGTAGGTACAACCAGTGATATGGGTGAAGTAACAGATTTTGCTGTTACAATTCATCCAGTGAGAGAGTTATGGTCGCCCACTCCCCCTTTCCTTTCCATCAACCTGATCCCATTCCATTAGACATCCTATTCTCTTCCAAGAGGCAGGCAACATACTGGTGATTCCTCTGGGGTTGAGTGTCCATGGACTGCAGTGACCATCTATTCTCCAATGGCTAGCCTGATATTTATTTAAATATAGTTTTTATGGGCACATAGAATTATACAGTAGAATTTTTTAAATAAACTAGATCTCCAAACACCCATGTCTCTCAATTACTTTGGATAAAAGATGCTCTACAGTAGGTACATATATGACAGTAAAAGGAAATGATATTATTTTGAGCTCTATGTTTGACTTCTAGTTTTTCTAGATTATGTTTAGAAAAGCAAAATAAATGTTTTCTAATCTACATGATGTAGTTTAAGAGTTTATTTTAATAAAATTTGATTCATAGTAATATTCATGGCTAATTAATATCAATTAATATACAATATTAATCTCAACTTGTAAAGTAAAATATTATTTACCCTGAGTGGGTTAGATTAAGATGTCTAATATTTGTTTGTGTTTTTGTGTGCATAATTGCATTTTTTTGCAGAGAACCAACTTGCTGTGTCTTTGAAACCTAAGCTGACTTGAGAATATTTTATCCTATTCTCTTTGTCTATGAACAAATATATATCCTGTTTTATTTCCAAAAATTTTCAGCTATTTTCACTGGCTGCAGACCGTAGTGAAAGTAGTATCCATGTTGAAAATTAGGTAATTTTCTAATTAATCTTTGAATTGTGGATATTATTCCCTTTAGATGGGCAATCAAGGTACTTTCCGGCGTACGGGCACTTACAGCCGTACTGGTGAGCGAATCAACAGCAATCGTAAACCCTTCAAGCCCAATGAAGGGCAGCGGAACAGGCAGAGCTCTCCGAAAACGGATGCCGATTCTATTAAGGCTAAGCCTATAAAGAGCGAGAGGTAAGGTCCTCGGCGATTCGCCGAAACAGAGACTCCAAAAATATCCAATGTTTAGTCCACCCCGAGGACAAAAGATTGTCTTTCTGACAGCCAGCTTGTCTGTCATTAAAAAGGAATGCACTAGTATTCGTTCACCGTTCACTGCAACATTATTTTTTTCTTTGAATACCAAAACAATCGTCTGATAGAGCATTTGGACTCTGATTGCATGTATTAATAAAATTCAACATTTTACTTCTTTATTTATTTTTATATCTTCGGATCACATTTCCCAAACCACTGGATGAATATATAATAATTGGTGGAAATTGTCTTCACCACAGATGGAGATTTCCATCTGTTAATATGACTCCATGATGTCACTCGTCCTACAAATTCAATTGACCTACCATATTCACGTTATCAATATTTTGATATTCATGAATATGGTGTATTTTGGAATTCAATACAGCTTTTTTAAAAACTAAATTGTAGTGTGCATTTTTTTTCACTCGGCTGTTTACTACAGTTAATCAATTATTCGAATTGTAATTAATTTTTGTTTTTTAAAAAAGCTGAATAATCTAATCTTAATTATGCTTACAAGTAAATAAAAAAATGTAATCACAGCACTGAAGAATCAAAAGAAACTCCAAAATCCGAGACTACATCAGAGGTTAAAAAAGAAACACCCAAAACACGCTATGATGATATAGACTCTCAATATCTCCGTTGCCACATTTGCAATAAGAGCATGTGGGACGGACGTTCTTTTGAGAACCATCTCAGTGGAAGGGCTCATGCAATTATGATGCAGAAGACAGCAGAAAGTTATGCCTTGACTGCGGATACCATGAGGCAGGAGTTCAAGGTGCGTTTACATATTTTAAAAATCTTTTTAACTGCAAGTTTACCCTCATGAAAATGTCCTACTAGTATTATAAATGCAAAAGTTTGTATGTTTGTTACTCAATCATTCACTGTTGAATGAAATTAGCTGAAATTTTATAGTAATATAGCTTATACATATAGGCTGTAATTTACAAAGATACTAACTTTTGTTCACGGCTTCACTGGTATGATCGATGTGACCATAAAACAAATTCTTTATTTATCACGACTGGTTATTGATAACAGCAATGAAGAGAGGTTTAAAATCAACATCAGTTCGGGATCAGAATCAAGCTGGATCAAAATCGGGAGCAAGAGCATAAGTGAAATATTCCATAATTAAAAAATATTTTCTTTATATGGGTTTTGGTGTAAGAATATGGATTTTTCTGGAATGGAATTGAGAATAGGGCCAAAATCGGGGTTGTCGTTGATAACATTATCGAGAGATAGAATATATTTCGAATAAGGCCAGAATTGGTTTCAAAAGCAAAACCAGGATTGAAATTGAAAGAAGTGTGATTGGTCAATATAAGAGATGAAGGAATTCATTCAATGTTTAAAAAGGGGCAACCTCGGGCTAAAGGTTTTAGTACAAATAAAAGTCTGAAATGTAAGAAAATATTTTGTCTCAATTTTTGTAAGAATCAGGGAGTCACTTTTTTTTTTACTTTTTCATTAAAAAGTAAGACTTAGCCTTATTTTTTTTAGCCTTATTAAATAGTGTTCTAATTGTGAAATTTGAAAAAGTCAATATTTCTGAGATTTTTGACTTTTATTTATACAGAAGTATTTTCACTGGCATAAATCAACATTGTTTCCAGAAACGAAATTTTTAATTTAATAGAATATTAATAAAGACTTATTGTATTTTGTACAAATTGTTTGCAATAAATACTTGATTTTATTTTAATGAAATTTGAACACCTATTTTTTATATCAATATATAAGTTTTGAAACCAAATTTATTTGAAGTATCGTATAACAACAAAATATTTATGGTCTTTGAAAAGATCCGGGAAATGAAACGCACTCGCAAAACTGGTCAGCAAACCCCGAGGGACTTTTACTGTGCCATGTGTGACATGTATGCCGCTGATGGGAGCACTCATCGCACCACCGTAGGACACCGAAAGCTGAAGAAATATCTACATCCAGGGTGTACTTCATGTCACAAGGAAATGCCTACAAGGTACATACAATACAATGCTCATAACTCTGCTACTCTGAATTCCTTACGAATGATTCAATGCTCCCTGACCCTTCTCTCGCGCGTTCTCCTATTTTATGCCATTATGACACTTTCGTGACTAACTTCACAGTGGCAAAGTTTTGTGTGTTGTACTGTAATGCTTAAAAAATTGAAAATAGGTATCTTTCATTTTTATTAGTTAGTTTTGAGACTTTTGTGATTGATTCTGACTACACTTAAGAGTACCATAGCTTCTGGCTATTAATTAATAAAAAATTATGATATAGAAAAATTGTATATATGATCCTCTTCTGCTTGTGATGATAATCATCATGCATGCATACTGCATGAGAAGTAGGATCAACCTAGAAAACCTTATGCAGACTAGGGAAGGCGATTCTCTCAAAAAAAGATCGATCTTTAAATTGATTCGAATCGAAGTATTGAAAATCGATCCATAGAAAAATCGAAGTCTAAAAGTCTATTTCTTGAAAATCGATTTTTTCTCGTCTTACGATAAAAGTTTGTATTTATGACATATATGGTTGTATAATTATAGAAAACATGCAAGAAGCTGAAATAATCTTTCATTATTTTTTATTAATTAAACAATTACAACTATAATCAAATGTAGCATGTATAAGTACCTCTACTTAAGATTAAATCTTTTCCAATATTTAAAAGTTGAAAATTTATAAAAAAGTTTGGAAAATCAAGAGAATAGTGTTATTTGGTTTAATTAAGCATCTCTTTATATCTTTTTCACAAAAACAATTGAATTTCGATTTTCAAGGTTGAAGTATCGATTCTTCAATTAATCGATCTCAAATTGCCATCCCTAATGCAGACCAAATATTCTCATGTATATTTCAACAAGGCTTCCACACAAATGTATAGATTAATTACTGTAGACCTTTAATTCTAACTTCACATGACAGAGTAACAGAACTAGAATATTTATCGGAGATGCAGACATGATCTATGTTTCATCACAGAGTGATTTTGTGATTCATGTGCAGATTCAGTCTATTATTATCACTACATGCAGTGGTAGAGGGTAAAATTTTGTTGGAATCTGAACATGATAGAAAGTTCACATCTGTTACATATAGTGTTATAAAAATATTTACAGTTTAACTTTTCCTTACACAGGATAGAACTCGATGAGCACCGACTCACCCCTGAACATCTGAGGAATGTTCAAGACAAGCAAGAAGTGCTTACCAAACTCAAGCCTGAAGGTATGAGTTATGTACATGGTTTATTATGATTTTTTATTATCCTTTTTCAATTTTTTTTAAACCATAGATTGAGATTAAGCATACATTACGAAATAGAATAACTGCTTCTGTGACAAACTTGATAAGAGCAATTTCTTTCGGAATTTTAAAATTACACTTATTGTTTCCTATTCCGTTAAAAGTACCTTATTATCAAAATTAGACATATTTTCATTACAATGTTTGGTTGCTCATTATTGTACTCACAGTACCAGTACATACTAATAAAGTAATGATGCATAACATATAACAATATGAATGAAATATATTTTATTCTATTGAGTTATTATTTTTGCTTAAAGTTTTATAATGTTCTTTAATTCTTATATGTTATGACTCCATAAAATGAAATTTATAGAAATTCTCTCAATAAGGTAAATTAAAAAGTGACCCAAGTTAAATCTTTGTACATTAGAGGCACCAAGTTATGATTTCTGGTTATATTTTTGTAAACTCACTCTTTTTACATTTTATCTTTGATATTCTAATTGTGTCCTTACTTTATATTAATGCTTGTAGTCTAAGAAAAAAATTTATTTTAAGTATATCATCCAAAATAAATTTTCTCACCAAGAACATTAATTTGAAAGTGATCTAAATTTTTTTCACACGTTAAACATACAGCAGCTAGTCTCAATCATATAAGACAGTGGAATGTTCTGGATCATGCAAAACTCAAAATTGATGTAGTTTTAACAACACCTTAAAGTCATGTCCTGTGTTGAAGCTAGAGACTAAAATCTACATGTACATACATAGCCTCGTGATATGTTCATGAGGCTATGTATGTAGTTGGGTAAAAAAGAAATATTTGAAATGGAAAATTTACATATAGCATTTTTCAAGAAATGCTGTAATGCTGTCGCAAAAAATAGGTTAACCCTGTAGGCCAACCTTGAAACTTCCCGCTATTTTCGAGTTCAAAACACTCCAAAATATACGAGATTTGACGCGATTTTTTGAGTAAAAAAACGGTTTGCTTCGATTTCTTGCGACAACGATTTCTCGCAAACGAATCAACCGATTTTGACCCGGTTTACGGCAATGGACGTGTTTTCAATAGGTTAAGCGCTGATTAGATTTTGGATTTGATTGGTCAAGCCATTTTAAAGTTATTTTGAAAAAATCACTCATAAAAATTTTTTTTTTCTTAATTTTTTGAAAATTTCTCAAAATCTACCTGTCCAAATCGACCCAAACTTTCAGGCAATCTAAGTTTATTGAAACTCTTTAGAACGCCGTTTAGTGGGCTCGATTCGGTCAAGCCGTTTAAAAGTTATAAGATGTTTACATAAATCCACACATATACACACACAGAGACACACACACACACACACATCCACACAAACATACAGACATCATCTCAGGGATGATCAGGGAAGCTTCCTAGACCCTCAGAACGGCGAGATCTGATGAGAACTCGATTTTTGCAAAATGGGGTGAAACCAATAACTTCCCGAAAATTTTAGAAAATTTTCAATTTTCATAGCGGGAAGTTAAAAAAAACATCACCTCATGGAGGATCTGCGAAAGTAAAAATTATGTAAGAGAAATTTTGCATCCAATGACACATGTTTTCCAGTCATGGTAATATCGACACTGAGCATGGAGCAGTCATATGTGCGTGACGACCGTCTGCGTAAACGTCGCTACAGTCATGCCGACGAGTCCAAGGACAAGCCAGAAGAAGGAAAGGATCCGAAGGTCAAGGAAGAAAAGGATGGAGAAGGTGCTAAAGGCAGTACAGAGGGTGATGTAAGTATTGTGAACTAAATCTTTACTGCTATATAAATCTGCAGATTCCCTCTGTGCATACAATTTTTTTGCCAACTATTGGAATGGGTATTTATTTTATAACATATTTATCCTAATTCTACCATTTTTAAAGTATTTGTCTCTCTGTATATCCTTTTATAATTTAAGAATGGTTTGACTGAATGCGATGAAAAGGACCATACACTAAGAACATGGGATTAGCAAAAAAGTTAGGTTACTGTCTGTCTGTGTGTCCTTTAATAACATGATTTGAATGATCTTGATGATAATTGAAATACAGTAAGTACATGTGATTACACAGATGATTGGTTATATATAATTTTGATAAACCATTTTGTAACTATAAAAAAAAATAATTTTTGTATTCGTTGGTAGCCATATTCTTTTGTTTCTATATATATAGTTTTGTGTGCATGGGGGTGTGTTGTATGATCAAAATGTGTATATTTGAATGATAAAAATCTAAAAAATAATCGACCCTGCAGGCCATCCATAAAACTTCCTGCTATTATATTTATTGATATATATCTAGCAGTAAATTATTGAGTACTTCAGCCCAAAAGACTGATTTGAATACTTTTTAAGGTCAAAAATATAGTTTTAATACATTTTGAGCTCATCAAACCCAAAAATCTAGACTTATTAAAAAAGATGCTATTATTATAATATCTTCCACATACTCTGATTGATTTAAATCTGCATTGTGGCATTTTTGATGCAGTTTCTTAAGTAGAATGAAATGGCATAACACTAAACTTATTCATTCAAATTCAATACTAAAATCAGCCCATCAAGAATTTATTTTCAAAAAACAATTTTAATATTTTATTAACAATATTTCTCAAACAATTCAACTTGTTTTTAATGCACTTTGCATTGATCAGCCTTGTTTTGATTTTAATTACTGATTAGATCAGGGTTTCCCAAACTTATTTTACTGTGACGCCCTTGGAACTTTACTATTTTTCGACGCCTCTCAACTCAGTCCTCAAAAATGTTTACTAATTTTAGTACTAACTTAAGGATGTTTGTCACAATGAGCACAGCGCTCCCTAAAGTACCCTGTGGCTCACTTGACTTGGTCGCATCGACATGTGACGCCCCTGGGACAATGTCGCGACGCCCTGGGGCGTCACACCGTTTATGAAGCCCTGGATTAGATATTTGAATTCATCAGTAGTTTAAGAATCATTCCAAAAAAAAAGCAACTTTTGGTAAATTTTTGTTCAATGATATCTCTTTAACAAGTTAACCAATATTTATATAGTTTGTGGCAACTCATACAATTTTTTGAGACAAAAAGCTAATTGGATTTTGCAAGCGAATCCTACAATAGTTATAAATAGAAAAATCGGAATAATTTATTCTTGAGATTCAAAATGTGCACTTCAGAGTTGATTCAAATTTTCAGGATGCCTAAGTTGTGTGTACTACTCCTTTTGAATGTCGCACACCGCATTTCAATTAGTTAATCCATTCAAAAGAGAGAGGAATTATGAGAGGTTTACACATACACCTACACTCGTTTCCAAGTATAATTGACCTTTATTTGCATATTAATCAAAATTGTTACAAATAGTATTTGTATGATGGCACATGAAATGATTTGTTGTCAACCTTATCTCCCTTCTCACCTCAGACTCCTCTCACACTTCAGAGTTGGATCCAACATCTTGTGATGAAATTGATATAATTAATAAACTGTATAAATAGTGATATCATACTATTTACAAAGTTTTGTTATAAACTAGGTTGAAATGGCAGACAAGTCCGAAGGAAACATTAAGAAAGAAGCAGAGGAACCAAAGAAGGAAAATACTGAATCGGAGAATCTGGTTCTTGATTATAAGGAGGGAGATGATCTCTCCAACTTCAAGTCGGAAATGATACCGAATTATAAGTGAGTTAAATTACAATTCATTTTTATAACCCAAATTTTATGATCTGCCTATTAAAATGGTAATCAATGATATAATCTGAACTTCTTGGTAGAATAGTGGAAAGAATGTCTAAATTTGTAAATTATTAAGAATGTGTGAATGTCAGGCTTTTCTGACTGAGTCGAGGTTGGATTGACAGAACTTTTTTGTCTCAAGTGTGCTGGGTTGCGGTTGTAAGAGACATTATAGCAAAATTAATGGAAGAGTTTAAAGAATCTTCTCTTTAATATACCGATAATTAAATTGGTGTGTGACACTATGTTTAACTACAGGAGGTCATCCTTTTAAGGGGCAAAGACAAATTATGGGAGGTTATTGTATATGTCAATAATACTAATTTGTGGACAATAAAGTATACCATACATAGACATTGGCACGGATCGCTTAATTGTAATTTGTGGAGTTCAAATGCAATGACAGTAGGTAGTCTTAAAGATTCCAATAGACGATTATGTAGGGATTGAAAGGAAATATTACAAGTACGAGAAGTTTGAGCTAAGGTATGTAATGTGAATGAGAGAATGTATATTAGTGAGAAGCATTGATTTGGTGGAATTGTGAATCGAAAGATGTAGTCGTAGGAAAGGAATGGAACGTGGTTGGACTAAGTATCACCAAAAGTCAATGAGGGAGGGCCCGTAATAGTAGTATATACAAAAAACAGTTTAAAAGAATCTTTTAGCTTCCTTAACTACAAAAGCTAGCATTAAAAAGTATATGAACAAATTAGAGAGTGGGAAGTAGAATGGCCATCACAGTAAGTTTCAGATAAAATAACGACTATTTTTAAATACTTCTTAAAAAGTGGTACAGTATTGTATATAGTGTTGTGAAAAGTGATTAGAAATGATGCAATGAGATGTTTAAAGAAAGTAAAAACATGGTAATTGATATGATGAGATACTAAAAGAAACAGTAATAAACTGTGCTGTGTTAACTCTTGAAAACGTCTGGCTGGCCTATAGAACCACATCTTGATTACCAACATTGCTGATTTGTTATGTACAGAAATGTGACTGAAAGGGTTTTACAATAAAATTGATAGTTTTTTTTTTACTGTATGAGCATAATTTTGAAAACAAGTGAAATGTAAATGTAAATATTTTTCTGAAAAATTTTAAAAAAATTATAATAACATGTATAGGAAGTTTATTAACTAGAGTACTAAAAGAGTGTGTCAAAGTGGTTTGGTTACCCAGAAAGCAGCAGTATAAGAAAATAATTGTGTCAAGTTAATTCTGCTTTTTTTTTATATTATGGAGTCTTGAAGACTTGTTCTCTGCATATATCTATTACAGTGATTTGTCTTTTCATGTAGTTAAACCAAAATCGGTAATTATAATATAATGTATAGTACGGAGCGCGCCGTGGGGCGTTCGTTCCTGAGTCCATTCAAGTGCGTGCAGTGCCACCTGTGCCACAAGTTACTGGATGGTGAAGAGACAGCTGACGTGCACTTACGGACGTGGCGCCATCACCAGCTATTTGTGCGCATGCTCAAAGAGAAGGCTGGCCTTGAGGTTAGAAATATAGCACATGATACATGCAAGTGAACATTTTAAGTTTCTTTTTGAAATCATGGCATTAAATTAAACCTGGACAAAATTATGCTCTCTGAATTTTAAGAAAGTTTCTTTCTTAATATGTATAAACATTAGCTGATTATTATTATATATTATCTGTTTAATAAAGAAATAATCTTCTATAAAATTGTTCAGGGTCAGCAGGAGGCCAACAAGCGTAGTTCTCCTGATGAGCGCGAGGATGATGGCAACTGGAAGCGGCGCAAGACCACGCCTGATCATGATCGTGACAATGAACAAGATGATGCGGAGCACGATGCAGATGCTGGTGATGGAGATCAAGCAAATGGCAATGCAGTTGAGCAAATAAAAGGTATATTGTGAAAAATTATCTACAATTTAATTGAAAACCATTTTGATAACATTTTAAATAACAGTGAATTTATATCCAAACAGGCTATATATTTAAAATTGTTATGTATGTTTGATTAAATGAATCCCATTGAAAATATAAATGTGAAAGAAAGTTTGTAACAAAAAATGTGCAAGATAAGTACTTTGACAATGGCTTCGCTGAGAAAGAAAATGGAATTTAAGTACAAACCAAGTTTTGTACATGTAGTTTGTAGAAGAATTGTAGTATCAAGTACTATTAAGGTCAAATATAGGAACAGTGATGTCAAAGAGTAGTGTGGTTTGAAAGATGTAGTAGCTAGAGTATTTAAATGTATGTTGTAGTGGTTTGGACATCTAAAAAGGACAAAATAAAGTAGACTAACGAAATAAATGTATGGGTCGAATGTATTGGGATCTTGAAGTTCTCGGTGTTTCTTTAAAGATGGCAGTAGCAGTACCTCTTTTGTGGAATTTCGAATGGTAACACACTTGCAAGGTAGTAGTGCATTTAAACCTTAAATTTCAGTGTATGGTGGTTCACTTTAAAGTAAACAAAGTAATTTTTTCTTAGTTTAGGAAATGTCTACTTTTGTGCCAATTAAAGTGTATTTGTGGGGAATTTTATTGCACTAAGTTTTAGGAATGATCCAGAAGCAAGGACATTGGGTACTGTAAGAATTGAAGGCGAGAGATGTCGAATGGCGTTTTCTCATGTGTGAACTACTGCTTCAACTGCAGAAAAGAAAAGGTTTTTTTGCACTACCTTGTGACTGGCGATGAAAAGTGGATACACTTCGATAATTCAAAGCAAAGAAAATCGTGAGGTCTGCCCGGCCATGCATCAACATCGTTTGCAAAACCAAATATTCATGATCCGAAGCTTTTTCTCTGTATTTGGTAGGATCAGCAGGGTGTAATTTATTATGAGCTGCTCAAACTGAATGAGACTATCATGGGGGATCACTATTGATTTCAATTGATGCGTTTAAGTCGATCCTTAAAACAAAAACTGCCGCTATACAAGCAGAGACATGATAAAGTGATCTTTCTACATGACAATGTTCAGCCTCATGTTGCAAAACCAGTGAAAACCTACTTGGAAATGATTCAATGGGAAGTTCTACCCCACCCGCCGTATTCATCTGACATAGCCCCTTCTGATTTTCACCTATTCAGTTTGATGGCACATAACCTAGCTGACCAGCGCTTTCATTCTTACGAAGAAGCTAAAAAACGGATCCATTCTTGGATAGCTCCAAAAGACATGTCGTTTTTCCGATGCGGAATTCATATACTGCCAGAAAGATGGGAGAAAGTGGTTGTTAGTGATGGGCAATACTTTGAATGAAATGTTTTTGTTCCTTATAATTTAAATAAAGCTTTTATTTTGTAAACGAAACAGCGAGAACTTATTCAAGGTCTCGATATATAATGAGAGGATCGACAACAGTCAACCCTAGACAATCCCATTTAGACCAAATTGACATATAAAAAAAAACATCAAATACTCAGCACCCAAAACTGACAAGACTGCATGAAAACATTGATGAAGAGATATGCAAAGATTGAACCATGTATTTTTCGAAGTCAATATAAACACATTCTCCATTAGAATTAAATTTTTCAATAATAATAATATATACTTATTTAATTCGTCAATTCCATAACTAGTATTTGAAAGGGACTGAATTGATAAATATGTATTTTATACCAACCTGTAATGTGATTATTGATGGCTGGTGACACTAAATATGCAAAACTGCAAGTATGTAGGTCAAATAGATTTTAAGTTATGATGGGGGGGGGGGGTGAGTGTAACCTGACATAGTTTGTGTAATGTAACTTACTACGGGTATGTCGCCCTTTCGCTGTGTGAACTTGCCTGACAAACTACCTTGCGTCTGAATTAGATATCGTTTTCAGTGAAACATGTTGAAATTTGCCTATATCAATATTTTCATCTGTTAAATAGAAGAACCATCGACGACTGAAACCAATGCGGCTGAAGAGACACTGGACACTACTACAGAAATGAAAGAGGAGTCGGATTGGGAGAAAACTGTCGATGAAATCCTTGAAGCTGAGCAGGACGTTAAAGATGTGAAGGAAGGTGAGCTGAAGATATACACAGATTGCTAATAATTTAATTGAAACATGATTATTATAATTTAAAGTGTCTTTTATGTTGCATTAATGCTGTTTATAAAACTGTTGTCATTGACTTTTTCTTAAATATTGTAATTTTACTTTCCATAGACACACCGATCGTCAAAGAGAAATCACCAGAGATTAAACCCGCTCCTGTCGAATCTGTGCGTGGCAGAGGCGGAACCCCACGCGGACGCGGCCGAGGGCGCCGTCGCTACTAGGGTTGAATTGACATCTGCTAACCTATACGTTGGCTTACAGGCGCGGCGGTGATTGGTGGTAGAATTCAGTACGCTTTTTGATCGTACAATCCGGAAAATGGTAACATATTTCACGAGTTAATTGAACAATACGAACTAATAGAAAATAAACTGTTCAAATTTATTTTTATTGATAAAAAAATTATTGTCATTGTAGTAATGCTGTCTATAATATAAAATGGAGTTCATTTGAAAAATGATGGTTCCCATCTGAGGATATACCATTGTTTCGACACATAATAATATCAAAATTCAATTTCGATTTTTACTGTTATACTTTGAAAGTGTCTAATGACAATTTTGTAGTTTTATCGATGGCCGTTACCATTTCTGATGTTGTATGATTCAAAATGTCGTGAGTGAGTGAAGTTTAATCGATTGAATTTGTTATTAGTTACATATATTAAAATATTCATTACACATTTAGCTATTTGGAGTTCATTGGTAGTCGAATCGGCTACCTAAATGTTCATATGGATTAGAATTTGTAGTGGGTTAGAACAGTATTTTAACAGAATGAATAAATAGAAAATGTTTGGCATTGGCGTAAATGAATGGAATTGATATTTTTCCAAAAACCCATTTTCTCAATGATTTTCATTTATTTTGTAGATGTCACTTATGATATTTACTTGTTATATGTAAGATTTTGTTAAAAAAATTATTTTCATTCATAGTTTTTAATTGGATATCAATTTGTCTCATTCTTTTGATTAAAAGTAATTAGTGATTACACAAAAGCAATAGGTTAAAATAATTTCATGGATATCGAGGATTTTTATTGACAAATATGATGTTTACACATTTTCATTTGGAATTTAAAAATCATAAAATTTGTGACAATTTTAATATTGTACCATATTGTGGAAAATTGTATTCATTTCTTTTCTATTTTAAGATTTTGGTAACTCCAAGCGTCAATAACAAATAATTATGCTTAAAAACGAGTGTATTCTATTTGTATAATCAAAACTAGGTTTTGGAAAAATTTGTAATTGTAAGCCGATATAAATTGATAATTCTAAAATTGCTAAATATAGGTAGTTGTAACCATTTTAATTATACAACTGCGAATTGAAGCTTCTTATGCTACATTTTTTTATTATAAATTTACATGTTTACATGTTCTACTGAACTGCTTCAATTTCGTGATGTAAGCACTCCTAGAATTAGAAACTATTTAGTATGTAGTTAATGTCAATGGTTTGGTGGATAGTTTATTCCAAATTCTTTACTAAAGGAGTTATGCAAATTTATTTGTAAACAGTGGAATACTGAAATTGTACTAGTGACTACTATAATGGTATGATTCAATAAAGTTATAATAATTATCAAATACCACAAAATTTAATTTTTGTAGTAGTAAAAAAAATGTAAGGACGATGAAGAACTAATGCGATAGTGTTTCTTTATTATTGTTTATGTGAAAATCATATTTTTAAAATAAAAGATTCTATCAAGATAGGTTTTCTTTCCATTTTTGTAGATTTATCAACATGTCAAGTCAAATTGTAGTCAGTAAAAATAAAAATGTCCCAAAAAATGCATGCATTATTGTTTTTGATGAATGTTAATGACTAAAATTTTTATTTGTCAATCTTTGTTGGGAACAATAATAAATAACTTTCCGTGAACAAGATTTAACTTTTGATTAAACCATTGATGTTTTAGAAGAGCTTATGTTGTATCTGAATGTAATATTTACTTCAGTCCACAGTAATGGATTTTATTGGAGTATCATTTTGTGTTAAACTTAACTAAGTAAGTTTCTTTTCAACCATGATTTGTTTTATGGACATTTTTGGTGAATTGGGTTTCAGGGCCATACTTTTATATAATTTTTTTAATTCATTAGTCCACACCATGTATCATTTTCATACTAAAAGGAACATCACATTGCCAGTTGTATTGAACTGTCCAAGATAATTTTTTAGTTGTATGATTTATTTGATGATTATTCTTAGATTAGTAAGACAACGTTATTTCCTTAAATTTTCATATAACATATAGATTTAGATGTAATTGTCTTTGTGTACCTTAATTATATATAAAAATAGAAACTTAGTATTCCCTATAGTTTAACTGTTTCTTTTTCTCTTTTAAACTATTATGTATTAACTAATATATTACTATTTTTTGTAAATTTTACAAAGAGTAGTGATACATTAAGTTCATCAGAATAAAAAAAATGTATGCTGATATTTCATTAATTTTTTACAAAAATTTCTATATGTTTAAAAAGTTTTTTTTTTATTTAAACCTCAATAATTAGTTACATTAGCTTTGCTATTTAGATAAAATGTACCACACAATATAAAAATTAATGTACAATATTTTGATGATAAAAATGTGTACCTTTTTAGTATCTAATAGAATTAATTTAGCAAAGCATACACAATCTTTATTATGTTTCTTGGTGGAACCCTATCTCCCTCAATACCTCATCAAAATCAATCATTTTGAAAATCATGTTTAATTTTACCACTAATGATGTAAAATTACCATTTTTATATTGAGCTAGGTTGACGATTTTCTTATATATCATGTTTAAAATATTATTCCTAAAAAAACATTTGGGATTTTAAATAATTAATTTGTTAATCATGGTCATGAAAAGTTATCGCTTGTAATATTCTCACATACCATCTGAAAATTTTAATGTTTTCAAACACAGATTCAAAAACAAAACCAAATTTTGTTTCTTACTCTTTTTGAAAAACTTAAAAAAAATTTCTTAAGTTATACAGTACATCGCCCGAAACTGTTACTATGAAGTCAGTTACAAAAACGTCGCAATGACGTAAGTTACCACGCGGGGAGAAGGAAATGTCTGGGAGCGTTAAACTTCGCATTGCACTATTCGCAGGCAATTCAGAATGAGCGGCGAAGTTTCGTGCGTTGTACTATATTTGTAATTTAATGTTCAAAGTAACTGTATTATGAAATTTTACATTGATTTAGTAATTAAAAGTATAAGAAAATGTTTTTATGTAGCAAAACTAATCTTTTTTCTAATTTTCTCTACCATATATTTAAAGTATATGATAAGAAATATTCAATACATTTTTTTTATCAATTCTGGAAATTTCATTTTAGGATTCATAAGTTTTCATTTTTTAGGAAACAAACTAAGTGCATATTCCTTTAATTTTGATGTATCGAATATTTTGTGCATTTGTTAGGTTAGAACAGTTATGTACTGTTTAATTAGTATTAAATAATAAATCACATTAATTTTTTTATTTACTTTGACAAGGAGCACACCTTAAGTTTGTCATAAACCATTGAATTCATTTAATAAAAATTATTTTTTATCAAATAAATTTAATGAAAAATGTTATGGGAGTAGGCCGACATGTATTTAGCCTCTCCTAATTCTAAGTATAGTAAATTGAAAATAATATCAAAGTATAAATTGGTTTAACTGACCTCATTTAAAATCATAAGCTAAAATCGGTGTAGCATTTGCTAGCTGTTGTGTAAAAGTAATGTCATGGATTATTTTGCCATTATTAAAATCATGTGGCTTAAACAAGGCCATACATTATTCAAAATGAACATGGTTTGTATCTCCAAAAAGGTTATGTTTACATAATGTATAGAGGCTCTAGATAGTGTGAAATGTTTTGGTGCTTTTGTTGGATTTTAATCAGTTTTTGCTGGTTTTATAATGCAATCTAATATTTCTAAACCATCTTACATTAATAATTATTTATATTTTTGTTACTGTATAGTAGGTGCCACATTTTCAATAAATACAAAATAGAATATTTACTTGGGCTAATACTGTTGTTACACTCTATATCCAAAGACAATAAAAAAATATGTATCAAATACACGCCAGCCTAAAATGGCAAAATTCAATTAACATTCCAAGTTTTATGAGGATTTCGTATGACTATGTTTTTTTCTTCCTACTAATTTTACTGTAATTTTAAAATGCAAATAAGCGAACTGCATTAATAAAGCTTTAGTCTATATTGAATTTACTATGATACCAGGTGGAAAAGTCTTTGCATCCATCTCCTTTGTGATCTTTGATAAGATACTACTATATACACTTTACCAGTTATCAAAAATAAAGTCACAGCAATGAATAAAACAAGTACTTTAGCTCTGTAAAAAGCGAAGATGGAGAAATTTGCAAACACCATCATGTGTTATTCTTTTCTCGTATATGGCATTTCCGAGTGGCAAACGAGTATGTGAGACCAGTAAGTAAATGGTCCAGAGAGTAAATGGTCACCGCCATCCATTGATACTCGCAATTTGAAAGGAGTAACCAGTATGTTGCCGGCCATTTGGTAGAAATAAGATATTAAAAGACCAAACTTTAATCAGTTTAAATTATGTTCAATATTTATCAATGATTACGTACTTGATGAATTAACAGATTGCATTTGTGTGAAGACTGGGTTAACTGAAAATTAAATATTTTTCCTGAATGCATGACAGAGCTGTTCGCCAAGGCCAAAATTAACCAATTGCACTATGTTTTTCCTTTCTCGTTCACTTTGCCAGATTTAACACTCGGAATTTCAATTGTACTTCAAAAAAACATGATTGGCTTGATAACCCTTAATGCAGCCATTTTACATGGAAATGTCTATGTCAGGGCTTCCCAAACTGTGCGTCGCGACGCTCTGGGGCGTCGCGACATTGTCCCGTGGGCGTCGCATGTCGATGCGACCAAGTCGAATGAGCCACAGGGCACTTTAGGGAGCGCCGTGCGCATTGTGACAAACGTCCCTAAGTTAGTACTAAAATTAGTAAATATTTTTGAGGGCTGAGTTGAGAGACGTAAAAAAATGGTAAAGTTCCAAGGCCGTCACAGTAAAATAAGTTTGGGAAACCCTGGTCTATGTAAAGAGGATATTCGGGAAATTGGAAGAACATTATAAATTAATGTTTCAAACTGAGTTTATTAAAGCACAGGTCGATGAATAGAAAAGTATGGAATATAACAATCTTTGAAACAAATACCTAACTGCTATACTATAAAATTGATCCATAGTTTAGGCTAAAGCTATGGATTGAATTTGTGTTGTACATGTCGGACTGCAATAATGATGTTTCTGGATTTGAGGACATGTGAACTAATGATACACCTATCTCATATCTGGTTAAAAAAATGTGCTATAATTATAGCATAATATTTTGAATACATTTTTAATACATTACATACTTTCAATTGTTTATTAGATAATAATCAATTATAGAATTTTTTATTGTAATAGATCATCAAATGAGTATTACTGAAAAACTTCAAAGCTTTATTTTTGCAGACTTTTCTTATTAATTTAATTTTCTTATTATTATCAGCAAGGGATTCATTCTACTACTAGGGACTAGACATAATCGTGCATGTTATTTCGATGAATTCTGGGTATCTTATTAATTCATTTTTGCAATGAAACGACACTGATAGTCCGTGCACAATCTCTCACGCTACTTAAGGATTAGAGCAGACAGTGGACGTCACTCATCCGTGGTTGAGCTTGAAGGTGCCTGTGTTTTTTGGTGGCGAGAGGTGTTCGCGTAAGTTAATTTTTTTTGTTAAAAACTTAGGCTTTTTTATGATTTACTGAAAAGAAAGTAAAATTTCCATATTGACTATTGTCATGCAATTTAAAGCGCGTAAATTTGGGTTAGCCTTTGCTAAACTTGAACATGCACACTTGTGCGCTTTCGATGTTTGTCCCAACTTTTGGGTTTGTACCGACTGGTACTTGTTTCTTACATTATTCTTAGTTTTTAAGATTTTTATAGAAATATAAACATATTTTAGGCGTTCCGCTTTGTGATGCTCCAATTTTGGAAGAACTAGGTGATGGAAATGACTTTGAAATCGAAGCTTCAAAGGATTTTGATGAGACTGATGTTCAATTTGATCCTGTAATGTTCAACAGACTAGTAATGCAACAAGATCAGTCCTGGATTTGTCAATAGGCCTTGTAGGCCGCGGCCTAGGGGCGGCACATTTCATAAAATTATTATTTTAGAAAGGTACATGGGGCGGCGGAAATAAAGTGACCTACACTCATAAAAAATATAAATCCACCACTGAACAAGATGTAGTAGAAGGAATACCATAAGGTATTTTTGAGACAGAAACTGCTAGTTTCATCTGTGTAAAGGTTGGTTTCTAGATTTTCATCTTGTAAATTGTATACCTCGCCACTGGAAAAATGTGCCATTCCAAGATAAATTTCATGAATTTCCTGAGCATCCTAGAAGATATGTCAGAATATTTCGATGAACAGTACTATGAAAAAGTGAGTGTACTAATTTATACCACATGTGTAAAACTGGCAATTAGCTAAAGACTTCGAGGATTGGAAAATTATGAAGCTGTTTGGGATCCATATTCTTATGGGATGTATTCAGTATCCAAGGCTTCTTATGTACTGATGCTCAGGAATATCTCTGGAAAAGGTAACCAGTAAAATTAGTCATGATAATTTTCTTCAACTGCGAAATGGACTTCACTTTGTGGATTCACATAGACCACCACCAGAACAAGCTATTAATTCACTTTGGAAAGTGCAACCAATGATCGATAAAGTCTGCAATGATTGTTACAAACAAAAAAGAGTGCAGAGTTATTACTTGATAGATGAACTAATGATCTCTTTTACTGGCTGCTGTGCCTTACGACAAATTGTTAAAAACAAACCATGTCCAGCTGGACTTATAAACTTTGTCCTAGCACGAGTGAAGGTTTAATGTTGGACTTTGATATCTACAAAAAAGCTGAACACATGTTTGGGGTCGCTTCTCTAGGGCTTGGCCCCTTTGTTGTCTTACATTTGGTTGAATGTGTCCCTCGACGAAGCTGTTTGTATCATGACCGATACTTAATCACTACGATTCGTTTGGTGGAAAAATTAAGTAAGCCTGAATTGCACAGCACGGGAACCATTATGTTGAACAGAATCCCTGACAAGACTAGTCTTAAATTTAAAAAAGATACCCAGATGTCATGTGAGAGAACCGTCTGTTTTAGTCAAGTGGAAAGATAATTATGTGCTTATGATGTCAAATTGTACTGGTTCTGAAAACACTGAAATTGTCAAAAGATGGGACAAGAAAATTCAAAGGTACGTTGATGTTACTGCATCAAAAGATACAGCACTATAATAAGTGCACTGATGGAGTCGACGTCGTTGATCAACAGATGGAGTACTATTGAAGATTTATCAAAATGAATAAATGGATGATGAGTTTTAATCCATTTTCTTGATCTAGCAACTGTGAATACATGAAAAATATATTATATTGAATGTTTGGCAAATAATTATCCAAGTTTTTAATTTTTTAAGATAAAAATAATCAGGAAAACAAATGATCGAGTTTGTCTGATGCCATCACAAATGAAGCTAAATGCAGTGAGTGCAATAACTACTACAATTTGTAAATTAGCACATTTTAATTTTCTAAATCCTAAAGGAGAATATTAAATAACTACAAATAAAGAGGTTCCCATTACTGAAAAATAAATATTGCTGATAAAATAAGCTTATCCTTGTAGTAGTTGTTACTGAAACTCATGTTTCTAATACAATTTATACCTTAAAGCTATAAAACTTAAGGTATTTTATAACAATGCTTTTATTTAGTATTATACTTTTTACTACAAATTATATTCTAAAATTCTTACATTTCATTAATTTTAACATTCTGCTGCATAATTAAACCTTGGTCATAGAATTAACAATATGTTTGATAACTATATAAAAAGACAAAAAGCTATTGAATCTAACACTATAATTTTAATAAAATCACAGTCACAAAATAATTTTTAAAGAATTGATATAATATTAATTTTGGGTACTAAACATTCATAGAAATTAGTTTATTCAGGTTTGTTTTCAAAAACCAAAAGTATATGTATAATAATTTAATGCTGTATTTATTAAAAATATAATGAATGTTATCTCTCTCCCTTAGTAATTTTGTTAAAAAATAACATTTCAAATATTTCACCATACTAAGAGTCTTTTTTCTTCTTCATTAGGTTTAATAAAAGTTTAGTATCATTTACTAAATTAATTTGCCTTTTCTTCTGTTTCTCAACTGGTTTCAATATGGGCTTATTACTTTTGGCAATTTGTTGTACTTTTCTCTTAGATACCTTTTTTGGTTTAGCTAATTCACTAAGAATTAATTCTTCTCTTGAAATATTCTTAACCAAATTGGAATCTTTGACAGCTTCCTTCACGAGAACTTCTTTTTGGAAACTAACCTTCTTTTCGGCATTGATCTTCTTCTTGAGTATCTTATTTGACACTTCGGCAGTCTTAGATTGCTTCTTTATAATTTTCTTAAGAATTTTAAACTTATTTTTCCCAAATTTTACCATGGTTCATGAAAATAGCTTTACAATTTCTTTAACTAACAAAATACAGCTAAGATACAAACTCTTACAGTATTGTACTATGATGCCACCCACAGGGTTACCTATATATTTATACTTCTCTATACACAGGGTATTAAATACAAAATGCATTTATATTCACACCTCTCTTGATTGAAACAAAAGCACGGTACAACATACACAGCCTGCATTCAAAATTAATGCAAGCAATGTTCATATTACTCTATGTGCAAACTCTGCCACAACCATAGATGAATATGAAATATGAATATATGCCACAACTATCGCCACAGACTGTCATAATAAGTTTATTTTTAACAATAAATATTTAATATATACAATGCCATCTGTATTTCATATAATGTGGTGCTATTTGATGTTGAGAACCAATAATACAGTAATCCTAACGAATGATTTTCATCTATATAAATAAAAATAAATCGCCAAAATGTATGTACGCATATTACTTCTAACGAATGCACGAAATTGGATAATTCTTTTTTTGTTGTGGTCGTTATTAACAGGAGGTTTGTATAAAAGAAAATAACACTTTGTATTTGTCTGTCTGTCTGTTTGTTCGGAGTATCTTCGGAACGACTGAACAGATCACGATGAAATTTTCACTGAAAGGTAAAGAAGCTTGCTGGGCTACATATTTTGTTTTTTAACGAGATTATTTTTGGGGTTTGTCTGTGGGAAAAAAAACTAAAAATCAAATTTTTTTTTGGAAATGAATCAAAAGTGAAACCAGAAACGAGATTGGGAGTAAAACGGAAATTGGGATCGGATTGGGACGACCCTTTGTATCTGTCAGTCTGTCTGTTTGTCCGGAGTATTGTCGGAACGGTTGAACAGCTCACAATGGAACTTTTAGGAGGATGGTAGAGGAGTTTACTGGGTTACATATGGGGTACTTTTTATTGCGATATTTTTTAGGGTTCCTACGTCATAAAGAACCTTTAAAATGTTATGATTTTTTAAAATTTAAATTTTTGAATGACACATTTTAATAATTCTTTTACTCATAGAAAGAGCTACTCGATCCTCGAGTAATATAGTTTACATTTTATTTTGATATTAGTATTTACCCCTGGCTTCGTCTAAATTGCAATTGGGACTGGTAGCAGAATTGAAATTGAAGGCTGAACAGGGAGTATAATTGAGAAAAGGACCAAAATGAGAATCGAAACCGGTACCGGACCAAAATTGAGAACGGGACTGGGGTTGAAAACGAATGTAGAGATGGGATCAAAATTTAAAGTGTGATCAGAATATTTCATATGTCATACGAGGGGCGGCTGATAAGTCCGCACCCTAAGGCATTAAATGAAAGAAAAGTACGAGTATTTTATTTTTATTTTTCAATATAGTCTCCCTCAAGCGAAATACATTTATCACATCTGGTGTATAACGCCTTCAAACCGCCCAAAAAATATTCCTTTTCTTTGCAGTCAAAATGGCTTTCTACAGCCATCTTCATTTGATTGTCATCAACAAATCTACGACCACGTAATTCCTTTTTTAAATTGGAAAAAAGGAAATAGTCGCTGGGAGCTAGATCTGGGCTGTAGAGTGGGTGGTCAATTTCCGAGAAGCCCGTGTCCTTCAGGGCCTGCCTCGAAACCCGCGCCGTATAGACAGATGTATTGTCTTGTAAAAACAGCACTCCGCGCGATAACTTCCCACGTCGCTTCTGTACGACTGCCTCTCGTGCCTGAGCCAATAAATTCGTGTAATATTGGCCATTCATAGTAGTCCCCTTTGGCAAGTAATCAAGTAGTAAAACACCTTCACTATTCCAAATCAATGTCGCCATAAGCTTCGATGCCGACTTTTGAACCTTGAATTTCTTCGGCGGCCTTTCTCCTTTTTTCGTCCATTGCATAAACTCCTGTTTAGATTCCGGATCGTATTGACGAACCCAAGTTTCATCCACGGTTACAATTCGGTCGCACGTCTATATTATCCCCGACTAACTCCAAAAAATCCTTACTTGTCTGAAGTCGCCGCTGCTTGTCAAACGGCGTTAGCATTTTTGGTACCCAACGCGCACTAATTTTTCTCATATTCATATGCTCGTGTATAATTTCTCCAACTCGTTCTTTACTAATCTGCAACTCTTCAGTTATCTGCCATAATTTTATTCTTCGGTCGGTCAGTACTAATTTTTCGATTTTTCGAACATTTTCCTCCGTCACTACCGTTACAGGACGCCCTGGGCGAGGATCATCTTCACAGCTCTCTTGTCCTTGTTGAAATAAGCGAGCCCATTTTTTGACCATCGTATACGAAGGCGCAGATTCCTGAAGAACTGATACCATGTCTTCAAAAATTTCTTTTGGCGTTTTTCCTTTCTTTACGAAGTACTTTATTACGGCGCGATGTTCAATATTACTAAGATTTGACGATTCGGCTGACATGATGACGTTTGTGCTTCGACAGATAATTTGTTAATGACTTTAATAACGAAAAGAAGCTATATTTATACTAACAAGAAGTGTTGCAATTAGTGGTAATAGTTGTGAAATAATGAGTCATCGCTAAGTACTTTGGGCCGCGGACTTATCAGCCGCCCCTCGTATATTATACGTATTAAAGTTTGTCGTCGACTTCAACCATGTATTTGTATTATTGAACCGAATTACTACACTGATTCTAAAAATTAATTTACTCGTAGGAAGCTACACTATCCTCAAATAATATTGTCTATATTTTATTTTGATACTAAGTTCCAGCTTAGTTCAAATCGAAACTGATTGTTAGCGGAATCGGAATTGAAAACGGAACAGACAGCAGAATCGAAAGCGGGACCGGGACCAAAAATTGACAACAGGATTAGGGTCGAAAACAAATTTTATTTTGTTATGTAAACGAACTTAGGTTAAGGATTCTTTTGTAATTAATTGTATCTTTGTGCGTGTTTTAATTAAATAATTTAAATGGTGGTCTTTTTATTACTCGGGTGGGGATTAATTGCTAGGAATTATCTCCTGAAACCAAATAGGCCTAAATCCTGCACTCTAGCAGGATATGTACAGTTACGAAAGGATAGAATTGACGCTCCATTAGGTGGTACTGCAATAAATTATAAGCGATCGTTACAATGCTGTCCGATCGTGTTACCTAATCTTTCTAATATAGAGGCCACTAGTTGTAGACTTGCAATGTCGGGGCATAGAATACTCGTCATTGTCTCAATCTACTTATCACCCTCCAAAAAGTTGCTCCGGAGCGACATCGAAGCCCTCCTTGCCCTAGGGGATGCCGTCATCCTCTTTGGCGATTTCAATTACAAAAACACCAATTGGGGATGTGCAGTCACCAATCCTGGTGGTAATAAATTAGCTAGACTTTCGAGAAAATTAAAATTCGACATCATCGCGCCCCTTACTCCGATGCACTATCCGGACGATTTAGTATCGCGTCCCTCCATTATAGTATTGCCATTTCAAAGAGAGTGGCACTTAATGTGAACTGTATCGAACCGATTCATCGACTCGTCTCAGACCACCGCCCTATTCTTCTACGGTTGGGTGTCCTAAACCTACGATAAAAATAACAGATTGGAAAAGACTGTCGACCGCGCTTGAGGAAGTAGATACTTCCGCACTTAATAATATCCCGGACGTCATTGAAACGACCGACGAAATTGATTCATCTTTAGGGGCTCTCACCAACCACATCAGGACGGTGGTCAAGAGGTGCTCGCGGGTGGTTCCAGCGTCTGTCGACCACCGGAAGCTGCCCGCGGACGCCCTTGAATTGTTGAGAGCTAAGAACGCTACTCTGAGTCACGCGTACGCTTATCTCTCTAGAGAGAATAAGTCAAGAGCGCGGGCTCTCCAACGTCATGTGAGAGCACGCATGATTGAAGTCAAAAATGAGGAATGGAGCAACCTCATGGAAGACATCTTTCCCACACACCAAGCCTTTTGGAAAATAACCAGGGCTTTAAAGTCAGAAGGGTATCTCCACACTCCACCCTTGAAAAAACCCGATAGCTCTCTCGCGGTTGATGATCAAGAGAAAGCGGAACGTATCGCGGACAATATTGTACTCCAACGTTCTCACACTCTCCCACCACACGACAGCCAACACATCACATTCATCGAAGAGGAGGTCCGTCACAAAACCTCCCTCGATCCACTAGACGATCTCTCACCAGTTTCCCTTCATGCAATTCAAAAAATAGTTAAGGAATTAAAAGCTAAAAAGGCACCGGGCCTTGATGGCAACAAAGCTATTAAATATTTTCCCTTAACCCTTTTATCACTTTTGGTTGCAATATTTAATGCGTGCCTTAAGAACTGCTACTTCCCTCCCGTCTGGAAGGAAGCCGATGTAATCGGCAACCCTAAGCCTGGGAAACCTCGCGATCTCCCAGCTAGTTATAGACCTATCAGTTTATTGAGTGGTCTAGGTAAACTTTACGGAAGAATTCTCAAGACTCGTTTAAGCGAGTATTTATTCGACGAAGGCCTTCTTATTAATGAAGAATTCGGATTTAGACCGAATCACTCTTGTCCCCAGCAAGCCCTCCACATAGTCGAATACATCAGGGAGGGTTTTAAAACAAATAAAAGGACTGTAGCGGTCTTTTTTGATGTAGCCAAGATCTTTGACAGAGTATGGCACGCAGGCCTTATTTATAAGCTTTACCTACTAAAAGTCCCAGATCGTCTCATACTCATCATGAACCACTACTTAGCCCCCAGACATTTCATATTGAAACATGAAAATACACACTCGTACAGAAAAATGATAAGAGCGGGAGTACCTCAAAGCTCCGTGCTCTCTCCCCTTTTGTACTTCGTGTACACTAATGATATACCGCGATCGTCGTCAGGCGTCTAGCTCGTGTCATTTTCAGACGATACCGCAACGGAACGCAACATCTGCCCTCGCCTCCAGAAGGCCATCGAGGAGCTGGATCGATGGTTCCAAATCTGGAGGATCGAGGTAAACGCCGAGAAATCGGCAGCAATGTCGTTTATTTACAGAAAAGGTAGGAGCCCAATAGTAGTCGCTCGCGGTACCCCTTCTCTTCACATTTACAATGCATCCATTCCGTGGCAGCACACATATAAATATCTAGGCATCACGCTTGACAGAAATCTCCGCTTCCGAGACCACATCAAGCGTGTTAGGAAAACAGCAATTTTCTACCAGTCACGCCTTAAGGGCATGTTTGGTAGAAATACTAAACTTTCATTACGCAATAAGCGTACTCTCTACTTTAAAATGTATAAGAACGATGTTGACATACGCGTCTCCTGTTTTTGCTCAAGCCGCCCCGAATACTCTTAAAAAAGTTCAAGTTTTGCAAAACAAACAGAGCTGCCACTAATGCACATTGGTGCGTAAAAAATTCAGCCCTTCATAGGGACTTTGACCTACCATCAATCTCAAAATATATAAAAAGACGCTTCTGAACGATTTTTCTCCATCGCGGAGTCCCACCCGAATCCACTTCCTCCTGCAGCAGCCTCCTACGAGGCGCCACCTCCCTATCATTTTATACGTAAGCCACGCAATATCTTAACTGATCCGCCTAATGACTTTACAATCGAAGTCGAAATGCTCAGAGAATTAAATAAACGAAATGACAATTAAATAGTCATTAGTTTATGCTTAAATTTAACTTTGACCTAGTTTTATAGGTCATCTCCTCCTACGCTCCGGACCACTCTTGGTCTGGATAATAGAATGGACCCAACCCGTGCTGGTGTTCCAGTGACTTCCTGTGCCGAGGGAATCTCCTTAAAATACCCACAAGGCAAGTCACGCGCCGTCAGCACCCCCGTGTGTTGTCCGGCCGCGTACGGTGAAGCTGAATAAAATACCAGCTAACAGTATTGCCGAACTAGTTATGGTTTTTCAGGAGCAAATTTTAGTGGGTTTCAGCCCCACACTACCCACGCGTACGGGCACGGGGGCGTGCGAGATAGACATTTTTTATCCCCTCCTCGTCGCAAGAGGGGGAAAAAAAATGCATCCGTCGCAGTTGTGTTCCGGCCGCCACATGTGAAGCTTGTGCTGTATTAAGGAAGTATGAACATCAACGCTGTCCATCATTTTGCCCACACACCGCAAGAAATCCCTTCTCCGAGGTGATTGTGGAAGAAATCCGAAGTGTGGGCTTACGCGGCGATACAGTATGTAAACCTCTCAACGTTTGAATGGATTAACCAATCGAAACGCAGTTGACGACGTTCAGAAGGAATACACTCAACTTAGATTTCCTGAAACTTTGAACTAGTTTCACGCGGCTGATTTTGAGCAACCTCAAAAATAAAGTTTACTGAAAAATATTTTTTGATATAACTTTTAGTACTACTAGTAACTACTCTATCGGTCGATACCAAAATCTAATCAACTTTTTTCATTAAACAGTTGCATCGACTGCCACAAACTGGATAAAAATCGGTTGTTTTGTTCAAGAGATATTGCTTGAGAAATAATTTTTAATAATTGTTTTTTAAAATATTTTGTAAACTACTCTCCAATAAATTCTAAAACATAACCAGTTGTTTTCTTACAGAGTAGCATTGATAATTGTAAATTGCATCAAAATCGGCTCCGTTAATCGTTCGAAAGATACGATTAACAAAAAATGTTTTTTCCAAAATCTTTGTTTTTCAAAAATGTTTGATACTCGGTCATCTTGTTCTATTTAAAATACTGCATCGAATGCCATAAAGTAGATAAAAATCAAATAATATGTTCCAAAATATTATAAATGAAAAATGGAAAAAATGGATAAAAGGCAATATTTTAACGCATATAGTTTTGACAATAGCAGAGAATTAATATCAATGTGTATCTAAAAATCGCTGGACGTTTTTTAAGTAAAGAATAAATAGGTATATTGGTAAATTCTTCCCAAACACAAAAGAGTTATGCCTAATAATAAATTAAACTTATTAGTAGGTATGAATTTATTGTGTAAATTATACAATGAAGATATTTAAGGAAGAAATGTAATGTATTATATTACTTACATTAAAATAAATAGGTTATACACTTAAGGGCGTCATGTCTAGTAATCACGTTTAGGATAGAGTTCAAGCTATCGAAGCCCTAGACTGCACGGCAGAGAAGCCATCCACGTGAGCATACCAAGCTATCGCTTGGGACGTGCCTACGATAGGTATATAGCAATACAATTCAGCATTGTGATATGTATATATACATCGCAATGCTGAATTGCAGAAATACTTTCAGGGTGCACTTCCATAGAAGTGCTGCGTACTCAAGGGCATCCTGAAAGCATTTCTCTACCTATTGGACGCACATAAAATATCTTGCGAGTCCTCACAAAGTCGTGCCTTTTGCTAGTATTCTAACACTAAATCGTACAAAGTCATAAAAGGACGCTTTTAGGCCCTTAAATGGCTTATGCTTATTAAACTGTAAGAGGTAGAAAGAATTTGTTTATTATAGATTTGTGGAGCTTATGAAAACCTAAAGGAAAGTTTGCGGCAGCATGACCTTATCCTTTATGGATGACTCTTAGTGACCATATTTGCAAACACTTAATCAAAAACAATAAAATTATTGTTAAGCTATTTTGGCCAACACTAGTACATTAATCCTCAGAAATTTAAATCGTTAAATAAGATAGGTATGCCTTTTAAAACAAGTATCTATTTGGACAGTGTGACAGATAAAACAAATATTACAAAATGTACAAGCATTTAAGTGACGAATATGCATACCCTTTGGCGGATTTAAATAACTCATCGCATTCGATGTTTTTCCTTTACTACTAGCGATTTTTAACTGTAAAAGGAAAGTTTAACGGTTTAAACACTTGTTGAGCCTTAATAAGAGGAAATCAAGAATACGATCGGGATTCGAACCGAGAACGAAATAGGAAACGGACTTGTAATTATGAGCAATGTAATAAAGAAGTCATTTATCATAAAGGACAATTTTCATTTGTTCACTTCTTATACAAAAACTAGTGAACCAATCAACAAGTGGTGGTGAAAACAAATCGAGATCTGTCAAAACTAGGCCTACAGTACACTCCTAGATCCACACGGTCCAAAACTGGGTTACAATATGATATTCAAAACTACAAGAATAAAACTTGTAGACGTGAACATAGAAATGTTAAGGAAGTACGTGAAAAAGGTCCGTTTCATTTTTATATGACAATACAATCCTGGGGGAGGCGAATGAATCGGCGGGAAATAAAACAAACGTGAAAATATAGTAGATAATGTTATTGTCATAGAGTGCCCATCGAACACGGAACGCCATCAAAATACAGACACATACAACACTAACTTTATACATTACAATTATCGTTACAGAACTACACTATTCGAGTATCCAATAGACAATGTCTTGTGAACAACATGTTCACTCGTCGAGTCAATACTGTTAGCTCCATTTATTTTTCATTTATATTGAACGGCATAGGTACAGAAAGAAATAAATAAATTAGTTTCATAGACAGTATCAAAGAAAATCACTAAGATCCTTAGTTCGATTTTATTGCTATAAAATAGAATGATTTTGATAAAGGCAATTATTGTACATTACCTTAGTTTAACAAATAGGTATATTGAGATGGTTCTTGAATCACTGAAATAATTATGTAATATTTTTTAGATTAAGTCAGGTTTTTATAAATCGTATGTGTGATTGATGTTTTTATTGTTTGTCCTTATATATATTGTTTTTTGAAAAATAGGTAGGTATCAGTACGAAAAATATTTCTACATAAACATTATTTAGTAAATCGTTTTGAGATTCGAGTAATGGTTGATGTTAGTGAATCCTGAATAGTGCGCATATTGAGGGATGACTGACGGTTGACTTTTGTAAGGACGAAATAAATTAGTCACGCTATATTTACCAAATGATAATTTTGTATGTTTCTTTTAGTTGAGGATTGTTTTCTCATAAACAAAAACAAAAAATTATTGATGAATTTTGGATTTTGAAAAGAAACATATTTACATGACACATTTCCATAAATTTCGCGCTAAGTCTCTAGTTAGGGAATGGAACAGACTAGATATTAAAAGAATACTAAATATGCAATATAGTGATAAGGTATAGGTAGTTGTTCAATGTTTGTATCTGCACATGACAAAATATAAGTATTTTGTGTATATTGAATGGGTTTTTTCTTTTTGGTTTTTTGTCAGCAGAATCTATAGTTGACAAGTCAATGCTGCCTAAAGACTTAAACTTCCAAAATGTTTATCTCCTGTTAACTGTGATATTGCATTTATCCAAAAGCAAATGTATGTATCATTTTATTTTTGTATATAAATAAATGTTATTAGGTATTATATTTTGAAGTAATGATAATGTTAAAATTGAAGCTCGATTATCGATTTCATCCAATCAAAATACGAAGCGTATATTACATGAATATTTTTATATTGTTTCATATCACATGTAATCTAATCTGTAAATAAAGATTTGTATATAAAAAAATCTATGGATTTAGGCTGTTATCGCATGCTGTATAGTGTAATATTTATTTATTTATGATTGCTAAACTTAGAGGTTATTTCTACGTAAAGTATTTATCAAAGATTTGGTAAGCTCCGCTTATTCGGATTAGCTGCTATGTTGTTAGTTTGTTATTGTTATAATGAGAACGTAGAGCAAAACTTTCTATTATAAAATGAAAATTAGTAACGCTAGTGTAATTCTGCATTATGTATGACAAATCTATATATATAATTTGCGGTAGTCAAGCGAATATGACCGCACGTATTTTATTAATAATACCACTTATTTTACTAACCATGGAATGTAGACGTATGTTTTTCGTTATAAGATTGTACTTGTATCAAAAAATTAGGAACGCAATAATGCTAACTCATAAATACCCAGCTGGTCTATTGTGAAAACCGAACGGAAGTATTAGGCAATACAAATAATCCGCCATATTTTGAATCTAAATTTTGTTTTTCCGTTATGATTCGTTATCATAATATGCAATGTGATACTTCAGTTATGGGAATCACTTACATGCGGAATTCACAATAGACGTTTGCTGGCAAATATTCGAAAATATTTAAAATTAAATAAAAAAATTAATTTACTTACGTTTAAAATTAAACATTTGATACTTAATTAAGGCAAGATTTAAGCGACCTAAAAAAAAAACTTAATTACCACATTTAAAATTATATTTAATACGGATTAGAATATAAAATATTATTGTCTCTTCTGAGTATGGGGTGTTTTGAAAATGCTAATTTCTCTATGAAATTATTACAACTTGTACCGTCTTATATTAGGAACATCTTGGTGTAACCCGTCATTTCATTCTCAGAAAAACTCTACCCTTTATGTTGTGTGTTATCGCCCGCCGCTACCATGGTTCCGTAGAATCGATTCGTAGAGCGACGTAGATTGGAACGCATTTGCCAGCGAGTACGAATTTGATTGGGTCTCAGAATCGGCATAATAAAAAAATCGTGTTGCCATAAAAGAAATTTACCACCCACACCATTCGATAATTTTCTTTTTGTTCCAGAACGAGGAGTTGGATCCTAAGGTCCGTAAGCAGAGCCAGTGCGGCTTAGAAATGATTGACGACCGTTGCCGTTCTGTGACGGCGGTGACGGCGTCCACATCGACCGTTTGAGCGGTCGAAACAAACAAACTTGTCGGAGCAAGGATTTTTATTTGACTCGACTCGATAACTCATTGGTCAATTCCCTCGTGGTCTGAGTTCGAACTCGCTACTAAACCCACAATGAACACACAATGAACTAACGAGTTGTCTAGCTGATCACACAGTATATAACCCTGTCTTGGAAACAATATAATTTCTCAAAAACTAGACATGTCTTATTGATATTACCAATCGCTACAATAAATAAATTGAACTGTTTTCAGATCGAGATAATTAAAAAGGCTCTTTTACCCACCCCAAGTTGATTCCTTTAAGAAATGCTTTAATTACTTCTTGAAGGATCCATTAAGAAATAAAATTTCAAGTGAAAAAATTTTAAGTAGTTAAAAAAATCCACTTGAAATTCAAATTTTATATGCTGAATTACTAATTTTGCAGTTCTGATATTGTTAAAATGTTGATGATACTTAACGAAATGAACTAACGAAAAGCGAAACTGGCTACAGAAACTACATGCTTTAACTATCACCATTTAAATATTCACTGAAGTACTTTTTATTCACAATAAGAGCACTGCAATTTTCATGAAGCGATTCATGAAGTGACCCGATTTCTCGATCGTCCCCTCAACCACTTCATTGAATCACACGATTGGGAGTGGCGGCGAAATTATAAACATAATATGATTTAAGACGGGCAATGTAATAAATAGGACGTTCAAAAAAAAAAAATATTCGAGCGGAGCACGCGCATAGATCTCGGCGTAAATACCTCTTACTATATGCTTACGAATATAAATGCGCCAATTGAGCCGATAGATAAACACACGCATAAAGTCATACAACTATTACATTGTCTTACATATGTAATGATTATACGACATATTTTTTTTTTTTAATTTAAATTTTCGTAACAACAGTCAATAATTCGAACAACATTTCTCAGTAAAAGCTCTTATCGAACTTTCCTACACAAGAACGAATTTAAATTTTACTTTGACATACGAGGGATAATTTTCTTTCATAAGTTCCTCGGATTGTTTAACCGAAACTTATTTTTGTCTATCGTGATATCTACGTCATTAATGACCAACGACTTTGTCGCGTCATGACCGACTCTGATCGATATATCTAACATTATTTTTATAATATAATTGTAAAAAAATCGATAAATAAAAAAAATTATTTTCTAATTTTTTTATTGCCATATCTATCGATACACCTATTAATTTTTGAATGCATAATATAGTCTGTGACTAGCTACATCACGCTGGTAAATTTTAAATTCGTTCAGTACACACACATTGCATATATCAAACTTTTTACACGATTGCAACACTAAATTGATCCAGTGGCCGTAAATGTCGTCTTTCTATAATTGTCTATTTCACATAGAGAGGGCTTGAATTTCAAGTCTTCTATGCTTGCCTAGTACGGATTCGGGGGGAATTCACGACAGTCGTCATCAGCAACGCGGTGACACCGACTGGAAACTTAGCGTGTTCCTAAAAGCACGGATTATTGGTGTATTTGGCTCAATTTGAAATTTCATCTCTCGACTCGCCCGCGAACAGAAATTGATTGACGGAGTGATTGGAGCGTGGTCCATGAATTTCGAAGTCATCGCCTTCATGAACAGATCGAAGAAAGAACTTTTGAGACTAAATCGTTTCATATCTCTACACGCCGTTTATCGGAGCACGTTAAGCTGTTGGACGATGACACCTCATCGGTAACTGACTAATGCGGGGAGTCCAAGGGCTAAGGTTTTAGATGAAAATATTTTGGGAGGGCATGTTTCAGGAGTGCGGTGACAAAAACTGGATAACAGGGTCCGAGTCGACCCACGATTGTCGCATCTGAAAGTACAGTTTGTAGTACATACCGCCATCGCTCGCTTCGCTCTCGTTATCCATAATTGAATAGAGAATTTAACAATATGACTACAAGACGTCGCTTATCTCTTAACAGACAGTTGAAGATGGAATGTTAGAAGTTGAAGATAGACCGTTAAAGGAATAATAGATGGGCGTGGCTCGACAATATTAGATACTATTGGCAATGATTAAAACAAACATCAATATGATAAATCATTATTTTGAACGTCCAATCGCCATTAAGTATGTCACTAGCACTCACATGTTGATCGTAAGGGAAGGATTTCGTTATGAATTAAATTACATGACAGAAAATGATTGGCAGAGGCAAAAGCGACCGACTGTGTGACCGAATTATTCACTACAGAAAACGTGCAGTACTTGTTATTGCAGCAATGTAATACATGTTTTAGTACTGCTACTATTGCTGCTGTTGTATCAGATTTTTATCACCCCACCACTGAAACATACTCCCCCAAAATCAAAGTATTTATTTATTTGAGATCGAGGGGTTCGAAGCTCATGCAAGCTCCCCACGTTGGTACAATGTGGGTCGGGGGTTGATTGGAACTGAATTGAGGGATTATTGATTGTTGATATTGAATGTTGATTTAAACAACATTTAGATGATAAGTTACGGCAACTGAATCGATTTAACATCGTCAAAAATACAATAAAGAGATAGCATATTTTTTTCTATGCTGACGTCTGCTAGGTTTGCGTTTATGGCTCCGATGAAATATTATTTAAAATTTTGAAATAGGGAGGTACATTTCGTGTCATACAAAATCTACCTTTATTTCAACGTCACCCAAAAGGAAAACTTTTTAAATACTTCGAGTCGATATGTATCAAAGGTGTCACATTTTTTATCGAGCGTACAAACCCAACATCGTCGTCGGGATCACGACAAAAGCGGCAGCATTTTTAATGCTCAATAGTTCTACAACTAACACTAAAATTGTTCGGATGGACCCATCCGAGAGTCCTATTGACATACGATTACAATTTACGCGACATCTTATAGCTTTTTGCTAGTTTTTCATTGCTCGTATATGAATATAGTCGTTATATAATAGCCTCTTTTTTTATATAGTAATATAATAGATACGTAAAAATTAAAAATAAATCAGATCTTCATTGACAGTTGTCATTCTTCGTTCTTAATTCAGAGATTCACCTAAGTAATAGCGTTACAGACGTCGTTCACTGCAAACAAATAATATATTTTATTACTATCTATGTAGAGTAGCGATATAAAATTGAAAAAATAAACTTAACTACTAGTATTGTATTGTATAATTTTCATAAAATTTATTCAAAGAATTTTTATACTGTTTGTTGTAGATAAGAGCATTGTAAAATTTAGTTACCTTCGTTTTAGGTCGTACAGACATGGTCAATTTTTGAATCAGGTGCGTTGCACTCTCTGAAAAAAGTATTGTTAAAGGTTCAAAAATGTCTACAAGCTTACTATATATAATTTACAATTCACATATTTATAATTATTGTGTTAGCCCCAATAAAATGTTTTTGATCAGAACTACCATGTATCTATGAAAAATTTTAGTGATTACAACTTTGACTTGATCTAATTTAGAATCTATCTTGAAGATTCAGAGATGCGAAGATCAAAGCGAATATTGTAAGAATTCTAGCTATCATATCAATGTGTATTTGTTTTTCTAAATATTTGTAAATTTTATAATACACCTTGCCAGCAAATATTCAGATATTTAAATAATAATCCAAAATTTATATAAGGCAAAGTTTTGTACATTTACATCGACCTCATCAAACAGGTGTACAGAAAGCCTCAAGTAGGAGACGTTTATAGCCCGAACCAAACGATAGCTGTATGGGTTCAACCCGAATAGAGAAGAAAATAAGAAATAATGAGAGCATCGAACCTCAAGGTCCATCTGAATATAGAATACATATATATAAAGTCTACATTTTTTTTAACAACTATTCCTTGTTCAAACTAAATCGGCGCAAAGCCGCACCATTGCGATCGCGGCCGTTCATTGGCTCACCGGTGAGTCTGTTCAAGCCCCTGATCTTGGTCCGCGGTTCCAGGAGCAGGAGGTAGACCGGCGCCGCCGTCAGGATCATGAGACATCCGATGCCGGTCTCCGCCGGCGACGCCACCGCCGGCACCGCCACCACCAGTATGGTGCAGATTATGTATATCACTGTAATATGTTCAAATTCTAATTCAAAATATGTTTATTTCGTAGGTTATAATATAACACTTTATGACAACAAATACGTCATAAAATTTAAAGGATTCACAGTTTTTTTAGTATTACAACTCTTTTTTTTTAAATAATCACTCGTCCATAAGGCAGTTATCCTCAAGAGCAAAGAGTGAGGTTTCTCACTCGTTGCTCTTGAGGGATAACTGCCAAATTTTTGAGGACAGTTGGCAGTTTTGAGGATAGTAAACCAAAATTATATAAAAATGCAATCAAATAATACTGTTGAAAGAAAAACAAACCTGTAGGAAGTCAAGTCCGTTATGTGCATTTGTCCTCTAGATATGATTTGTGCAAAGTGTTTGCTTAATAAAGACTTTAAATTTGTATAAGGGTAAATATTATATATCCTCAGAAATTTTATTGAAATTGCGTACACAGAACCCCCTAAGTGAATTCGTGACCGTAGATTATTAACACTTTATTTTTAAACGTCGTGAAATCATCCAAAACATGAGATTCTTGGTTACATTAGCTAACGAAAAGGCTTCTGAGTTCACTATGGCTTTCAAATTCATAAGTCTTTCACTATTTTGTTTCAAATTTATGCGTCAATAAATAAATTATATTTCAATTAAAAATGTGTGTTATCAAGTTACGCCAAAGAAAAATATATATAAAGCAAATTGAGAACATATTATAGAAGGATTAAATTTTACGCACTAGAAATTGACGAGGTTGTATGAAGTAAAGCAAGAGATACCGAGGTCGTAATAAGTGGTTTCTGTTTTTCCGACTGAGAAATAGACGATGTTATGTACAAAATCACGATAATTTGTTTGTCGCACACCTGCCCATTGCAAAAAAAAGAACATTCGATAGAAGGTCGGAAAGGAATATTAAAATATTTACTACCTCATTGTGGAATATTTGTTGATGTAGTTGATACAGTGGACTTTTAAGACGCATCTCAAGTAGCGTTAGCATTAAGATAAGATAAATTAAGTTAACATAGACGATAGTGGACATGTATATAGGCTCTGGTTAAATTTGTAAGTGTTAACGCATGTCTTTATAAGTGAGTTGAGGCATGCTATAATACCTTTATATCCTCGATTTAGGGGCATTATTTTATAGATCAAATCTGTATACAGCGTTTACTAAGGTGGCATATAGGTACATATTAGTATTACTAAATAGGAGTGTTATTAAAACGTCAACAGCTACTTTAGGTGGTATAATAGTTATACAGTGGAGCTTGTCAGTATGGTAGATTTGAGTTCCACTATATTTTTTAAAGTCGCAAATTGAAATTATTACACCTGTGAGGTGGGATTTGCTAAAACTCTGACTGAGTGTAACGCAACATCTACAACTGTCTGAGATAAATCTTTGATTGGTATTTTATACCTTATAAATCAGGTACGGGCTACATTTGACATGTTGTGGGCATTGATTTGAGGGCCAAACTTTAGTATGCAAATACATTCGCGAGCCGCGTTCACAAAGTAGTGCATTTTAAAGTAGTGCTCATAATTTTTAGCGATAGATATCGGACATGAAATTTTTAAAAATGTCTCACGGGCCGGATTAAATCTTGTGGTTGCCCACATACGTTGTAAATCGACTATAGATATAGTTTTAAATGTTAGATGTAGATGTAAATCGCTTTAAAGTAAATAATATAAAATCCGTATAAATATGTTTTATTTAATTATTTAAACCTAAGGGCTATATAAAAATTGTTTGACGAGAAACATTTGACGAGATGTAATTAGGTTAGGTTAAGGACAAGTTGAATTAAATTTCTTATTACATTTGCAAATTTCATATGAATAGTACCGTGTTCTCGTTTCGATTATAATGCGTCTTCAATAATGATTGCATTTAACATTATTGTTGGAAATTATAAACATTAGTATTGACATTGAATGGTATTTAAAACTTAATTCTCAAACATTTTTAATAACCATCAATCATACAATTTGCGACACAAATAGAAAATTGTGTATTTTGTTCATAAAGATAATGTATTTTATTGATTTTTAGGTTATGTCGACGAAAAAAAAATGGGAATTTCATTTAAAACGCAAAAGTTCTTTCTTAACTCTATTAAAGCTTTCACTGAATTGCAACGTTTGTAGGCCACAATATTGTGCAGTCTTTGGTTGATATAACACACCTATGACACACTTAGCGACAGACATGTAATAAAGAGGAGATTAAAATACAGCCTACAGTTTTACATGAAATTTAATAATTAAGGTTCCTTCAATGAACGATTGAAAACCCGTGTTATCTCAGATGGTGGGCTCAGGAAAATATAGATTACTGCAGCCCTTTTAAACCATAAAGATAAAAATTATAATGAGAAAAGTTTAAGGAAAAATGAACTAATTGAGCAAAGAGCCACAAGCGATTTGTTTTACACTAAATCTTATATATAAAGATCATACGGATTTGGACACTATGACTCTTCATTGAACTTTACTATAATAGGCTTAAGCTACGTAAAGAATTTACACAACCTTTGTAGATTTGTTGTTACTAGACTCCCAGTCACCTTTGGTATAGAACTAATGTACTCGATAAAACATACAAATTGTACGGGAGCGGGTACACTTGTGCGCTACGAGCAGGATCTTCGGCCAGTAGTTTCAATAAAAAACTAATAATAAATTACTATTGACCGAGGGGCAGAGTTTCGTTTAAATAGAAAATCAAATATTGAAGTGCAGGGAATCAGGGAACGGTTTATAACGATTTTTTTACGGTCGAATGAAACTCGCTCCCTCGATGTCTTTTATCTAAAAAAAAACCATGATGTATATATTTTACATTAATTATTAAACTAAGCGTATAAACTTATTTTCCTATAAAAAATGCAATGTGTAATAGTCAGCGACGCGTGGAAGCGAAGTGAGAGCCGGTTTTTTCTGATTGGCTATTTATACGCCCCCCTCCCCTGCTTCACTAATTTATAATAAATTTTACGCGGGAAATAGCGCTTAGTGCTATTTTAATAGTCGCTGACTACACACATATGCCTAACTATTTGTTGTAGGTCAGTAAAACACAACTATTATATCATTTATTTGCATAATAAATGATTCCATATACAATATTCATTAAGCAAACCTGTATGTATACATATTTTGTAAGTATTTATTTATAATTATTAAATGATCCTAGATTACGGCCGTTCGAACAGAAATAGTCGTTAAAGAGAGTTTTTGAAGAAAAATCCATCACTACTCGTAACACTAAAGGCTGCTCCTATCGGTTATTCAAAATTCTAATACCACCTTTAGCGCTCAATTTAATTTGTAACATATTCGTATCACCTTTAGCGACAACCGAAAACCTTATAAGTCATTAATGACACTCTGAGCTATAACCAACCTCTAACCAACACTTAATTGTTACTCGTGCGGTTAATCCACTTCCATACATACCGGGGAAGAACAGGTTGACTTTGATGGGCCTCTCCAGGTCGGGCCGCGTGTACCGCAGCACCGGCAGGCACAGCACCGACACGCCAATACTTAGCTGAAAACAAACAATCACTAAGTATACGCTAATGGGTTCTGGATCGACACCGTACTTCTCAAAATGGATGGAGTTCGAAGGACTTCCTTTTCAATAGCATTTGGAAGTGGCGAACGAGCACGCAGGCCATCACATAATACATGGATACCCGCAAACCCAGGGCGGTCACTGGTGCGTCGACAAATTGGCATGTGAAAGGTAGAGGATTATCGATTGTATCGATAATTGTATTAAAGAGTCTTCTTCAATCATTATTATTCGATACATAGTTTGTTTTAGCCATTGAACGTCTGCTCCGATCCTCATAAGCAAGGGCTTAGCCAGGAGAGAGGGTTATGGGTGTTTATTTCATGCACACTTTTGTTGTTTTATTTCTTTAACCCTTTCTCCCTTACCTTACTTACCTTATCCCCCTCTTATCACCTTTTCCCATAACTAAAACCTAGCTATGCCATTGCACATAAACTCTCCACCTAAATTTCTACGATGATCTCGGGTCATCTGTAACCGAGGATAGCCGACTTAATGCGAAGCCAAGAGAATTTTTTTTTTAATTAGTCAATTGTCGATCGTACGAGCGATATGTCCTACCCATTGCTCCTTCAATCGATTATTTCGTGGAATATGTTAGTTGTTATAGTTCTTACTGTACGCTTACTCTTTGCATATATTTGCGAGGCCAACATCTGCCGTCCGTGTATTATCAATATAATATATGTATTATTCCATGTATTCATGTATTAATAATATAATACATGGATAATTACTCAAAGAATCATGTCTTTATGCACTGAGGTATTTTGGAATCGAAGAGCCCGGTTCGTTTACGGAACGCTGGTAAAGACATATTTCGAATTCTTTATATGTAAGATGAATTTATTTAATCGGAAAATGCCACAAATTTCCGTATCTTGTCAACAATGTAATACTCAAGTATCACCAGATTGGGTACAATTTGGGCATTGCGTACAATTTTAATATTTTCTGTTTTCAGTTTTGGACTAACTTCTTGAGAGACACTCCTGAGATCTCGGAACATGGCGAAGAGGTCATTCAGCGATTCTGTTAGTATCAATATATATCTCAATACATCGAAGTTGTGCGTCTGCGCGTGATTTGTGTGCTTGTTCGTTTTATTATTACATAAAATTTCATAAAGTACGTGTAACTATTGATAAATTATAAGAAGACATACAGACCAACCCACTGACAAAGAAACGGTTTTTTTTTTATAATTTTTAGTAATTCATAATAATTTTCATTGTAATCAGTATAGCGAGGCATGAAAAAGCGAAAGTGACTCTGTCAATCTAAACAGATAATTACTGAGAGATTTACTTTCGCATTTCGCGTATTGGTATGGATTTATTAAAATTGTTAATAATAACAGCATTACATATTTATTATGCTGTGTAACACGTAATACATTTTGTGGTTACCATTGTAATAATGATCTATATATATCTAAAAACTAACAAATAAGTTCTATAAAATTATATTACGCATCAATTTTACATAGAAGTTTATATTTTTCTATTATGTATTTATTGTGCTTATTTGTCGCGCTCACCCAGGTAGCGAATCCAACGTAATTTATTAGGGCGTATATGTCGGAAACGGTCAGATATATCAAACTCAAAAGCGCCACGGCGATGACGGCGGGCGCGGGCGTGGACCGCGGCGTCACCATCGTCAGCATTTCGGGCATCTGACCTTGAGCGGCGCCGGCGTAGAATAATCTAGAACAAAAGGAGATACAATTGATTAAATCTTTTGTGAATAGAAAAGATGACACGTTAAAGGCCTGAATATATAGCACCATTTTCGAATTTCCAATATTAAATCCAGTAAAATTGGCAGGCAGTACCGAAATACGGCGTTTTCTGCAGCTCCTAGAAATGGAGTTTATGACTGACGGCCACTCAAATCATGCCCCATCTCAAGAAGTAACGTGGACTTTTATTATAAAGCCATTTATTTCATATTTCCATGTTACATTTTAGTGTTGGTAATAGATGTCAGTAAGTTTGTTTAAATTATTGTTAGTATTGTTTTATTTAAATTGTTGTTGGTATTGTTAGTCAAGATGAGTAATGAAATATGAATCCTTTTTTGGGTGAAGGTCTCCTCCAATGAATTATTTATAAAAACGTTCTGATTGTAACTGCAAAAGTGCTACTCTTTTAGATATCGTTAGATACCGTTGAGTTATGAACATTGTTTCTGTACATTTTTCTTATTAGAAAACCCACTCCGTGTAAGCCTTTTGTTTGACCTATATAGCAAAAAATATAATTATAGTGTTCTGATGACAATGATCTTATGATGTAAGTGCATGTATTTAAGGTTAATACTTTGTCCGCGTCTTTTTAATTTTAAGAGGAGGGTGGTGGTCTTCATCCCCACGAAGACCAGTCGGCTTGGGTTGGCCTTCTGGCTAAGGTCAAAGTATAGCGAAGCTGACTTAAGTATGCTCTATTAACACGAACTACAAAACATGAGTTACATAGAAAGCTTGTGAGTAAATCTTTTACCAGATGAACCCATATACTCCGTAAGTCCTACGTTATTAGTGACCCGTTACGCATTTCACTAGAACTTAGTACAATTCATGGCGAGTCATTGATAATAAACAACTCACGAATATTTGCCTTTGAGTGGTATAAACATATGTGATATATATATACAAGGATATCATATTATGATTATATTGTTGTGAGTGGTTATATATTTTAAATGTTATTGTTTAAATTAACCGTTAAAAACATTAAACCAAAATATAGATAGCCCAGGTTCTGACCTCGCTCAGAGAAAATTTATTTTTATAATTTAGACAATTTCGAGTGTTACATCGAATAGTATGTTAAGTGAGATTAGATCACAAAAGATCTAATGGTGATTTTAAGACATGGCCTACAATCGGCTGCGAGGCGCATGCCCTTAAAATACGAGATAGCATGAGTTGTTTCTGCATGCGATGAAGGTAGACAGATAGTGCGCCCTGGGTAGCAAGACGCATCCTTGAAAGTACAGAAAAGGAAAAAAAAGTTTGTGCATCTAATAATTGGCTAGCAATCAAAATATATTCTTTGCGATCAATAATGCTGACGTGTAAAAATAAAAAAATTAATGAGTAAAATCAGAGAAATATTAATTTCCTTTTCAATTGAATATTTTTTTAATATTCTCCCTTTTAAGAAACATCACATTATTGAAGGCTTTCTATAGAAAAAAAGTTTTCCTATCGTTAATTCCTATTCAAAAATACCGAATCATAACTTCAGTAAACTATATTTAACACTGTTACGTAATGACCGTATTGCTCAAGGATTAAGACTAATGGAAGGAAATATGCAGAAAATCAAACAGCTTGTATTCAAAAATACATAGTCACAATCAATTATGACGCATTAAACGCATTTGACTTGTAAACACACTGATCGCAGAAATAAAACTCAATTCTTCCACGTACACACTTCGCTATTTACACTCGTAGACGGACCGTCCAGAATGTTCTTGAAATATGAATAAATAGATAAATTATCTAGAACAAATAACTCGTAATCATGTCAAGTGTGTCATAAACAAACAATATTTGTTGCCTCTGGAAAATTCGACCCCAAAAAGGAAAAAAACATTTAAAAAGAATGTAAAAGGTATAAAAAATGTCAAAAGTGGCGATAAAGGTAAAGGTGGTGGAGCGGTTGTTTACGCCTAGAAAATTCTATTCTCGAGTAATTTTTTATAGGGGAATTATTTTGTGGTTTTGTTTATATCTTTTGAGCGCAATTTACGACAATACCAACCTCTTAGTTTTTAGTATGAACCTCAGGATATTATTTCGCGTGATGTAGAAATTTTCCAAATAGCCCCTTTACTGCGACGGTCGAAATCGACCCAGAAAAAAATAAATCTATTTTACTACATGAAAGGAAATGCAAACACAAATACGACAGGACTACTACGAACAAGTCGGAGTCAGACGTATGTTTAAAATGGCAGCGAAATAGGAAATAAATAAAATTACAGACGCGCTTATTGACGGTGCAATAAGAGGAGAATAGAGCTCCGTAAAAGTCTACAACAGATCGCATTTGCATGTTATTGGATCGTGCGTGTTTACATAGAACGCGATACGTACGAAAGCCTTTTACAAACACTTTCAGGGACTATCGGATAGTCTGAGCTGTGCCTATCCCTTTGGAGGATCAATTTGTCTGTATACGTTGTGAAACAATATTAGAAAATATATAGGTATCCCTGAAAAATCTGTTCTGAATTTTCATCACAAATCATAGTTCTATGGTGCTTATTGTAATCTGTACACGTAATGAATCAGTGGAGAGAAAAATCTCTACATCAGAGATGTACGAGCAAAACAACTCGGTTTAATAACAGAATCTATTTTATTTCTTTATAAAACTTTGTCTGTCGGATCTGGTCGCTGACTCTGCAAAAACTGCTGGTCAAAATTTGATGCGATTCGGTGCGGTAACAGTTCATACTCCAGATTGATATATAGGATAGTTTTTTATCCCCTTTTGCTGCAATTTTTTACATTACATATATTTTGAACAGAACAGGAACTAAATGGAAAACAGAAGTCAGGATTAGAAGCTAAAGCAGAGACAAGATCGGGATTTTAGCTGATAGCGTGATCAGTCGATATAAAAAAATGTACGAATTGATTCTGTGTCCACGTGGGTGCAGCTGCAGGCTAAAGCTGGTACAAAATATAACTCTGATTTAAAGTTTCATAATTCAAATGACAACCTCTGCATCTACAATGCAAAAAATCTCTTATTAGCGAATAAAGTTTTTACTTCCAAATTGTTTTTATGAAGTTGAGAGTTACATTTTTTCTTTTTTTAGCATATTGAACACAATATACCAAAATATTTGTCTTTATTTCTAAGTTTTTGCCTAGAACCAGGCGTTTAATGTATTAACATTGTCATTCATTTGAATTAAAAAAAAGTAAATATTCTTATCTTGATATTTCTAGACAAAATCAATTGACCTTTTCAATATCAATCCTCCTGATACATTAAAATCACATTCTCGTTTTAAGATAATCGCTTGAATAATTCCAAAACATTATAATAATCTAGCATTTAGCGTACTTTAATCGACAAGTTGTTCGCTTCAGAGATTGCCCTCGCTTTGTTGACAACTAATCTGTATATGCATATAATCAATTGTAACCATAATGATAATACAGACCTAGAAGAAGTCAGAAGCACCCCGTTGACAGCACCGAAGGTGGAAGCCGCAACGAAGAGTGGGATCGAGAGAGCGAACACGCCGAACAACCTTTCGGCGAACGTCACCGCCACCGCCGCTGAACCCAGGACCTGGAAAATGATCACCCAAATAGCAATCCATCGATAGCCAACCTACCGACTGATTAAACCTATACGGACATGTTCGTTGCAATGTATACTTTATCATAACAATACAACCTACTTTGTGCATCTATTACATTTACGTATCTGGTTTTAAAATAATAATTATTATATAATGTCCAAATTTAACTTGTATATGGAAGGTAGACACACGCATTTGAAATTCTACAACTCATATACCTCCTCTAATAGCCCCTGGATATTAAACCATAAGTCTCCACGTTCGCGTTTGCCCAATGCGTAATGTGGAAAATAGAATACATCTAATTTCGACATGACGCATTGAACATTTTCCATTATCGTTTTCTATAACTTGTGAAATACGTCATTACAATATGAATTTACCACCCATTCGGAAGGCAGTGTTCCCTTAAGGAGAACTAAAGAGAAAAATAAGGGTAGCTCTTTTCTTATTGAAATATATAAAATTACAATGAAAAAGCAGGCAAAGACAACCCGAAAAGAAGGCGAGCTGGTTATGTCCATGGACATTTGTCCTCAAAATCATCGGAAATTTTATAATACCCTTTTTTATCCAGTAATTACACAATTAATTATAAATTTGTTTAAAGGTAAATTTTGAGTATCTTCAGAGACCTTATCAAACAACAGAGTCCAATAAATGAGGTGTGAATGAGGGGCAATCGTGATGTAACTAGCTGTTAAAAGATCTCAGGATGTAGCGAGGGCGGCAACAAAACAGTAGCCTAGAGATCTGGTGGTAGTGTTCTACCCGAAGTAGATTGCGAAGTAGACAAAGTCTCTCAAACCGACAGAGTAACAGTGTAACAAAAGTAAATTAGTTCGGGAGAAGCAACGGATGATGAACATACATAAATACATAGCCTGCTAGAACAATAATATTTTTTAGTCGGATAAAACTGAAATGGGTCTTAAAAAAGAAGTTTATAAATTAAGAACTTATTGGATTTGTAAAAAAATCCTTAGCTTTACTTACTTCGGTTGGCGACAACGTCGTGTAGAACGCTATGTTGGTGAAGGTGTAGACTAGCGTCACTAACGTACAGGAGATAGCTATGGCTCGGGGCAGATTCCTTACTGGATCTTTCAGCTCTTCTATTATGAAGTTCAGATAATTCCTGAAAATTATTTTATAAGAGGGCCGAACTTAATATATGTAGTAATGAATCCGACTAATTGTTACCAATTTTGGAATATATTTTATGAGTTCAAGTAATATACATTGAATTAATTAATAATACGTAAGAAAGTAAAAATTATTAATTGAATGTGATTATTAAGTATATCCGTCGACTCCATTGGATACTGCTTCCATTCCACCACCCCTTTTGTAGTCTTCCCACTGCTCCCTGAGACTGAGTCACACCGAATAATCTTAGCGATCTAAGGGGGTTGGTTGGTGTAAGGGGTGGTTGAAGGGAAGGCGCATTCCGACTGAGTTATTTCGAACGAATAATACTATAAACTTTTTTCTTTTTTTTAATTATATGCAAACCAAAAATCTTTTTGATGGTATTTTTTTATACTACGTTACACATTTTATACGGACATTAACGGTTTTTTTACAGTAATATAGAAGTCAATATTCACCAGCCGTTGTATGCGAACAATCCCGAATAGAAAGAGAGAGCTATAGATGTGACGTCATTGGTGGTCCCTTCGAAAGTAAAGTGTTCTACGTTGCCTGCAATAGATGAACGACCAAGGTGATTCATTTGGAAAAACGAGGGGTGACTTATGGGTTTTCCCTTCTTGTCACCATAGATGTCTAGGTTTTTTTTAGCTTATGAACATGCAGAATATAAATGAAAATAGTATATTGTGCTATGCATATATACTGTGTCAGATTGGGCGATAGAGCTTTTGTGAAGTGTATTCAGTGATAGTAATAATTCAACGATTCAGTAGCAGTTCATGTTTGAACCTAATTTTATTCAGTGGTTAAACATATTTGTTATTCTTTATTTATTTAGAGCGACTGTACAGTAGAAAAGCAGAACATTTCAAAGTGTACGCTAGTGTATAACTTCACATTAAATTTGATCGTGTTTGACATGTCCCTTCAACAAACAAATGTTCATGAGAGGCTTTATGCTACGCTAGAACAATTATACAATTTCGTAAATATTATATTTAATCGATGTTGCTTTATACAAGAAAGTTATATAATATGACATTTTTTTTTAAAACAAACATAAGTTGTCATTATGAGCGTTAGTGTCAAATGCATCGTCCTGCAACCCGATAGCGGATCGCGGCAATCATCCAATAAAGTGCGTTTTGTACGGCAATCCGCGACTTACACGGCCACCAATCAGGATGGAGCCATTGTCCTCGGAATAAAGCGAGTTGACCGAATGTAGCGACGTCTGGACGTGGGCCGGCTTATGCGTTTCTGGAGACCGTGCATGAACATGGGTATCGTTGTTCAAATTTAAACTCTATGTCAAAGACATAATTTTTTTTTTGGTTCCGTCTTAACATGTTCAAAATAAGTTGAATAATACGAATGATTGAAACGATATCAAATAAAAAATTGATAGGAAGTTATGTAAAAAGTAGAATATATACCAGTTTTCCAAAAGCTATTAATATATAGCAATCCCATAGGAAAATAGTCCCAGGTTTTTAGAGTTTAATGCAATATGTATAAGGATCGGTAATTTTTTTATCTACTTCTATCATACATTTTCATTAGTTAGTCATCCTTTCCGCTCTTGGAAACATACGGTAGTAGATGGACGCTATTGAAGACATTGCTTTTTTGACAATTCTGCTTTAACTCCCTAAACTATCGCTAGCTGTACGGAATCATTAATTTGACACATTTATTACAATTTGGTTTAAGACGTCGCTGGTTGACTATATTTTCACATTTCAATTGTCTGCGGTAAACTGTTGTCCAAAAAAAAAAACTGATCAGAAAATGTCTAAAACAGCGGTTACAGACAAGCAGGAGACATAATGACACAGAAGTCTTAGTGATCGTTTTACGCGCCATTTTGTTACAGTTTTGGGGCTGTACGTTACACATGAATAATGTTTGCTAAACCTCTCCCTCCTTAATTACACTCCACTCATTCTTGGCAAAAAATTAATTAAGCCAATGTATACAGAGATATAAATTTAAAAACTTAGACCGTGCAATTAACGTAATAGAGAACAGATAAAGCGGATTGTTATCCAGAACTTGCTATAAGTTTATCAAAAAGTTCTCAGAAGTCGCACGTTTATACGGCCTTAGCAGAAATAATAGCGAGTGGCCACTTTAAATGGTAGATAAATTCAAAGACCCTTCTTAGAAACCATTTCAACGCCCACCACGTCCGCTGTCAACTCTATACCCTATACTCCCTACTCCACGGGCCGCAACCATACAATTTCTTAGAATCGTACAAGTGCCAGTTAAACTCGTACGTTGAAGGTTCCGTACAATGTAAAAATGCCTGTGCGTTAATGATTTACAAAGGAAAGAAACAGGTGAGGAATAATAAATTGCCAGTCACGTTTATGATCTTAGAAAATGAAAATATATAAAAATTAATTCTATATTTATTATAATTTAATGTATGAATTCTCTTATTAGTACGAATTATTTCAAATTTTGACAGCGTTTAAACTTCGGGAGTGAGAGTGTAATAGTATTATTCTCGTGCTTTCCGGTTCACCGTTAAATTGAGGTTTTAAATTAAAAAAAAAATCGGATTTAAGCTCTTACAAACGATACCTCTATCAGTGTATAAAAGGATAACAACTTATATGCAGTCATCGAGGACTGCCGGGCGAAGTCAAATTTAAAGAACGAGTATTTTATGAGATAAGTGATTTTTTTTCGATTTTTCTGTGAATGGAGAAAAATTATAATATTAAAATATAACACATAATTTGTACTTAAATTGAAATCATTAACGTCATCAACATCCGGTTATCACATCTACTGGCACTTTGAGCAACTATTAAATACATTAATTATATACGGTATATTTCTTAATTAAAATATGTGATGGCTTGTGCAAGGTCAATAAATTTGAAATAGGAGTGAATTTTAACTTAATTAAAAAATCTATTAAAGTTAATTACAAACTTAATAAGAAATGAAATTTACAATTGCAAAATTTAAGACTTTTAATTTAAACAAAACAACAATAACGTTGCAATTAAATTATATTACAAAATTTATACAACAAAGATATAAACCGTTAACATTAGCATGTCGGTAACACGAACTTATAATATTTCATCCATCCGAAAATCGCCCGACGTATCTAAATACATTTTCACTATCACAATGTACACATTAAGATTTAAATTGCAATATTTTAGCCTTTTAAATTAAATAAAACAACAATAACGTTGCAATTGAATTAAAAAAAAAAACATAATTTTCACTCTCATTAGCATGTTGCTAAAGCGAATTTATAAGCTTTTAACCATTGGAAAATCGTCCAATGTACATAATTTTTTTCACATATTCTGCATCAGAATGTCGGTGACGCGAACCCAAAGATTTTTCCCTACCAAAAATCGCTCATCGCGCCTAAAGAAGTTTTCACTTCAAAAAAAAAAAAGCAATATTTTAATTAGCGCCATATCCGATTTTAATAAAAAAAATATGCAGAAATTCCTACACCGGGAACACGTGGTACCGAAGGAGTTGTATAACCATATCAAATCTTCGGCCGATAGCACTGGCATAGTTGTTGACAGAAAATTGAAAGTCGCATCGTACTGGAATTTTCTTCTATGGGTTGACTTTTGACCTCTGTATCCAGAACCCTAAAAAATCACTTCTTTAGTGTGTCGATTGCAAAGCTACGTCATATATTTTAGTACCCGTCCACAGTTCATTTGTGAACAGTCAAGAGAAACTTGTAAAATATAAATACCTACAGTTACAAACTACATGCATTTGTCTTTACTGACTGCTGATGAGGAAAACGATATGTGTGAAAGTAAATTGTGTTTAATTAAGTGCATACCTATTTAGAATTACTGCATAGTTAACTAATATAATTAAAAATTCAAATATAAGTGTTTTAATTATATTACGGCTGTCGTTAAATATTTATAATACTTATTGAAAAAAAACTATACAATCGTATGTATTGGTGTTTAGCTACTGCACGCGGCGCGTGGCTTCCTAAATTTGCATTTAAATAATATTAAAATATTCCTAATAAATATCCGTGTCAATATAAATTATGTAAACCGTCAAACTTTACTTCACACCTCCCTACTGCGGATAAAGCGTGAAAGATAAAAGTATTGAGATCAGATAAAAAGGAAACAGAATAGCGGAGTGTATATTCACAAGCATAGCGTTACAATCAGTCGTTATGGAATCACGTGAACACTTTTAATTAACCGCACTTGGCTTGTGAACGTATTGATCCCTGAAATAAAACTAAAAAACGAACTCGTCAGCATACGAACTCCGATATATATATATATATATATATCCCTGGACTAACCGTCGTGAGTGTTCTTCGAATGTAACAAGCCAAAAATCCATACTAATATTATAAATGCGAAATTGAGTTTGTGGGCTTGGTTACATACACACACACACACCTCTGTTTGTTATATTTTTACGCCTAAAATGCAGTAGCGATTACGATAAAATTTGCCAAGGAGATAGTTTATAACCAGAAAAAGGACACACGCTAGTTTTTATGTTTATCTATTTTTTGTACGTTTTTTCATAGCTCCTCAGTAATTACATTGATTTTAAAGATCTTTAATGTACTACTAGACCACATCTTTTCTGTTTGTCTATATGTGGACTTATAATTCAACAATGACTGAAACAATTTTGTTTCAGTCATTGTTGAAATTAGAAAACCGATAGTTTCGGTTGTCCGATGTCATAAAATGTAGATCACTAATTGTTTTGTTGTATGTTTATCTGTACGTGTTCTTATAACTAGAAGGTTTAAGTCATCACTTTTATTTTATTTCAAAGAGCAGTATTAGAGTGGGCGACGAGGATTGAGAAGGAGAGAGGAGAAAGGAGGACGTGGTTTGAAGAAGTGAAAAATGTTTGAGAACGTGAATCGATACAAGTTTAGTTGTTTGTAGCTTAATTATACATGAACAGCTGGACAGATTTAGATGAAATTTAACTAGTTTCTGGATTATGCGCGTGTTATTTTATACCTGCCGCTAATGCGTTCCTGTGTCATTATTTACAAAATAAAAAAGGGGTCGACTCCGAAAGCGCGATGTATATCGGAATCGAGAAAGATAGCGCGATAGTAAAAGAAAGGGACGCATGATTGGAATAGAGGACAAGACCGAATCGGAATTAACTGTGATATTGGAATTAGATCTGAAACATACAGGAAATGAGGAATCAATTACGTGTCCACGTGAACGCAGCCACGGGCAAAAGCTATTAGTGTATGTAATAAATCCACTCCAAATGAAAAGTGAACAGAAGACGATAAGAGATAAGCCCACTGTTTAATTGTCAATATGAAAGCGGTAGAAGGTAAAAATGTGGAAAAAGAGTTGTTGAAAAAAAAGCGAGTCAGTACTTTCGCTATATACGAGTATATACATATTACTCTCAACCTTATTTGAAACAATTTACCTTCTCGTGTCCTACTTATGAATTATCATGTCAAATGCCACGATTTAAGATGACCATAATATGTACTTTTCATTTTACGATTGTTTGAGGTGTGCTAACAAGAAAATCAATTGTTTTCGTGTTCTATGTCAAATGAAACATATTTTCACGATTATTTAATTTTACTACCATTATTATATTCTAAGAGACAATTGATCATGATTTTTAAAATGTTTCGTATTTAAAGAAATATTGAACCAATTTGTTATCAAGAAGTATTAATTTATTTTAGTGCGTGTAATCAAAAAATCCATTAATCAACGATTTTAAACAGAATTCTATTCTTGATCGTAGTAAATTCCAATCGAATGAAGATAAAAGAACAATGAAGCCAATTTTATTCCAGTAAATTGAATTTTTCGTGAGTAAATTGGTGATGCATCAAATTTTATTACGTGCCGTCCGTGTTTGAATATCAAATACTACCCAATAGGCTTTCTGTAATATAAATAGTATTGTACTTAGAATTAAAGAAGGGATATATATAAGTGAATACTTAAAAGTACTGTATTTACAGTACTAAAAGTTGAATGTGGGAGGAGACAAATAAAGGTAGAATCGATAAAGTGTATATGCGATTAGTGCGCGGTGCGGGGTGTCCTTGTAAGTTAGATATAAAGATGATGATGGGAGGTAAAGGTGTGATTTGAATAAACAATACGTTGAAATGATTTGGCCCTTGGAAAGGTATGAAAGGATGACACGCAAAGCCTATAGAGCAAAGTTGAAAAGGCCGCCGGGATAAAAATGTATGCCGAGCAAATTGGTTACATATCGATATTTTAAATACCCAAAACCTATATATACACTTGTATAAAAACGTAGGTAAATTTTAGTCTATCAAAAGAGATATGATAGGATCGCACAATGGGGAGACCTGCTGAGGAGTCTGTTTACCCCTCTGGGAAATAGGCGTGAGATTATATTATACGTTATGACTTAAATACATTATGCCAAGAAGATCTATATCGTACTGTAATATGATTGAAACTTTTTACGGATTGATAATCATTATATAATCGTTAAATAACGTGTTAATCGCATACTTCCAAAATATTCAATATAGAATTTTGTATATGTATTATGGTCGTATATATGCTAATGGATAGAAAACGGGTTTTTATTACAACACATCGAAAACTTTAGAATGAACGATATATTGACATTGAATTTAGTTTATAGTCGTATCACTAAGTTGTTTTCAAAACCAGTTCAATGTGATCTTACCGAGGCACAATTGATACGCTCCAGCGGCTATGATGATGAAGAGAGCCAGGAGCTTGGCGTAGGTGAACCAGTCTTGCACCCTGGTTGCGGCTCGCACCGACCAGCAGTTCACGAACGTCAACAATACTAAAAAAAAAGGGTAGCTTTATGGATATGGTAAAATTGGAAGTCTTATCAAATTGTGCAAGTACTGTTAGGTGTGATTAAATTTGCTATAATATTATAGTTTTAATATTCCATTTGTTTAAATAAAAGTGAAATAACGGCACTCTCGTGGTATTATGTTGTTGGCTGCGTGTCTGTCTGTATTCGCAGTACATTTTCTCAGATGCTTGAAAATTGAAATGCTTGGGCACAGTTGGCAATTGTCGTAAAAAGGGTGGAAAATAGAAAATAATTATAAAGATATAGAAAATAATAAATGCGAATAAAAAATAGTATGTTTCAAACCACAGCTTATTAAATAAGTGTCATTCATGAGACAATTGTAGGTAAACTTAAAAATTATAATTTTCTCATTGAATAATTTACTAGAGCAGTATTAATTTAGATATGTAATATAAATTTCATAATTAATTATCGCTTTCATGTAACAAGAGTTAATTTTTTTTTTTAAACTCGCTTAGTTACTGTTTTAGTGTACAAAGACCAAATTGTACTACAATAGACGTTAAGAGATTTTCATGTGACATAATTACCAGGCTTTTGATATAAATAAACTTATTTATACAAATATTTGCCATACGGGAAACGAATCCTCTACACGTCCAAAGATAATTTCTAGCACGCCAAGCTGTAGAGGTGACAGTGCTTTATGGATTTTTTTTAAATTCAATAGCATCAAAAGCATTCTTTACAGTACTTTTGAACCTAACAGGGAGCGATATACCGCTATACGTTTATAGTAATTCCAGACCTGAAGGTGACTTAGTAACTCACGAAATGCAGTAAATCATGATTCCCTTGTCGCTTGCATTGTATTTTTAATGTCACACGACTCGGCGGCAATCTACCAGATCAGGTTCTTCAGTGCAATTCTTACGAAAAAGGAAGACGGAGCATTTGTAGGCCGTCAACTTTCGCGGTCGCGTCGAACCGGACGTGACAATAAGCAATTTCCCGAAGCCATTCCGAATAAATTCCGAACTCCAAATTCCGGAACGAGTTAAAACGTCTCCGGACTATCGGAACGGAGGGTCTCAGCGTGAGCCACAGAGCGCCGTGGTCGAATTAAGTGTTACAACACAACTTACGTATACAACAGGCGGCGAGTAACCTCGCGGCGTCTTCCGGCGGGTCGCAATCGGGAAATTCTGGTTTCAGAACGTACACGCTGAAGGTCAAAGCCACTATGGCCTAGAAATAAAATTTGCATTAACATTTCCGTTTTAACTCGAATGCAAATACTGAGTCAAAATTTCAATAAGTTATTTAATAGGTGAATATGTTTACATTGATTTAAACATCGATAACTGGTAGTTATGTAAGTATATAAAATATGTATTACGATTGATCGTAATATTTTAGATACTTACATAACCACCAGTGGGAGATATTAAAATTATATTAGTATATGTTATGCGTTGTTATATGCGTAGCAGCCGTATTGTAGACTCCATTATTTGGTAAGACGACTTGCTGATTTTCAAAATCGTTACTTAAATGCCTCTGTATTTAATTAATACCTACCTACTGATAACAACCTACCTACCTTATTCGACTTTATAGTCGAATAAGGTAGGTAAATAAGTTAATATTGATAATTATCTCGAGGTGATCTGTTATGAACTTAAATATTAAATTTAATTTCATAATAGACGATCTTTCATATTTCTACGCGAGCGGAGCAGCGAACAAAAGACAGCCATAATTATTTTAGAATTCAAATTCCACAGACATTAGGGGTTCCTTCAAATATTTTAACGTTTATATGTATATACTTTGATATACACAGATAAGTTCTTGCGATCGCCGTGTGCTGAGATGTGTCGTATCTCCTCGCCTCAATGATAGCTAAACGATTGACAAATATATAGATTTTTAAATCGTTTATCTGAGTAGTACAGTTTAAAAATACTGCTACAATGACTTGTCTAAAAGCATTTGTCACAGAATACTAAGGGCGGTACTTTCGAGCCATTACCAAACACACACAGACAACGCACACAAGGTCGACGATGCGATGCCGTTAGCGGCGTATAACATTATCAATTATAGATTACCTTTGACATACTATTGAAGTAAAGGTGAGTTGAGAGCGGCAACTTTTTTTGAACGGATGTGACGTTTGATAAAATCTATTATCCGTTTCCGCATTTATGATTTGAATATCGAATTCGTTCAATATTTGACCGTTTGCTAATATTGATAAACGGTCACTTCAATGTAAACCTCTACCACGTTAATCAATGTTCTATTATTATTTAACTAGCTGTACGTTCGGATGGACGCAAAGTGAACTCCTTTATTTTTCATATCGAGCGATGTCTCTGTCGATCAAAGTACCGAACTTGATCTATATATACTATTTAAGTCTAAAACGACTATTTGATTTTAGTCGAAATACTTCCCTCAACACTAAACAAAAAAGTTTTACTTCATTCAAGTACAAACGTTACAGGCACTCATAAATTTTTCTTGTTCGTATATCAAAATATCATCGAAGTCAACATTAAATAATAATACGTGAACAATCATTTACAATCAGTGATTATAAATTATTGTTTACAATCTTCACTGGGTCAACGTAGCGTGCCTAAGGTTCATATATCTCAAACTGTAATAAATAGTAGGAGAGAATGCCTCAGTTGTAGTATATAGGATGATAAGGACTGATTACTATAATACTGTCTTCGACAATGTTATCAACACATATACAGTAGCCTGTATAAATAAAAAATATAAATTTCTGTTTTGTACCTGCGAACAGGGTCTCACTATCATGCATTCGATCCAGAGCCTCACGAAGGCGGCGAAAGGGCCGAAGGTCTCCATGATGTAGGCGTAGTCGGCGCCGCTGCGCCTGATCATGGTCCCCAACTCCGCATAGCAGTATGCGCCGATCTGAAAAGGAGATTATTTCATTCCTTCGTTCTTTTAATTATTATAGTACTAAATTTATCATCCGTTGCGCTTTTATTTGATGTCTCAGTATGATGAAATTAATATGAAATTTCTAACTAATATTTTCACTCGATCCTGCAAGCTGGCATATTTTAAAAAAAGTGTGTGTGTGTGTGTGCGTGTGTGTGTAGAATTCACAAACGATAGTGAAATTTCAGAAAATAAACTTACGAGAAAATGAGAGTATCGTGTATCAGGTATATAATAGAGTATCAGGAGTAGGATAATTGTAAATTTTATTTTTTGTATAATATTTTTACCAAATTTAAAAGTCGTTTTATGTTTCAATGAGGTTATAGATTTGATAGAAAATAAGAAATATTGCTTACAGAACAGTTTTGTAAACAATTGCAGGTTTCCCTCTAATTTATCATTCACTGCATTCATTACGGTGTATGGAAGCCCGTGTGAACTACGGACAGATAAAACTCTCTCTCCCGGTACCAACAGATCGCTTGTGATGTGATACGTCGCAGAACATTTAGTGGTTTTATGATCAATTTCACTAATTAATTTTAACAATTAACAGGCTGTTAATTTATATGTAGAATCTTTCCTGTATATAAAATAGTCATTAGAATTGTTTTAACGCCCTGTTAATTTTCACCATCGGGTGCGAAATTGAATCTTAACGGAACCTCGAACAGCAGGAATCATAAAGAAACTAACCAAGAGCATGTCGGTCCGTGCTCATTATAGGGCTCCGAAGCCATTATTACAAAGAAATGAATGAAAATTGTTATAATTTTTCCGTGTTTCCGGCACAAATAGTACAGTAGTAAGCACTTTAGGCGCCTATATCCAGAAAAACAAGTAGGTATGTTGCTATAACTATTAAAACTAGTGTAAACTAAAAAGCATCAGCAAAAGAGCGTATCTTCTTGGCACTTCCGTCCTTTTGTTCAAAAGCCCAGTTTTTCGGCAACAACTAAAAAACAATATATCCGATCGTGTTCAAAACAATTTTCATTTAAACTATTTATTAAATGTTATTTTCGCTATTTTTTTCATATTTTTTGGATATACGGTTTAGAAAATAAAGGGGTAGTCACAATTTCTACTACTCTCCGAGCGATTATTTTCGAAAATATTCAAAAATTGCTTAGAAACCTTAAAGTGTTTTTAAAAGAATTGTCGAAATTTGTGCCATTCGTTGATGTTTGCTAAAAAAAATTTTTTTCACCGTATGTTATATGTACAGAGTGAATTAGAGTGCCCCTTCCTTCCCATAGAAATATTTATTTTTGTTATTTAACTATCAAACTAAGTAGCGGCTTATACAAGACGGCTTATACACTTTTAATTTGATCAATTTAAGTCTTGTAGTTTTTGAATAAAATGCCTGTGACATACGGACGGACATGACGAAACTATAAGGGTTCTGTTTTTCCATTTTGATTCGGACCCCAAAAAAGGTGATTTTATCATTGTTTCAACGAGGTTTAATGATATTACAATACAAAACATATTTTATAATATACGTGGACGAAGTCGTATTTAAAACTAGTTACAAAATATTATAATACTAGTATTATAAATGTGAAAGTTTGTAAGTTTATCACACATTCAGCTAAAAAGGCTGGACGGATTTGGATGAAATTTGGTACGAAACTAGATTAACGTGAAGGAACACAAACAAGCTTCTCTTTGTTTATTTGTCTATCTGTTTGTTCATTTGTAAGTTTTTTCATAGCTCAACAACAGTTAAATTGAAGTTTAGTATACCAATAATAGAGTAATATTATTTTCAAACTTATAAGCTAATGTCTGTTTAGCTTTCTGTCTGTCTGTATGTCTAGTTATAACTCGACAATAACTTACCGATTTTGATGAAATTAATAAAACTTATGGAAGTCATTGTCACATAAAATACAGCTTACTGGTTATTTTTTATATGTTTATCTGTATAGCTCCTGACTGCAAGATGAGATAAAAGCTATTAATTTTATTTTATTGCGTCGGTCATGCTTATTACACACCGCAATGCGGCTGTGTATTACAGTTGATTAACAAAAAACGTGAAGCCTACTTAACTTCTATCATTCCCGCCAATAGCAGTATAAACTTATTTAGTGCGAAAAGTGTGCTATTACAAAGAGAAATCTTTATTCTTAGAAATTAATATCACTTTTAGCTTTTCACTAAATATACTGATAACAAAAATTTTCTTCGAATAAATATTGCCAGGAGCATCAATTATCAAGCAGTTATAATCACGATTTAGATAAATTGGCTTTATTAATTCATTTTTTTTTTTATATAACCGGTTTTATGGGGCATATAACTTTATCGAATATGAACTCTTTCCTATTTCACATTTTTTTATAATCAATATTTTACATTTTATTACTAAACAATATTTTGAGGCATACACTTTTGGATATTCCAAATTTCTGTTTGCTTTGTTTAGAAAAGGAGTGTCAGAGTGGACAATGAGAATTGTGAGGGCGGAGGGGAGAGGAAGATATTTTGTGAGAGGGTGAGGTACAGCGAAAGCGAAAAACAGAATGTCGACAATTCGATTGTAACTACATGACTTATAATAAAGGTTTAATTATAAGAAAGTTACAATAAATTAAAATGAACTACATTAGGGTTTTTACAATGTGTCCTCCTTTGTTAGTTCTATGTCCTATGATTATAATATTACAAATGTGATATTTGTAACGATGTTATAAACATCGTATTTTTGTTGATTTCTTGTTGGTTGTTTGTAACTAATTTACGCATCATGGACTGGATAAATTAAGACGAAATTTAGCACACATATAGAATATTTTCTGGATTATACGCATGATATTTTATATCTCCCTGTAATGCATTGCAGTATAATAATTTGTAAGAAACTCTAATCGATATGAAAGCGGTATTGATATCGTATTGGAGAGCGAAAGCGCAATTGGAAAAGAGAACATGTCCGAATCAGAATTAACTTCGGAACTTAAATGAAAAACGGATTTGGGATGGATATAACAGCAAAATTACTCAATGTTTAAAAAGAGCAATTAACTATATATCCACACGGCTAGAGCCGCGGGCAAACGCTAATTATAAATAGCGTGGTCAATGCCAACTTCGTAGAGCAAAAAATTTAATTTAAAATGTGAGACTCAAAAGGGCGCTGCCACGTGATTAAATTTAAAATCTCGTTCAGAACGGGCCCTTACCATCATACTTGGAAAATTATTTACCAGTAAGTAATTTATTCCGTTGTTATAAGTGATTACAGTTCCAAGGAATCGCCAATTAAAACCTGTATCTCTTTTAAGGGTTTCCGTATCATCATCTTGAAGAATTTCTCGGGGCGGTCTCGCGAGTCGAGATTGGCAACAAATTGCTTCTTTTTTTTTACCGTCATTAAAGTAATTTAAGGCCTTTCATCATAAATAGAGCGTCATGCACACACACGGAAACAATTATTTAGCCGATTTCACAAATTGGCCCATTCTGAATACATAACAATAATCACTATGAGAGCATATCGATCTGTTTTTGTGTTAATGCCGTTCATCTATGAACCACAGTTGTTGTAATAAAGAAAAGTGTTAGCCACTTGGCTATCATTACTCTTGACCACTTGGTCATGAACGTCGTCTGTCAACCAGCAGGTCTGGGTTCCATATTATGCGAAAATGAAGACGGTGTATGTGCCTTTGCCATAAATTAATATAAATGTATTCTAATCAAGAATCTTATACTGAATCGAATAGAGTTCTTCGACCGTGTCTAGTTTATGGAACCTTCAAATATCCTGGTACTGAATTTTATATTATTTGATGGAGCTGAATCCTTTTTCTTGAATGCATGATATTTATAACAGAGATACTCTTACCCATCTCTTCCTAATTTTTCTGATTCATTGAATTTTTATTCTCGTTGCCTTACTGGGTTTATTACACCTATTCTAAGAATCCCCACACTAACGGAGTATCAAAACATAGGCTAGCAGGTATTATAAATCTATTTAAATCACACTATCTGCCACAATTCCGACCATATTTTGCCCAATGCGCTTTGGATGCGTACTCAATGACACTGAACTATCTATGTTCAAAGTATTTTTTTTTTTCAAGATTTCGAGCATTTGGTACTTCGATCTGCACATGAAGTATAGACTTTCGGTCGCGACTTCTGCGTCACGTACGTGGCAGTTTGTGACTAATTGTAGTTTGTGACTATGATCACACGTAATAGGCTATGTATGGATACGCTTATTTTGAAGTTACGTCATGGTCATGATGTCCATGCTATCAAAAATTAATTATATTAGTTAAAGACGATTGTTGCTATCGCTATTTTAGACGACATCTATAAATACGATAACCATAAACCCTCAAAATTTTAAATGAAAAGTCTGACTCATCAAATATCTCTGACATGTTTTTTTTCTCGCATCCAAGTCACATTCAGTTGTGTTTCTCATGGATACAGTTTCAACCGAACGACGATATAAAACGAACAATACACTAGACGTTTGTTTAATTTGTGTCTTTTAAGTTATGTCCGTCTTTGTGTATCCAGTTCGTACGGAGCGGGCGTTGATGAGATAATGCTCTTGTTCAATCGTGGGTTTGTTGTGTTGTGCCCTCTTCACGAGCGTCGACCCCGCGACCTTGGTGAAGAACTGTTCTCATCAGAAAGTCATCACGAATTGATAAGGAGGAATCTATCGATGTCTTTGTTTGTGATCACTACTGTGTCGAATTGAATTGTTTTTAGTGAAAACATGTATAAAACACAATAGAGAATATTCTGCATCGCGATAAATGTATTACGGGATAAACGGTTTTGTGATTGGTTAAAAATAATTACGTCCGATGTCTCAAACCAGAGATATTAGAAAAAATATTAAGAAAAAAACGAAAAAAGTGAGTAATACTACAGGAACTGAGGCTTCAGTACAAACTTAATTGTGTGTGTAGATATTTAAACTAAAGACCTCCGCTATTTCTTATTTAACGCTATGATTTTTGTCTGCATTCGTCATCGATACTGCCAGATACTGGTCACAGAAACATCGAAACTTGGTTTTTTTTTTAGAAAAAAAAATCGATTTTTTTACAAATATCGAAAGTTTTTATGCGCGGAAAGTTAAAAAAATGTTCTTCCATATATTTGATCTACATCAGGGTTCGTATTGCGATTGCAAAAATAGGTATGTTCATATTCGTAAAAAATTTTTTTCATATGATATTTTTACAACACCAAGGGATCCAGATCTTCAAGTATTAATTTCAATTTGATGCCAACACACGTCATTGATAAAAAGAAAAGATGGATAACGAACTGAACTTATAAGGGTTCCCTTTTTTGCTTTTGAGATGCGGAACTCTAAAAATGATCATACTAGTAGATATTATCACTAACGTTATTTTTCTGAAGCTTCTCTTTTTCTGAAAACTGACGAAAACTCTTCCTCATTTGATTATTTCCATTATATTGTATCGATAACTTTGTAATTCTATATGATATCGCACGAAAATCTTCCTAGAGAAAATGCTTTGTAAACCTACACAAAATATATTCATTTCTTATAATGTTCGTATGCAAAAAGTCTTCAACATTTGCAAATCATTTTTCGACCACTCGTTGGTATCCGATTGAGCTGAAATTTGGCATAGTTGTGAACTTCGGCGATGATGCAATTTGATACCATAAATATGGTAATGATACCACAAAGCTGATCTGATGTCAGATCTCGAAGGTAGCTACAGCATCTCCTCAACGCGACTTCGATGTATATTATCCGTTATGCAGTTTTAGTATACAATATCAATGCCTCAATCTTTTATATTATATACATCCCTAGAACTTACCTATCTACCTAAGTCATGATGATGAGTTATCAGGAGAGGAGTTATTCTGAACCAAGAATAAACTTACCATATACCTATATGACAAATATCACTTATTTTTTTTTGTTATAGTTAACAATTTTTTTTCTTTTTCCGTCATGTTTGTGAAATAAAAGCTTGCATTACATATTTTTTTTCTTCTAATTTTACATGTATGTATGTTAAAATATAATTTTCTATAAATTACTGTTATAGATGTTTAAAGTAGCCTAAATGATCCGAAAGCAGTCTGAGACCGCAATAGTTCCGCGTTCTTTTTCTCACGGATGGTGATGCACTCACGGTGTATTACGAAGTATCTATGAAGCAAACCAGGAGGAGACAGTTAATCGATAGACGGTTAAATCGCATAAAATAAATTATCACTTTAAACGATTGCATATTTAACTATATAGCTGTTCGCCCGCGGCTTCCTCCGCGTGGACAAAGAATGTGGACTTTCACCTTTTATATTAAACTATCCCGCTGCCAGCCTCGTGTAGTTCTCGCTTTCTATTTAGTTCTCGCTACTGTTCCCGATTCCACCCCCAGTCACCCTCATAATTCTAATTTCAGTCCTTTATTCGGTTTCGACCCGGTCTGGTATTCGATTTCGGTACCGCTGCGATACCGTTCCGATTTGTACGAAATCAGAGTAAATGTTAGTATCAAAATAAAATATAAGGCATATTACTTGGGAATGGTATAGCTTTCTATTAGTGTAAGAATTTTTAGAATCTGCCTGCTAGTACAAAGACGCGGACGAAGTCGGGGACAAATTCCAAAACGAAAATATGATAAAAACCTTCTCCACAAAAAAAACCATTTCCATGTATCTATTCTCATGGTCATCGATGAAACGGTGTTCAAGTTTAGCGATAAAAATTACTTAATATATATATATATATATACAGGGGTATTCAAAAATTTTTTTATCCTTGGAACCGAGCTTAAAAGTTTCGTTTAAGCACTAAAATGGATCTGTTAAAATACAATCTTTATATTAGTGATTAGATAGTTTGCATTGAACTTTTTGATTTTGCATACAAAAATTACGGAGAAAACCATTTCTCCTTTTTCTGAGATTTATAATTAGCTAACAATACGGGCCTTTTTAGTAGAACGATTAATTCTCTACAAAAATATATATATCGAAATTTTTTATAAGACATGCTTACAAATTATCTAAGACACGTGTCTTGGGTCACTTGTAAGCACATACAAGCACTGGGCAAGATCTTGGGCCAACGGTGGCCCAAGAACCTGACCAGGACATCAGTCTATCCAGTGGAAGCCCATCCCACGCTGCAATTTCTAGTTCGTGGTAGCCACAAGAAAACTCAAAAAATAGTTATTTTCGGGATCTTAAATTAGTAATTAAGCTCGTATCAGTATAAAAAAGAAAGAGTAGGCATTTAGAATACAATAGAAATCCTAAGGTAGTAATAAAATATTTACACCTGCAAATGAAATTTGATCTCTGACATGGTTTACAAACGCTTCATTAACGGTGACTGCCATTAATATAGATTATTTATTTAATTACTCTAACTTAATAGTACAGAATCGGAACTATCCTTAGAATTCCAAGTCCATGATGCTAAAAGGCAAAGAAACGAGATAGAATTATGTGACATAAACTCGCCAGGTTTGCTTAATTCTGTGATTATTTTTTATTTATTCTGGTTGTGTACAATGAAATTGAAAAGAAGCTACACCTAAATTTTTTTTCTCTTTTTTCTTGAGGGGCAACTGTCTTCCAAATGAGCGCTAAACTTTGCGCAATATGACGTCATTTACGTGTTATATAATGACCTATGAAATAAAGATATTTCAAAATTTGGTTTTTAATTTAAGAAGATTCATGATTTTCTATCGACCCGGACGGACTATCGAGTGTCCAGGTTATACTTCATTTAATTTAATTGAAATTTTATTATTATCGTTATTGAAAAAGCAAAACAGTAAATTTTCAAACACACGTATTACACGACGATGTTATTATAATTTAGAAGTGTAATAAAAAAGATTAATTTTTAGCGAAAGCGCTTTGAGAGCAACTCAAAAAATGCTGAAACAATATTTATTTTAAGGAAGAATAACTGCTGAGCTGCGTAATGAGGATGCAGTGTACTTGATTGAAAATTTTAATCTACTTACGTAATAAAATCATGGCTCTGGGGAGCGCGCCTCGTTATTTTGGAATTAGACATGCCTTCAATGAGGGCCTTCGCAAAAGTCCTTTTTGGTACTTATGAACTTGTTGATAATAAAAACGTTAATTTGAGCCATCTTCAAATGAAATAGTAGACACCCGAACTAACAATTTAACGGGATTAATTGTTTCAAGATTTATCCAATTCTAAACATCTGTATCTCAAGCTATCATTACATATATGTAGAACGATATTTTTAATCCTATTCAGATGAAGCGGTATTATTCAAAACTATAACTTAACCATATATTTACTTAACTAACTAGGTATTTTTGAATTACTTCATTAAAGTCGTATAGTATGCAAATAACTCTGTATATCATATTGTTTATGAGCTATACATATCTAACACACAAATACATAAACAATCACTCTTCTACAGGACAATTTGTAGACTTTTTTTCTCATACTCTTTAACTATATTATGACATATTTTTTAAAATTCTGTTACCAGCCGTCGATACGTCAATCTGTTAATTTTAAATCTAAAGGAGAAGTTGGACGACAAATCAAATACACGAACAGTAATTTCTGTTTCGCACTAGCTACGTGTTCGGAGTCACTCCTCACAATCGTCCACTCACCATACTGAAAACGCCGGATGAAATCCACACGAGCAAGCTCGCGTTCACCGAGCCGGTGTACTTGAGCACGCCCGTCGGCGAGACGAAGATGCCGCTGCCGATGATGGAGCCCACTATCACCGTGATCCCGTTGAGGAGCGACATCTTCGCCTCCAGCGCGCCCTCCACCTTCCCCTCGTCCGCTTCTTCCGCATCGCTCTTCAGCGTTTCAGCTTCACATTCGTCCTCTTCGCTTTTGCTTTTCGGCGCCCTGACGGTCAAACAGATGGATCTTAAATTAATGATACAACCATCGTCGTCATGTGACGAAAGGGAATGGTTCGATATGTCTCAGGGGTGTAGTCATAGGAAGTACTATAAGGGTTTTGCTGTTTTTAAGGGGAGGGGAGTTAAACACCCGACCGGTTTTCATGCTAGCTCTAGCCAAAAAGCTAGAGAAGTGAAAGGTACAGTACAACGCAAGAAACTTTGCCGCTGTGAAGTTAGACACGGAAGCGTCGCAATAACGTAAAAAAGGAACACGGGGGGAGAAGAATGAAGGGACGGGGAGCGTTGTACCTACGCACCGCATCTTTCGCAGGAAATTCAGAACTGTAGTTTCGTGCGTTGTACTGAAAACATATACTAGATACCGTAATATTATGATAAACTCAGTCATCGAAATTTAGTCTCTGAAAAGTTCTCATTACTTTATTCCATTTTTTATCGCTTTATTATTTTCTTCTCTAATAGAAACATTTGCTTCGAATCGAAAGAGAGCTGTCATGTACATATTTCATTATGGTACTGAGATTTGCTCCGGCTTGGTACAAATCGGAGCCATGACCGGCATCGGTACGAAATCAAAAGCAAGGCGAAGAACAGAATCAAGAGTCAGGAACAGGGCCGCAACTGAGAATGGTTCCAGGGTCTAAGTTGTATGTGGGACCGGAATCAGAATCAAGAGTGTGATCGAAATCAGGAAATAAGTAACGGGACCAGAGTTAACAGGATTGGGATTGACAGCACGATCGATTTATACAAAGATGAAGAAACGCACTCTATGACAACACAGTCAAAGCCGTGGGCGGAAAGTAAGTTTATAATGAGATTGTTCACCGATCGACGACAAGAATACAAATAAAGCACAAACTATAACGCAACGTGTTCAGATATTGATAATGTAGATATCTATATCAAAAGCTTTGTGATGTCCCGTAACTGTCAATAAACAATGGTACTGAACGCATTATAATACATTAAGCACGTAATCCACAATCGATATAGTGTAACTTTGTTTGAGATTAAAGCAAGATAGTGTAGGTGATTGTATGCGCGCCATTGATCGGTAGTTTTATTTATCTCTTTGTTATATCACACTAGCTCTCGCCCGAGGCTTCGCCCGCGAGGACATAGAACCAATTTGTACAACTTTTATATCGACCGGTCGCGCTCTCAATACCGATTAAAATCCTGCACTACATTTCGATCACAATCCCGCTATCGATTTCAATTACGGTTTCGTTCTCGATTCAGCTACAGATTTCGTCCTCGATGCAGTTACTGTAATGTATTAAATTATCTCAAAAGATTGCATTAACGAACTCTTATATCGGAAACGCATATACTATCGCCAAAAGATTTTATTAAGAAACAATGTCGTTATGTCATTTCCGCTGGTGATTCCAATACTTAACCTGTGTTGATCTTTATCCTCCTACAGCGGGCCTAGCATGACGCCCTAGACAAGAGTCTCTCTATAGTACTGTCCCGTTCGCTCATCACTTTAGCGCGACAGGGACAGCCCTATAGTGAGACTCTTGTCTAGGGCGTCATGCTAGGCCCACAGGTATTGTACTTACTTGCTCTGTTACATCCCAATAAACAATCGATATAGGTTTGGTATGAACTGTTTCGTACAAATCTGTAGTATGAAAAGTGTTTTGACTGACTTACTGGCAGAAAACACTACTAGGTTTAGAAAGAAGATATTTTGCTCGATTGAAAACTAAAACTTCCGTTAATGTACGATAATAATGAAATTAAGAACGCTACAATCATATCGTATTTTAATCATTGGGCGATCTTATTGCGAGCTTTCAATTGTTAATAAGGATTTGTATTAACAGGTAGATAAAGAGTGACGGGGATTTTTCTTTAGACCTAAATTACAGAAATAAATCGTCTGTTTATAATTTCTACATTACTTAAATGACATAAAAAGCTCTCTCGGGGATAGCTAACAAGAGACGTGCTTTTTTCTAACCTGATCGACAAGTAACATCATAACCCAGCCATTTACAGAAATACCATTATAGCGATATTCACAAACCTTTATCGTGAAACGGTCTAGCTGTTAGTGGAAACCGTCTCTAGTATGGGGTTGACATTTCCGTACATATTTGTGAGTGTCGATATTTATGTACTATTGTGTATTTGACAGATTTTGGAAGTTAACGCATCCGAATGTAATCACATTTCAAAAATCAATAATCTATAAACTGTATTACAAAAATTGTACAATAAAAAAGTAATTGATGTTCAGATATTAATAAAAAATACATCGTAACAAATTGATGTTCAAATGTTAACAAAAATGTATTTTAGAAACTTTTATAAAAGAGCAAACATTACGTATGCGAAAATAAACTACAAATTTGCCTTTAGTTAATTAAATATATGTCTTCACAATATAAATTAAAATCAGGGAGTTCTGATTTCGTGCGATCGCTTTGCCGTTGTGACACGAAAAAATGGAGAGATTAATAAGAGAATGTTCTAGAACTACGGCATATATATATAGTCATGTGACGGTCGCCGATGGTAGTGGCCACCAGCCCGACGACGGTCACCACCGACACTGCAGATATAGCACTGCAAAACACGTACAGATTTATAGCGTCGTCGAGTTCAGCATTCAGCTGCCATAGAATCCACGTCATAATGACAAATAACAAATCACTATGCCTTTGATGATATCACTAATTTAAATTATAAAAATATTTATTGATAAGGATTCCTTTGGACTTCGGCCAACATCGTTACAAACAGAAATGGACTGATAAGCTCATTTACCTTAGGAAAGTACACTATTGTTAATGGAGACAGTTTATATCATATATAGTAAATAAATAAATAAGTATATGTACCCACTTCATATAAATAGTTAAGAAGATAAATTACTTCCAACTGTTCTGGAATCATCAGAGCACTTTCTTAAACGCATAGAGATTGCGTGGAAATTCAACTCAGAACAAACCCAATAGTCCTCATATAAATATTAATATGGTAATAAAATTCTTTTCCTGTAATAATTCTAAGGACTGCTAAAAATATAGTAATATTTTTAGTCACCTAATGAACATTATATTTAAGTTTTTACTTTGTCATTGAAGTATATATTTTTTTTAGATTTCAGCGTTCGATGTGTGCTACAAGCAAACCCGATTGTGATGTCGCGTACAAGGTGACTCTCGTCCGTTGAAAATCTGTTTAGATTCAAACGGGAGTCTTACACGAAACACTTTATGTTCCCAACTGGATGGGGGTCTATTGTACTAAAAAAATGGGGTCCGAGCTTATTGTAAATGGGCGAAGGGCCCTCGTTTACTGTGAAGGCCGAAGCTCCACAGACTCTGTAGGGTTATTATTACGCAAACAGAATAACTTTGTTATTGTTCTGTTGAAATCTGTAAAATGTTATCGTGAGAGAATTCGCGTAAAACTAAAAAACAAACATGACGATTTGACTGTTACTTCTGAAAATTGCAATCAATATTACATCCCAGATTTTGCGATACGTAAACGCTCTAATTATTATTGAGTACCTGTACAACTTTGAGTTTTGTACGGTGTCTATCAACATTGCCGTGGGAATATCATTGAGTTATTTATATTTCAATGGGGAATATAATGATTTCCTACGGGAAAAATTGTTTATTTTCGTATCCGATAATCAATACTTACATAGATAATATAATAATTTGAAAAATTTACCTATTTATTTTGTTTATGTAGTACTCGATTTGGAGCCGTGCTGTGCCATTTGTCGTTGAGAACCGTAACAATGTAATTACTAAAAAAATCTACAAAATGGCGCTAAATAAAGCAACGTTTATGATTACTTTATCTCGCTTTTTTTCAGAGAAGACATATAGATAATATAGACGAATATTATCAAAATAAAAGACATATAGACGAGGTTGAAAGACAAAAGCATTTTAAAGTACGAAATAGAGCCGTTTCCGATATAACAATATATATATGGCTTTAGATACAATCGGAACATCAGCAAATAGTAACCTCATTTTAGTTTGCAACGGTCGGAACTCTATATTCGAAGACATTTTGAGTGGCTCTCGCGACAACTTTTTTCGGGCATTTTTTTCCATTTACCGCATAATGACGACGCCGCCGTCACGACGCGGATTTTGTCGTCGGCGTCAGAAAAAAAATGTAGCGAAAATAACACTATTGTTATTGGTATTGGCAACGTCGGAGTAGAAAGTGTCAATGATCAAAAAATCTGCACGTATCGGAAGAGTGAACAGAGATTTTTGATTTCATCGTCCGCCGTGTACGAAGACAGACAGGCTAAGGGTAGAATCAAAATTAACTAGATTAATCAGCAAGCAACCGAATACAGTGCAAACTCTTTATAACGATACTAGATTTAACGTCGACATTACTTGAATTGTTATCTATACAATGATAAATTTTGCATAGCATATCTCTCATTCTAAATAACGACGACGATACGGCATCGTTAAGCATTGAGCAGTACTTTCTAAATTGCCAAAATTATTAACAGCAACTGTGTACGTACAGCACAATGCACGAAATTTTGCCGCTCTGAATAGGCTGCGAATGATATACTGCGCAGGTATCGCGCTCCCCGATCCTTCCTTGTTCTCCGCCGCGTTCCTATTTTACGCCATTGCGACGCTTTCGTGACGAATTAACAGGGGCAAAGTTTCGTGCGTTATACTGTACGTTCTTCTGTTTGTTGCTTTATTATCTATCTTGGTGTTTACTTCGACCGACGTAAAGAATACTCTAAGAGATTTTCTCTTTTGTTTGTTGTGTGATGAACTTGCACGCATTTACCTCGGCCATTGGGCCGTCGTTAGGTTGGCCGTCTAATTTTTTTACGAAAACAGTGACATTTCAGTAATTTTATTATAGTGTGGATATTTATGTACTTCAATTTATATTCAAACCGCCATCAAAGGTTAACACTTTAATATCAATTTTCGAGGGAGAAAAATTGTTTTTCCTTTGTTCAAAATTTAACATTCAAAGGCAAATTCTACCAGCACGTCACTCGCCATTTTTAACGTGGTCTTTGAGCATCTTGCAGGCACCGTAATAATGAAATATTTTACATATACCGAAAGATGAAGAACGCTATAAAACTTTTCAGGGGGATACAAAAGAAACACTCCTTAAAAAACGAAAACTATCAACTTTGAGAAGATTGTATATGATAATACCTTATGAAAGCTGGATACAGTCATTGTATTGGTAATTGACCATCTAAAAAAACTGTTCAGTTCTTCAAAGAAAACGCAAAATACGTTTATCGCCACAGAAAAATTGATTGCTGTCCATTGATATAGAAAATGAGGATATGCTCATGGGAAAATGTTGCATTGTAAAAGAGAACGACAAAAAATAGAAAAGTCATTTAATTTTTTTATTTATTGATCATTCAAAATAAAATTTATTGACAGCCACTTACGACTAATAAGTCTTAAAAAATAAATTAGACTGGTGGTGACAGATTGTTAAGTTTGTTACGGTAGTCCATAAATTTTAATTTAAACAATTTATATTTGTTACTGAAATAAAAGTTACATGTAATTAACTTTATGTATCTATAAATTTTGTCCGTGGATAATGAATAGTATTTTCTACTACAACTTTAGAATAATAGAACAATTATATTTCATAAATGTTTCATTATTTTTCGGTATCTGACTGTTTGACAATTTTTTTTTCTTAGTGTCTACTTAAAGGAGAAATCTCAAATGCGTAAAAATTATAGTTATTAATTTTAATGGAGGAGTAACAAGCGTAATTAGGTTAAAAAATAACGTAATATTGAAAGTATTTTATTCACATTCACATAAAATTGGCATTCGATTTTACACTTTTATTGTAATGAGTTTCATTGACAGAATAAAAAAAAGAAATACTTGCATAAGACCTATTGAATTGTAAATATTTTAAATTACAATATTATTAAAACGACTGCGTTCTTTTATTAACTTATAAAATCGATAAATAATCATCGATATACGTATGTATAAAGTGTCTAAAATATTTACGATGCTCTGATTCACCTGCTTAGTTTGACTAGCACTAAAGTGACGGGCTACGCTGTATAGTAGCTGTCAAATTGACGCCTAGTTCTCCATTTATTTATTCACTTTTTCTAAATTTTACACCACAATTTGACAGACATATTTTGATGCGTCATGGCCCGTCCTTAATATGACAATGGAAACAGTTCTGTCGGCGATCAACATTTAGATTATCGGTATCGGAAATAATGTCTTAGTTTATAAGTAAATATTTATAAAAATGTAATTGTCGGCGATAAATTTAATGTACATAGATTGTATAAATTGTAAAATTAAAAGTGCTGTCGTCCCGCCCCGCCCCTTTCCTATTGCGCATTAGCCACGCGCTCGTCGCGCTTGCGGTAAAATAGTGTTAAGCGCGGCCAAGTGGCGCTGTTGGCATGCACGCTTCAAATGCATCAGAAGAATGACATTAGTCGTGGCTGCGCCTCCAGTTCACTCCAAATCAGCCAGATCGGCAGCAGAAGTGTTAAAAACAGTGTGTTTCATTTTCACCTTCAAGTCGGCAGAACGGCCGAGTGTCTTCCCGAGAACGTAGCATCCTACCAGTGCATTGTCGGTTAGATAGCCTTTCATAGTTTCTATCGAAGGTCAGAACAAAAAAGGCGATCTCCAACAAGTTCAAATTTGAATGTAAAGTAAACTGATTTTAGATTTAAGTTAAAATTGGAAGAAAGTAAACAGTTAAAATATTTTTTTTTATCGAAATATTAAGAAAATGTATCAGCATTTTTGCATCACTTGCATATATTTAGATATTTAAACATAACTCAAGCAAACGTAGGCGAGAGAAGTTTAATGTAAATAAAATATTTAAAAGGGTAACCAATGGAATAGAATAGGCACTAAAAAAACCGGACAAGTGCAAAGAGAACTCGCACCCTGAGGCTTCTGTACAAAATTAATTATGTATATAAATATTTCATCCGTCAAGTCTCGATGATTTATGTCTCTTTTGGATAGCAATGCTGGTCTCACGAATTCTGTAATTTTTGCTTATTTTTCAAAAATTGTTTTGAATTTTATTAAAATCATTTTAATTTTCGAAAATCTTAAGTTTTCATATGAAAAATTAAAAAATGTTTTGCTTATTTAATAATATCATTCCATATACTAAAATAAGTTTTGGTCATCCTTATCTATCACTCGAAAATATTGTTATATTATTCAATTAGTATTTAATATTATCTATTCTGTGGCACAGAGTAATCATAAATAACCATTTTTATTCGATGTCTTGATAAATATTCTCATGGACACCGCATTAAAAAAAATATTTCAGTTTCGAAACCTCATCTTCAAAATCTTCTTTGCGTTAAGGATACGATTATTCGCGTTATTCGACACAACACTAGCTGGGAGCAACACTAACTTCGAAGCACTCGAAATAAATGCGTTCAGCGGTCACGGTCCAATGAAAACAGCAATCTAGTGCTGTACTTCCTACATTCGCAATTATGCTTTTTCAACACGAATTTTTTTTATCGTGTTTACTAGTACCGCTATGACCGATATTGAATTCAAATAACGCCGATTGTGACTTCAATCGTATAGATGGATGACTCAGATACGTATTCAGCAGAAGGAATTCTTATATATATACATCAATTCTTGAACAATTGATTTATAAACTTCAACTACGTAATATTTCGCAAGTGCCAAAAAAGGGTTATTATGTTTTCAAGGTTCACGTATGTAATTATGTGTTTTGATTTTGTAATTCGACGATAAATTGTAAACGCCAGAACCGATTTAAACATGTGTGATATGGATACAATCCTTATTTTATTTGAGATCACATGCCCTAGGTGAAATGTTTAGAAAACACAACGTATCAAACAATATAGGGACGAAACTAAATTTGAAACGAAAAAAAACAAATTCAGATGATGCGCATAATCTTTGCACGATTGGATATACATACTAGCCCATAAAATGGAGAATCCATTCAATATATACCGACTCTGAAATGAAGGTCGTTAAAGCGAATGACCTGTCGACCCGGCCCTTGGTCATTACCGTACCGCCTATTAACAAATCGATTTCTTCCCAAAAAAAAATACATGTGATACATTAGTGATGTATTATATAATTACCTTACCAATAACATGGATAGGTTAGTCTTCGAGTTTCGTACTTACTACAACATCACGGTCTCGAAAGGTATTAACACACTTAGTCTGATCGAAAGCCTTATTAAATGTTTGCGCTACCGTCTGGCTTTAAAATTCAGAGCGAACGCTGTGGCGTATACTTAGCGATTAGTGTTCACGTCTTCGCTGATTTTCGCCGACGTTTCTAAAAGTTTTCACCAACTCGGTTGACGGTATCTTCATTAAAGTTTTTTGTGCTCTGAACAATGCGGTATACAGGTGATCGCTGTCACTAATGGGGTATGTATGGAATAAAAAACTAAATAGTAAAAAAAACCAATAACTCAATACCCAAGAAAACAGAGTGATTCAAAAAATAAATCTATACATATAATAGAACTGTAACTGGCTTACTGGTACGCAACTGGTAGTTGCGAAATACGTATGAAAAAATTTATATGATAAACCTTTAAAGTGCGATAGATGGCAGAGCGATGATTATTACAAATTTTGTCTGTTTGTCTGTATGTTTGTTTGTTTGCGCATCACGCAAAAACTATTGCACGGAACTGAACGCGGTTTTCACAGGTTTGTTGCTGGAGATCTAACTTAAAAATTAGGACATGTTTCATACGAACTACTTCAAAGCGGGCGGAGTCGCAAGCGAAAGCTAGTAATTGATGTAGAAATAAAAAACTTATCTGCCTAATTATATTCAATGGATGATCCCTTCCCTATTTTGGTTCCCAACCCCGTTCTCAATTTCGGTCCTGGTTCCGCTTCTATACTGAACTTAGTATCGTTCTCAATTCTGCGTCCTATTCCGCTTTCATTTCCGATTCCATTATCAATCATATAGTTGGGATTTAGACGAAGCCGGGGGCGAACACTATTATGAAAATAAAATAAATGCCTTATTATTCACGGATACTGTATGAGTTCTATGAGTTAAACAATTATTAAAATTATCTTAGCAATATATATTCGTTAAGCCGTAGACAATTGTAATAAGTTTATGTAAAGCATTAGAGGCGCACACGGCGTATAGACCTTCCAACTCTATAGACATATACATTTAAAAAGTATTCAATACTAAACTACATTGTAATTACAGCCTTGTTTACTTTACTTCGGAAACTACATTCAAAGGCAATTATAAAAAAAAAATCAAGAATGAGATCATAATGTGAGTGTTCAAAACCATTTTAAAATTCAATGCTAGAGTTCCAAGAACGGCCGCCCTGGGCGGTCGCCGCGCTGGCGGTAGGTACTTACATTCCCATATACGAATAAATTAAATAAACCAGTTCAAAAACATCAAACATGCAAATATTAATCACAATAGCTGATTAATATTAAAATAATCCTAGTTAGCTAACTATTTCTTGTGTATATTGTAATGTTTCACGATTTTTTTAATGTTCACTCAAGTAAATTCCTAAAATGATTGATTGATCTGAATTGTTTGCAAATCTATAGTTTTGATGAGCTATTCGACCGATTCAGTTCCACTGCACTTCATTTGTTAGCTCAAACGATATGTCTATGGCACAATAATATAATACTATAATTTCATCTGGTTAGGTACATTTTTAACATGCTTTTATTGGCTTCACTTGCATCTAATTCACACACTAGTAAATATATAATCCAAATCATGGAAGTCGACTTTAATCTACTCCCGATTGCCGCATCAACTTGACACTTTGCAAGTGTACGTAATTTGGTATCATCGAGTCGATCTGATCATCGAACCAGGAGATGGGCTTAGTAGAATTCTTCGGTAGGTACTGGTAAACTGCTCCAATTTGGGCTCTTTTCATTTGTTTGGACGAGTCTAATCATTGACCTATATGTATGCTACTAGATCAATGTGTCTAATACATTACAACTGGTGCTGAAGGCCTGATGATGAAGCCGGAACCTGGATAGTGGAACTCTTCAATGACTACTAGAAAATCTTTGATTTGGATTTTTTTTTGTTTTACCTCGTTTTAATAACCTTTCCATAATACCGACTACCAGTTTATTCGCTATATGCAATTTACTCAATAAATACAGAATTTATTGAATATGCGATTTCTACTGCAATTATTTAAAGCGATCTGTAATAATCAAAGTTATCTGCTTTAAAAATAAAATATCTATAAAAGAACAAATGGAAGAAAAATACTCTCGTTTTATATAAAATATGCGTATACGGCGCGTGGAGAGGAAAGATAACGCCTTCATTTTAACATTCGATTTTGCTCCACATCTAATTTGCGTATCTCGAGCTGTATATTACGAAAATCGATCCTTAAGGAGTAAGCTTCAATAAATTCTAAAAACATTTTCACATAACTTTCATTACAAATTTTGAATAATAAAACATTTGACTTTACCATAGTAGCACCTTCATTGTTTCTTGTTGGACAAATTACATTTTCCTTTAGTTTTTCACTCCGTTGTGTTACGATACTTTGGATAGATACAGTCCTGTGTTTTGCTGTGCCTGGGCGTACCCAACTGCTCGTTATCTAAGCATGTGAATTGACACAAAATCAAATTGCAAATAATGCGTTGTCGCTCTCTAAAAGGGGTTAGTGATAAGCATAAAGCATACCTTAATCGATCTATCGTCCTCCCTTGTACGGTTTCGGTGCTCACCGATTACGTGGTACGGGCGACACCGCAATCGGGTGCAGTCGAATTTAGGAAGCGACGTGTACGCCGAGACAATAATTTTAAGGAGAATGCATGTTAATAATAGAAGACTCTGTTTCTACACCTTTTCCGATGCATCTTCTTCTCGCACAAGCGAAACAAAATCGGTGCAAGTGCACGTCCTTGCATATCCCCTCCCGACGCCAGTGGGCATGCGACGCGTCATATTATAATAAGTGCTTACTGACAAATTTATTGCGACATAAATATTTTGTAACGTATAAGTACTGATGTAGCCGCTGCCATCGGCGTAACAATGAATTCTAAGAATATGCGAGGGCAATCCGCTTGACCCAATAGCGTCGTAATTATTTTTACAAGAACATACAGTAAGCAAAAACTGACTTTATATTGAGTTCATTTACTTTTAATCTGTAATTGAGGACAAGAAAAATGCTTCGTATAAATCTTGTTCGATAAAGATTTATAGTTAAGTATGTGATTTTTTCTTTTAATATTTGTTTGTCGCAATCAGGCATATTGCTTTAATAGTGAAACTAAATCATAGGATTTTGACACGTAGATTACAAACTTATTATTACATTTACTTATTTATTACAAATACTAACGGATGCTTTGTTCATTTATTCAAAAATACCTTAAAATATGATTTTGATTCACTCCCTCGGGGGTACCTAATTGGCAGCATTTTCAATAATATGAAATACAAATATTCACTTAAGTTGGAGTGAACTTCGCAAAACATCTTCTAACTTATCGGCAACGAAATTAGCACCACACGAGTCTGTCAAAAGCATTCCTCCCTTTTGTATGGCGGATAACCTTGACCTATTTCCTTCTCGAAAGACGCAATTTAACGGGCTAGCCCGGCGGCCTCGAGCGGAAATACGAACGAAGTCTGTTAAAATGTTGTAATTGCATAAAAATAATAATATAGTTTCTTACATAATATTTCTATAATATTTTATATGAAATTTATAAAAATATCATATTATTTTATAGAAAGCAACTTTGTGGCATATTTTAAACTTTTTTTTCAATTATTGTGCAAATGTATGTAATATTAGAAAGTATAAATATTATACATACACACATACACATATCTCTCTCTCTCTCTATATATATATATATATATATATATATATATATATATATATATATATGAACACATACACATACACATGTATAATACTTTACTTTTACTTGTGGAGATCTCTAGTGAAAGACTCTACATTAGTTATGTATACACATATATAGAATGTATTAGAAAATATGGAATGTAGAATCCCCATATTGGCTCAATACGTGTCAAGAAATTTCAATTCCATTAATAGTTTAATACCCCTGAAAATTATTCCTCTTGATCATTAAAACAAATGAAAATTGATATTTAATCTGGGTGCGTATGAGTTGAAAAAAGACTCATGCAGCCCGACTAGAAAGCTTCTCTCCCTTTGCACCATTGCGTATAAACCAGTAGTGGTATATAACCAAAATTTTCGTTTCGCGTTACCCCATAGACGTTAAGTGTTATTGATCAAGAAAAGGAAATGTATGATAGTTAAGCGCAAATAATACAAAATCACACAAATACATACATGTATATAATAAAACAGCAAAACCTGGTGTGTTTGTACATTGAAGGTATGTAAGAAAAATGGAGGAGACGATAAAAAGAAGGTACCTAATATAAGAGAAAATAATGGTAAAATAAATATTTTTTTTGTCTGTCTTTGTGTTCGGACACATCTCTGAACGTTCACAAGTAAACAGAGCTTGACTTGGCTTTATTTGATTTAAATCGGATGCCAAAAAAGTTATCTTTATTTAAAGATCTAGTCTCAGAAATAACAACACAAATAATAATTGCTAGCGTCGCAGGCCTATACGTCACAATACAAACGAACAACAATATACAAAAGGAAAAAAAAACAAAAATACACACTCGACCTTCTGATCACGAAGCGTTCGACTTGTTAAAGAACGAGGGAAATTGGGAACGGACCGGGGTCGAAACCGGAGTTAGAATAAAGAAAGAATCAGAATAACATTGGAACCAGAATCGAAAAAGGGGACGTTATTGGGAATAAAAGCACCACCTTTCGATATAAATAATTATCAAAGATGAAGGAACACATTTTATGTCCACACGGGCGAAGTCGTGGGCGTAAAGCTGGTACTATTTAGATTGGCGATGAATTCGCCGGATATCATTTAATTCGAAGTTTTCCTCGTTTAATATTTAATTCATGACATGTTTTATTCGCCAGAAAAATTGTACGACAATATTTACATGTATTTAGCTTTTTAAATAGATATCTTTGAGTTGTGCGCATCATAAATAACCCAAAAAAGTGTCATTCACTTCACGTGTAGATGTTTACTGACACATACGCTAATTTATCAATTAATAAAACTACGTCTTGTGTGCGCGACCCCTTCACCCATCAATTCAGGTACAAGGTCAAATATTGCCCGACCGGCAATCGAATCTGAACCTTTCACATCCGAAGCGAGCGTTTCGTCCGTCCGATCACAGAAGCGTATGCTTCATCCGAGATGACGTTACTTGCACGTAAACAACTAATACGCTCGTCTGATTAAGACAAAATCGCATATCAAACACATTCAAATGAGATTATATGACGTCAACGAGAAAGGGATGACGTCAACGTGATAAAAGGTGACGAGAGGCGGCGAAGTAGAAGGACGCGGCGTAACGAGTTCGGCCCCGTAACGTGAACTTGGCAATTCCAGACTAAAGTTGTTGTATACCTACAACTGGTTCTAGGTTCGTCTAGGTAGTTAATATGGGTACATATGAGGATTCTCTGAAACGTCTGCATCCATCTGAAAGAAATTTTGTGTTGAATATAAAACAGTATCTCTTCCATTTTACAAGTTTATCCAGATACTAGCTTCCCGCTCGCGGCCTCGCCGGCGTGGATATGGGATGTGTTCCTCCATCTTTTGTTTTGTACGATTGTCCTGCACCCAACTCTGGTCCGGGTACCTATCCTGATTTCAATCTCGGTCACGTTCCAGGTTTCGATCCCGGTCCTCATTCGGTTTCTAATTAGTTCTAAAATTTAAGTCGCACTTAAGTAAAACTTAGTCTGACAAGAAAGTCGATGTATCCTTTACATGTATACAAAATTTCATTTTGATCGGATGTATAGGTCAATAGTTATAACGGAACAACCAAAAAAACCTCTGTAGATTTATATATTAGTATAGATGTACCTAAATATCTTTTGGAAGTGAATATAAGTAATTATTCCCACGGGAAATTATTATATTCTCGCGGCAAAATCGAAAGAGGCCGAGCGAAAGCTCGGTCGCCTGGATACTGAAGATTTATATGGCTTTTGAGAAGATAAAAGCAGGAAAATTATGTCGTACACTATTTTAGGACTGTTATTATGTTAAATGGGGGATCTTCTTAAAGAAGATTGTCTTAAAGGATATCTATCTTAAAGGCGAAAATAGGTAAATACAGTACTACGCCAATGCGTAAATAGGGAGAAGCTTGGAATTCACCATTGCCGCCAACGGTGACAATGGTGAGGTCCAAGGCTCAGGTTTAATTTGATTGAAACTAAAAACTGGTTGATCAATTCGTCCATAATCAAAGACGGAGCGCAATACCTCATCGTCCGGAAGCAACGTTTTCGACCACTGATCCACAAGCGCCGCTTTGCGAAAATTTAATGGCGTCGTACAAAAATTAACATACCATACGACATGTCAAAATCCTGAAATACTTCTTCAAGCTTAAAGTTAAGACGCATCAGATTTATAGTTTAGTCTTTTATATTCAACAAAAAAAACAGGCAGACATACAAACTCACTTTTGACCTATATAAATATAGACCAAAATATACTCTATGATATAAATGTAACAGATGTGGAAGTTGTCTATAAAATTATACAGTACGGCATATCACAGTCAACATTCCGTCGAAATGGCTCAGTAATTTTTGCGTGATCCGAGATCATGTATAGAACGAGAAAGTTTATAGTTAAAAAAAAATATTGATGCAGGAAAGACTGCAATTATTATATTGTATTGTCTAAAGAATACGAAATAGAATAGAAACGGTCGAGTGATTAGGGCGTTGTCTTCGAACGAAACCCTTATCAGATGCGAACCCGGACGATACTAAAACTCAGATTGTTCACCGTCGGTAAACAATCTGAGTTTTCAACTTTGGCCAAAACAAACCACCTACTTCCTTAAGCTGCCAGTCCCGGTCATTACCACTCTCGTCGTCGCGCGAGAACCGAAAGAGTGTGCAAGTCTGTGCCTCTGCAGTGGGCTGACAAACACCAGTTACCAACATCGACAATCCACTGTTCAGAACCCCCTCATAAAACACCAAAAAATTTTTTCGTGACAATGTTATGTTGAAAAATATCAAAATGTCGCATCGACTTTCACACGTTTAGTTTAGCGTTTGCGCGCGGATTCGTTCGTGTGGATATACAGTGAATTCTCGCACCCCTAATAACCGAGCGCATTCCGACACTAGAACTCGATTCCGGCTTTTCTCAATCCAGTTTCGGTGTCAATCAAGATCACGATTATAATTATTATTGTATGAATTTTTGCTATATATTCTCTCGAGTGCACTTCCATAATAAACGCAACATGTGTAAAAAAGTTTAAATAAATCGTGATAATGTAACAAATAAATTAAGAGACCGTTTCATTTTCATATTGAAGTATTATTTTCATGTTAAATATTATTGGAATGTAGAAAGTGCCCACATGCAATACATCTTTTTAAATTTCTGACCAAAACAGGGATATCAATAAGAGGTAAATAATTTCAAATTATAATGTGAAGCAAAAGTGATATATATAGGAATCCCGTACTATACCGAATGAAAATCTGTGGTCTATACTTACCTCTCTATAAAATATCAAATTTCCTAACTCCTAACAACGATTTACTACGTCAAATTAGGACATATCATAAAATATATGCGAAGTCGCGACCACTTATAGTAAATAAAGTCAAAGTGATCCACGACGTAAATATCCCTTTTAAAAAATATTCTGAATCCACAAAAGTTATGTTACGTAGGTACCGCTCACGTGGTAGTGTTTCATCGTATTATGCGAGAATGTTGACACAGCAGTCGTGGAGTTTGTTTAAAACACGCCGTGTAAGTGTGTTTCTGCTGTTTAACCCAAATTGTGTATGACATCAAAAGATACTTATTAGGAGCTATAGCACCCATTAAAGATATTTGATGATACGCCGTGCTCGTGACTACGTAGGAGTAGAATTTGTTTTTAAAAATCACCTAATTTTCCGTATGCCTATTTTGATGAAATTAAGCCTCTGTGATGCTCCAAGCTGCGTTCAAGTGACCCGTGAAAATCACACGAAAATTCGTGTAGTACTCTTGAATAACAGGGTTTTCAAACAGACAACTATCTCTTTACCCGACTGAGCGGCACAAAGGAAAGTTATGTGTTGATCAGCCTATATCAGTCCTGGATTTGTCAATAAGCCGTGTAGGCCGCGGCCTAGGGGCGGCAGCGTCCTAGGGGCGACAGATTTCAGAAAATTATTATTTTAGAAAGGTACATGGGGCGGCGGAAATAAAGTGGCCTACACTCATACAAAATATAAATCCGTCACTGGCCTATATATGTATATTTGTTCCTTTGTAGCACTCAAAGACCAAACACGTGGACCGATTTTGATAATTTTTACGTCTATCGATTTGTGTTAAACTCGCGAGTGTCACTAAAAAATGACAATAATCGAAATTAAATATCGCGACAACCCGACACCATATTGTAAAAAAGAAAAAAACGAAAGTTGACGAACTAGTATCTTTGAATAGGTCTTTGTAATCATTTAGTTTTCTCTAATTATTTTTCATTTTTAATTATCATTTATGATTTATAAGGATTTACAGTTTGTTAGCAACTATTGTTAATCAAACGAAACTTATAATAAAGCTGTGACAAAGTTCTTATGATGTCATAATCGGTTTTATTAACGTGACAAATAATTATTGTAAAATCAAAATAACGGCCGTAAAATATAAAATGGTGGTAGAAGCAAACAAAATTTTCACACCATATTAATAACATATCATTGGTCTCTCAAAAGCAAAATGATATTTCCTAAGCCATTTAAGAATTACACAACTTAATTTATAATTTATTTGTCAGTCAATATCAATATATCAAAAAAAAATTATCACGATTTATACAAGACACAACGTTGTTACTTTTAATAACGAGAAAACAAAATATTTTTTTTGTATGTATTAAAATTTAAACATCTCATGTATTCAAATTTAAAAAATTTGAATACACGACTATGTAAAAATGAACTAATAATATGGAAACAATATAATGTAAAAAAATAATCCAATCAAATAAGACTAATATTAGATTCTTGTTTTCTTGTTTGATGCGACACTTGCTGTATACGTGTATGTTTCCGACTGCAAATATTTGTCATATTTTATGGAATATTTTTTTTTCATCATCTTGTCTCCATTTTTCACTTTTAAGCATTCGAGCATATACATATTTAATAGTCTCCTTATTACAAATTATGGAATCCAAACTCCCTCGACTCCCAATCCGTTTTTGACAAATGTATTCGCCCCGTACCTAAGGCGCGCAAGTTTAGAGTGATCGAGCTATAGGAGCTATGCAACATCACAACTTATGTGCAAGAAAGAGACAGAGTATCACAACGATGCATAAATTAACGCTGTGTAACCGGCGGTGCTTGGTAACCAACTATTTTTAGTGGGATATTATTTTGGAAACTGGAAATAATTTCTTTGATTATTTATTTGTTTTCATAATATTGGCGTCGTGTTACGTTCATAAGACAATATTTTTTTTTTATTTATACAATTATTTTTATAAATGATACCAGTTTGAAATTTGGACTAAATGGGCATGTTTTTAAGATGATGGACAGTCTACATTTCATACATTTTTTTTACAGTGTGAACAATCAAAATTTTACAATGTGAGGTGGGATAGAGTTAATTTTGTGAATTAAGTATTTTATAAAAAAAACTAAAACATGTATTTTAAAAATCTTTTTTGCATGTAACAGCACCTCTATTTAGTAGCCTCATCCAAACATAAAAAATTAAAAAACATGGGTAAATAGATATAAAAAACCAAAAAACTCACTAAAGGTGACTATTTAAAAAAAAACAAAAAAGTGTAAATATTTTAAAAACCGTGTTATTTGTCATTAAGGTGATTTCAGTTTTTTCTGATAGAGCAGGACCTGGACTTTCTCCTCCCTCATTTTGATCCGATATTTATTGGACACATTGTATAGCATTTCTGCAGTTTTATTTTGTGTGTAGATCCGTCGAGTATTATTATTTTATATATAGAGCGTCGAATAGGGTTGTGTTTACGCATGCAAGATTCATTGCGTGCGCAATGAATCACCCTTTTTAAGGGTGCATAGCGGATAGGTATTCGATATGTAGAAGGGACCTAAGCAGGGATTGATAACATTTTTGCCCGTTTGTCTGGCTGTTTTAATTGTGCGCGCATCACGTGTAAAGTTGTGGCGCGATTTCAAGAAAAACTTCTATACTATACAGTTAACACTCTGATTCGAAAAAGATCCAATTTATCAATATCTGTCTGTCTGTATATATATTTAATTTATTATAGACAGATATCTGTCTGTCTTGTTTGCGTGCATACGAATATGCGTAGTAATGAGTGGGCCGAATACAATGTAATTTTCCTTGCTGCAAAGGACCGACTTAAAAATATAGGTCAAGTTTAGATTCAGTCTATTGAGTAGATTTAAAATAGGCAGCTTAATGTCTTCCTACTATGTGTTCAAGCAGAAATCCCATCTACCTGCTGGCCTAGCATGATATAGATGAGTGTATCTCTATAAGACTGTGCTTCTCGCCCAAGCGTAAATAATGAAAGGGATAATTTTGTAGAGACTCTTTTCTAGACCATTATGCTAAGCCTCCAGGTACTATTTTAAAGTACACGGTAAGCTTAATATATCTAAGACAGCGAAAACCTGATCTAACTATAAGATTTATGGAGGTGATTTTTCAATTACCAGGTAAAAGTTATCCATTAAATAAACTCTAATCTGACTGAATATAAAAGTGAAACAATCGAACCGATTCATTATTCATACGACTGTAATTTTTCATTTGTTTATATATTTTTTTAAGCTATCCTATGAACAGCTTTTAACTGACGATCGGGACATCAGCTTTTAGACTGAAATGTAGGCGTTTTTTTTTCGATTGTTGTCATACTTTAATCAGCCCACTGCTGAGGCACACTCTCCCACAATCTTTTATTTCAGATTGGAGGACGTTGAAGCTTGAAGGCTCCACGTTGGCCTGAGGCGAGTTTGACTTCGAAATTGGGGGTGGGGGCGGTAAAAACTCACCAAATCACATTTAGGAGTGGAGGATCAATGGAAAATCTCACGTTAGTTTTGAAATTCAGAAAATAGAGTGTTGTAACGTATTGTATTCTATCTATTTCGAACATGTTCGCTAATATGAACTTGTCTAAAAATTTTATTACTTAAAAGTTATGACCAAAAACACTTGAGGAGGGGGGAGTCAATGCACAACTAATTGAATCTCTCTAAAGGAGGGGAGATTGGAATTCTTAAAAAACACCTCACACAAAATTAAGACTCTGTTAGGAATAATTGACAATTGACTGTCGCACTCTCATTATTGTCCACCATAAATTATAAATTGGCGTCACAGATGTATAGACTTATTATAGATCAATGATTGGCCCAAATGAACACGTTGGTGAATTTGCTTCGTTTTTATCGTTAAACCCCACGCTTCTATAAGGGGTATCACAATAAAACAGCAACATTTTTTAAAGAATAAAACTGTACACTTTGCTATTTCAACCAGCATTTTTTTAATGATTTTAATGTACTTTATAATAAATTAAATTCGTGCAAAAATAAACAAGAAATACGTTTCTTTTTTAATTTTAATCTCACTAATACTGGTAGTATTTATACAGAATTTTCATGTAATTAAATTTTAAATCAATGCCAATTACAGTATGAAAAAAAAATGGTGTAATGGAAGCTCATAGACAAATAAATTGACAGATAAAAAATACGGGCTATTCGTTTTAATATCGTTCTAAATTTCCAAGGAAAAGTTTTTATTGCAAAATAAAATGAGGCTCATTGATTAGTATAATATACCATCAATACAGCAGTAGTAATATTTAAATGAAAGATAAATATTTTAAACAAATTACCAATTAAGATAACTATTATCACAATTCACATTACAGCATTCATATCATTTAAATTAACATTTACTAACGTATTCTAATTCAATACTTATTCGATATAGATTAATAATTCTTTTAAAAATCAAATTAAATCAACCTTTAATAAAATCGAAATGAAACCAATCATCTATCTGACGTCACAGGTGTGTTAAACCTCAGGCTAAGCGTTTGCGGTGGTGTCGGGTCAAAGGGGAAGGCCCTCGCGGATAGAATCCGGTACGTGGGTATACAACCTCCGATGGACGGGAGGCTTCAGTCTGCGCCAGAGGGGGGAGCAGGAGGTGCAACGATCGATGCAACCACGTGTTCCGTCTGACGCAACATCCTGAGAAATGTACACTAGGCCAGGTACTGAGGCCACTTTGAAATTGATTTGCCCCAATCGATCAGTTCGTCCGACCGTTCTATTGTGATGAAGCGAATGATGAAATTAGAAACGTTATTTCTTGCGCCGCTTTAGGAACAGAAAAGAGAATGTCAGTTAATGAGTGCAAGAATGTATTTTGTTCTACAGTTTATGTTATGAATACAATAATGTATATAATAACAATACTTTATATTTATTATAAACAGTATATACACAGATAGTAGAATAATAAAATAATTATTAAATTCCAAATTACTTTTAAGTAATAGGAATTTTCATAAATTTTAAAATAGTCGAATTCAAGGTAAAATTAAATGGATATAGGATAGTATCATCTGGTTAAAATATTAGTATATTAAATACTCAGTATTTAATATACTGATATTTTAATCAGTGGATTCCTTAATTTAAATGGAATTGAATGTAATAATAGAGGAAGTGAACTTGCATCTACTAAATACTAATAACCATTTTATCTCAACATCGACAATAATTATGAAATGCGTAAAATAAATTATATCATTAATTATCACATTGATATCGCAAAGGTTATCCGTATACGTGACATGCCATCCTAATTTACTTTAACAATTCGTTTGGAATAGCCATGTGGTTGAAAATGGGTTACAATTATTATATTACGATATTTGATTACGTAAACATTACAGACACCATTACTTAACTTTTGATTTTGAATGGTTAAACAGCACTAGAAAATAGTTCGCTTCTCAAAATCGCATGTATTTTGTTTTGTGTAAAATAATATAATTTAATAAAACAAAAGCACGCAAATATGGAATGTGATATCATCTGTGGTAATGAAATAAAAATTAATAAAAATACTTAAATCACTCGTGGAAAAAAATGATAAGCTAACTTATTTTGCAAAAAAATAACTCATTATAGAGCAGATTCTATGTATAAATAATTTAGAAATTTCCAATAAAAGTATAATGGTAATTAAAGTGTTAAATAAATAATTTCGCAAATTATAACATACGTAAATTGAACCAAAACAGAATCATTGTATTTGAATATAATAAATCTTATTTCATTATTAATTAGCTAGGAAGACAACTACGCCAATTATAATAATTTCATAAATCTAGATAAATGTCAAAGGTTAAATCGTTAATTTCGTTAACTTTATAATATAAAGTGCGTTAATACTTACATTATTTAAGTTATATCTGTGGAACTATCTTAATGGCTGAGATTTATTGAATTATTTAAGATTTATCGCACTCGATTTTCCCGCGTTTTTTCACTAGCGGTCAACTCGACCCACGGACGCGGCGAGACTGCCGCGCGCCATTACCACCAGGAGGAAATAAAGACATACGAGCGAAAGGGATGAAGGCTAAATTTTAGTATCGAGCGCTGAAACCACCTGAAACCGAGACGCCTTAATGCTTCATTCTGTTTTAAAGTTTTGTTTTATTACAAATGAATTGTATAAGATTATTATAAATGTACCTAATAAAATATCATATTCTTGAAAAAATTAAAATTATCTTTGAAGAAGTCCAAAATTGAGAGAAATAATTACTGTGGGTTTGTACATCTTTTTAAAGTTCATGCCAATGGCTACTGCACCGTCAGTCTGTCGGTCTGTCCGCTTGTTTACGCTATTTTTAAAGAGTCGTCTCGTTTGTACCATACATCGTTTAAACCGTATTAGGTAAGTCAATAAAATTTTCACAAAAAATGTTAAGGGGTACCCCATACAAGATTTTTACAAAAAGCACAGTCAGTGACAAAGACAGTCCTATTTTTATACATCGATGGTTTGAATTACCGCCTTTTCACTTGCAGGCATTTTTCGACATTTCTAATGTGTCTAAATATTTTAATACTAGGTGTACAGACAGTAATAAAGTGTCACTTTTTGTATTTAATTTTTGAAATACTTCTTGGATTTTTGTCTGCTACTCGTCACATGTATTGCATGGTACTTCAAACACAAAAATTATATCAAATTTAATCGGGACTGCCTCTTAATAGGTCTCAAAACTATTACAATTACTGATGAATTACTGATTAAAATTTATGTATTAAAAATGTTTGACTATAGCATGTGCTTTATTGTTTATTTACTTTCATTTAAACAAATTTATAAATATTACTTGATATGCAATATCTTTACAATAAATTCTTGCTGTATCACAGAATGTATAAATAATCATATTGAATTGGAAGCTTTTTAGGTTAGTATATCTGCTCGTTATTTATTATTTCAACTACTACTTAGAATAAACAATTGACATTGAAATAAAAAGCTGTCTTGTGTAAGTTTAAGAAAATTGGTGTTTAAATCAAAATATAGATAGAAAAGCACAGTTTTGATATAAGTTAGCTTAAAATAAAAAAACAAATAGGAATAATGATAATACTTGTTTCAATCACCGGCAAGGAATAAAAAAAATGCAATAGAGAGTTTTTTTTGTATTACAGATATTATAAGAGGGATAAAAACACATTAAAAATTATAAAGTATGAAATTTTACATCAGAAAGATCATATAATTGTGATCTTTCATATAAATATGTCATTTCATATAGTACGAGTCATATAAATATGACTTTTTCTTTATTAGAAAAATTAAAAGAAATATTAAAAGGTAATATAAAAATAAAATAATAAGCACAAAAATGAACTAATATTAAAAGGCTTTTTTCACTTATTAGATTTCTTTATTAAATATACTTTTTTTTCAGTAATCTTTTTGGTGTATTTATATCAGTATTGAGGGTAAATATACTAAGAAAAAAAACAGTAAAAAAACCCAAATATTTTTTTAAAAAAGAAATGTAAATTCTTTATTTACACATTAAGTACAATTTTCGCAAGGCTCTCTTTATCAAGAGACCCGCTCATCCTGTATCGTAATTTATACCTGTGAAAAATATAGAGATACAAATGTGTATGAGGTACGGAGAGTGCGTACGTGTGAGTATGTACACATTCACGAGCAAGGGCGGATCGAACCTTCGAATTACGGGAGGTCACGTAGTTAAGGAACAGTCAAGACAGGCTCGATAAGTTAAGAATAGTTAAATATTTTTGGGCAAATATTTTAGGCACCTTGAAAACTTGCTCACTATGATATATAATATAAAAATGCAAACCTGACTGAAGGGTATTTGGGCTTAACCGACCCTTAAATTCTCAAAGTAATAAAATTTTTAGTCAAAAATATTTTTGAAATATTTAGACCTTTTAATATTTTTACATTACGTATTTAAAGAGTTAAAAATATAAAAATTCAAATTATTTAGTTGCGTCTAAAACTTCAGCTTCTGGTAATTGTGTAATATCAAGCATATAAATTAATACCATTATGACATTTGACAATTTTGAACATGACGATTATAAGTACCTACCTAATATTATTACTACATAGTTACGCCTATTTCGTAGAAGGATAGACAGGAATTACAGATTTCCACATGGTGTAATCTTTGTGTATCTATCTTTCTTCATTGACATCCATCGACATTTTAATGCATGCTCGTCAATTTTGGCTTTTTAAAATAAGACTTTTTTTATCATACCACCAATTTGGTGTGCGTATGATTTTTTAGGATGATCCATGCCAACCCTTCCATTACAACAAATTTGTTCAACAGATTTGTATGTCAGTCTATTTTTATTCATCTTTCCTGATGGCCAAACCACTACAACACCTTTTTTTACTCTAGTCACTACATATCCTCTCAAATCACACCTGATATCATTCACTCTCCACACATACTACCCAGAGATAGCATTTACACTGCATTTATTCTATTTTAATATTTTTTTTCCGTCATAGTCATCATTCATTACCGTACATAAGTATAGGAATCAGAACTTCATTAGAGATAGCCAAATGCACTTGTCGTGAGACTGCTATTTATAATAGCAAGCAAGGCCCCGTTCACTTTATTTCCGGCATTCACTCTCTTTTCGATATCTCTACAATGTTTATCATCATTTGTAAACAGACTACCCAAGTATACAAACTCTTTTACTCTTTCAACTCTCTTAGTTTCTTTTATATATATTAGGTCCGAAAAAGTTTTTTCGTATTTTATATACAAATTAAAGATATTTTTTCATCATACATGTTTTATATAAATTTAATTACAATACAGAAATATGTCATTTTGTTCAACAACTTGTTGCCATTTTATAGGTAGTGATGTAATCCTGTTGCTGTAGTTTTAAGACTTCTGTTCAAAAATCTTGATAAGTAGTTTTGACAATCCTCTCTTGACGTTAACCTAACACTATATAAAGAATTCTGAAGAGACCGAAACAGCTGAAAATCTGATGGTGCAAGGTCAGAGCTATATGGTGAATGTATTAACACTTCCCAACCAAACTCTTTCAATATTTGCCGAGTGGCTAAAGATGTGTGTGATCCAGCGATGACCATAGTGAAAATAATACCTTTTCTGTTGTTCGATTCTGGCCGTTTTTTCTCTACTTTTTGCTTGAATCTCATCAGCTGTTGAAAGTAGAGCTTTTAATTGATGCTTGACACTGCGATAAAAACTAGTAATGAATAATGGCCTTCCAATCCCACCATGACACACAGCATCAACTGACTGCCAGTTAATCCGAGTTTCACTGTGGACTGTGAAGCTTTCTTGCCATTTGACTATAAACTTTTTCGCACGCAAGTAATCCATTTTTCATCACCAGTAATTAATTTTATCAAAAACGGTTCGGTTTCATTAGGTTTCAATAGAAAAGCGCAAATGAGCACACGATCTATTAGAATTCTTTCAGTAACTTCGTGTGAAACCCAAATATCGAGCTTTTTTGAATATCCAGCTTTTCTCAAATGAGTTAAAACTGTTTTGTGATCGATCCCCAGCTCTTCAGTTTTGCAGTTAGAACTAATATGCTGATGTTGCTCCTTTTCCAAAATGACATCGACTTTATCCGTAACTGGTCGACCAGAGCGAGGTTCATATTTGACACCAAAATTACCGGATTGAAAATGCTTGAACCAGTTTTGTGCTACTCTTAGTGACCCTGTATTAAGTCCATAAAAGTCTCAATTTTTTTTTTTTTTGCAGTTTGTGTCGCATTTTACCCTTTTTTGTAATAAGCGTTCAAAATGTATTGAATTTTTACGTTCGATTCATTCATTTTGGTGGACAGAAAGACAATAGGAAATAGCGGGCTACCGTTTGAACTTTTTATTTTTCTTTTTTGAAATGTCATCTATTTAATGGTATTAAAACTAGCCTGATGCAAACAGCACAATCAAGAAAATTTTACTGTCACTTTTTACGAATAAACTTTTTCCCTGACCTAATATATATACATATATGAATATCGCAGTTTACTTTCATACCTCTTCTCTTAACAGAATCGTTCATTTTAATTACGGGCTCCAGCAAATCGCACGACGACGGCGCAAATAATTATTTAGTCTTCAACATACAGGAAGCATTTTGCAGACAGTTGATCCATTCTTGGTTATCACTCATACTTTATTAAATCATATAGATAGCTATCATGAATAGATTGAACCTCCATGCTGAAGCTACATATACCCTGTCTGACACCTTTGTGGATGACAAACCAATCAGTATGTGTCCCATTTATTTTAATGCAAACGCTGGGGCCCGTGAGTAGAGATTAAAGTGTTCACATCAATTTATTACTCACACAGTGCATAGGTAAGATTCTCTATAAAACATTTACAAAGTAATGTTTATGGTATTAAATTTTCGTTGTTCAGTTTTGTTGATGTGATAAAGTCTTATAAATCGATGAACGCCGGCTGCACGCTCGAAAAAGCATGACTCATTGTCGCGTTTCGCCTGAACCGAGCGTGCGAACGATAGCGCGAAACAAGCGATAGAGAAGCACGATTGACCTAAGCGTTCGGCTTGTGCGCATCTATCTCTTTCCTCTATAATTTAAGTACAAAAATATTTGAATTAACGAGTGCAAAGAAATATTAATTTATCAAAAACATTGTCATTTTCAATTAAATCCTTCTTTGTATTATACAAAATAATGATAAATCAGTGATAATAATTCAATTCAATTCATAAAAGAATGCAATTTTTCGTCAATGTTTTCTTATGACATTATCACGTAAAATTATCGTCCGTAAACCGACTTTACAGACAACCAATTTTTTTATTGATGATGTATTTTATTTATTTAGCTATTTTTAGGTAAACAAAAAAAAATTAAGTTCTTAATTTTAAGCCTTTTCTTGATTTTATTAATATTTTTTTATAAAATTATCCAATTTGAATACGTAATTATTATTTTAATAGAAATATATTTGTCTCTTATTTTACATTGTCTCCTCAAGTAAACCACAATTTATTTACAAGCATATTATAAAATACGTAATGATCTAATGAATTTATAATTGATTTATTGGTGTTGTCACATATATTTTTTTAAGCAAGACAAATTATAACAGATGTCAAATAGATGACGTTTAGATGACCACATACTATACACTAGAGCAAATGGAGATGACAGTTTGTTATCAACACTCAAAATTTAAACAAGTGGAATGACCTTTGCTAACTTGGGCAAATATATTACTGTTGTATGATTTTTAAGGTCTTGTTCTGCTGCAGTGTAAAAGCATTGTAGCTGCTAATTTATTTATAAAATATATTTTCTAAATCCGTGTTCTAAGTATATATTTTAGAGCCATGTTTGAGACCAATAACAGACTTGTAGTTTTATATGGAAGTCAAACTTTCACCGCTCAAGAAATCGCTGAAAGAGTATGGCGCACTACGAAAGTTTTAGGCTTTCGTGGACCAGTCCAAGCCATGGACGATTATCCTATCGCTCAGCTCATTAAAGAAGAATTCGCTATCTTTGTATGCGCTACAGCAGGTCAAGGCGATGAACCTGATAATATGAAACGCTTTTGGAAGTTCCTGCTAAAGAGAAGCCTTCCGAGTAATTCCTTGTTAAAGTTAAAATTTGGCGTTCTTGCCCTCGGAGATTCTTCATTCATGAAATTTAATTATGTTGGGAAAAAGATGCATAAACGCTTAATTCAATTGGGAGCAACACCTCTTTTAAATGTTGGTTAGTAAAACTAGATATGAATTGACGAATAATTAATTTGCCTATTAAAGTTAATTTATCATGTGCTTATTTACATAGAATAATGGCTTCATTGATCTTAACATAACTAGATAATTTGAAACTATTATTTCTTAAGTTAGCTCTGGCGCTTTACCTGTTTCAATCATATTTTGTAATTGAAATCAATGTATATTGAAATACCCTTAATCTATTTTTAGGATTGTGTGACTATCAACATGACTTAGGACATGATGGTGTAATGATACCTTGGCTTAGAGAATTTTGGGAAAAGTTGAAAAATTTCTTTCCAAATTTACAAACAAACAATATTGATAGCAAATTCATACCTCGATGGAAAGTAACTTTAATGAAAAACATTACAGATAAATCACCAAATAATGAATACATTAGTGAAGATATGTATTTTGCTAAAAAACAGTATTGTGGCTTTTTTTGAACCAAAACAATTGACACTGGTCAGTAATATTAGGACTACAGATAAAAATCACTTCCAGGTACATATATTTTGTTTATAAAGCGAACCATATAATATTGTGATAATGATTATTTTACTTGGCAAGTTCAATTTGTTTTCTACACACTACCCACTCCTACTAGCATTCCTCTAGCAGCGTAGTATATCAAACATTAATAACAAGTGGGTTAAAATTAAGAGAAGAAAGAATATTACAAATACATTAGTGAACATATCCATATTGTTCAAAAAAATTACAGAGCTTTTTCAAACCAAAATAATTAATATCGGTTACAGTACAATGCATGACACTGCCGCTGTGAAGTTAGTCACAAAAAGATTGCAATGGTGTAAAATATGCAATACAGGAGTATTGTACCTGTGCATTGTATCATTTGCAGCTAATTTAAAGAGGCAGAGTCTTGTGCATTGTACTGTAATAACATAGGTACTATAGGTGAAAATCACTTTTATCTAATGATTTTATTTAGTCAGTTAAAAACTTTTTATGTTGCTAAAAATTAACACTAAAAATAGGAACGGCCAAAAGGGATGCTTACATTTTTTTAACTAACAGAAAAATTTTTATCTGTATACAAGCTTAGTAGGTAATGCATTGTAAATTGTAATAATACCTTGCAGAATTACAAAATGAGAAAAAAATTTAAATTTTATTTTACAAATAAAACTCTTCGAGGCAACAAATGTAAATTATTTTGATAATAATAACTGTTATTTTGATTAAATAATATGTGTTATTTTTTAAGGAGTTAATAATTGATCATATCAAAAACTTATTTCATGTTATCAATATTTTTAATTCAAAAGTTGACAATTTTCTTACACCAATTCTCATACTTTTATAACATTATTAATGGCATTTTTATACATATTCGTAGAATATTAAATAATCATTCAAGGAAATAAGTGTATTAATAGAATGCTTTAAAACCATAAGTAAATTTTAAATAACATTCAATAGGAGCATTTAAATATTACATAAGCAAATTTTTAATGATTTTAGATCTCTATCATACTCTGAAGTGACATTGGGAGATCCTACCCTACCCTACCCTACCCTATTTATCAAATATAAGATTGTTTAAAAAAATTCCAAAACATCTATTAAATATAGAAATTGTGTCTAGGATTCCCCAATTTGAACCATCCCTGTTGATTCATCAAACAAGGCTACACTAGATGCATATCAATTTATGCTCAATCATGTATTATAATGAGGATTTGATAGAATTTCATACTTTTTCATTTAAAGCACCATCAAAATTTGAGATGTAAACTGACTTAACAGAAATATACCTAAAGTACACTGGTCCTGTTCTTTCTGTACTGTCACAATATTCATTTGCTTACAAATAGACATTGTTCTTATACATATACAGTCACTTTTGTTAGTTCTGAAAATGTGTTTTTATATAATTTTAAAATTACATGTAAAAGACAATTGTACAAGAAATTAAACCTATTCCAAGGAAATTGATATGACTTACATTTCTATTTATTTTTTAATAGTTTATATACAGTATATAAATAGACAATAATATATAAATTGTTGTCTATTTAAAAGAGTTCATTTTTTCTGCTCATATTTGTATGTCACATATTGAGTATATGTTTTAGGATGTAAGATTATTAAGCTTTGAACCAAGTGATGGAATCAAATTAAATTATAAACCGGGGGATGTGTTCAATCTACGGCCTCGAAACTCTATCGAAGATATTGATGAATTGTTCAAAATATTTAATGATCATAACATGAATATTGAACCACATTATCATCTATCATTGGAAGAAATCCATGACGGTGAGCATTTCCTTATAAATATCATTAACTGTATATTTTTCGACACTGAATTACAAACACTGTCTCAGACACATTGTATTACAGACTATCTCAATCAATTGTAGTGGCCCTACTCTCTAGAGTTAACATCAGTTAGTGAGTCCAATTCAAATCTATGTAAATGTACCATAATGCTTGACCAGATGACTATTTGAATTTTTAAAAACTAATCAATAAAATATTTAATAATTACCACCTACAGTTATAATATGGCAAATAATGGATTTCATTAGTAAAAAATTAATTGTACAAATAATGATTGCTTTGTATGTATGTTTTCTTACATTATTTTGGGTAAAAAATATAGCTATCTAATAACAAATGTTATGGTGGTATGAGCCTGTTTTTCAGATATAAATTCATTTGATGACAATGAGTAGTGTAATATAAAGGGTTTAGACACTAATTAAAGTGTTGTAATATTCCTATATAAGCTTACATTATAAATTCTGAAACATATTTTGGACCCGATATATCAAATTGTTCAGCAGTGCTTCTTGAAAATTCATTTTTATTTCTCATTTCTTTTTGTCTATATCCATGAATCATACATACTAAAACAGTATTTCAGTAATGCTAAAAAATCAAATTATTCCTTTTCGTTAAAGAATTTTAGAAATTTAGTTTCATGGCCCTTATAAGGTTAGAAGTGTGAGGATGGTTAAAAGGTGTCGTAAATAAAAAAAATATGTGGGAAGAAATGGTATTAACAATGATTCCGCATTAAACAAATAATGAAGCACTTCCATATATCTTATAAACTGAAAATTAAAAAATAATAACCAAATAGCCTCTTAAATGACAGTTAAAACATCAATATTTACTAGTTGACTGTATTGTTCATAGGTTGTGGATTATGGTTTTTTTTTTTTAAACAAATATAATTGTAGGGTATGGTCGGATATAGATTGTTATAACATACAGACCGGTCGTTGAATAGAAGTTTAATAAAGTTAGGGATTGGTATCCAAGATATGACAAATTAAAAAAAGTAAAGTCAATGAGGTTACATTAATTGTCATTAATGACATATTTTCAAACGTGTTTTGGAATCGTATCTTGTGAAATGTTTGAAATCATTAATTAATTATAATAAAATACATTTGAAATTATATTCAAGTGAATTACAAAAAAAAAATACTATGTTGCGTCGGCAGGCGCGTTTGCGCCGTGAATATTTGTATCGTAAATCTGTTGAAGAAAAGCACAAAAAGATACAATCTAAAAAAGATCAAATAAAACGTAGCTTAGAAGAAAACGTTCCTATCCATGGTGATTTGAGAAAAGAAGCGTTGGCATTACAAGTTCAATTGGATTATGAAGATAAAGGTAAATACTTGTTTACATATATTATTTTCAATCGCTATTTCTAACCTATTATGTTTTTTGATATTCTATGCAATGCTAATGCTATAAATGTTTTAGTTTTAGTTTTTGCACTACAACGAGTTTTATAGCATACACTGTTTTGTAGGTCCCGAAAAAGCAGCGGTCATTGGGGGCTTCAGTGGTGGTGCTAACACTCAAAGTTCACAAGATGATGAATACAGATATGCTGGTGTGGAAGACCCAAAAATCATGATTACAACTTCAAGAGAACCCAGTTCAAGACTCAAAATGTTTGTCAAGGAACTTAGGTAATGATCTTGTATGAAATTTTTCATAAGGAATTTTTCTTGTTGGCAGTAAAAAGTTGTGTTAATTAATACATAAAATAAAAATATGCTGATTTGGGTCGCTTATTAATGGAGTTTTTAACAAAAATTTTGATGTCAAGAAAATAATATGTATATGCTATTATTTGAGTTCTAGAATTTGAATCATACTATTTTCAACCAAATTGTTGTTATGACAAATACTTGACTGACATAAAATAAGTCATTGTTTCTTTTATTTCTGACATTTCGTACTAATAATTACATCTGTTCGCAGTTTCCTTGACTAAAATATCATTCAAAAGAATTTAAAACAGTTTGATGCTTTTATTATAATAGAATTCCAATTTGTAATACAGTTGAACCTCGATAAGTTAAAGTCCAAGGGAAACACACAATATTTTAAGTTATAGAGGTTTCAAGTTATCAAGGGTCTATGTTAGGGATAGGTTAATATAGAGGTAGGTATGTACATATGTATGTATGTACCCTTGTTCCACCCTTTATCAGCGTATGTGAGTGTTGTTAGTTTTCTTTTTGAACTCATTTTAAGCCAGTTTTATCACACAGTAAGTAAAACGATGTTTCCAGGACAATGATCAAAAACTTATGATCCAAGGCTTACATATGTCTTAAGGCTAACCGCCTCAAAGCTTTAAAGAATTTCGAAGAAGCAAACAATAGGTGACTTATGTATTGTTTACGTTAACAATTTAACTAGTGAAGACGTGCAAGCAATAAATACCGAAACCTTTTGTTTTGCACACTCTTTTAAAATGACTCATTGACAAACAATTTTATGTTATAGAGGTTGTGGAAACATTTCTTTAAGTTACTGAGGGCCAATACAGAGATTGCTTATTTAAGTTATAGAGGTTTTGGGCACTGATGGGAAGGGAACATATTATTTTTTGAAGTTATAGAGTTGTTTAGTTACCGAGGTTTGAGTTATCAAGGTTCAACTGTAGTAGAATTCCATGATGAAAACTTTCCATTTATTTGGTATCTAAGTCATAAGCTTTTTTTTACAAAATTACTGTTATGTAAACAAATTGTTTTTGAGCATTATGAACATGAAATAATCTAATAACTTTATCTAAATAAGTATTAATATATGGTTTTTATTTAATTAGTTAGATTATTATTAATTGTACATATTTACCTTGTAAACTTTAAATACTGATTTTCATTTAAATGTATTATAAAGTTATAAAATTGTGTGCCATATTAACGTGGTCATTCAAAATTTTACCTTATAATAGATATAAAATACACTAGATTTATTTAGTAAATAAAATACACTAGAGTAATTTAATTAATAAAATACACTAAAGTAAATTAATTCTGATAGCAACAGTACTAAATTTGGGGAATAGTTCGACAGATTAAAATTAAGAGTAAAAAAGTAATGCCAATATTTACCAAGGGTAACTAAGCCATGTTACACATTTCAGTTTTGGATTTTGTAGGCAGGTTTGACATAGGATAAGCAGATAATGCAGAAAACAGTTATCAACACTGGACTCAGTTAATTGCTAACTTGCCTATTAATTTATATATATCTAAAAGTTACATTTGTTTAAGAGAATTTATACAAATTATATAGAAAGCTAAATATCATTAATAAAAAGCTTTAACCATGGCTGTTCACAAATGAACTTATAAAAGCATTGCTTAGTGCGTATCATTATATTATTGGAATATTATTTGTATAGGAAGCATTTCAAGAGTGCATTATAAATATCTTATAAGTGCAAATAGAATTATAAAGTAAGCCCTTTTCTGGATTTGTAAGTGCTTTTAAATCCTCTATAGTCCTAATGAAATCATGGATTTGAGATAATTATAAAACTGATTTTTGCTTCTTGAAATGTTATCATGTTACATGATTTACGTAATGTATTTTATCATAGCAATATAAATAAATATGAATAAAAATATTTACCGTTTTAATATTACAAAAGATGTATTTACTTATCCCCTTTGTTTATTCTATATTCCAACATATTTCATATATTTACATTTTTGTTTATATTTGCATTTCTTTCTTGTATTGGATTATATATATTTTTTTATTATTCTATTTTAAATATGTACTACCAATTGTGAATTTCCATCTTATGTAATTTTCAGGCTAATATTCCCAAACAGTCAAAGGATGAACCGTGGTGGATATGAGATGTCGCAGCTAATACATGCTTGTCGTGCTAATGATGTTACTGATTTTGTCATTGTCCATGAACACCGAGGTGTTCCTGATACTTTGGTGAGATATTCATAATTCTGTTAGGATAAATATGTCCCTAGAGAGGTCCAGGGAGATTATCTACTTCTACAAAATATTACTGCAATTTACTCAGACATTTCAAAGATTAATCTGGACAAAATAATAAAATAACAAAATACACAACCTTCATTAATTTTATTTACATGTATAGATTTACAAAATTATTATTATATAATATTATTTGATTATAATTTTTAAAAGTATATTGTTTACTCATATGACATCATTCCATAATAATATCTATGTATATGTCTAATATGAAGTATACTTTAGTACCTTTTTTTATTAATTAATAAAATTGTATGATTATGGTTTAGTATCTGTTAAACATACTATTAAATAAGGTAAAATACTACTTATAAAGTATATTGTATTCTTATTGTAAAAGATAAATAGTAGAAAGAAAAATAATGTCATTGTAGACATATGAAAATTGATAGAAAGCTAAACTATTTTTTTAGTTTTTTTTTTGACAAGGAACTCACATTTTGTATAGGATAGGATTACTGTAAACCCTAATAACTATGATTTTAATATTTGTAACCTTTTCCTTATTTTGATGAGGTGTAATAATAATATGACAAGATGGTTTCGTTTAGCAAAAACAAGTATTGCCTAACAGAAAGCTGAGTAAGTGATTATTTAGATACAATAATTAATTTTGATGAGAAATGGTCAAATATATTCTTATTAAAATTATTATATTTAGCATTTACAACTAATGATCTACTTTGAAATACCATGAAATTATTATACCATTTTATTTGAAACAATTTAAAAAATTCCATTATTTAAATCATTGTATTGTAAAATGATTTATCAATTATTATACGAAATCTTGAAGACAGATCTTGAGATATTGTAATTACAGCTTTTTATCATGTATATACCTCCATACCCCATCCCTCATGCTTTGGCATAAATTGAAGTGTTGATTTTGCATCGGCTAACTTACTATAGTTTTAACAATATCTTGTCATTGTGACATGTGCTTTATTTTGTTTATGAGATCATTTTCTTATGGGAATGGAAGGGAATAAAATTTTAGTTTTTCATATTCAATTATTTTATATACCACTTTAAGCAATGAAGCCTCTCTTGCTGGCATTTTGGTGGCGCCATTTTCGCTCCTAAGTGTTTGTAGTATATTTCAATGCAACGCCACAGTGCCAGTAGTGAAGAAGAATTTATGTCGGCCATGTGGCAGTCAATATTAATAGATAAAATGGAGATAACAATAGGCGCCATTTTGTTTTTTTATGTTTTTGTTCCTGTAGTGAGATATATTAAATAACTTGATTTAATGATACTCTTATTTTAACATAACAACTACGCAATGAAATATAATGCAATTTTGTATTTCATTTGGAACCTCTACAAAATTAGGTATACATTTCTAAGGGTGTGTCTGTGAACTTTTCTACCAATTTGTATGGCTTGGTTAGCACTAAATTTTCAATGTATATTCATATGAAGTATAACAGATACATGTAGCACACATAAATATGTAATTCAAAATATGTCTTTCCAAATATTACTTCATTATTTAGGCCGTATGATAATGTCCTAATGCTTTCAGGTGATATGTCATTTGCCTTATGGACCAACTGCATCATTCACACTCTCAGGCGTAGTCATGAGACATGACATTCCGGAGATGGGGCCAATGTCAGAACAGTATCCTCATCTTATTTTCCATAACTTCAAAACAGATCTCGGTCAGTATTTTATAATTGCTATTAATTTTACAATTTTATAACTTTTGTATAGATTTATAAAAAAACAGGCATTTATTACATTTCTAATTAAATACAAATACAAGTTAAAAAAAAAAATACAAATTTAATTGTCTTGAATTTTTTATCATGAGCTATATTTGTAAAGGTAGACTAATTTACTTTATGGTAATTTTTATTCAATGACTTTATCTCTTATTTTTAGTCTTTTTAAATAAATTAACTTATATGTAATTGCAGGGTATCTTATCACTGTGAATTTTTTAAAAATGATATGCTCTAACATTAATGGATTGATTCCAAGGATTTTTTCATTGGATAAACTATCTTTAATTTATTGCAGGTTTGAGAACCATGAGCATATTGAAGTATTTGTTCCCAGTTCCAAAACCTGAGTCAAAACGAGTGATAACTTTTGCAAACCATGACGATTACATATCATTCAGGCACCATAATTATAAAAAGGTAAATGAGCTGTATTTAAATCGAAAAAAAAGTCAAAAATATTGCAATCAAGATATGGTCTTGTTTTTTACTATACATTTATAATACAGATTATTTTTTTCATGTTTATAGAATACAGTGGAGCGTCGATTATCCGAACTGGGGGACTTGGATGTTAGGAAAACCGGTATTTTCGGATAATCGAACTACCTTTATGTATATTGCATTTTAAATAGAGAGTTTATTTTCACGCGGCACAATTTAGTACAATATCGACAAGCGGTTACTTGGAAGTGACATACGAGTACAATAACAAGCGAACGAGTCGCGAAAACTGCAGCGCGGGAGGCGCGAGCGAGGTACGCGCGGGACAGAGGGTGTTGACCCGCCTGAACTACTGTTTGGATAAGCGGTCATTCGGTTAAGCAACGTTCGGATAATTGACGCTCCACTATAAATATCTATGTATGATAATCAAATATAATGAATTTTGAAATTTGACACTATGTAATACAGTAAAGCTTCTTATTAGCCCTTCCTTCATTCGCATTTTCACTATTCGCGGATTAAAAAAATGTGATCCAATTCCTGTATTTGTGGCTAAAGATACATTTATTAGCTGATCTGATTGGTATGACAGTTACATACGTATTAATAAAAAGCATTTGGTATCCTTTGTAAACGCATCGGCAAATGGACTAATAAATAAAAGTAAAATAGACCTTATTACAACTACACCTAAAGTACTGTCCATGTCATTGATTTCTGACTATTTCAAAGATTTGTCTGAAGTAAAAATGTGTGTAAATGAATTCAGTATCGAAGAATATTTGTAAAAATAAAAAAATGTAGAAAATAATAATTCAAAAAACGTTATTAAAAATGCTATCGCCATTGTATAATTGATTGGGCTTTTCCTTTGACATAAGCTGCCTTCACCATAGTGGGTGTTTTTGAGAATGTAAACAAACAGAATGTTTAAGTAAAGCAAGCAAAAGTTAATTGACAGTCTATTAAAGAAGAGGCTTTAACAAGCATTGGAAATGTCACATTTAATTTGAAAAATCTTAGTGAAGGTTTAAGAATGGCAAATGAGCTTTGTGATTTCTTTATGAAAATTGATCCGTCTATGAAACGAAGTTTTATTTTTAAGAGGCAAATTGTTAATGCCACTGCTGAATATAAGTCTGAATTGAAGGAGCTTTAAAAACTGCCAAGCAAGAAAAAATTACAAATTTCTTTAAATCATTGCTTAAACCTGAAGATAATAATCAATATGGTCAAAAACTTAAATCAAATTGATTTTTGTACATAATTGTTTTTTATTTTGGTAACCTAGGAACCTATCCCCTATAATCCCATATAAATTACAATTTCATATTCACGGTTTCTGTATTCGGGGCATATTTACGGAACATGTACCCCGAAAATAAAAAGCTTTTACTGTCTTAGTTAAAAGTTTCCATTTTATAAGGATTTTTTCTGGCACATAACAAGCCCTATATGAAGATAATACAAATCGTAGTTTGCTGATTTCTTTTTTATATTTCAACCTGTTTTGTTTTTTTTTTTTAGGTAGGTAAAGAAGTAGAGCTGATAGAAGTTGGCCCCAGATTCCAAATGAAACTGTATGAAATTAAGTTAGGCACATTAGACGCATTAACTGCAGCAGACACGGAGTGGGCACTCCGCCCTTACATGAACACGGCGGCGAAGAGACGCTTTTTAAGTTTAGAAGACGGGTGGGATCAAGAAGATGAATAAATTTTTTTAAAAAGAGGTTGCCATGTTTTATTGCACCTATGCAATCCCTTAATCAATTAGTTACTGACTGTTTCGGTTCATCGCACCCTCCATCTTGTAATATATAACTGGGTCCTATTGATCATTATTAAATATGCAAGGTTGCAATTAATTATTTATAACAAGATCAATACTGTAGAAGAAAGTATAATATTGAGAAATTAGAAGATTTTTTCAAATAGGAAATTAAGTTCTCACTTGACGTGATATGTCACATTTTGCTTTGACAAAATGTGATATTTATAGCGACATCACAACAATGTGATTCTATATGAAGTAGTATTCCCAGAGAATTCAGGATAAATTCTCTAAAACTCCTTTAATGGCTGTACACCATATTTTCTTCATTCTTAATTTTCTAGAATATGACAACACACAGCAAAGACAATGTGACTACAATGTCGAAGTAAACAGTGGTGCAAATCATATTAATGTTCATCATAGAAACTAAATGTTTTTTGAGCATTTGACAGTCTATCATATAATTTCAAATAGTATTAAAAGAAATGGACATATAAAATATATTTTTCATGTTTAAAATTAAATCACTATTTACATCTAAATCTGACTAAAAGCATTTGTGTCTTAAAGGTGACGGCTATGCATCTCGATTTCATATCTATGTATAGTTTATGCACAAGAGTATATCATTAATGGTTTGTTTAATTTTGAATAAATGATAATCATAAAAAGCATTTCACTAAAAATTTGGAAAATCCAAAAGTGCACGCCTTGTAGCGGTTACTCCATTTTTACTAAAGAAAAGTGTGTATGTCAGCTCCGACGAATGACTGGAGCTCACTCTTTATGAATGATTACAGATTACTTGGTATGCATTGTTCAATACTCTAAATCCTATATATTAACAAATTTTGGTAAAATCTAAATTTCTACGTAATCGTAATTTTTTTTGAAATTGAAATAAATAAAAAAAAAATACCGTGGTGTTAAATTTTTACTTAAACATTGAGAATAAAAAATACAGTCACGCTTCGGGTTTCTTATGTTCTCTAGATTAAGATTTAAAAAAAAAAAAATTTTTTTTACTAAAAGACATCAAAATTTTGTTTATTAAATATCAATTAAACTACACCGAATTAGACAGTGAAATTCAATAGGCTTCTATTCAAATGCATACTAAAGCGAATGAAAAAAAAACACTCGATTAGTGAAGTATTTCATTCGTTATCGTGACCACATACAGGATCCGCACATACAGACACACGGACGTCCACGAAAAAAATTTTTAAAACAGTTTTTAAAATATATTCTATAACAAAATGTGTTTTGAAGATATTACAGATATTAAAATCAGTGATTATTCTTGCCGTTTGAGTGCATACATTATTTTACAAGTGCAACATATAAATAAAGACATTTAAAGTTCAAAAAAGCACTCGTTTTTCATAAGGCGAGAGTAGAGCACTACCTCAAGCGCTCCGCTTATGAGGCGTGCAACAATACTTCCTTCTGTAGTGCCATTTTCCAAGCAGGGAATAAAAATTCCCTTTAACATGAACATTGTGCAAAATTCTTAGGTTAAATTATTTGGAACTGTCTTATACTTAATTATTCTTTAGAAGTGCATAAGTTTAGTTTATAAAATGAAAAATAAAAAAAATTGTATTTTGTGTAGGTATTATGTAATAAGGACCGAGAGTGTAGAACTAAAGTTGGAATTTGAATGACTGGAAAATGGGATTTAGTTTGGATTTATGATGGGATGTGGATATAAAAGGTAAAATAGAAGGTGCTCATGGTGTGATCACTTGTGTGGTGCTGGATGTGTTTCTAATGTAATATTACATACATTACATGACAAATAAAAAAATTTTGATTGTCAAAAAGATCCTAATTATTGTAGTTCAAAGGTTCTATTATTTAATCGGTATATGTTTTTCAGACATGCCAGTACCAGAATTTCTTAAAGGTTCTCCGACAGTGTATGAAATAGCAGAACAATATTGGGATCTCAAATTCATTCCAACACAGTATGTCTTTTCTCTTCTTACTCAAGTTTCTGAAGACGAATTGGAAAAAGAGAAATGCATTGAATTAAGCTCACCCGAAGGCCAAGAGGAGTGGCTGAATTATTGCAGACGACCTAGAAGGACTATACTTGAGGTGTTTATCACAGTGCAGTTTATACTTTGCATTGATCTATAACAATATACTACCTATAAAGAGGACATTGTGTAAAGTTACATGTTTAAATTACAAATTTAAGTTTTTATTAAGTAACAATAAGAATTATAGTAAGAATTTTATTGCGCAACTTAGTGTGAAGTATTTAAGTGCTTTGTAATTAAAAAAATTTTTTTTGTTACCTCTTGTCAGTGACTATTTCTGTCGCTGTACTTTCTTACTGTATTAGTACACAAAAATGGGAAAATTTTAATGCCATTGTACAGTTAATTCAATGAAGATTAATCCTGTCCGCTTCGGAAAACAATTTAATGATTCAATGTTTATACGGGCGAAAGCTCGTATAATATACAAATAACAGTGGCTATTTTGTTCTTGTTGTACTTTATATGTTCTTCAATTAAACACTCGCAGAATATGGATATAGCAATAGCTTCTGCTGTGGCATTTCATCTAGTTACTGAGATTTCCGATAGCCCAATCCTTCTTCTCCCCTTTCATAAACCCGATCTCCCTCCATTAGTTATGATATTCTCTTCCAAGACTTCGGCAATGCACTGGCTCTTCTCTGGGATGATTCTTATGGAGTTGCGAGTGTCCATGAGCGCCAGAGACTATATACTTTCTGATAGCTCCCCCGCTGGTTTACTCCTTTATTATAACTTTTAAAAAATTTTAATTTCCAGGTACTTCGCGACTTCCATAAATCTACATCGAAATTAACATTACAAATAATATTTGAGTTATTCTCGCCTATAAGGCCACGGTCTTTCTCAATATCCAGCAGTTGTTTGGCTTCACATGGACAATCAGTCGATCTACTAGTAGCTGTTTTGGAATACCATACTAAACTAAAAAAACCTAGATTAGGATTAGCTTCCAACTGGTTGAAAACTTTGAAGGAAGGCGACAAAATCTATGGGTGGTTTAAAAATGGTACTTTCGTATTTCCAGATGACAAGGTACTTTAATTTAACCATTTTCAGTGTCTTTAAATATAGAACTGTTCTTTTCAGTATTATACATTCCTATCATTTGATACTTCATAAATTAACGATTGGATAAAACTTAATTATTATAAAGAATTCTAAAATTCAATCATTCATTGTGAAGGATTTTAAATTACATTTACAGATTAAAATTTCTTGACTATTTGTTTTTTGAACAAATTTAAGAATATAGTATAGACCATGAATTTAGTGTCACAAATATAGTAAAACCTTTGTTCATAAAAAATAAGGGAAAAGGAGAACCATAAAATCGTCTTATGGTCTAGATTTTAAACTCTAAAGGTTAAGTAAAAAAATAACTAACCAATATAACCCGGACAATTGCATATCAAGCATTCTCTACAATATGATTTAAAAAATAAATTAGGCCGAGTCGCATAGTAATTTGCAAATAAAATAGTTAAGGAATAAAAAATTAATAGAGTTCTTGGTTATTCATAAATTGAAAACATTTGTATCCTCATTTAAATTGTCATGTAATTTGTTCCACTTATTTTACTGTTAATAAAAATGAGAATTACAATCCTATTACTATTTTAATCATTGAAATTATGCGCCCTTAAAATACAAATAAAAAGACACCAAATTTAACCTTACCATATATGTACATTATGTTTTGACCTTTTTGAGATGGAACCTAAACAATGATCTTAATTCCATTCACTTTGATGATATTTCAAAAGTTATGCATTTAAACAGCTCTTATATCTACAAACCCACATATATTATAATCACTGTTTGATATTTATTCATATATCTATCTTCAAAAATATTTACCTTGATGAATACTTCAAAATATATCCATGTCATATCAAATATGGCTATTTATTCTTGGTCAAAATTTAACATGAATTTCAGGGTTTCATGTATTATATGTTTTGATTCCAATGCAGAATCTTAAAAGATTTTCGAAAAAATGTAGAGTAAAAATTACCACCGTGATGCCATTTAATGGTGTTAATATTATTTTCTAGAACATACCATGCATCATGATAGGCCCGGGCGCCGGTGTAGCGCCTTTCAGGAGTTACATTTTAGAAAGGGAATATGAGAACACTGCTAAAAAGGATGTTTTATTATTGTACTTTGGATGCAGATATGAGAAGAAAGACTTCCATTGCAGAGAAGACTTTGAGAGGCTAGTCAAAGAAAATAAATTAACTCTTGTTTGTGCCTTTTCTAGAGACGAAGATAATAAAGTGTAAGTATTTTCATCACAATATTCTATTCCGAAATATTAGGAATGTCATCCAGATTCTAGTATCCATTTGCATCTCAATTCTGGTCCTAGGTATTTCCACCTTATTTAATAGGGAAACATATTTCTTCTTTGGATTATCAGAACGGAAAGTACAAATTATTGATTTGTTGAAAACCTTTCTTGACAAATATCTGATATAATGGTGAAAAATCAGATTAAGGCTCATTTAGAGATCCGCATCAACTCGTGTAATATCCATTTCAAAAGAAAAATAACTTGTATGATCTTTGGACGTTCCTTTGCTTCACTGATTTTTTCAAATTTCATGTAAGCTTGCTGTGTCAAGTGCTTAAAAGACAATGCCTAATTTACTATGAAATACAATAGAAATAATTTGTATACTTTGTTTTTAAAATTTTATAAAGTATTTATAGATAATTATTGACTTATATAATAATCTGTTATATAAAACTTTATTAAATCTTTCTTTTAAAACTATCTTTCCCACAATATGGTTTTAAAAGAAAGATTTAATAAAGTTTTATAAAATCTTTCATTTTATTTTGCTTTCCGAAACTTTATTTTATATAAAACTTAATTTATATAAGTAACCCATAAGATTTGACAGATAATGTATGGACAATCTGTCAATTCTTATGGATTACATTTATGAATCACTTTTTTACTTTTGGTGCAACCGAATGATAGTATAAATATAACATAATTAATTTGATTGTAACGTTGCAATGAGATGTTAAATTATTGAACCTCGATGTGTTGAAAACTTGCCACAGTAATTATGTCTGCACTGACCATGAGTATGTTACCTTTCACTTCTGCCATAACGTTTATACTAATTCAATTATTGTTTTTTGTTTGTAGTTTATTAATAAGTGTATATAATAATAAGTCTATACAGTATAACGCACGACACTCTGCCGCTGTGAAGTTTGTCACAAAAGCGTCGCAATGGCGCAAAATACGCAAGCGGAGAAGGGGCGGGTGCGTTATACCTGCGCATTGCATTATTCGCAGGCAATTCAGAGAGGCAGAGTTTCATGCATTGTACTGAGTACAGTATTTTGCGCCGTATGCAAAAATGTATGTAGAGTGTTTTGTCTGCATTTCCTGTTTTCGTAATAGAGTGAGTGTATTTATATGTTCAAATTTTAGACAGTTTACAATATTTTCTGTTGATGTAGGTTCAAAGTTTTGGTAAAAAACGAGATCAATTATTAATATAAAATCACAAGATTTTTATTCTATTAATTTTTTGTTTATCAAAAAATTTTTATTACAAGTTTTTGATAAACAAAGAGGAAAAATAACTACTGATACTCAATTGATATTTTTTATTTGTCTAATACAGCTAAAAACTTAAATAAAATGTCATCAAAAAGCTGACAAACTAAGCTTATTTTTAGTTTACAGATACTGATACAAATATCAAATTTAAAAAGAGTCCAAAACTGTATTTATAATTTTATTAAAATCAAATTCATAAGATCACATTATTTTAATTTTCCTCAAATTATATTGGTATACATACAAATTTTATCCATTTATGAATCCCAAATATATAATCATTATCACATTAAAAAGTACCAAAACAGTTCCTGGATTTATTCAGAGCTGTCTAACTTTCCTTGGTCTAACATCAGACATAGTTATTCTGTTAATGAAAATATTTGTTTTTTTATCAATAAAATTTTGTAAGGTATCTACAATAATAATAATCATTTATTTCAGGCTTACTTACTTTATTATCTAGATAATTCATCATTTTCAAAATGTTTTCAGCTATGTCCAACATAAAATAGCAGATAATCGTGATTATCTATGGCCGCTGATCAAAGAAAGGAAAGCTATGATCTTTATTTCAGGGAATGCAAAAAACATGCCTGATAATGTCAAAGATGCATTCATGGAAGAAGTATTTCATAAATCTGGTGGCCTTAGTTTAGAAGATGCCAAAGAATTGATTAAAAGTATGGAAACTAATGAACAGTTACAAATAGAAACATGGTAAATTTAATAGTCAATTTAATAATTCAGTTTGTTCGTTTGAACAGTTCATATTACTCTTATCTTCATTTCAATTGGCATTTATATACCTGTTTTCTGTGAATACTGTTCACCACTAGTACAAATATCTTCTATATACAGTGGAATCTCAATAACTCGAACTTCATTAAGTCGAAATCCTCAGTAAGTTGAAAAAAATGCCAATCCCTTCCGATGAACCCCTAAATATGCGGTATCTCGAATTATTTAGACTTTGTAACTCGAACAACATGTTATTTCCCTACGAAGTATTGATAATACACATTTATACTCTATAATTCGAATTTCAAAAAGGAGACTCCGTAAGTCGTAGTTGGTAAAATATAATTACGTCTTACTTGGAATTCCCCGAAATAATAGCAATAAATTCCAAAATGAATGTTCGGGTTCGGGGATTCTAATCTATTGTTTTTGTCTTATATGCATGCAATGAATGAATACATTCATGAACTTTCTAACTAACACAGCTATGAACGTTATGTTTGTTCCTTGTCGAACAGTCATATGTATCTCGAAGTTCTTGTAAGTCAAAAACTCTTTAACTCGAATTTTTTTGCATTTCCCTTGATATTCGAGTTATTGAGATTCCACTGTGTAACTTAAATAAAAAATATTTGCATATAAATATCTCATTCAACCAATGACTATAATAAGTACCATGTACTAGTAAATGTGAACATAAAGATGCATATAAAAGTAGTTATAATTAAACTTTTGTTTCATATATTATCTCATTGGGAAATTGACATTTTTGTAAATATAATTTGTCAACAAAATCATATTTTATGATATTGACCTGCATTGTAAATAAACATTAAAGTGTGATATTAAAAGGCATACATTCATCTGAATTATATGAAATGTGGTAGCAATAAGTTTAAATGAATTTAAATATTCACCTTTATATTCATTATTATACATAACATAATTTACGTATGGGGCCGTCCATTAATCACGTGAGGTCGTTTTTCTCATTTTTTACCCTGGATCACGTGTATTTTTTTGGAAGTCTATGTAAAGGCTATTTTTGACTGGAAAAAGATATTAAAAAAATGGCGTTTTGATTCGAAAAACATTTATATGTATTTGCAATAAAATTAATGAATAATTAATTAATGTTGTCTTCGTCCCACGGAGTTGCAAGACTTTCATTTAAGGTTACAACTGGTAAAGCTTCTTCTTCACTGGCAGTTGTTATTGGCAGAGGTTTGTGACATATTAACTTCGGTTTCGTCAAGCCACTCGGCATCATCATCTTCGCGGACTACGCAGAGAACCTCCCTCCCTCGTAGCGTGAGGATACGCGTGGGCGTTTCGTGGGCAGTATGGTGCCCATGGCACTTTTTTGCTCTTTTTTTAGTGCAGAAGTACTGCCCACACTGCTGACATATTCTTTCCACAAGAAGCTTACGATCCTTCTGCAGGCTAGGGCAGTACAGGTCATAAGGGATTCTCATGAAACCTTCATGCGTTGGGGCAATTAAAAGTGCCCGACGTAGAAGAAAGTTGGCAAACGTCTTGCCGTCATGCTCTTGAGGTTTCGGAATACATAGGCCACTGGATGTCTGCGAAATCGGGTAAGGTGGTAGAAGAAATCGTTCCGGAAGAACAGATCGAAGAGAACTCCGCAGGGGTCCACAGCAAACGCGGTCATCACATTTCACGATCTGTTGAAATTAAGATATTTTTATTACAAGTACCTATAGATAAAAAATATAAATGATAAAATAATTAAGTAATCGTAAGCGAGATTTTACTGCGTATCTGAAGGAAATACTGGCTCTCCCGCACATGTTCAGTATACCATTGCGGAGAAGGCATGTCAGGAACAAAGCTCTCAGCAATGTCATCGGGCTCGACAAACTCAGCTACAACGCGATGGTTGTCGATAACTACATTGTTCCAAACTTCTGCGAGAACTTCTCCAGCCTTCTGAAAGTTGTTTTTTTCTAGGTAATGGTCTATAGTTCGCCCTCGTTCATCTAAATGGGTATCACAAGAATCATGTGGAAGTATAAGGCCAGATAATTCACGGCTTAGAGGCGCCATTCTTCTCTCAACGCGATTGAATGCGCTTCTGCCTGGTGCATTGGTGAAGAGGAATACGGCGTCAAGATCGTATTTCTTAAAATGCTGTATAGCTTTGGCAATAACCTTCGGGTACCTGTGATTTTCATCAGGCCCTCCATCTGATGAAATTAAAACCACAGGTTTCAGCCGTCCGTCTTCAACCCGCATTATATCTTTGAAATTATCAAGAGTGGTAACCTTTTCGAAATCTACAGCATGAGTAGATGCTGTAGAGGAGGAGTGCTTGCCACTCCTTATCGCCACATATGTTGGCCCAGAGTACGTTACTGCTTCAGCACGTCCCATATTGTTTGGTTTTATTATGCACCCAGCATAAACGCTAGGGATCAACTTGTGCCTTGCAGCAACTACCCAATCGTGGTCAGGTAATGACACACGATATTCAACATGCATCAGGAGTGGAGCTTGTTTATTCACGGCTGTCAAGCCTATTGGTACCCGGGCTTTATCGTCTTGTGAGAGTAAAAACGCTTGGTTTGGCCCGAGAATAGATGCCACTGTTTCCAAAGATCTTATTGTGGCGACACAAAAATGTTGATCGATGTGAGCCTTATGGTGATCTGCTTCAGGGCGACTCAATTTGACAGGCACGGTGACTACATGTCTTTTACCTTCCAAGGTGGTATAATTTCTTGGGAGCAACCGAAGGTATGTGCTACTTCTCGAAATTTGGAATCCATGTTCGTTTAGTTTCTCATGGAGGTCATTTAGTGTCCTGCAACTGCGAACTATTTCTGAACGACGTCGTTCTTCCGCAGAAGCACCAAACATAGCCAAATCGACGATAGTTTTTAGCAATAATGGTTGTTGCTCTTCCAGGCGCGGGCGACCTGGGCCAGAGCGCGTTTTGAGAAGACTAACTACATCTGGACTTTTACTACAAGCCAGATTAATCTTTGATTGCATTGATAATCTATGTGAATGGGAGTGACGCATATGTTGCTCCTTCTTTCGTAGTTCTTTTTTGCATTTATCAATTTCTTGACGCAGGTTCTTCACATTACGCTCACGCGTGTCGTCTTCACTGGCACCCAAAGAATCCCTACGACGGACAGTTACGTCAAGTTCCATTTGAAGAAGGATAATCTGATCCTTCAACTTATCCAGTGAAATCTCGTCGCTATACTCCAAATCTTGAGCTTTACGTTTCCATGAACCTGGAATACAAACATATATAAAGATCACGCCTATATCCCTTGCGGGGTATGCAGACCGTAACGCCGCTTGAAAGTGTGTGAATCTGGGCTGGAATGACCGAAATTTATATAAACGAAAAGACAACAAACAAATATTCAATATTTCATAATAATATGAATAATCATTATTTATGAATCATTTAATTTTATATTGTTTGCTACCTGCTGGGGTGCTTTTATTTGTGTCATTGTCTTCAACAGTAATTCCCGACAATTCTGCAGGTGGATTTGGCACATTGGATTTGGTTGATAAAGTGGGAATTTTTTCGCTGGTATTCAGAAAATGTATAAAATTTTATTATTATCATGCAAGTAGATTAATCATCCCCAAGTATTTTTTAGTATTTGTTATAAGAGGAAACAAAACGGCACACGAACCATGCACAATCCTTTATATTATTTTCTTAGAATAGAAGTGAATTTCGTGCAAGTGAGATTAATATCGTGCAACTAAATAAACCATCCTTCATATTATTTATTATTATTTATCAAATATTGAAATAAACATAAAGAACGGAGGTAGCCTAGCAGGCTTCTTTGAGCGGCCCAACTATACATAAATACTGCCATCATTCATTTGTGAATATTTAGTTTAATTTAGTAAAATATACCTTTTACTCTGTTTTTCAAGCTTAGTAAACTGTCTCGTGGACAGCGTTCAGCTTAATATATCTACTAAAGTCCAGCGAGTGGAGAAGGCATTTATTGAGCCGATCTGACCTAGAGATTAATTACATATTTTTTTAATATATACATAATAAACCTATTCGATTAAAGTAATTCTAAGTAAGGTTTATATGCATATTTTATATAAATATGTACCTACTACTAAATTTACCTCAATATTGTAAAAAATAGGTACATATAAGATTTAACAATGACATTATACTCGATAAACTATAGGTAGAATATTAACTTACCTTTTTATTATTAGAACAATAAAAGAGAATATTAGAGGACTTCTTTGCTTAGTTCTTACGGCGGAGATCTTGTAAGAAATCATTTGCCCACTTCGTAAATTCTTCTTTTTGAGTATATTTTTCTTTCGAATTAGCCCATATCTCATTGAATTCTTTCTGAGCCACACTAGATTTTATTCCTTTCTTATACTCCGCAAATAGTTCTTTAAACAGTTCACCTAGTTGAGACATTATTTTAACGTAAAAATTGCAAGGTAACGGTTACGCATGCATTCGGCGGTAAAACATCGAAGCATCTGGCGACTGACTGTCTGGCGAGCGAGCCCAGTGGTCGGCGCGGCGCGTGGGGAGTCGTTGCCTAGCAACGGCGGGCGAGTCAATCAAGGTCATACTACAAATCGTTCAAAATTTCGGTTCAGAAATAGCGCTTTTTGACAAAAAATAAATAAAATTAATACACGTGATGTCTAACGAGACCCCCTCGTGATGTTTCGTGATGTTTTCGTACCCTCCCCTTTGAGCCTCACGTGATTAATGGACGGCCCTATTTATTATTTTTATATACATTTATAGGAATATATATGAAAAATAATCCGTAGTGTCCTTAATATTATAAATTTAACTTCACAATGTCGTTCTGTTAAATATACGATTTGAGGGCATAATATGGAAATTCTTTTTTTTCATTTTCCAATGTTTTTACGAAATTTTTCTATGAAAAATCTGTGTGATAGAAAATTATGGTTGTTTACTAATTAGTTATGCCTTCTTTTTCAATTAAAAGTGTTGACATTAATAGAACTGTGTGTTGATTTGATTGATTATCCCATTGTTTTATCTCATACATATGTTTAACTAAATCATTATCAAAAACCACATGTAAACTTCATACATAAAATAAAGGTTTTTAAGTAGAAAACAGACTACAAACCTATTGGCTCCGTACAAAGTCATAGATGAGAAGAACCAAATCTATGTCAACATTCGCAGTGAATAAATTGGGCATTTTAGGAGGCTTTTTTTTTAACTTTCGGGCTATCAAATAACCATGTATTTTCTTAATTAATAATATAAAATAAAATGAACCAGCAGAGCTGCCAAGTTGAATACAGACCAACCTGGATAAGTGAGAAAACTCTATAAATGAGAGTAATAGCCAGGACCGATCATTTTAAGCTCCCATAACCTCTATTAGCGAGAAACAGAAACCTCTGTAAGAGAGTCATTTTTCCCTCATGGACCTCCATAAGTGAGACTGCTACTTAGTTTTACCTCTATAAGCGACAGTTGAGCTTTATTTATTTATAAATACACATATAAAAGATACACACATACAGTAACGAATGACAAAACAAATTACAAATGTAACATCTGCTATTTTATGACTCATTCTGTACTTTTGTCGAACTTCCTACCATTGTTTTTGTATTGTTTTCTCGTCAATATTGTACCTATTCTATTTCGTGGAACTAAATAACATTGTAATTTTATCGCATTCTTTTCGAATGGACACGTGTGCCTGTGTACCGAGAACAAACCAACGACGATATCGTTAAAAATTGTGTGAACACCTGTATTGCTGGAAATGACAGTGAAGACGAGGCACAGATTCCGGAAACAGAAATAAAGATCATTCCAGTGAAGCTAGCTTTAAATGCGTTGGAGACGGTCCATCAGTACTTTGAATACGCGGCGGTTTTGACCAAGCAATATTCAACAAAATTTATGAATTAGAGAAAAACATTCAAAATACAAAAACAGAAACCCAAACGAAATTGACGTATTTTTTTAAGTGTAAATAAGTTCTAAATAAAATAAAATTACATAGTGCATGAATTTTTGCTTTGTTTTCATAAGCATCTTGATACCTTCCCTTATAAAGTACTTATATGTCGAAATCTAATGAACGTAACATATACACACTATTAAAAATATATGTTGTGCATATTATGCACATAATTCTATCATACATATTACATATTTACTACATTCATACTTGCTGTGACTTGTTATTGCTGCATACCTCTATAAGAGAAACGCTACCCATGTATCTGCATTAGCGAGAAACTCGGGTTAGTGAGAATGAGATTGTGCTCCCTTGAACTCTCGCTTATCCAGGTTTGACTGTACTAAAAACATACTAACGGTTAAAATAAATGAAAATTTTATATATTTCTAAATGCCAAATGCAAAATAAACCAAAGAAATAAGTGGATTGCTACAGTAAGACAATAGTTTGAACAAAAGTTGAATAGCAATAAATTCATGTTTCATTCAAACTCTAGAACATTTATAAATCTAGAAAGTGACTGCTGAGTAATACCAAAGTGTGAGATGTTGAGAGAAATCAGTAGAATTACAAAATTAACTTGTCCAAATATATGCAGTTGTACTGCCTTAAGGTGATCGACCCGAGTTTATTAAAGTAGATTACACATGAACATAAGTTTCTAAATCAATATCATTTGAAATTTCTTGGGGATTGATGTTATATGTTCTTTTAGGAAATTGATGTATTCAAATGTGACCATAAAAAAAAACTGCTCATTTTGTGAGATTTTACATATTTATAAAATATATTTAAAAATATTTACTGTTGTGATCTCTTATATACACATAATTTGCAATATGATATCATGTTCACATTTTATGATATCATGTTCTTATGCAGCTTCATATACATAACATTTAATAGGTAATGTAAACTTATGACAAATAGCATCAGAAATTCAGTTGGCTAAATGGATTAGGAGTAGAAGAAAGAAACCTTCAGCAAATCTTGCAAATGGCCAAAATCATATAATTAATCATATATACAAAAATATTTCCAATGAACTTATGTTCATTTATATCATTACAATTCATGACCAAAAATCTATGATACTTTAAAAAATGTTTATTTTTTTCTGTGCTATCATCTTCCTCGCACACAGAGTGGGTATATAACTACGACCCAATGGAAAAACCCCAGACTTTGAGGTTGCCGGCGTCCCGTTTTCTTTCGGCCGGCTCCTTGTCCTCGCATGCAAACGCCAACAAGTACCTTGAGGGGTGCCATGCTACTGTAAAAGTTGCAGCCTGAACTGGAATCTCTGCTACTTTTTCGCCTAAAAAATTTTGAATTGCAGAACTTATTTCAATTTTCAAGGCTTACGATGCTTATTATTTATAATTTATAAGTATTTTTACAATTCATATAACAGAGCATACATACCACTGATGGGTCTATTGTTAGAGAATATTAAGCCATATCTCACATGATAATACTGACCAAAAAGTGAGAAAGCAACTATTCGGTACTAACTGAAAACATTATGAAACAATAATCGTCATGCGTCTCACTTGGTGGTCGTATTTGAAATGATAATACTGACCAAATGTGATTTGATAATTAATATTTATACACAAAATATCAATTTGAATTAAATATAATTATTTTTATATATGTAATAAAACAGAACTATAAGCAGACATAAACCAAATAATGTTGTAGTTGAGGCAGAAAAAACTGATGTTTAATGGTTTTTAATGTCCAGGTATTCAAATATTGGATGTCTTGGTGACTGTGAAAAGCTAATGGAAATGTGAGGATCAGTAAAAAAAGGTGTTTAAACTGCTTAATGTCGATAGAGTCCAGATTCATAATGATGTCCATGAATTGTTTCACTCAATTTACAATAATGCATAATGAACATTCATTCTAAGTTGATGTTTTATATCACAATACATGACACTTAATTAATTTCTATATTGATATTTAATATCAGTTTCTAAGAAAAAAAAACGAAACATAATTTGTACCTACGCAATTTGGTATAAAGTCAGTGGAAACACTCAAATACAATTTTTTTTTCTTTTGATGTATTAATGTGTTCTTTTTACTTTATTCAATAGATTTTTTTATGATATTGATGTCTCTTATATTTTTGTGATATTATGAAATACACCTGTTTGTGGTGCAATATTATACAAGCATCCATATAAATGAACAGTTATGGAAAACAAATTTCATCATTTTGTCGTAATGCATTGATATGTCCATGGAATAATTTGAACTTTCATAGCTGCTTATTCTCATACATTCTATAATTTCAATTGATGATGTTGTTTAGTATGTTTTAATTTGTATGGAATTGATGCAAAACTTGCAAATTTTGTAAAATTTACTGAAAGAACAGCAATAAATTTACCAGTGTCAGTGTCACCAATGTCAATGACGTGATCCTCACTTGCAGAGGCTAGTAGTCGACCATCAAAACTGAACGACAATGTTCGCACTGGCCATTCCAATCTGTAATATATTTTTTTCATTGAAAAAATGCATTGTGCTCTAAGTCTATAAGTAGTAAACTTTTGGCAAACTTTTATTAAAGGATATTTTAAACACAATTTTAAGGCATTCCTTTACTGAATTTGCCATATACCACCACAAATTATGTAATTTATGAATTTCACATATTTATCAGTCACGTTTTTCATTATCATTTTAGTAGCTCTATTTATGATAGGAAAATATATCACTATCAGTATAATTTAAAGCTATCCCTATTAAGAAAATAGTTTAGATAGGAATATGTATTTTACAATATTGTTCAGGTCACAATTTAAAAAAGTAATATGTTTTTAATGTGCTTAGAGTACTAGACAACGAAGTGACATAATACCTAGAAAAAACTCTCAGGCAAGCTAACTCGTTCACGTCCCACAATGAAACTAAAGCATCAGCTGAACCTGTTGCAAAATATCTTCCTGTGGGATCATGTTCTATGCAAATGCATGTGCCAGGATGCGCTTTAAGCACAGTCTGCAGTTCTAAGCCTGGATAGCTGAAAAAGCAACAAAAGAAAAACATATAAAACATGAGACAATAGAGCATTATTATTAGAATTAAGGTTTTTTTATAGTACTGTGATGTGATCAAAATCCACATATATATATTGTAGACGAGATACCTGCAACCACTTGTTCCATGGATGTTTCCACTTTTCATATTCACAGAATTGAATCTGGGAAGCCTGGCAAACCATGAGCCTCAATTTCGAGTTTTATTATTTAAATTACAATTTAACTATAACCATGGATGCCTGTATGATACATTTTATGGGCCATGGAACTAATACCCGATCCATGTGTCTACATGTTAATACACCAGACGTAAGTATACCATGAAGTCGGCATTGCCTCTGACTTACCAGATATATTTCAAATATTTATTCTATTCAATACCTGACATCACTAAGTAAGATCTGATATTTATTTTTTAGGGGTTTAATTTTCTATCATGTATATAAATACAAAATAAGTTGAGAGGGGCCCTTTTTATGTGACAGGGTGACAAAATTGACCAAACTTATCTATGTACCCTTGATGAAATCGTAGGTCATCACTACTCTGTAGTAATTGCTTTATATTTTTGAATGCATTCTCGCATATGCATAGCCTATATCTATGACAATACACACAAATTTAAAATTGAGAAGAAACACCATCCATCCCAAAAAGTTTCTTATTGATTCACTTGGCTACTTCTATTTTATTTTATTACGGTAGAGTCATGCTGTGATTGACTTATAGCTGTAGCAATTAAATGAACCAAATTCTCACAGAATACAGGTGTGAAGTAACAGTTTCCTTTGTTGCATTTCATCCAGTGAGTGAGAGTTCTGGTGGTCCACTCTCCTTCCATCATATCCGCTCTTCTGTGATATGGAGTGCTGATGGAGGATTCTCACCATCAGCTCACTAGTTCCTCCATCAGATATTCTATTCCTACCCAAGAGACCGACAATGCACTAGACTCCTCCGGAGTTGTGTGTCCATGTGCATCCATAATCAACTATATTCTGGTGGCGTGCATGTTTATTTGCCTCTCGATAATGCTGTATATATTTAAAGTGTGATTTTGTTACCCTATAGTTAAATCCAAATTTTTTTATTTTCACAGCTAAAATTTAAATATGCATATCTTTCTTATGTGGACCAAAAGGAAATAAGTTTGTAAATTTTGCGTAAATATAATCAAAGTGCTGTCTACATTTTGTAAAGAATCTTATGTTTTTAGCAATTCAGTAAAGTTTGATTCTCTGGTTTCACCAGCACACATACATGAAACGCAAACTTGTAAGCACTCTTTCCAAATTATTACAATGGATATGGCCACATATAACTTTACTTTCTACATTGCAAATTAAATAAACAGTGTGGTACAATTAGCTAATGTACTTTAGTTTCTTTCATTTAAATTGAATTTTATTTCATAGTAGGTATGGATAAAATAACTAAGACATGTCCTTAGTTATGGTAAAATCATGTCATACTAATTAAGTTAAAAATATCTATAAACTGTCCTCAATACATACATCACAATAATCTTGGACAAAATATATTTTTTTAAATCTATAACAAATTCCACTATTTTCTTATTATATACTAACGTTAAAATATGCACACAGCCCAATCCATTCGTTAGAAAGAATAAGTCTGATGTAAGATTCCATGATATTTCATTAACTTCAAAATTGAATTGCTCCTCAACCACTTTGTATGTTTTGGTATCGATGAATGATACCAAATCTTCTTTATTACCTACAGCTATTGTACTGCCGTTTGGTGACCATGCAATATTTATGTTCTCCCCCTTTGTTTGTATTGTGGCTATGCATTTATGAGTTCTGAAAATAAAAATATATTCTAATAGATAACAATAATTGTATAAGGTATAATAGATAATTTTGTAGTAACATAATAATCACTGCTTTATGATGGTTACACTTTATTCCCATTATAATATGTTTTAACTATGCACATATTTTAATTTACCTTGTATCCCATATTCTCACTGATTTGTCACCACTGGCTGTGCTAAGGAGGTCAGGGTGTGTTGCATGCCAGCATAACTGATCAACTGATCCTGTGTGACCACGGAAAACAAAATCCTGCACCTGATGCACAAAACAATGGCAATAATTTTGTATCTGATTAACATGTGCTATGCTAGATATTCCTTATTAATATTCAGTATCTTATGACTTTCTAATAGCTATAGATAAAAAGATTTCAAGTAAAATTCTTGTATGAAAAACAAGCAATTCCAATTGCATAGAACTTTTATATCAAATGATCATATCAACACTAATTTTATAAACAGTGGAAGCAAGGTTATACCTTTATGTGTTCATTATCTTACCATTTTTGATTTTATTACAAATCCCGATTATGTTAATTTTGTAGCGCTTATGTAAGAATTATTTCTTTTAAATCTCTTTTACTTTTAGTTGTCTGTATATGAAGATCTAATCTTTCGAAAAAAAGGAATTGGGTACTTTTTTTAATTACATATAACTAATTATTGTCTTTATAATAACTTACCAGTCTGTTTCGTTCCAATGTAAATATAGATACGCTTTTATCAAAAGAACCCGAAGCCAACTTCTTTCCATCACACGACCAGCCTACAGAGTGCACTTTAGAAGTATGAGCGAAATATTCCTTTACGACATTGTGAGTTGTAAAATAATTTTTAAGTTCGCCCAAATCTTCTATGGGCGCTTGAGATTGTTTAGGTTCTTTCATGACTGTTACTGATGAAGAACTTATTCTTGAAGCAAACTATATTGATTTTCATACAACTCTACAGGAACTGACCAATATTAGCAATAGGTACCTAACCTAAAACGATACATTTACAAACATTGCATTACGATTGATTTATTTTCCGTTTGGTTTGGATTGATGATTGACATGTATCATGCAAAACCGCCATTAGTTATTTTACAGTTGTTGACTTCTAAAAGAGGAATACCTTGAAAAATTTGTCCAATTTCTAGAATGAGGAGAATTGTTACAAGACTGCAATATTTACGACTATATGGTTCAATGGTTCTCAAAGGAACGGAATTATAACAAAAAAAATTATAATTACTCAAATCTTAAAGAGCCAAGAATATAAATTCTGTAAATAAAAATTATTACTGTTGCAAAAATGAGCACATAAATTACAAGGAATTTCATAATTACAATAAATTTTGCTACTGGCGTTGGAGGAAATTTAAAGAAAAATATATATAAAAAGCGGACATAAAAAGATTAAAGTGCTCATTGCAGAAAAAAAATATTAGCTTAGTTATCATAAACATATAATTGTGAACTATATTCATTAACAAAATAGAAAAGTAACTTTCCTGCTAAATAAATAATACTGTTTATCTTTAAAGATTTGGCCGTAGCTATTTGCTTTATCTATGAATTTAAATTGGTCGGAATATTCCCAAAAGTACTGTTTTATTTAATTTTTTTGTGTTTTCTTTCGTCCTCGGTCCTTGAATCACTATAGGGATATTTTGTAACATTATCATAAACCACTTTAAAAGATGTTAAATCTATACGTGAGCCACTTTGCAAATATTATTGCGCAAGGTAACTACATAAAGAATTAAAAGTCAAATCTGAAATTAGAAGAATGCGAAAATAATAAGGGAAAATATATCTTTGAAATACAACCTTCTTACTTTGGGAATACAAAACAACAAGTGAAATAAAATATACCTCTGTTATATGACATTATACTTACCGAGCAAGCGCTCACGACATGACTGTGTGCTAATTTCAGAGGACTTAATTTCTGTTCTAAATGTCGATTTGAATTTCTCATTTATTCTATAACGCAACCGGAGAATCACATTTTGGAAACAGTATTAAAAATGCCAGCTGATCACACAAAAATGAGTCGAGACAGATAATGCTTTTGACTTGAATACGTCTTTAAATTTGCTTAAGTGAGAGGTAATTCAGAAAATTGATGATAACAAAATCGGGGAATAACGTTTGATATTGCAGCTAGATATATATTATCTATATCCAAAATTTAATCACACCACTCGATAGTTAAAGAATTCGCGACAATTAGTGAAGACTGTAAAGCATCGCGCGCAGCGGAAGAGCCTTTATATGTCCAATAAATAACAAAAGTTATTTACACGAGTCGCGTTGTATTAAACATGTATAGTTCATTCAATATTACATCGTTAAATTTGATTGAGAAATTGTTTATATGAACCGCATCAAATAATAGTGTGAGAATTACATAAATAACGAATTTATTATTTTATTTTTTTTAGATATAATAAATGTCATATGATATTCATCTTTAATAAAGAATTTTATCAACAGATATTCAAGAATTTATGGCGTTAAATGAGAAAATTTACTATTTAAATGATTGGTTGCCTGTAAAGTCGTTTTGCGGACGATAATTTTACGTGAAAATATCATAAGCAAACATTGATGAAAAATTGCATTCTTTTATGAATTGAATTATTACCACTAAATTATCATTATCTTGTATAATACAAAGGAGTTAATTGAAAATGACAATGTTCTCGATAAATTAACATTTATTCGCACTCGTTAATTCAAATATTTTTCTACTTAAGTACTATTTCTACTAAAATACAGTAAAGAGATAGATGCACCACAAGCCGAACGCTTAGGCCGATCGTGCCTCTCTATCGCTTATTCCGCGCTCTCGCTCGTACGCTCGGCTCAGATGGAACGCGACAATGAGTCATGCTTTTTTGTGCGTGCAGCCGGCGTTCATCGATTTATAAGACGTTATCACGTCAAAAAGTTGTTTAAATATTAAAAATTCACAGATCTCATTCTCAACATAACCTTCAGGTGCTACATTTTAAATGAACTCAACTAAAAAGGAATAAAATAAAAGGAATCAAAATAAAAATCAGCGTCAAAAAATATTAATTGACTAGGTATATAAAAATTATTGTTTTTAATTTTGAAATGAAAATGTTTCTTTTTTAAATAACTTCAAAATAAATCCGTTAATCTATAAAAATTAACGTCTATAATTAATATGAATCCATATGAACTGTTGACATTTGACTGAAGTCGCCAGCCATGAAACGACCGATTTTAAAAATTCGTAATTCCAAAACCTTTCATTATTTTCCCAAAATCGAAAAAGAGCTCCAGACATTTAATCAACAATCAATATGAAAATAAGTGATTTAAATATGTATATACATATACATATATCTGTACTTATACCGTATGGAATCGATTATGCATCTTTCCGCAAATATTCATAATCTTCTTTTTTAGAACTTATAAAAATAAAATAAACAAACCAAACCAAATATTTACTTTTTTTTTTTGCTTTACTTTCCATTTAGCAATGGGGAATTTATAAAATTTACATCTATCTTTGTTATTGAGTATGTTTTTGGTTCACAACACAGCAATTCTGGTCGTTCAGTTTATTTTTTATTTATTAAAAAAAAATACACGTTATTTGATAACTCGAAGGGTTGAAACTAAATTATTTGCTGCAAACGCTGGCGTCGGTTTCATTCTCCCGCTTATGACTTCGTACGTAACGGATAGCCCGTTTACGCTATTCTCGCATTTATAATTTAAATTTCAAATTAGCAATCAAACTAGAATTATTTTTTTTAAAATTGAACAGTTTCAAAAACGAACAATTAACATATTACGTAAATCTTTAACGTGCCTATTAATAATTATATCATCAATGACTGTATATCATCAATTATATCATCAATAAATGTATCCGCGACCCCGACGGATATGCTTAGAATTAATTCCTACAATTTTTAATCGGACGATCTGTCTCTCACCCACTATCAGTTCCGTCTATTCCATAACGGCACTCGGCCACAGGGCCGGAGTCCCCGGCGCGATGGGGGTCCCGAGATGCCGTCATCTTCGTTCAAGTAAAATTACATTATATTTTCAATAACATGTTGCTTGGCTTTTTAAAAAGGTCCTAAACTCTGTATACCCAAGACCACAACTTTGTGTGCCCAAGGGCCCCTGCATAGCCTAAGAAGACGCCGTTCACGATTTTAAAGTCTGATAGACAGGGTTTTTCATTTAGTCGTAATATCTCTAATAACGCTAAATAAAAAGGTTTTACTTCGATCGTGCATAAAATTTACATCTGTTAATTTTTTATTAGACTACTTCTCATTAAAGCCGATTAATCTGACAATCTTATCTACTGAGCAAAATGAAGTGTGATACTATAAACATTGACATTGTCATGAAAAAGTTTACTTTTTGAGAAATAAAAAAAAGTATTTTAATCATAGATAATAATTTTTCATTATTAATAAGTATATCATAATTATATCATTCTACTTTAGTTTATTTTATACTCTATTCAGTGTTATTTGTGTTCTCAATTTTATGTATTCATGTCATAAGTATTCTTTACCATTAAGTCAATAAATGGCATACCTGTAGGAATTTTGGTGATAAATGCGTTTTTTAAATCATAAAATATCATATACAATTTTTCGTGTACACGTTTCGAATACATTATTTCGCAGAAACACACTTTACAACATCTATGTTTAAAAACGCAGTAAATAACTATGCCCGTGCTTTTGTAGCTATTATAGGTACAAAGGTCTGTGTTTCGTAGTGAAACGGACTTGCACGCATGCGCAGCAATCATAACTGCAGAAAACCGGCGCAGGACAGTTTCTCGATTAATTCCAGAGTGACCCTCGTATTTCATTTTTTTTAACATATTCTTTACCCCTGCTTTCAACATCTAGCTTATCTTTAAGCTGTCCTTTACATTCCATGGTTGACTTTTGCAAATAATAAATCCAGCCATGCTTTCTTCTTTTCACATGTACTTTCCTTACTTCAAAATTCCACCATACTTTCTAAGAAATTAAAGGTCAACATATAAAAATATTGTTTATTCAAATAAAATTTTATATTATTTAGAGGCGTATGTACGCCTCCAAACCGGAATCTGACTCAAGCCAAACATTATGGGGCTCAAGCACATGAAGAACAAAAAAGCAATGTGCAGGCACATCTCCTGAAACAAATATAAATTATTTAGGCAAATCAGCTAATGGTGTGTTTTCATCGTTTTATTTGCTGACTTTATTTAATTATTTGTGGGAGAATTCGTATTCTATAAGTCGATTTTAATTATTTGACATTAATTATACCTATACTATTTTGCCACTATAAACAAATGGAATACTCAACTTGGAAAAGTCGTTGTACAAGAAAGCATAGTAGATGTAACTGTTGGAACAGAAGTACATAAAGAACAGTACAAACCAAACAAACACCAAAAGTGGCTCTTGGCACTGGAGTATTATGACAATTTACATGAAATTTTATAATCTGGTTTTCCATAAATATGATCTATTTTCGTTATGTTGCTGCTTTAGCATTACCTAAGCAATCCAAGCGTTATTCTTCTATCTTTTTATTTCAGGTTAAGGAACTTGGATGTTAAGTTCTTTACGATGCCACAATATATCTACACGTTGAGGATTGTAAGTTTGATCAAACTGTATCGTCGATTGTTATTTACGGGTCGAAACTTTACTAAAAGCCTGTCAAATAGAGAATGCATTTATTTTATCGTCACGTCTTGCTTTAATTTAAAACATCGGAAACACTCCATATTCCTCTACTGGGTATATGGACTTGTATAACTAACAGCAGTTTCAACATGATTGCCATTTTGTATGTTTGTGCTATGCTAATAGGGAAACTCGATTTATTTCGTATCCACTATTGTGATTTATATAAATTATCTAAAGTAATTATTATTACTTAGTGAAATTGAAAAATAAATAGAAGTTAACTCTTACATTTGTTTATTGATATTTCTACATTAATTATTGTGATTCACGAGTACAATTTTGTGATAATTAAGCATTGACTTTTAGATGAGCTTTATATGTATATAAGATATAAATTTTGTCAAATGTTAGTATTGTATAACATGCTAAAATACTTATTTACACGACTATCAAGACTGAGTCATTTTGTCAACCGAGTTAATATTAAAGTAATTTTTTTTCTGTTTGTGGTTGACTAATAAATAAATCGACAACTTTAATATTATTACAACAACCCGGTCCGTATGGAACTCTAAAACCGACATACATATTCCAATAACAAGTGCCTTATTACGGTCTTACTCGATATATTTATAGATTGTTCTTATAATATAATTATTACACCTAGTGCGCGGATATAAAATAGACATATCAAGCATTGTTATAGTTACGTTTTCTTTAAAAATCTTTTTCTATGGAAACTGAATCAGCCAATCCACGTTCACACATAACTCAATATCAATTTTCAAAAAGGATCAATATTTTAATTCCTTCAATATTTCTATTGCCGTTGTATCTGGTAATATTAGAATGATTGAATCTACACATTTACATATGGATCGTATTGACTTCAGGAACTAACAACGTTAATTACTACGTGAAAGGGAATTCATTTCTTCACAGGCTTATTATCGACTTTATGGTAGATTAAAACTTAAAATATTGTTACACGAAAACTAGAAATACTTCTATTACATCCACAAACGCTCAAATTGATTTCCCACGGACATCACAGTTGGTAATAAAAAACCCTCAAAATTGAATACTATCCTATTGAAACTTATATGAAGTAATTAAAATCTCATATTGAAATATACAACTAAATAATAGGTATTCAAAAAAAAAGAGTGAATGAAAATGTCTTCTTATATTTAATTCCATATTTACACAGACTAATCAGCCGTTTGAATAGTCATTAAGAAATATTATAAGTAACTAGAGCTAACGGATGCATCGATGTATATAGATGGAACATTAAGCGATAAAGAAGACCCCACAAAAACTATAATAAACCTTACCAATAACTTAAGTTATTGATGTGTAGGTATAGATAGGTCCGCTGCAAAAAATATGATCTGTAAATAAAACCAATATGATCTGTAAAATCAGATTGGTTTTGTAGTTAGACTGAATACAAGACTGATTCAATCGAAGATCTGAATTGCAGATCAGATCGCGATTAACTAGCCATAAGTATTCAACTCTTTCGGACACGTTTTCCGAAAAAAGGACAACTTGTTGTCATAGTCTCAAAAGATAGAAACCGCAGTGCACGCCTCATCAATCGCCTGTTAAATGTCGTGCCAATTTTTGATGATCTTTTCTTTTCGAAGACCCATATACCTAAACCTCCGGGTTTATGTGATAAAATATTTTTACTGTTGACGAACTGGTCTATATACATCGATGGACAAATATCAGTATGTTAGCGTTTACCGGTCTGGAAACTTCAACTCTGGCAGGGGTGCTAATAATATGAGTATTCTGATTCCAATTTCTTTTGGGAACATGGAACCTGAATTGAGTGACCGCACTCCGTTTTAAAAGGGCTGTACATCGATTCCAAAGCATATTTCTTTATTTAATTGAACACTTTTTTTGCACTTCTCACTTCAATCTCTCCAATTGCAGTATTGTCTAATTTCAAAAAAAATACTGTCACGTTTTCGAAAGCATTTTGTTTTTCAAATTTTTCTTACTTCACACACCTTTAATTAAAATAGGCCGAATAACTGTAGTAGGTACTACAGAACATAAAGAGAGAACAGAAATGGCAAGTGGGCAAGTGGGAGGGACACAAGTTAGTGCCAACTGTTGCATCGCCAAAGGTATGTGTGCTTTATTTAAATAGTGCCATTTGTTACATCGCAAAAGGTATGTGTGCTTTATTTAAATAGTGCCATCTGTTACATCGCTAAAAGTATCTGTGCTTTATTTAAATAGTGCCATCTGTTACATCGCTAAAGGTATGTGCTTTATTTAAATAGTGCCATCTGTTACATCGCTAAAGGTATGTGCTTTATTTAAATAGTGCCATCTGTTACATCGCTAAAGGTATGTGCTTTATTTGAATAGTGCCATCTGTTACATCGCTAAAGGTCTGTGCTTTATTTAAATAGTGCCATCTGTTACATCGCTAAATTATGTATTGCTTTATTTAAATAGTGCCATCTGTTACATCGCTATGGGTATCTGTGCTTTATTTAAATAGTGCCATCTGTTACATCGCATAAAGGTATCTGTGCTTTATTTAAATAGTGCCATCTGTTACATCGCTAAAGGTATGTGTGCTTTATTTAAATAGTGCCATCTGTTACATCGCTAAAGGTATCTGTGCTTTATTTAAATAGTGCCATCTGTTACATCGCTAAAGGTATCTGTGCTTTATTTAAATAGTGCCATCTGTTACATCGCTAAAGGTATGTGTGCTTTATTTAAATAGTGCCATCTGTTACATCGCTAAAGGTATCTGTGCTTTATTTAAATAGTGCCATCTGTTACATCGCTAAGGTATGTGTGTTTTTTAAATAGTGCCATCTGTTACATCGCAAAATGTGCTTTATTTAAATAGTGCCATCTGTTACATCGCTAAAGGTATGTGTGCTTTATTTAAATAGTGCCATCTGTTACATCGCTAAAGGTATGTGTTTTATTTAAATAGTGCCATCTGTTAGATCGCTAAAGGTATGTGTGGCTTTATTTGAATAGTGCCATCTGTTACATCGCAAAAGGGTTATGTTTTATTTAAATAGTGCCATCTGTTACATCGCAAAAGGTATCTGTGTTTATTTAAATAGTGCCATCTGTTACATCGCAAAATTTATCTGTGCTTAATTTAAATAGTGCCATCTGTTACATCGCTATAGGTATCTGTGCTTTATTTAAATAGTGCCATCTGTTACATCGCTAAGGGTATGTGTGCTTTATTTAAATAGTGCCATCTGTTACATCGCTAAAGGTGTGTTTGCTATTTAAATAGTCCATCTGTTAGATCGCTAAAGGTATGTGCTTTATTTGAATAGTGCCATCTGTTACATCGCAAAAGGTTGGTGTGCTTTATTTAAATAGTGCCATCTGTTACATCGCAAAAGGTATGTGTGCTTTATTTAAAAAGTGCCATCTGTTACATCGCAAAAGGTATGTGTGCTTTATTTAAATAGTGCCATCTGTTACATTCCAAAATTTATCAGTGCTTTATTTAAATAGTGCCATCTATTAAATTGAAAATTTAACTCATTACTCTTTTTATATATTTTGCTCTAGCTAAATGAAGGAAAACTTCTATTATTTTTCTAGGAAAAGTTTTAAGATTATTTGATTTTTCGTCTAAAAATAACAATTAATTTTTTAAAAGAAAAAGTATAACTTTGTTTACAGTTTAAATTACTCAAATCTCGGCATAATTTCTTGAAGAATAGTTATCGTGCTATATTCCACTAAGCGGTAGCGTGTTTACTATACTACAAAAGATGGCAGATAATTAATAGATTGTAGGTGTATAATTGATACGTTATCTACAATAAAACCATTTTGTAATGATCGGTGAAATATTATTTTTGAAATATATTTATTTATTTAGACATATACACTCCTTCAATGCTGGCATGGCACTAACAAATTAAATTAAACATTCAGTTCTGCATAGGTTTATGAACACATATGAAAAAAATTGCTAGGATCTTAATTATTTTTCAGTCTCGATAAATTTGTTGATGTGGTCAATGTTGTAGTCAACTTGACTGTAGCACGAAAATAGGGTCAGCTCAAACGATAAGATATACTCACACAATACAGACGTAAAGTAATAGATTCCCCTACTATTTGATATGGTCCAGTAAATGAGAGTTTCGGTGGCTTAACCCACTCACCCTTTAACAATTTCCTATACCTCAGATAACCTATTTCCACTCAAAAGGCCGGCAACACAATGGCGAATTATATGAGGTTACAAATGTCCATTGGGCAGTGATAACGATGAAAGTGACGGATTCCGTATCTGCTAAAATCATATTATAACTTTTTTTTTGGCATTCTTCCCTGTAATTAGCTAGGTACCGAATTTCCTTTGTTTTTTGTCTTTATTATAAGAAATAGCCATTGAACTTTTTAATTCACCTACAAGTAATAAATAATATCGTAAGTATTAGAATTTGTTCAATCTCGCAACAAATCTAATGTTATGACAGACAGCATTTTTTTTAGTTTCCAAGTTTAAAAAAAGTTATCCCCGCAATTATTATTTTTTACTCTTTTAGACAGACTATAAATTAATTCTTACAATTTAAAAAAATCCCTTAAAACAAATATAACTGCATGCTAATTTTTTCCCTCATAAGTTCGCCACTTAATGACAACAAAACGTTGTAATATGTTTATAATTGCCTCGAATTCGTTTCGATTGAAATGAAAACACTTTTTCTTTTAATTTTTCTATTATTTTAAAACATGCTTTTTAATATGTACATAAAAAGAGAAATTATTAAAAATTTGGTGAAGTGTCTTTGCAGTTGTGTAGAGAGGTTTCGAATTATACATCGTCGCTTTAGTTCTTGATATATATTATGCAACACATTTATTATGCAACCATTGTATGTTTCTTGTGGGAATACAAACGCTTAAGATTTTTGTTTATGTCTTCTGTAAAGCTTTTGTGAGAAGCTGTATTCAATATTTTCTTCAAAATTTCTGGCCTAGTATTTTATAAAGATAATAGAGAAGTACGCACTATTTTTGTATATACTCGTGTGTGCCCTTTGTTATAACAATATGCATTTATCACATATATCAACAGTAGCATTTCAGGAAGAAATTGTAGCGACATCATCAACTGCGATTTTCAGCCGTTATTGAATTTACAACTTAACGATTTTTTTCTGCTATAAATACTGGATTGTTTTTAAATCTATACAATTGCGATGTAAGTCAAGAAAAAAAAAAGAAAAGTTCTGTGATGATTTCTACGACAAAAGTTAATCATTCAAATTCAAAGCTAAATCTTCTTTTTACGGTAAAATTACATTAATCTTTATTAATTTATTTCTTTGATTTTTTTCTCTGTAAAAATGTCAAGAAGATTAATAAAACTTTTGGCTATAAAAAAAATGGAAATTTGATAAAATAAAAATATTATGAAAATAAAAATCATAATTATTTTATAAAGACACAAAAATACATTTCCATGTTTCGATTAGAAATAAAGAATATAGCACACTAAATGTTATAAAAAAAAATTACTGTATATATTCCCGTTTACTATATATTAACACTTTTTTTCAACAACAGCAGGATTTCAACGTTTGTAAAATGTTGCCCATAATGACATTAGCATGTTTTGTTCTGTTCATTCTGATAATTTGAAATGTAAGCAAGTCACACACGGTACAATTTATGCAAACATAATTGCAATTATGTTATATACAATTTAGATTATAATCAATCATTCGTCTAACCAATCTAATTTTTATAATGAAAATTTGTGCTCATGAGTAATATCAATCCGAATGACCCCATGAATATAATTCAGATACCCATGAACTTGAACGATAAATCATTGCGAATATTGCTAGATTCACCAAATTTTATCCTATATAGCTAATATCATTTTCTATTTTCAAATCATAGAGTAGAAAAAGCTTAGAGATATCGCTCAAAAGACGCTTATATATGACAGAACATTAATATAACGTTATTATACTAATGTTCTGTGATTACAGACAATATACTTAACGTATTAGAATATAGACTTATATATATACTAGTGATCCGCCCCGGCTTCGCACGTGCACCATTTATTATCTGTAGCCAGATAGTTTCTGGTGAATAAACGGGTTTGTCATGTGACGAAGTTTTAGAAAATATAAGAAAAATCTATTGATCCGATCGCTACCAAAATGTTTTTTATTGTAAGTATTCAAAAATCTACAATAAATAAATACAATCAAATTAAGTATTGATTTGTAAAAAAAATATGATGCACTAAAAAAAATTCTGTTGATTCGATGGCTAGCAAACTTCTCAAAAGTACCTGCTGGACTAATCTAAAAATTTCTTAAGAATTTCAGTAAAATCGGTAGAAACGTTTTAATATCCATAGGGGATACATATATATTCACACATTTGTGTAATATATATGGCCGGAACAAAAGTTTTTCGTAATAATTTGTTATCATATTTTATATACATTTAATTATATATATATCGATATATGCTATTTATCGAAATGTTAATATTTCGTAAGTAATGACATAATCCTATTGTTGTAGAAATTTTGGAACTTCTGATCAAAAACGTGCGACAAGTAATTTTGAAAGTCGTCTCTTGATGTTAATCTAACGCTACTTTAAGAATGCTGTAGAGAACGAAACAGGTAAAATTTTAGGGTGCAAGTTCAGGGTTATATGGTTGATGCATTAACACTTCCCAACCAAATTCTCTATATTCGCTGAGTGGCTAAAATGTTTGGCTTTATGATCATGGCGTTATGATATGACCATACAACAAACTGTTGATTTTTTTGTTTCCTTGCGACGAGGAGGAGGTAAAAATGTCTATCCTGCACCCCTCGCGCCCGTACGCGTGGGTAGTGTGGGACTGAAACCCACTAAAAATTCCTCCTGAAGTGAAGAATTGTCGGCTATGCTATTTAGTCGGTCGAGACGAGTCAGATGACAAGTCAGACGACTTTTGATAGCTTCACCGAGTGCGGCCGGACGGCACATGCGAGTGCCGACGGCGCGCATACGCGCTATGGACGACGCCTGGTGGAAGTCGTCTCGGCATAGGATGTCGCAGGAAACCGTCACGGGTCGGTTCCTTCCCTCCCGCCCGGCCGGCGGTTAGCGGCGGCCGGGTGGAGTAGGGAGCTTAGGTCGATGACCTGACTAACGGATAGACCTACTCTAAGTCAGTCATGCGTGTCGTTGACGTCATTAAGCTTTCAACCGCTGTAAGAGCGTCAGGTGGATCGGTAAGTACGTTTCGTGGCCTACGGATAAGGTGTGGGATGCGGCGGTTGATAGTCAACCGCCGCGCGTAGAGCGCATTGGGATGTGATCCCGCGATGTCGAAGAATCGCTTCGATGCGTCCTTCATATATTTGGAAATAGTGGGGAGTTCTAAGTCCCTATGGAGAATTGAATTACGAACACACCAATGTGCATCCGTTGCGGCTCTACAGAATTTATTCTGTATTACCTGTAGTCTATGTAGTGCTTTGGAGCGGCGTGAGCGAAGACGGGAGACGCGTATGTCATCACCGTCCTAATGCACATTTTGTATATGGTACGTTTATTACGTCTAGATAGTTTACTTTTTCTACCGAGCACGGCCCCGAGCCTTGCTTTGTAGAAAAGTGCAGTTCTAACACGCTCGATATGATCTCGGAAGTGTAGATTTTTATCGAGCGTGACTCCTAAGTATTTGTAGTTCCGTTGCCACGGAATGATCGCATCCAACATTTTAAGATTGGGAGTGTTTTGTCGACAATGAGTCGACTCCTAATCTTACCATACTTGAATTGTATGGCTGCTGATTTGTCGGGTTTACTTCTATCCTCCACTTCCGGAACCATTGACCTAGCTCGTCAATGGCCCTCTGAGGGGAGGAGGTGAATCGGGTGCTCCTATTCCTATTTCCGTAAAAGAGCGGTATCGTCCGCGAATAACGCGAGTTGGACGCCAGACGACGACGGTCGCGGTACATCGTTTGTGTACGCGGAGTACAGCAGAGGAGAGAGGGTGGAGCCTTGAGGAACTCCTGCTCTGATAAGACGTCTTGTCGAGTGAGTGCGCTCATGCCTAAATGTGAAATGTCTGTTTGCTAAATAATTTTGAATAGTGATTATGAGGCGATCTGGTACTTGGAGAGAATATAACTTATAAATCAGACCTGCGTGCCATACCTATCGAAGGCCTTGGCTACATCAAAGAAGACAGCTACGGTGCTATGTTCGGTTTCAAAGCCCTCCGAGACATACTCTACTAAGCGGAGGACTTGCTGTGGACAAGAATGGCTGGGGAAAGCCGAACTGTTCATCTATGATAAGGCCTTTCCCTAGGAGGTGATCGCTAAGGCGAGTTTTGAGAATTTTTCGAATAGTTTGCCCAGACCGCTCAGGAGGCTGATCGGTCTGTAGCTGGCAGGAGGTCGCGTGGTTTCCTGGCTTGTGGATGCCTATAACCTCCGCCTCCTCCAGGCAGGAGGAAAATAGCAATTTTTATGCACGCGTTAAAATCGCGACCAGTAAGCTTAACAACGGTATAGAAAAGCATTTGATTGTTTTATTACTAATACCATCGAGGCCCGGTGCCTTCTGGTATTAAGTGATTTCACTAGCGTTTGGACTTCGCTGAGTGAGACGGGAGCCAGATCGTCTTTGGGTTCGAGGGAAGTTTTGGAGAACCTCTTCCTCGATGCGACTGATATGAGCGATGTCGTGAGGGAAGCGTGAGAGCATTGAGTCTCTATAGAGTCTGCAAGGCACTCTGCTATCTCCGCGTCGTCTATGGCCCTGAATTATCAGGTTTTTGAGTGGGGTATAGGGTATATCCTCGGTTTTGAGCGCTTTGGTAACTGCCCAAAACGCTTTGTGGGATGGTTTGATTTCCTCCATGAGGTCGCTCCAACTCTCATTTCGGATTCCCGAACGCGAGCTTTCACTTCGCGTTGGAGAGCTCGCGCTCTGGATCTGTACTCGGGAGTGGGATACAGCTCGCGCGGCGCAAGCTGCGTTTTTCTCTTATCAATTCGAGAATATCGGCGGAAACTTCCGGCGATCCGAGGATGTCCTCCTGCTGCTCTCCATCACCACCCACGTGGTTGGTAAGAGCACCTATGGCAAGGTCAATCTCGTCTGTAGACGCGATGTCATTGGGAATGCTATTGAGGTTTGAGTGTCGATTTTCTCAAGCGCGGTCGACACTCTTTCC